>JAAWXA010000005.1:23294912-23555706 GCA_038090715.1 Florisuga fusca | reverse complement strand
GGGCAGTGCCCGCCGCCCGCCTCACAGAAGCCGGCCCCGGGGTTGCCGCTGCTGCTGCCGCCGCCCACCCGTCCCCTCGGCGGGGAAAGGCCGCGCCACGGAGAGGCCGCTCCCCACATCCCCACCGTTACCGGTTACCGTTACCGTTAACGGCTCCGACGCCTGCCTCGCGATTTCAAATCTGCCCGCCGGCGACGTCACGCAGCGCGCGACAGAGCGCGACGTCACAGCGGAGCGGCGAGGGAGCAGGATAAAGAGTGCGGGTTCGTAGGGTGTCGTCACCTCCGCTCATCCAGCCCCTCAGCCGCTCGATTACCCCGGAAGTTCTTAGGCGAAAAGGTCGCGTCCGTACAACAAGATGGCGGCGCTCGTCGGGAGCGGTGTAGCAGGGGTGGTAAGTGTGTCAGTCGGTGCCGCGCCGTCTCGCACCGCGCCCCGCGGGTTTTTCTCCGTCCGCAAGGAGAGGCAGCGGCGGAAGGGAGAGTCCGTTCTGGCCGCCGCCGGGACGGCTGTGATCCGCTGTGCCCAGCCCTGCGCACGGGCTTCAGTAGCGCTACGCCCTCCGCTTGACCCGAGGGGAATCATAGAATCATAGAATTAGCCGGGTTGGAAGGGACCTCAGAGATCAAGTCCAACCCTTGATCCACTACCGCTGCGGTTACCAGACCATGGCACTGAGTGCCACATCCAGTCTCTTTTTAAATGTCTCCAGGGACGGAGAATCTACCACCTCACCGGGCAGTCCATTCCATTGCCTGATCACCTTCTCTGTAAAGAAATTCTTTCTGATATCTAACCTAAATCTCCCCTGCCACAACTTAAGACCGTGTCCTCTTGTCTCACTGGTAGCTGCCTGGGAGAAGAGATCAACCCCCCCCTGGCTACACCCTCCTTTCAGGGAGTTGTAGAGAGTGATGAGGTCTCCCCTGAGCCTCCTCTTCTCCAGGCTGAACACCCCCAGCTCCCTCAGCCTCTCCTCATAGGATCTGTGCTCGAGTCCCTTCACCATCCCTGTTCTCGCTGTGCGGCGGTGAGACGCGGCGGGGGATGGGATGGAATGGGATGGGGGTTCTGAGGGAAAAACCTGAGCTCCCGGTCCGGGTGTTCCTGCGGGCAGGGGCCCCGGGACATGGCAGCTCCTGCCCCGGTCTCACGGCTCCCGAGTTCTGTCGTCTAAGGTCTTGGTTTGCACAGTTGCTGTGCCGTAACGCGGTGTTCTAACTTGCTGGGAAATATTTTAAGAGTAAATATCTCCTGTGTAAAATCACTGTAAAATTTTTACTGGGTAATTTTTTTTTTTTTTTTTTAAACTTGCTTACTATGAGAAAAGTGAAATAGTGGTGGAACAGAAGTCATCATGACGTAGGAAAAGAGCCGTGAGCCGAAGTTTCTACAAGGTGCGCCCTGTGTGAGCATGGGAGTGCCTGAGAGGGGGTAGGGACTAGTTTGCTAAAGAGTGATAATTCTGAAAAGTGAACTCTGCAAAAAATTCCCCCAGGAGGAGGTCGCTTCCGGAAATGCATGTGATTCCTGGCTGCGGTTTCAGGGAGTTTTCTGCTCCTGAGAAAGGGAGCTGCGATGTCTGTGGTCCATCGGCTGGCGGCGGGGTGGCTTGTGGATCATCTCTCTTTCATCAACCAGTGTGGCTACCAGGTCTGTGACTCCTCTGCATACCCCTGTGGTGTCACTCTCAACACTTCTGTTGCTGTTACTGGAGACTGTCATGCTGCTTCTAGTTCCTCCTCACCCAGTGATGGTGCTGCTCTGGGTTGTGGAGATGGGATAGAAACAGAAGGTAAAAGAGAAAAAAAGAGGTATGTGTTTCGGGAGGAGTTCTTCGACATTTCTAAGCCCCATATAGCTGCAGATCCTGAACAGCAGCTGTGGCAGAGATACCCTGAGGTGAGTTGCACAGAAGTGAAGGCCAAAATCAACACAGAGGAGCACCAAGAAGGAATGAAGAGTGGTGTTGGAGATTCAGTTGCCAGTGCGAGGAAGGTATGTTCTCTGTGATACAGTAAATGATGATAAGTTCTGGGTAAATAATATGCCAGTAACATTTCAGTTTCTTGAGATTGTGTAGTAAAGCAGAAACTTTTCCACAATAGATTTAAAGATCCACAGTAAATGTAAGCACTCATCAGGATATCCTTGTGTCCCTTATGTCAGGAACAAACATTGTGTGACTCTGAAGCAGTGGGTTGCTCCCACAGTCCTCTAACATTGTGGTAAGGTACTTGAGCTGTAGCTGTAGTAGCTGTCAAGACTGTGCAGATTAACAAGGAGAAAAGAATAATATTAATTTATTTGCATTATGTAGCTTGGTCACTTGCTGTTCCTTATGGATTAAAAAAAAATAAAATCACAGCTCTAAACCAATAAATGCAATAATGAAGACAGTTATTTTTTTTTCCTGCTATTGGTAAACTGCACTTGGGAGCTGAACAAATATCCTCTAATATGGGCCCAAAGGAGGCATGAACATGAACTGTGGCATGTGCCAGGTACCTTCAGATCCCAGTGCCATGAGTAACATAACACCTTTAAGCCTGTGCACCTTGAGAATGCCTGCAGCAGCCTAGGTATTTTGAGCTATTATTTTTTCTTTTTTGGAGTCATGTTAGAAAAAGAAAGAGATGGAAAGTTTCTTCTGCTTTTTTGTAATTCAGTTTAGTATTTTGTTTTCCCTTTTGGAGTAATATGGTTTCTTTTTTTCACTGTTTGCTCATTCTGCAGAAACGTAAGAGGAAATATGTATTCAACCAGGGTGAACTGGATGCTTTAGAATACCATTCAAAGGTAAGTTTGAACAAAAAGTGTATTTTGCAAGAACATGATAGCTGAATTTGGACAGCGTACAGAGCACAAGACGTGGCTGCAGAGAAGTTGTGTTCTTGTAGCTTTTTCCAGGAATGGGAAGGTCATCTCTCCAGTCCTTATATGTTGTTCTCCAAGATGTCTCACTTCTGCCAATGTGAATCCTTCTAAGATTTTACATTGTCACACTAAAGCATCATGAATGAATTATAATTCAAGTTTCTATTTGTGGTCATACCAGTGATCTAATGTGTAAGTTACAACTGAATTAAACTGAAGTGTGTCAGTAAATTCTAGGAATGTAAGCTGTGGACAATGTTTGGTGTATTCTTAACTGCTTTCCTAAATACTTATGTGAACCTGAAGTAGGATCTACAGTTGCTTTCTTTTCTCTGTCAAAAGTGGTAGTTTTATTTGGTGTTTTGTTTGATTCTGTTCCCCTTGTACTACATTTAAATTACTATTTTTTTTCTTTTACATGGTGACAATTTTGTTGTAAACACATACAGCTTTCTAGGATACAATGCGGTGGTCCTGTAGTTATTGACAATAAGCTATGCATGTGTAGAATTGCCCTAAAGGAGAGAAATTTTGTAGTGCAACATCAAGCATGAAAAGTGTGAAAGCCTCTAGGCTTAAATAACGTTGAGTTTTCTATAATCAGGAGCTTTAGAAACCGTAATAAGTATTTGAAACCTTTGATAAAGCCACTCTAACTGGCAATGTTTCTATGCTAAGTGAACAAAAATGCCTCATTGATAATTAAAACTAATAAGGGCTCAATGATTGAGGAATAAACTAGCTCTCTAAATTTTGCAAAGGGAGGGTGCTGAAGTGAATGAGAGTATATGCAGATCCAAACATCTTGTCTTTCTGGACTTGCTTGCAGATTATTTGAGAGGTGTATCCCTTAGAAAAGCTGCAAAACCAAATTCTAATAATTTAATTTTACTTACTGTACTTCCACATTACTTTTAAAATGCACAAACTATTTTTTTTCAGAGCGAGTTGAATTGTGGAAAAATACAGTATTGTTTTCATTTAAGACCAAATAAAACTATGTTTGTGGGCACAATAATTTGAAATTAGGTTAGAATTTGAACTTATACTTCACAAATTATGGCTTTGAAATTTATATTTGTTTGGGAAAAAGAATATCCTGTGTCTATTGCCTATTGTGTATTGTGAAATGTTCCATTCAGTAGTCTGTCACTCTCTCTTCAGACTTCTAGTTATTGCCACAATACCAAAAAACCAACAAAAGTTATCAGGGCCTCATTAGCATGTTCCTCTAGCTTTGGAGACAATGATCTTGGTGTTTGGCAAAGATCCTTTTTCCACTCTGCAGATACAACTGTTTTGATTTTTTGATTTCTGTCTCATTTCCTGACCAAGTAGATATCTGAAAGATGGTTTCTTTTTTCCCTATTTCTTTATGACCATACAGGTCAGGAAGCTCATTTGGGAAGGCACTTTGCATTTAGTCCAGGAAGGACTCAAAAGTGGTTTTCTTCACCCCATTCCTGCAGAACTCAGTAGCAGGAAGAATGTGGTTCCTGGACACATTGGCTGTGGGTTGGCTGAATTATGTGAAATGGCAAAACAGTTTCCAGCTGTGAATGAGAGTGACCATCAAGCTGTATGTGTGCTGGATGATGAACCCTCTGTTCCAGAGCAGGACCTGCTTTCCTGTGTTGTGGAAAACGGCTCAAACTGTGCAAAGATAGTTGTGTTAATGGGGCAGAAGTACTTGGTGCCACCAAAAAGCAGTTTCCTTTTATCTGATATTTCATGTTTACAGCCCCTGCTGAACTGTAAGTATCTTTTAGAATTTACCACCTCTCTCCTGCCTGAGAAGGGCAGTTAATGTCAAGATGACTAAGGGCTCAGTGAACAGATACACAGCATCACACTGACAGGAAATGCTGCTGCAAGCTTTGAAGGTGATATTGCTAACTTTGTGCAGATAGGTGAGGGTTTTCAAAGGAATTTTCAGTGTTTAGGAGCTCTTCTCTTGGTGGGATAATCTGTCTCCAGGAGAATCTTTGAAAATCTCAGCCACAGCATTTTACATGTAGTACTGCAATTTGTAAATGTGTTCTGAGCCACCATTAGTACAGGAGTCATGTAAATGCATTTAATTGGGATTGGCTGTGTTGCTGGGTCTGTGTTCCACAGGATATGGCTTTAACACAAGTAAATCCATGCTGCTGCTGGGGTGATGTTCCTGCTGTTTTAGTTTTTAGCTAGATTAGACCATGGGAGAAGGATTAGATTGTGCAGTTTAGAGCAAGGCTTTCCTTATAGGTTCATCCTGGCCAGCAGCAGTGTCTGTTTAGGTAGACATAAACTGATTCTGAAACCAACTCATGTCCTCCAGAGAAGCTGCTGCACCTGTCTCTAGGTCAACACAATACCATAAGTAGCAAATGTGAGTTGACTTCTCAGCTGCTTCATTTCACATCTGAGAGTATTGGCTCAGTGACAGGCAAGTGGTGGGATACTAGAATCAAGAGTTCCTCTAAAAGTAAATCAAAAGCTATCCAAGTCACTATTCCCATCCCTAATGGGCCATGCAGAAAGCTTTAAGCTTTAAGAAAGCTTTAAGTCTCTGCTGTACTTCATGATTCCATTAATTTTCAATTTGACTGTCATCACAATCATTATTATTTATTAATAATTATTAGTATTATCTATTATCAGCAGCTAATCTTCATCAGTCTTACAGGAAACATGTTACCTGTGAACAAGAGCTGGGGATTACTGTTCTACTTTAATTGGTAATTTTAGATTTGTTAATTACATGTTTTCTCCTTCCTGATATGTAACTTAGATAATCACTATAGTTTTAATTTTTTTTTTAATTAAGACAACATGGCAGTAGGTGGAATCTTGTTATCCCGATAATAATAATTTCAGCCAGTTAGCTTCTCTTTACCTTATGAAAGAGGGAAGTTTACCATTTTCTGAAGCACAACTGTGCATATACCAAGTTTCAATTCTCCCAAAGGTCAGAGAGCAGTCCAAGAAATTTGAGAGAATGCTTTTTAGGTAACCAACAGTGAATATTAATGAAATGTCATGATCTGACATTTATTTTATTTTTTTTTAGGAAATCTAGTGTCTATTTTAATTATTGTTTTTCTTCTGCCCTTTCACCTGCCAAAAAAGAAGTATTTCTTGCTGGTCAGCCCACTGTCAGGGTAGCACCTCCAATGTTAAGAAAGGAGTAAGATGTAGAAAGCACATTTAATGGACATAAAATATTAATCTGTTCTTATTAGCTATTTAAATAATTAACATCAGACTCAATGAAGGCACAAATACATTCTGTGTATAAGTATAAAATTGGAGAGTCCTTTTTCTTCATGAATGTGTCCTGTATCTTCTAATCCTCCAGATGCAGTTAACCCAGCTTCTCCCATGAAAACTCTTCTAGTTCTCTTCCTTCAGTCCATTAATTTCCATTTCACACACTAGGTCTAGTGCTCTGTCTCTTTTCACCTCCAGTGATGCAAAGCACAGTTTTCCAGGGCTGGTTTGGTGCCCTGCATGTCCCACTTGGCCTGCTGAATGATCAGACAGGACAGGAATCTTGCATTCAGAACTGCAGACTTGGATTCAGCTGGGTGCCTTACTACAGAGCTCCTGTTATGGACCTCAGAGAAATTTTCATCTTTGAGACTTGCACTCTGCTGTAATTTTTTTTCCTGAAAGTCCCCAAGATGTTCAGAATTTCTTGATCTGACACAGGTGACATAAATGTCCTCTCTTTAGGTGAAACAGGCTAAAAATTTCTGAAGTGTAAGAGTATCTGGATTAAAACAAACATGCAAGAAGAAGTCTTAACTTTTTATTTGGAAAGAACATAAGAAAGTTGCAGGTTTGCTGTGTAGTTGGCTCTTCGGCTATTGTCTATATGTAGGTGGCTAAGCTTTTACCAGTTTCAACTAGTAGATATATTTTAAAACAAATATTTTAAAACACTTTACTGGTACTTTTTTTCCTGTATTTTCACTTCACAGACAAGAAAAAATATGATGTAATTGTGATTGATCCACCATGGGAGAATAAGTCTGTTAAAAGGAGTAACAGGTAAATATTATTGTAAAATCAAACTGTCATGAACAGTTTAATACTTAAAGGTAATGAACATTTTAATACTCAAGTGTAATCCAAGACCAATGTGTCTGTGAAACTTCAGCTTTAAAGTAGCAGATATTTTAGTGCATTCCCACTTCTTATCTGTGACATGTCTTGGGGATTTAACTGAAATGGCTTGGATACTTTGTGTGCAAAATATTCGCAGGAGTTGATCCTGAGTTACTAACTGCTGAGTGTTAGACCTTGAGACTTAAAAAGAAAGCTTGGAGTTTTGTAAGACCCAGATCATGCAGATATTAATTTGAATTTAACAGGGTTACTTTAGTGGGCATAAAACTAGGTAAGTATTTCCAGGACTGAGGTCCAATTTAGAAGTTTTAGTGGTGGTTTTCTTGTTTTGTTTTGTCTTGTTTGTGTGGGTTTTTTTTTTGTTTGTTTTGTTTTGGTTTTTAAATTATTTTTTAATTTGTTTCATTTTGTTTTATTTTTGTTTTTAATTTGAGCTGTAGTTTGAGCTTCAGTCTGATGGGTAGGAGAGAGAACGTGTTAGTGCAGCCTTTAATACCTCATGTGCAATAGGAAATTTCTGAGTACTGCAGTTTATAAAGTCATGAACTTAACGTTTTATGGACTTCCCTCTCCACTAAGTAACATCAGGCTTATGGCAGTGGAGCTTTCTTGATCACCATAGAATGGTATCCATGTGAAAGAAGGGCAAACAAAATACAAAATACAGCCTTAACTTTCAAGGTTAACATTGAAGCTTGTTATGAAGACATAATTTGAAGATGCTGGGGCCAATTAGGTTTTTACTTTGAAAGCCCTACCCAAACTTCTAGAAACAGAGCTAAACTCATCTGAGTCTATTTCTTATGTATGTAAGTTACTCAAAGGAAAACTGCAGTTATTTACAAATATGAATTAGCCAGCAAGACCCTCTCTCCCTTAGAAAATAAAGGCAAAAGTGTAAGAGCATTCACTGCTGATGGTTATCTTGTTGATGTCCAATCTTTGTTAAGTATTTCATGTCTGGGTTGCAAATTATGTTTTCTCTGGGGAGTCTAGTCCAAGAGATATTTTGGATTTTATCCCTGTTACCTTTTTCTCACTGTCTCGTTGTAGAGGCATCCCAGTGCCCAGATGGCAGTTGTCAGTTCCAGTAGGCAGTGTGCCAGTGTTTTTTGATGCTGCAACGTGTAGGGTCCATGAATTGCTACTTCCTAACAGTGCAGAATAGCATCATGAGAAAAATGGTAGAACAGGACAGAAACTGGCAAACCTAGTGTATTTACCCATGAAGCATATAGTTAGCACTGAACTGTTTTGAATGACATCAGCTTTTACCATGAATGATAGTTTAAAAAATACTAACTTCTGCAGATAATTGGAGAAGTGATTGCTCTTTTATGACCTTTTAACTTAAATTAGCCTTGCCCTTGCACTTGGAAATTACTCACTTCTCATTTTCAGACAGGAGAGATTGCTTATTATGAAAAGTGAATAATGTCACGTTGACTAACGAGCTACTTTTCACTAAATAGTTTTGTTCCAGCATAAAGATGAAAGTACTGAGTTATATATTATAGTTCTTTAATTAAACCTGGGCTTTCAGAATTCTTTGGGATCACAAATCATAATACTTATTTCGTGGAATAGTAGAAATATGAGGTTAAATATTCTGCTCAGTAAAATTTTGAGTACACGCTGATGATTTTACATCAGAATCTGCCAGATACGGCCACTGGGTGTCAGCCTGGAACCATTTTTAAGGAGATGTGTTTTCAAGAGAGAATTCTTGAAACATCTTGGCTGTGAAATCTCTTTATCCATTCCTGTTGCTTTTCAATTTTTATATTTGGTATGTGCTAACTTGCTTTCTCACTGTACTGCCATATAGATACAGCTACTTGTCCTCATGGCAAATCAAGCAGATTCCTGTACCAGCACTAGCTGCTCCAAATTGTCTTGTAGTCACATGGGTGACTAATAGACAGAAGCACTTACGTTTTGTTAAGGATGAACTCTATCCTCATTGGTCTGTGAAACCACTTGCTGAGTGGCACTGGGTAAAAGTAAGTTCTCAGTTTGTTTTGTTGCTTTCTTGGAGACTGAGGGGGCTTGTGCTGTGACACTTCATATTATTTGTCTATTTATTACCACGTACTTTGGTATTTGAAAGGTACCGTATCGGCAGCATTTTGCTCTTTGTCACAGAAAATGTCTCAAAAAATACACAATGGAAGATTTTTATACCCAATTTTTAACTCTTTTATGTCAGATTACTAGAGCTGGAGAATATGTATTGCCTCTGGATTCTTTACACAAAAAGCCCTATGAAGTTCTTGTACTGGGGAGAGTTCAAGGAGATGTAAAGGAAGCCGTAAGGTATTCCAGAGTATTTATGGTAGATGTCTCATTTGAAACCACTAGGATTCCCTTTGTATATATAATTTATTCATTAATTCCTTACAGTGTCCCAAAATCTTCTCTTGATGTCTCGTGTTGTCTTATTTTGGGCCTAAAAGTAGCCTTACTAGGTTTGGGATGAGGGAGGGCTTGAGATGAAATGGTGGAAACTTTTGTTCTGTGTTGGAAAATTGGTTATAGATAAAAGCCTCATGGACAGGGCTTTCTTTGCTGACAGGTTCTTTTAGACCATGAGTCCTTAGCACAGGCTGACACCAGTCTGGGGATGCTGGTATTCTTCTCTATATGACAACACAGGACTGTTATTTGGTCTCTATGGCTTTGTATGGCTATTGTTAACCCCCTTTTGTCTAAAGCCTCAGTGATTTCATAAACTGTCCTCTATCTGGAGTGATGCTTCAGTGAGAGCTGCAGCATCACACTTGGTGGTATTCATTCTCACACTTCTTTTCTTGTTCTGATTTATACAACAGGAAATCTGAAGATGTACTTCCAGTTCCAGACCATAAGTTAATTGTCAGCATACCCTGCAGTCTGCATTCACATAAACCTCCTCTTACTGGTATGTTCTTGTTGGTGTCAAATGTTTCTGTAGGGCATTGGACCTGGATGTCTGAAATGGATATCCTTATGTATGAAATGACTTTATTTCCCATATAGCAAGCAGTTTCACTGAACAGGATTTGTGGTTCCTCAACATTTCTAAAAATGTTACCAGAAACCTAAATCTTGGTCTCTAAAAATGATGGTGGAGGAAAAAAAAGTAGGAAAATGTTGAACTTTAAAAAATTTGATTTGTAATGCTGCAGAAACAGTTTACAGAAATTGTATGTATCTCTAAACTTAGGCCAAATAAACTAAAAGTGCCTTTGGAGTGGAGGAACTTTGTGGCTAGATAGATTAGGATATTTTCTACTTAGTTGTTAACCAAGTAGAACTAGGTTAATAACTCTTTCTTATGTCATCCTGAAATAAATGTTTTTATTTCGCATGAGTTGCTTATAGATCTGCAGTACAGTTGTGCCTTTAAATCAAAAAACCTGAATTATTTTAAAACTCTTAACAATATACAACAAATAAGGTGTGCCTGTCTGGAGGAGCTGTATTTAACTTACAGAAACTGATGAAGTAACTTCAGCCAACCAGTTAGCATGGATATGAATTAAACTTTTCAGGGTTTAATCCAAAAGATTTAAAGACTTGTGTGTGATGTTACCTTTTGCACATTGTTTTGGAGCATTCTTACTTTGACTAATTTTATCAATAGGAAGTTGTCCTGCGTTTTTCATTATAGCACCTGAGAGCCTTACAGTGCTATGGCAAGAAACATTTAATACCTCTCACAAAAATGGTTTCATCCTCCCCCAAAGGAAAAGCTCATTATGAATGTGCAAATTATTCCAGGTGCATGAGGTGCTCTGTAATGACATCAGAAAACACAGGTAGAAGGCAGGCATAACACTGTTGGAGGGGAGAGGCCTCTGAGTTTGCTACACTGACATGCTTTCCTTTTTCTGTTCCCAAGGAACAGAACAGTTTCAATTAGAAAGCTGATCTGGACAGTTATATGTTCAGGAAAGCTCTAAAATTTTTTTTTGGGCTTGTATTTATTAACATACATATATGTATATGCACGTACACCTATTAAAAAACTAGTAAAATGCACATACTTTGGTTAGCTAAAAATAATAATAAAAAGTCAGTTCTAGGAGGTTCTTTTTGCAGCTCTGAAGCCACATCTTTAAGAATTAGGGCTACAACAGGAAGTGTGTGTGTGTTGATTTAAGCTAATGAATGGTAGGGTGGTGATTTGTGAGGCAGTCACTTAGGGCCTCATCAGCAAACCAATACTTAGCAGCACACTCAGACACAAACAGGAAACTTGTGAGGTATCCAAGGGTGCAAAACAGCATTTTGTATGTATTATAGAGAACTCTAGTACCAGAATGGTCCTCAGAAATATTCTTCTCTGGGGCAGAATCTAGAAAGCATATTGGGGAATGGGTTTTGAAATAAATTGTCCTTGCTAATGTATGTATTTCTTGAGTCTTTACCTGAATGCTGGAATTCAACATCATTGTGCAGTGTTTACGCTTTTATTTAAAAAAAAAATTTACTGTTGAGTAATGTCAGTGATTTACAAGGTCTTTATAAAAATCCACTTCTGTCCTACAGTTTTGGAAGCTCTATTCAGAACATGATTATAGAATGAAAAGGTAGATATTAAGACAACAGCTAATTGATGTTGCTTTGACTTCAGTGTTGTAAAAGAGTTTCTCTTTCATGGTCGGACAATTTCTCAAGTAGCCAGTAGAGAGCAGCTGAGCTACATCCTAGAGTGGTTCAGAAGTTTGAACAGAAGCAGAGATTTGGCAGTGAGGGAGAAGGACACTTGATGACTCACACACATTCTTTATGCTTTGTTTAAGTAGTAACAAAGCCAAAAATATTAGTATTTACTGATGCTGTCTGGCACTTTATTTCCTGTTCCTATTATAAGGGCTGTATGTTGATACGTATGTAACCACTTAATGACTGATTATAACAGTTCATCTCTCTGGGGGAAGAGACAGATGTAAATTAAACTCAGCCATCAAAAAGAGATGTTTGGGTTCCTACAGTTCATTTAACCATGAAATTGTGACTGTAGGGGTTTTTGGTAATGCATGTGCTGTGTCGAATGCTTAGAGCTTTAATATGTCATTGTAAATGTACTTAAGCTTCTTTATGCAAATGCATTACAATGAAATTCTGTTTGTCCTTGTTTTGATTCAAATAACTGCAGGTTTTCTTCCTAATTCAATTCAGGTGTCCTGTTACACAGAAGATATGAAGTCATGTAGGACTTGAAACACCATTTTTCCCTTTCCTCTTCTTTAGGTTATTCTTGTTATACCCATTTCTCCTCCAGTTTTTCAGTATGTATGTTTCTTGATAGAAAATAATATTGTCATATAGGAGTATGCCTAAAAACATTGGAGTTAATTCTTGGCTATGTTCTAGCTGCTTTGCATATCTCCAGCAGAAGAATACAATGGGAGATCTCGGGAGCACCCCTCTTCTGTAACAACCCTGGCTTGTTAGACCACGTTATGAAAGTTATGTTCATGGAAGTAAAAAGAAGTAAATGCCTTTTGTTTCTTATGCACCTTTTGAGCCCTTACTGTTAGACTAATTCATAGTTGTAATGTTCAGAAAAGATGCAAAGATGTGCTGAGTTTTACATCTTTTTCTCCTACTTTGTTGAGGGATTAGACAAACTGAGCAATAGTTACCTCTACATTTCAAACCCTTTTAAAGTGTTACTATGATATGAGTTTGGTCATGTGCTTCATGCTTTGTATGCCCTGCAAGTCAGACAGTGAAAAGCCAGCAGGTATTTCGACTTGATGTATCCAATTTTCTGTGCAGAACTTCATATTTAGGTAATAGAAGTTCAGAAGATAAGGGGGACCTTGCTTATTTTAAAAATTATTCCTCCTTTTGCTCATTTAAACATTGTTTAGCATCTCCAATACATACTTGAGATTAAGAGTAGGCAGGTATGGCAGGTATCCTTCCTGATTGCCAGATCATGGTTCAGAAGGAAGTGTGTTTTCTTGAAGACCAGTGCTAATCTTCCAGTTGGCTTTGTGGTAGCTTTGTGTGTCCTAGGGCAATAGATGTGTGAGTATAGGCAACTGAGTTGCTGTCATAGGGTTTATGACACCTGCAAGTGATAAAGAGCTAATACATTAGCAAGGACAATCTGTTTATCATCTCTTTAGGGTGTTTCTTGTCAGTAGTATCTGTAAACAGATATAAGTAATTGGGGGTTTTTTGTGTGTTTTTGTTTGTTTGATTGTTTTTTAATCTATTTCTATGGTAGAAAAACTTGTTATTTAAACACATCTACTTATGTACATCCTCTAACCTGTTTTCAGAGGAGAAATATCCAGAGTTTTCTTAAGGGCTATCAGATCCATGTGTGTTAAGATAGCCTCCTGGTGATATGAAAACTTAACAAAAAATCTGTGTTTTATAACTTGAACACTGAATTTTCCTGCTTTAAGGAAACTAATGTAATGAGATTTTATGCCAACAAAATACAGCTGCATTATTGCCCTCTTGATATGGTAATTTCCATTGCAGTGGAAGTTACAGCCTGATCTGATTATGTAAATACCTACAAGTAGCAATGAAAAATCATGCCACAATGTGATCTTGAATTAGTTTTTAAGAACAAAGTGAGTTTTAAAAAGACACTCTCTCTGGCAGAAGGAGATGGGGCGGGGGGTGGTTTCCTGGGGCTTCCTTCTAAATTCTATAACCAAACTGATAGAAGATTGTCACAAGTTTCCTGCTTCTGCTGAACTGTTCCGATTTTTGGCTTCCTCTTTTTTGCTTTCTGGTGAACCAGTCTTTGAGGTTGGTTGAAACTCCTAAGTGTGCTTTTAAAATATGTTTTTTTAGACATGGAAGTTTATGGTGCTCAGTAAACCTGCTTTTGATTACTTAATTCTGTGATGATGTTTTTAATCTATGCATTTAAAGAACAAATGTCAACATTAATAATATGCTCTTAATGAAATTTTGTAAGCTAAATAATTGTTTCCTCTACTTAGAAGCCTATATAAAGCTTAACATTGTTCTGTTTTGTTTTATATGGAGAGGGGAAAGAAGTCTGACTCTGCAGGAAGCTCTCTGCATGATCTAACATCCCTTAGGGTAAAAAAGAGCATATATACATTAGGATCTGCTCATGGAGAGCTTATTCAGTGCTTTAGAGCTGTGGTTTCCATAGTCTCTCCTAACTCTTATGTAGAAAAAGTGCAGCTTCCTGCAACATGGGCTATCTTAGGTGATTAAGAGTCATAGCATGGTTTGGGTTGGAAGGGTCATCTAGTCCAGCCCCCTTATCATGAGCAGGGACATCTCCAGCTAGATTAGATTGCTCCATCCAACCTGTCTTTGAATATTTCCAGGGATGTGTCTTCTACCACCTCTCCAGGCAGCCTGTTCCAGTGTTCCTGTTCCACCCTCACTGTAAAAAATTTCTTCCTATATCTAGTCCAAATCCACACTCTTTCAGTTTAAAACCATTTCCTCTTGTCCTATCACTACAGACCTTGCTAAAAAGTTTGTCCCCATCTTTAAGCCCACCCCTTTAAGTAGTGGAAGACCTATTGAAAGACCTCAACCTTTTTCAGGTTGAACAACCCCAAATCCTTCAACCTGTCCTCATAGGAGAATTATTCCACCCTTCTGATCATGTTTACAGCAAATTGTGCGCAAGAAATCTTTAACTAAGTAGAGCATTGAAAAAGAACAGTAAGTTTTACCACTTTTTTCTTAATATGATGGGTTTTCAAAATAGTATAAAAGCATCTCTCGTATGTGGTGTCTCATGAGATGAACTCCCATGACACCAAACAACAATGTTCAGTGCAGCAAGGTTTCTATCAGGATGTACATTTTTCTCTAAACCTCCCAGACTCTTCTCTGCAAATGTTAGATTTATGTAAATATTTTAGTTTGCCTCTAAAAGAAGCAGTTTTATAGAAGAAGATTTCTACTGGTAGCAGTTATTTTTTTAGCTTAAAAGCTGGCCTGATGATAACCCATCTGAGACATTCATTTGACATTTGTGAAAGATTAGGTGAAGGAGGATGTTTTTATATACCATGCCAGTGTAGAAGAAAGTCTGGAAACACCTATTGCAAAATGTTCACAAAAGAGTTTTGAATGGATTGGAGCTTTGGAAGAAGTGATCATGTAGGGATTAGTTAATACACACTATAAAGTGAAGTGGATACTCATCTTTCTACAGCAGCACCAATCCGTGACAAGATCAGCTGGGATCTCATGCAGGAAGTCTGCTACTGGCAAACTTGATGCAAAAAGGCAGAACTTGGAATGCTCCAAAAAAACCCCAAACCATTCCCTCTCATACTCTGATGTATACTGATCTCATGTATTTTTACTTCCTGCAGTTTTCATATCTGAAGAGACTGAGTCAAGCTGCATAATGTTGTATTTATAAGCCGTATTTTTAAGCTACAGAAATTCAAAAAACACTGGGAGATCTGATAAAAAATGACCACAATATGCTTTGGAAAAGAAAGTGGCTTCATAGTTTAAGTTCTTTCGTTTTCCATAACAAAAATAAAAATTTAACATGTAATTTTTAGTACAGATATGTTTTCCAGTCTTTCTGCCTCCTTTTTGAAGTTGGGTACTCCTTAAAGCTTTGCTTTTCTCATGCAGATTTTTATATGTAATATCTTTGTAGCTTTTCCATGAAACCTTGTTAAGACTTTGTTTGACCCAGCCACAAACTAAATGGTTCTGTATGACAAGTAACATGTTTAATGCTAAGCTGTTGGCAATTTTAATTTTCAGGCGAAATGCAAGATCTTTCTGTCACTTCAGGAATACCAGTCATAATCAGTGACACAAGTGATATTAATGACAGACATCTATATATTTGGATTTAAGCAGCAAAAATGCTCAACTGTAGAAGAAATTCGAGATTTATTTTACTGGATGAAAGGACGCAGTTACATATTTCTTCAGTTGCCAAGCTGGTATTAGAGAAAAAATAAGTCCCTATGTTTTATAGCCCTTTCAGTGCTTTGCTTATTTAACTGGTGTTTCTTATTTTAACAGTTGTCATAAAAAAACCCCTCTTACCCACTTTATGATGTGGAGGAAGAGAGTGTGATCTTAATTAAGGAAATGTTTTTATTTATTTATTTTGAGAAATGTTGCCCCTGTGTTGAAGGGGCTAAGTGATTCTTTAGGAGGTGTTTGGTTGATATTAGTGAAAAATTTTGAACTCGTCTATGTAGATGCTGAAATAAATCCTCATTCCCTTTCTCTAAATGAAAACCAATAAATCAAGGCTATTGAAGGCCTTGGCAGTGTTGTTCAGAATCTCAAGGGCACTTATTTAAAATGACTTTCTCACTATAAATAGTCCAGCTGTTTGATGAAACCCCTGAAATTAATTTGCTGTCTCTTTTTTAATGAAACTTTCATTTTTTCATCCATGAGCAGCACAGAGGAGATTTTATTTGTTTACTGTTATGCTTTGTACCTTTGTCACTGTTGTAATCTGCTGGGGTTTTTTTCTCTTGCACAGGGGTTCTGGCAGAGTTTATCAAGCCAGATGTGGAATGCTTGGAGTTGTTCGCTCGCAACCTACAGCCTGGCTGGACCAGCTGGGGAAATGAGGTTTTGAAGTTTCAGCACATTGATTATTTTCACTCCTCTGAAGAATGAAAATTGAGCTGGCTTCTGTATCTTAATTCTGAAATTCCACCCCTTTCCAGCAGGCTCTCAAACTTGCCATTATTACTGATCTCAGAAGGTAAAAGAAATAAACACAGTTGCACTGCTGTTAAAAGTCTCTGTGAGAGAGAGGATATCTGTTTATTGGTATCTCCAATTTGTACAGTCTGAGCCTTTATTCTGATGAGCTTGAGATATTTAAATACTGATGTCCGTGTGTAAGTCCATCCCTGTTTTTTTCAAGCCTCAAGAAAACAAAGATGTTTTAAAGTATTCTCACTGCAGCTATCAACTCTAGGCATCATAACTGCTACAGCATTGCACCTCTGTAATGTATTATTTTTAAGGAATGCTAATGTATTATTTTTAAACAATGCAATAGAACTAAACCATTTGAATTGCATGTTTCTGTGAAGAAGATTGTTTTTTGTGGAGCAATGGATTTTAAACTAAAATAATTACAAAGGCAGTGTATCCTTCTACTCGTTCATATCTGCCTCATGACTGACTACCTCAGAAAATAAAAGGAACAGTGCTTATGTTAATTGGCAAATTAATTGCTGATTGACTACTTCCTATGTAAAATTACACCTTAAAAAAGCAATTTTATCCCTTTGTATATGTTATTAATAATTTAATACATTGTAAATGATCGGGCTCAACATCTTACAAATTCTGCATATAAAGCTGTTAGATTTAACTGAAATTTTAACAGACTTATAAGCATTTTAAAAATTCTCTTTCCTTATGTTCTTGAAGCTTTAAAAAGCCATGCCAGTGAGTTGTATTTTTCAGCTAGCTAACAAAACAAGGAAAATGCTTTTTCTGTTCCCTACTAACAGTTGCACACCTACTCAAAATAATTTAATAATTATAGACTCATTAAGGTTGGAAAAGACCTTGAAGATCATCTATGTCAAACCAACACAACCATGGCAACTAAACCATGTCCTGAAATGCCATGTCTACAGATTTTTTTTAATACCTTCAGGGATGGTGACTCTACGTCTTCCCTGGGCAGCCTGCTCCAATGCCTGATCACTCTTCCAGTCAAGAAATTCTTCCTTAAGAAGACTAAACCTCCACTGGTGTAACTTCAGGCCCTTTCCTCCACTCCCATCGTGATTTACTTAAGAGGCAAACACCTACCTACCTCACTACAACCTCCTTTCAGGTAGCTGTAGAGTGATAAGTTATCCTCTGAGCCTCTTCTTCTTCAGACTAAACAGCTCCAGTTCCCTGAGCTGCTTCTCATAAGCCTTGTGCTCTGAACCCTTCACCAGCTTCATTGTTCATCTCTGGTCCTGTTCTTCTTGTAGTGAGGGGGATAAAAGTGACGGCGGTGTTGGAGGTGCAGCCTGAGCCGCACTGAGTGCAGCGGAACAGTCGCTGAAGGCCACACAATTCCTGTGTAAATGAAGGTCGTTACCAGACAAAACAGTTCTTACTGCATGATTTTATTTAGCCTACATTTAAGCTGTCGGTGTGTAAGCAACCTTACCTACAACTGGAAGGGATAAGAAGGTTCTTTATTTGTTTTCTGTTTTGCAAGTCATTCCCTACCAGAGCTTCTGAGTTCCCAGGAAGACTTCCCATCCCAAGATGGTTTCATCCAGTACTAAATGTATGGAATAAATTGTATGTACTGTACACATCTTGTTTTCCTTTTTTACTCTGTAAAGCAGCACAAGGAATGGTGTTGTCTATTCCACATCCACTGCTGTGAATGGCTCTAGGTTATATTTTCATTGCAAATAAAGCAAAGAAATGAGCAGTCTTAGAGATCAGGAAACCAGCTTTCTCCTCCTTTGAACTAAGCAACTAGAACCCTCCTAAGGGCATAACCTTCCTCAAGCTGTTAAGAATTGATGTACTATTTAGTCTGTCTTGTGGAGTTCCTTTGCAAGTCCCAGCCTTCTACCTCTTCTTACTCAGAAGCTGAGCAGCTGAATCCAGCAGCTGGGAATCCAGCCTCCAGAGTATGGTTTGTATGTGGAGGGTATGTGCAGGCAGGCTGGAAGCTTCTTGGACTGGGAATTAAAAGCAGAAAATTGGAGTCTAAACAATACCTGATCCTGTCACAAATAATTTCATAATTGTGCTTTGGACAGCTGTTTGCTCTGCTACTTTTCCAGTGCTCTGGCTATGAAGAAGACCTTGTGAATGTGACACAAGTTCTGTACCTGCAGCCAACGTGAAACTAGTGGGTTTTCTCAGGAGGAGTTTCAGTGAATCTCAGATTGTTGCTAACTCAGAAATCTCATGGTTGTATTAGCAGTTGATGGTTTCAGGATTGTCTTTTAAATATAAAATTTACGTTACATTGTAAAAAAAAAACCCCATAAAATCGGCTCGCTGTGCTTAATTTATAATTTAAATGATCTCTTATATTTTTCTGGCTTTCTAAAATCCCAGGTATGCCCAAACAGCCATCAGATTTATCAGTGTCATTGAGATGATTCCTCTGAGGTAGAACCTGAATCTTATGCAAAATTGGTGATGAGTGAAGCCAGCTAATACAAAAGAACAATTTAAGATCCACTTTCCTTTTATGAAAGAATAATTTTATCTGTATCAATTGCTCTACATTACTTTTCTGGTAGAAAGATGCCCTCTGTTATGTCAAGCCTTGTATAAGAAAAAAAAACCTCCTCTGAAGAGTTTACAGTCTTGATCAGAAATGAAAGAAGAGGGGAGAAGATAAGGATGGAATAATACAGGATAATAATGAGATGTGGAAGTGAATATGATAAGTAGCACCATAAGTATTGTGCACATTTTAGTGTTCCTAAGAAACGATAGGTCTTTTTCCCACATTTCTAAAGAGTTTTTCTGTGGTGTTTTTTTCTTTTTTCTGTTAAAATCAACACATTCCAAGGAAAAACAGGTGAAGTGTGTATTTTACCAATGACATTGACAAAAGAGAAGTGCTTTTCAATTATAAATTTCTTTTGTGGCAGTTTGGTGAAGTGAGAACTGGAACATGCCAAGAATTTTCATAAAGTACTTTATTTGGTACATCTGCTGTTATTTTAGGAGCACAATGATTAAAAAAATATTCTTTGGCTAGATGTTCGCTACTTGAAACCTTTTAAAATTATGTCTTATTGCAAAACCCCCTCATTTTATTGAGCCAGAAGTAATTTCAAGCTGCTCCTATATGTAGCGTACATCAAGTGTCATAATCAAACTTACTTTTATGAAGCTTCAGGTTTGAGTATGATTTTGAAATGCCAAATTAGCATATGACCTTTACGTGTATTTTTAAACTTCTATGAAGTAAAAAGAATGATATCAGTAAGTTATGTTTTTGGAATGGTGATTGCTAGGCCTGAACTCCTGTGGAAACAAAGTTTTTTCTGCAAAATTAAACATTACTAAAATAGTGAAGTAAGTAGGCAGCTCTTACCTCTTTATAGGATTTAGCTCAGGTATGTGTCAGCAGCAGTAAAGAGCTGACTTTGAAAATTGATTTCCAAACTACATAAATAACTATAAAGTTACAAAAAAAAATGTTACTGTGCCTTAAGAATTGTGTTCGTGAGCCTCAACATGCTGTTTAAGACTTAAATAATGAGTATTTTAGGTTGGGCGTAACAGTAAGGGGATAGAAGATGGATAGAGAAGATCCAAGGAATGAGGTTTGTTAAAGTTGCTGAAAAAAGTCTCAGTTGGCAGGTATTTTCATAGGACAGTTTGAGTTGGATGACCTTTGAAGGTCATCTAGTCCATTCAGCACTCCAGTCAATTCTTTGGAACTGCTCTGGACCCTCCCCGATAGATCCATGTCTTTCTTGTGATGAGGATTCCAGAGCTGGACATAGTACTCCAGGTGAGGTTTCACCAGAGCAGAGGGGCAGAATCACCTCCCTTGACCTGCTAGCCACGCTTCATTTGATGCAACCCAGGCTGGCCCTCTGCTCTGCAAGAATGCGTTGGTGGCTTTTCATCCACTGGTACCCCCAAGTCTCTAAATCTCTTTATTATCCCTCAGCATATATTGATACCAAAGGTTGCCTTTACTCAGGTGCAGGATCTTACACTTGGGGAACCTCTTTAGGTTCACATAGGCCCACTTCTTGACTTTGTCCAGGTCCCTCTGAATGGCATCCTGTCCCTCAGGCATGTCAGCCAAACCAGTCAGCTTGATACCATCTGAAAACTTACTGAGGGTGCACTCCATCCCACTGTCTATGAGGATGAAGATATTAAACAGTACTGCTAAAGGTTTTCCAGATCCTCTGACAGTAATGGATCTTGCTTGACTTAAAAACTTTTCCCACACTAACGCGTTGGGCTGTAATGATCAGTGTCCTAGTGCAGCAGCATATTGCTGCTATTGAAAATAGCAATTGCTATTGAAGAGTTGTCCCATGCTCTTCAGTCCTCACCTGGGTGGGGATTACTTTTGCCAGAAAACACAGCCACAGAACAGAGCTATGTGTCTAGACTGCAATACCTAAAAAATATTTCTGATCTGTGTGCCCTGGATGCACCCTGATTCCATAGGAAGGACTCCCAGAATCAGGTCAGGGCTGGGATCAGTAGAAGAGACGCATGCTGTGACCTAGTGTGAATCGAGGGCCCTGATGGTACATGAAACAACATCATAAAATCCCTTCCCTAAAATGACTAGGTATTTTCTATTTGTGGTAGTAGCTGAATTCTTATGTTATTTCAGGAATAGCGGGAAATTAGAAAAAACTAGAGAAAGAGAACTGGTTATACCCATACAACACAAAGATGGCCTTTGTCTTCTTAGGGGCATGTCTTGCTTAGGGACAAAATTTATTTTTTTGCCTTGACAAAATTTAGTTGTCTTGATAAAATTTAGTTTGGAGGAGAGGAGGCTGAGAGAACTTAGTGCTCTCTGCAAGTGCCTGAAAGGAATTTGTAGGGAGGTGGGGGTTGGCCTCTCAAGTAAATAACGATAGACTAGTGGAAATGGCCTGAACCAGGGGAGGTTTAGATTAGATTTGAGGAAGAATTTCTTTACTGAGAGTGTAGTCAGATGCTGGAATGGGCTGCCCAGGGAGGTGGTACAGTCACCACCTCTGGAGGCGTTCAAAAACTGTGTAGATGAGGCACTTCAGGAGTTGCCTAGTTGGCACAGTGATTATATATTTATTTATTTATGGGGGTTGGTTTGTTTGTTTGTTTGTTTGGGGTTTTTTTCCCTTGTGTTTTTTTTGTTTGTTTTTTTTGTTTTTTGTTTGTTTGTTTGTTGTTTTTTTTTATTGGCTTGGAGGGTGGTGATGGGGTGGGGATGTTGACAGTTTGACAGTGATCTTAGAGGTTTTTTCTAACCATGGCAATTCTGTGATTCTGTGACAAAGCTTGACTCTAGTTTTAAACAGTTAAATTTGCCTTGCTAGGAGGAATGACTAGAGATTTTTGTTCTCAGCAGCAATATGTATGCACCAGTCTAACTAGGAATCTTTGAGAGAGGATGGTCCTGCAAGACAGGCTGTCCCAGTGTGCCAAAAGGCGAGCCGGCGGGAATGACGACTGGTCTGGCTGAACAGGGAGACTTTGAAAGAAATTAGGGTTAAGAAGAGGGCCTCCCAATTATGGAAAAAAGGGCTAACTACTTAGGAGGAATTTAGGAATATAGTTAGGTCGTGTAGAAAGAAAATTAGAGAGACAAAGGCACAACTTGAACTGAATCTTGCCACCTCTGTGAAGGATAACAAAAAGTCCTTCTACAGATACATCAACAGCAAAAGGAGTGGCAAGGAGAATATCCATTCTTTACTGGACATGGGCAGGAATATAGTTGTCAAAGATGAAGAAAAGGCTGAGGTATTTAACACATTCTCTGCCTCAGTTTTCAACAGTAAGAGAGGTTATGCTGAGGACAGCTGGCTTCTGGAGCTTATAGAAGGTGACAAGAATCTAAACAGCCCCCCTGTAATCCAGAAGGAAACAGTCAGTGACCTGTTGAGCTGCTTGGATCCCCACAAGTCTATGGGACCAGATGGGATCCACCCGAGGGTGATGAGGGAGCTGGCAGAAGAGCTCGCCAAGCCTCTCTCTGTCATCTACCAACTGTCCTGGCTCACTGGGGACATCCCAGATGATTGGAAGTTGGCGAATGTCACACCAATACACAAAAAGAGCCAGAAGGAGGACCCGGGAAACTACAGACCCATCAGCCTGACCTCAGTGCCTGGAAAGGTCATGGAGCAGATCATCCTCAGTGCAATCACACAGCACCTGCAGGATGGGCAAGGGATCAGACCCAGCCAGCACGGGTTTAGGAAGGGCAGGTCCTGTCTGACCAACCTGATCTCCTTTTATGATCAGGTGACGCGTCTGGTGGATGAGGGGAAAGCTGTGGATGTGGTCTACCTGGACTTCAGCAAGGCCTTTGACACAATCTCCTCCAGCATTGTCCTGACAAAGCTGTCAGCCCACAGCTTGGACAGGAGCACCCTGTGCTGGGTTAGGAACTGGCTGGAGGGCCGGGCCCAGAGAGTGGTGCTGAACGGGGCTGCATCCAGTTGGCGGCCGGTCACTAGTGGTGTCCCCCAGGGATCAGTGTTGGGCCCAGTTCTGTTTAGTATCTTTATTGATGATTTAGATGAGGGGATTGAGTCCATCATCAGCAAATCTGCAGATGACACTAAGCTGGGGGGTAGTGTGGATCAGCTGGAAGGCAGGAGGGCTCTGCAGAGGGACCTGGACAGACTGGAGAGTTGGGCTGATTCCAATGGGATGAGGTTCAACAGGGCCAAGTGCCAGGTCCTGCACTTTGGCCACAACAACCCCATGGGGAGCTCCAGGCTGGGCACAGAGTGGCTGGAGAGCAGCCAGACAGAGAGGGACCTGGGGGTCTGGATTGACAAGAAGCTGAACATGAGCCAGCAGTGTGCCCAGGTGGCCAAGAAGGCCAATGGCATCCTGGCCTGTATCAGGAACAGCGTGGCCAGCAGGTCCAGGGAAGGGATTCTTCCCCTGTACTCAGCGCTGGTGAGGCCACACCTCGAGTACTGTGTCCAGTTCTGGGCCCCTCAGTTCAGGAAGGAGATTGAGGTGCTGGAGCAGGTCCAAAGGAGGGCAACCAGGCTGGTGAAGGGACTCGAGCACAGATCCTATGAGGAGAGGCTGAGGGAGCTGGGGCTGTTCAGCCTGGAGAAGAGGAGGCTCAGGGGAGACCTCATCACTCTCTACAACTTCCTGAAAGGAGGGTGTAGCCAGGGGGGGGTTGGTCTCTTTTCCCAGGCAACAATCAACAAGACAAGAGGGCATGGTCTTAAGTTGTGCCAGGGGAAGTTTAGGTTGGATATTAGAAAGAATTTCTTTACGGAGAGGGTGATTTAATATGGTCATTAAAGACATGAATCCACATGGGATTAAAGACTTATGGGGCTTGCTCTGTGGGGTTGAGACCCAAAACGTTCAGGGTTTCCAGGCATCCTCTCTTGGAAGCATTACTGCTGCCAAACTTCAGGCAGTCCTCTTCAGTGGACTCTTTCTAGCTTTTTAGCTCCCTATTAGTCCTACGACAAGAAGGGCTGGGGGGGAGTGGGATTTTCCACTAGAATCCCATTGTTGTTTTTCTTCAGATGTTATATTTTTAATCTTTTCCATATGATGAGAAAATTTGAAATTTCTGTTACTCATTTTTGAACATTTACATATTTCAATTAGTAGTTTGACATTTACAACAAAGTAATATGACTTTCCATAAGCTTTGGCTATTGCTGTTCAGTTCTTTTTTCTTTTCCATCTTCTGTTTCTCAACTGATTTGCTTCAATCAAGCATCCATTTATACATCAGTAACTTGGTTACATCAGAGTCTCACTGGTATTACTGAAATTGCCTTAGATTTCATGTAACCATTGGGAAGGCCTATTCACAAAAATTGTGTGATTTAGGAAAACTCAATTTGAATTGGCCTGTTACCTGTTTGTACCAACAGCTGTACATAGCAGGGTGTAGGATGGGGTTGGAAACAAATATCTGAAGAAAAGGGAAGAAAGAGGAGCTGCTCAGCAAATGCAAGCAGCAGCATCATTGAATGTGCAGCTGCAGCCATCCTGAGGCATCTGACCACGCTCATGGAGCTTGGGATTTGAAATTGTGGCAATAGTGAAACTGGCTGCTGTCACAAGGATGTAAAAATGTGCACGCCACATGAGAGAAAGCTTTCCATTAATCCTTTTGTTGCCTAATTTGTAGGAAGGAGGGTAGAAAAGAATCAACAGTAAATAAGATAAACAGAACAACAGTACCATAGCAGGGTTACTGCTGCAACTGGAATGTTTTTTTATTGGTTTACTGGTGCTACCTGTTTAATAACAAAAGAACAAAGTGAGGCCTCATTTGATGACCTTAAGGTAAATGATAGCCCTGCTTCTGAATATAGATGACTTTTTTTCAGATCAGCTAGGGAGATGCTATTCAAGGTTAGTGTACTGCTAATAAAATGTTATGAAGACAAATATTTGAGCAAGATTTTTCTCCCCTGAAATTCAATATGCAGTGGCATGTCTTTTTTCCCCATCAGTAAGTAAATTGTCTTAAAATAAAATAGCTGTACTTGGTATTGCTAGCTGGAATATTGGGCACCCTTTTTCAGTTTTCCTTTTCTTTTTGTAAAAATCAAACAACATTTTCTGCTGAGGGTGAGGGAGGTCAGACATTCTCATTTTATCCGTAACATCACCTCTATTTGCCTCAGATTAAATCTTGTGGAGATGACAGTCCCATAGGCACTCAGAACTTTTTGGACATTCCTCATCTTGGCCTTAGACCTCCTTTTTTTCCCCATTTTCTTTCCTTCTTTAAACAGCATTTCTTTAACTTTTAATGTGGAAGAAAAGGAGGGACTGTAAAGAGAAAATAACAGACGAAGTGGAAACTGATATCCAAAATGCAGTGGAATAGTGGGAAGAGCATTGTATGTAGCTGGCCGAACTTTTTGAAGAGCGCAGAGCTCCGAGATAAGTAGAGGTAGAGCAGTGGTTGATCTCGGTCAGTCCTGGTGTTCTCAACCAGACCAGCCTCCTCTGCTCCTAGCTCAGGAATGAGCTGAGCATGTGCCTTAAGCACCACCTTTTATTGGCCCCCTAATGCTGCTCATTTGCAGCTGGGGCCAGCCCTGACTGGGCACAGGTGGGCTGAGCACAAGCTCGTGCTCACTGCCTGGCAATTGGTGGATTGCTGGCACCTGTTTCCTACAATTGTACACTTTCATAGTCTAGACCACAGCTGGTGTAACTGCGATGCTCATGGCTCTCTAAGCCACTGTAGTGGACATGCTCATACAGACATTTGAGGTTTTACAGTCTGTAAGGATCCATCTCTTAGTCTTTTTTGGAGATAGTAGCATTTTTTCAACACAGAAAGAGTGAGTGCAGTTCCTCTGCCTGGCACTGTTAGCAGAGTCAACATTGCACATGGCTGCTTACAGGTCAGCTGCAAGGTAAGGGTCAAAAAGAGGGAAATGTCATGGTTTTCTTGTCTGCCTACAGGAGGCAGAAATTATTATATATAATTTAGAAATGGAAAGAATTGCTACTAATGTAAATGGCTAAAAATAACAGCAAGGTGCATCATGGCTTTATAGGATCATTAACTGAAGTTTGCTGTAGAGGTAATCATGTAAAGACAATCAGGTGTTGCCAATCAGGAGGAGGAAGGCGTGAGCTCCTGTTCAGCCCACCTGTGCCCAATTAGGGCTGGCCCCAACTGTGCATGAGCAGAATTGGGGACCAATAAAAGGTGGGCTTCCAGAGGGGAGCTCAGCTCACTCCTGAGCAGTCTGAGGAGGAGGCTAGTCGAGTCCGGGGGGTTAGCACTGAGCTAGGCTAACTGAATCTAAAGGCAACTATTGGAGTACTGTTCTTACACCTTGGCAAGAACACCTACTGGACCTCAAAACACTGTGGCCCAGGAAAGGATTGTCTGCAACACTTTGCAGCTAAATTTTACTGCTTTATTTAATAGTTTTTTTTTTTTTTTTGGTAACAGCTATACACTATTAGTTCATGAGACAGCTTACTGAAAATATTTTTAAGACACTGTTACTACCCTCAAACTTTTCAATGTGTGGTTTTAGCTGTATGACCTTTGTGTCTTTCATTACTCTGTGTACTCCAAAAGTTAGGCTGAGTTTAGGAAGAAATTATGTCCTTTTCTGAGACTCATGGTTCATCTATTGGTTCATATAACTTCAAAGAGACAGTTCGGACATAAAAACTACTTTTTCCCACATCAAAGTGACCCAATCAAAACTTCCATCTAAAATTTTATGAGACCTACAGCCTAACTCATTAAAAAATAAAAAAAGAAGAAAAAAAAAGAAGAGAGTTTAGATTACTGTCACAGTTTAGTGCTGGGCTGACAGCTAAGATGACAGATGCTCTCTATTAATCCCCTCCCTGATAAAGAAAGAAGAGAGAATATGGAAGAGAGGCTTATGGGTTGGAAACTAAACTACACAGCTTTAATGAAACAGTAATGATAAAAAAAAAAGGATTAAATATATTTAAATGTACAGAAAAATGATACCATGTTCCTCCGTCCTTTCCCCAATAACTCTCACGTCACCACGGAGGCTGCAGGGCAGCCCTGGGAAAGTCCAGGCTGGACCCCTGGGGTCAGCAGCAGTCGGGAGCTGGAGGCAGGAACACACAGATTCAGGCTGGCACGGATCAGGATCACAGGCAAATGAATGGGCGGAATCCTCCCAGGATGCCAAAGCAAACAGGGACAGGTGGAGAAGGGCAAAGAGGAAGGATGAAGGAAGGGAGGGGTTTTACCCTCGTGATCCCTCAAATTTATACTGAGTATGACGCATATGGGATGGAATACTCTGGTTGGTCAATTTTGGTCACTTATCTTGTCTGCTCCTCCCTAAAGGAGGGTTGCAGGTGTGACCTCTTTACTGCTTTTCTCTTTCTGGAGCACAAGATGTTCCTCAGAACTGAGCAGTGGCCTTGGTTCTGCACACTATTCTCTATCTGTAGCTATAAACATTGAGCGTTATCAGTTCTAGAAACAGCTACTTGCTGTTAATTTAATCAAGTTTAGCTACACACAAGAGACCTCACTGAAAGCAAAAGTACAAGACAGAAATTCACCTTTATCCTGCTGCAAACCAGGACAATTACAAAGAGCTGTTTCTGACCAGCAAACATGGAGGCAAAGGTAGAAGGATTTCTGAGTTTCTAATAAGATCAAGGAAGTGCGGAACTTAAGAGGAATCTAAATATTATTGCAATTTTCACTGTATGATGCAAATCACGTATATGTATTATTTTTTTAGCCCTGTGACCTTCAAGGTTAATTGTGAACCCTCAAAGTAAAAAGCGCAACAGGAATCAATGATGTTAATGTCCCTCTTTACATTTATAGGAGGAAACTTTGTGTTTTTATAGCACTGACAATTCTAATTTACAGAGTCTGGGAACTGTCTTATGTAACAATTTCATTGTGTTGATATAATCATGTCTTTGTATAGCCATTTACATAATGACATTATAGGTCTCTAAGAGAAACAAGATTATATTATTCTCTAACAAAGTTACTGAGGTTTTGTATTATACTAGTGCTAAGACTCTGCTTTTACATATGATTCTCATGACAATGGTCTTTTAAGAAATGATTTACTCATTATCACACTGCACTTTCTGGGGCCTTAGGTAGACATCCAAAGCCTAGTTAGCCTTTTGCTAACTGCCTGCTGGTGGTTGCCGACAATTTCACTCCAAATCATGAAGCTGAACAACCTCTTCTTTTAAATTAGTAGCTCGACTATTTTTGTGCCCTGCTCATTAGAAGACGAAGCACAATAAAATTGAGTATCTGGTGTTGTCACGTGTTTCTTTACCAGAGGATTTGATTATTGTACAAAGTGGTGTGTGCAAAAGGAGAAGATAGTCCATAAATTCGGAGAGGGATGATGGGAGGCGAATAGTGATCAGGTGGTGGGCTTGTTCCTCTCTGTAGGGGATATGCTTCTTCATAGTTGATCACTCCATACTGGCAAGTACTCTGCTTGCAAAGGTTGCATCGATAACAGGGGAGTCACATAAAATGGAGATGCTGCCTCTGAGTTTTTAATTCTCAATCATAAATCTTTGCCAGGAATCTAAATAGCTCTCTGAGTTTTCCACATCTGATTGCTAATGCAAAGTCTCTTTGATGAGGTTAGTAGAAAAAGCAGGTGAAAATAAATCCGAAGACACTGGTAGAGTTAGGACTCCCTTTGCATCCTGGAGACGTGAGATGATATCTGTTGTCTTCATTATTTTTTACTGTCTAGCCATTTATGAAATGCATACCCAGTGAAGATGTAATAGCTTTCATTTAAAATCTTGGTACTAGATATTTAGTCTGAGACCAGCTTTGACACTTAAGTATTTCCTGCTTTGGTGAACCAGTTGATGAAATAATCTAATTACTTTCCTCATGAGAAGCAGTCAGAAGTATGATAGCTTCCCTATTTAAGAATCAATAAAATGGCAAGATGGTAAAATCTGTCAGGGCATCTGTAACATGAATGCTTTATTATGAAAAAATGGAAGCTTCATACAGATCTGATTACTGAGGATTACTTATCTTCCTTTGCAATAACCAGAGATTATAAAACTGTTCTTATCCTTTTGCATACTCTATGCATTTGTGTGCTTGAGAGAGAAGGGAGCATGTGAGGAAGATTTACAGAAACAACTGTTTAGTTTCCTTTCTTGCAGTGGATGCTGTAGGTGACAACTTCGTATTTCCATGGCCTTTGTTCTTTCTCTCCTTTCTGCGTAATGGCTCTTGGAGGTACAAGTGACACTTCTCAGCTGGTATGATCTTACAGAGTTTCACTGAAGTTGATGAAATTGTGGTAGTTTACATGAGCAAAGCCCTTTGCATGACAGTCCACTTTCCTGATTACTGATGAGCTCTTCTGTGAATTTCTCCGCTTATTCAGACTGTAGAAAATAACAAACAGCTCCCTGTAAGGCAGGCGTAGTATTTTATAAGCCATCTGTGACTATTTTTTGACTCAATTTTTCCATGTGACCCCAGCCTTTTACTCACTGCATTAGGAGTAGCTCCTTCCATGTCTTGTAGGGGCATCCAACCAAACCATAATTACAGTCTGCACGTGTTCATGCTTAATCCTGTGCCTTGAAGGAACTGAGGTGCTGCTAACACTCCGGGGAATGTGCAGTTCGCCATCTTTTGAATGTTGCAGCCTCCTGTTATAACCTGCAATTAAATACCATCTCCTGTAAAAACGAACTACAGCTGCTCTTCCTATCCAGCATTTCAAACTGCTTTTATATCTTTTATTGACCCTTAGAAATGCCACAGACCACAGGTGTAGAAAAACTGAGCTATGTGTCTAGCAGTTCTTGGTTCTAGGTCATGTGGTGTGTTGGAGTTGTGCTCTCTCTTTTATGGTAACACTTTCACCTGCAGATATTCCTTCTTATCTCCTTGTCCTTGTGTAGCTTGTTCATGTTGAGATATAAATTTGTTTAGATTGAAAAAAGAACAAATATTTCAGGAGGCTTTCTAAAAGCAGCCAAAGCATTTATCTATTTCGTCTACAAGTATTCTATCTCTACCTAACAGAGCTCTATGTCGAGGGAGAGCTTAATATCACACACAGTTCTCCCCCTGGATGGGAATCTTTAATGTATCATTTGTGAGTAAGTCTCTTCTTTGACATTTACAGTTGCTGTTGCCATTTTTTACCTTCTAATGTTTCCAGAAGAGCCTGAGCCATCTCAGGCTGAGGCTCTCTTCCCTCCTCTGGGAAGCTGTTTTGCAGTTTTGAATACCTCAGCTATTCATAAAAAGGCAATGTGACTTTGCTAGCCCTGATGAGTACATCTGTCTCACTGACTCACCGCAGAGATGCTGAAACCAAATATACTTGCCAGCCCTGATAGCAGTGCTGTTGGATGTCTGGCTATTTCATGCAGTTAGAAGGACAAAAGTAAGCCTTCTCAAGAAAAGCTTTGGGTAGGAGGGTGAGGACGGCAAAAGCACCCCAGCCAGGAGAGCATTGCAACAGGACAGCTGGACTGCTGCATCATCCGGTTCATTAGAGGAGGAAGCACTTAGCAGTCCCTGGTGGTGTCACTCTGAACCTCTAGCACCTGGGAGAAGAAAGAGAATTGCTGAGTATGACCAACAGGGACTCTAGGAAGACATGACTGGCAGCATGCAATGAGGGAGTTTTTATGAGGATCTCCAAATGAAGTCTACATACAGTCTGAATCCCAAAATAATGGGTCAGTACTAAGGCTAAGATTCCTGGTGAAAACTTGTACTGCATGCCAAGCTTTGGTTTAAATAAGGAAATCTCCACTACTAACCTTTAAAATATTTAATGAATTTGTCATTTATTTCTTGAACATTTTATCTATGATGAAGATTCTGTTTAGCTTGTGTGGTTTGAGCTAATTGCTGAGTTATTTTTCTCCTCCCTGTTTATATTATCAGTATGCTCAGCCATGCACAATGCAAAATGCTTACCCACATATAATGGAGAAGATTACAAAGGCAACTCAGGCCTACAGTGGTTGTTTTTAGAGTCACCTTTCACATGCTCAGTACAGAGTAAGAGGCTCAGAGTCATGTATGCAAAGTCACTTTTCTGGTTTACTTACTCCATCTTTAGGAGCATGATTGTAGGTGAAGAATGAAAATGGAGGGTCCAGAACAAGATGAGAAAAAGCAGAAGCACTGGTTTTAAAGCACTGCAGTGAAAGATAATGTCTAAAATACTGTGCTTTAAGGGGAAAATGTTCTATTAGACAATGTTTTGGTATTTTGTGGTGGTCACAGCAATTGGTCTAATGTCATGCTAGCCATAGATGTGTTTGGGATTTATTTATGCTCACACATGATTTTGTTCATCACAAAACATCTGACCACTGAAAATCCAAGTTAAACAAGAGTATTGTATTTCTTCATCTCTAAACGGTAAAAGTGTATAGCAGGTACAGTTGATGCTTTCTCAGACACTACATAGAGTGGAATAATAATTATTTTGCTTGGGAACTTTATTTTACTCAACAGGTATTTGCAGTGCGCAAAGGTTTTCAAATGTGCTCAGCATCCAAGAGAGCTTTTGTCTTGCTGGAAAACCAAGATGGATGGACAGTTTATTATTGCTTAGTTCTAATCTGGCTTTGCTTAAAACCACAACAAAAAGATCACAGCAGAGAAAATGGTCCACAGTTGCATGAAAGAAGAAAGAAGACGTGCTGGTTGCTAAAGAAATTGAAAACGGATCCGGATTCCACTGCCAGTTCTTTCATTGTGTGCTCCAGGAAAGTAACCCTGGTCTCCTGTCTCACCTGGCATGTTCTTCTAAGAACCCTCTGTTGTGGCAAAGCTATCTGTCAACTGAAGAAAAGGAACAAATACTGAAAACCACTGATGGTGGCACTAGAGGCCTATCCCTCTGTTCTTCTCCCCAGGAAGCTAATAAAGAACATCAAAAATAGATATTATCAGGCCATTGAGAATTAACAACATGCAGCAGATGGTAACACCTACCCTTTGCTATATATCTAATTTTAGCCCAGACTATTTACCAGCAAGTTGTGGCAGAGGTTAAGGGACCCAGTGCCAAGGAGTGGGAACTGAGTGGAGGCAGCAGAGAGCACAGAGGTTCTCCCTCACTTCTGGCCCTCTTTTTAGGTTATCATTTTAATCAATGGCTTTCGCCACCATGATTACTCAGTGAAATGAACAAAGATGATTTTTTTCAACCCCAAATTATCAATTCGTAGTTAGAAGCTACACCCCTTGAAATCTGTGAGATACCCAAGGAACTGAAGCTGTGTTTTGTAGCTGAAACTGAACCACCTCCTTGAAGATATGATCAGGGGAATGCACATTATGCAGTGTTTGTGCAGGATGTGCACATGTGCTTATGTATGTGCACATATGTAATTTTACTCATCTTATTTTGTCCTTCCCTGGTATTTTCTCTCTGTTTTATTTGTTTTTCTTCCCTGACACTAGCAGCAGTATGATTTAGGACAGTAAAGGTGTATTCATGCAGGTTGATTCTGGAAGTCTTGTGATGGATCATCTAGACTGAGAACATGTCTTATCTCAGGCTCCCACCCATGTTTCAGTACAAATCCCTCTGACAGCAGCACTCTTAAACTTTTCACCTGGGCTTATCTGAGCACTGAGCAAATGACTGCTGGCTCAGTGAGGAGCACAGGCTAAAGTCAAGGTGCTGCTTAATGGTGGTGCCTGAGCATCGTACAAACATGCAATACATGCAATACAACCATGCACACAGTTCCAGCTGTTCCAGCAGAGGGAACAGCTACAAAGTGCTGGGAGAGAATAAAAGACTTTGGGGTTTCTCCCCACGGGATGGAGGATGCCACTGGTGGACTTGGTAGGTCTCACAGCAGATGGGTTTGAGGCCAGGAGGTCTGCTTTCTCAACTGGAGGAGAAGTTGGTGGCACTGCTGGAGGTCTCCATCCAGGAGGCTGCAGCCTCTCAACAAGTGACAGATGGCATTTAAGAGCTGAACTCCCTCCCCACCACAGTTCAGTGAGGCCAGACTGTACTGACTCTACTGTAGACTTAGCTCGTGGGTGTGCATACTCATGTCCTGCAGAAGGAGACCATCATCTTGATGCTAACCAAGGGTCAGGCTGGAATCTTTGTCCCAACCTGTGTCCTTTTCTCCCTCCATCCCTGCTAGGTCTTCTGGCCAAAATCTTAAATTTGCCTGAGTCCATACTGGGAAAATGCAGAGAGGGCTACATTGGAAGAAAGTTGAAAACCTCTGAAAAAATTTGAAAACAATGGGAAGATTTCCCTCAAGACACACGAAGACAAAATCTTTTGCTCCTTCATTGGGAGAGTTATGTATAGGCTTAATTTTTGTTTAATTGCCACATCACAAGCTCTGTGTCCTAATGCGAAAATCCATACACAAGATGTTTAAAATGTTCCTCTTCTGTAGATGCTTGGTGTGATCAGCACTTCATTGAGAAAAAAAGCTGCTCTAAGTTGCACAAGTGAATAAAAATGGCTTGAATCCCTGATTCTGATGTACTGACTAACTACTGTGAGTTTTCTTCATTTTGTGCCTGCTCTAAATTTCCTGAACCTTATTGTGGTTTCTATTTATTATTTAACAGACCCCTCTTGGGAAGACAGCTCTGACTTCTCTAGTTGGTTCATCTACATTTTTCAAGAATAAAAAGCTCACGAACCTCTTCATTTTGAAAGTTACATTAATGGAAAGAGGATTGTTAATTTTTTTTAAGGTCCAGTTTTCACATTTACTGTGGGAAAGATCATTCATAAGGATCCATTTGAAAAGTTTTACTGTTTTCTTTATAGACCTGCTGCAAATTTCACAGCTACATGAGTGAAATTTCTATGCGTGTTTCAGTATGAATATTTTTTGATGTATGCAAATAATCTTTTCTATGTAGACAAAATCTGAAATGCTTCATTTGTTATCCCTGAGTGAATCTAGCAGCACTGCTGATTACAAAGTATGGAAGAAGCCTCAATAATGCCAGTAGTTCTTGCATGAGTAGGTAAGTGCTAAGCCTTACAAACATTTAAGAGGGACAGACAATTATTAAAATATTATGTGTATACCAGGATTCCCAGGACTTCAATATTTCCTCAGCTTGTGTTTGCATAGCATCAAGTTAAATACTGTTGATACAACTGAGCTTTTTTTTTTCCTTGTCATTTAGTTAATGTAAATAGTTGAGAAAACAAAGAAAAACAGCTAAAGTTTCTTATTCCCATAATCCTTTAATTTAGAACTCAAGAATTTAATACCTTGTAATAAATTACATTAAAAAAAACCCAGAAAACATCTGGCATTTGACTTCATAGCAAACCTGGAAAACATTTTTGCCTTTATCCAGATGACTGCACCATCCTTGGGCAATGAGCAATGAGCCAGAGTCTGATCTGCTTCCTCAGCTGCCTTATACTTCAACAGGCCAGAAAAAGAGACTTTTTAGCACTAATGGTGTTGAAATTAAACTTTTAGAGGATTCAATCAAGTTGGAAGTTTGAATATGTTGATGCACAAGAGCCTAATGCCCTTTCTCTAAAGGACTTTATTCTGCAGCACGCTCGGGAACTAGCAACAGCCTTGAGCTAATTGATTGCAGGATACAGGAGGAGTGTAACATAGCATCCAAACACAATACAGTATATTCAAGTATGTGTCCATATGTAAGTATTTAATTGACTGTGTTGCTATGAAGCACAATTCAAGGTTATTTTATTATCTTCAGCACAAAGCTCTGCAATTACAAAATCATACAGTTTGCAAAATGCATTTAAGGGCAAGGTAGGCTTAACTACAACAATGCAAATGACAATGAATTTTCTTTGCGTATTGCTACCTCACCATTCCCTTCACAGCTCAGGGACAGCATCTGGTGCTCAATGAAATCCTCATTCTATTTAGTTTTTCTGCTAGGAGGAATAACAGTAAACATTTGTATGTGGCTGCCAAGGGCATGCATTCATGCTGGAAAGGGTTCACATTTAGAGTCCTGATTCTTGACCAGTCCCATCCATTCCTGTGTTGTGATTTCAGCCTCTCAAAAATATGGAAATGTTTAAAAAAGCATAACAAAAAATCCTATACACAGGTTACTTTCTTTGTCTTCTCTTTCTAAACCTATTTCTCTATCATCACCATGGAGTCCAGAAACATATAAAAGCTGAGATTCTCATGGAAAGCAGAATTCAAAGGTCTGGGGAAGTGCTGAAATCTTCAGACTTTTAATGTAATCTTGAGAGCTGGATTCTTCTCTTTCCTCTACCCAAATATCCATCTGAACTGTATGTATGAGGCTGCTGAGAAGACAAATGTGAAAGTAACATTCCATCTTGCTTTCCCTTTCTCTAGGTCCAAGTAAATGAAATCAGAGAGGCCTTGATAGGTTAGAAAAGTTTGCATTTTTGGACTTTATTTCCTATTTTTTTCCCTATTAGCCATCAGCACTTCTGCAGCCAGTGCTGCACTGGATGAGAAGCAACCTGGGGCGGCAAGCGGAGGGCAGATGGGACCTCAGGGTGTGTGGATGCTCCACAAACCCACAGCACTCTTGGTGAGGAGGGAGTGGAAGGTTTTTGTATATTCAGGAAAAAGTTAAACCTCATCAAAGGCATACAGTATTTCTACTGGCTGAGCAAACAACTCAAGCTTGCTTTATCTCCACTCCTGTACTAGCACAGATACACTTCAACATGTGCAATTTGTGTGTGTGTGTGTAGCTGACGGAAATGACATAATAAAAATATATAACTGTAACTTAAGATGATGAGGGAGCTACAAAACAGTACATGGCATCGTAATTCCTTGCTACTTAAAGCAGACAAGAACACTTGTGAAACATTTAAAAAAGCTGTTGTTTTTAACAAGTGACAAGCTGATCTAGAACATAATGGCGAGGAGCTTTTAAGACAATTAAATAGCTTGATGTTCTTGGGATGAGGGCTAGGAAAAGCTTCCTAGTATTGAGTGTTTGAGGGCTAAAAATGGGGAGGGCTAAAATTTGCCTTAAAATTTGAGGGCTAAAATTCCACTGGGGAAGTAAAATTATTATAAATTATGAGTATCTTTGGGAAAGGAAAATCCATGCAGAATTTTTACCTTATATATCTTATCTATACATTAGATGTAGTTTGTCTGAATTTAAAAGAATGAAAGCACACCCCCTAGCATCTTCAGTTATAGTGTCTGTACCAGCTAATCTCCCTGAGAGTGCAAATGTCATGGTTTTCTCTAACACGCTAAAAAAAGAAAATGTATTGAATATTGCTGTATATGTTACTGGATTTTTTCTTTGAATGTGATAGAAAGAAGTAAGAGTTTTCACATTATTGTCAAGCCCCTAAAGCACTGCATAGAAGCTAAGAAATGCATCATCCCTAATAAGAGGAAATTAAGGAGTTGAAACAGAATGAAAAAGGAAGAAAAACATTGATGTCTGCATGATGCTGGAAAATTACTGCTATGTTCTGTTACAGAAATGAAAATAACTTCAGCAAGGATTTATTATTGAGGGAAAGTAGATGTGGGACTAAAACCCAGAAAATAACCAAAACAATGTATACAAACAGCCTTTGGTAGAGAGAAGACACTGATCAAGACACAAATTGAGTTTTTAAAGCAGTTCTAATTAAAATGTTTCATTTAATAGGAACAATAATACAACAGAAGTATATTCAAATTTCAAAGCCAGTTTATTACCTATAGCTAAGCTTCTAGATGCTAGTTAAGGAGTTATGATTTATAATATCCAAAATTAACTCAGCTATAGAGATGTCTATCTGTTAATAGTTTTGCTGATGCATCTGCCATTTTGGTACTTAAGCACCATTTGCTCTTTTTATCTGGGGTAAGAAACAACAACCAGAAACATCTGGAGAGTTCATATTTTTAAGGGTGTTCTAGCCCAAACTGTTTTGACACAGCCACCTGCAATAATTGCCCAGCTTGGATATTCATTAACCATTTGTTGAATTTTGTTCCCATGACAACTTTCTATATTGTAATATCTTACAAAATCAGTAGAACTCAGCCATCAACTTAAACCACCTAACTGTTTCTTGGAGTTGCATCTCTTGTTTCCTTGGCAACTTCCTCTCAAGTCACCCCAGGATATTTCCAGGCACCCAAGACAAATTCCATCACATTGATCTTTTTAATGAATTTACACTGACCTGCAGTATACACATTGCACTAAACTTAAAATATTAGATGACAGAATCTTTATTGATTTCATTCAAATGCTGCTTCTCAGCTGAAAACCAATTACATTGCCTCAGCATGTACATTTTCCCCATTAAGGCTGCAAAAACAATGCTGAAAGGCACTATCTATACATATGCAGACAAATCCGAAGATTAAAAACAAATTTGCATAATAAGTGCAATAATTTTGACAGAAGCAAGGATATGTTTCTTAATGCTCCAGATTAATGTATGATTATTAATATAAATTCTACTAAGAAGAGGTAAATGTGGAGGAAACCACAAGAAGCATCCACACTTACATTCTTTCTGTTACATTGCAAATGCAGTAGTTAAAAAAAAAAATCATAATATAATGCTGATTCTGTGCTGGTCACAAAATATGTCAAAATTTGGTGACTGATTAGGCCTGACCTAATTCTGCACATGCTCTAAATTTCCCTGCCTTAGAGCACTGTAAGATGCTGACACAAACCACCTGAACCCTGTATCTTGGTTGCAGTCTCTTCCTTCACCATCCCTTAAGAAAACAGTGACCAGTTCTGAGGCAGTATTTCATCTTTACTGTAGGTAAAAGCCATTTTTCTCCCCTACTTTTCTCCTTTTGCATACACTGGTTTCACAGAGTAAAGAAGAAGAGGGACCTGGATCTGTGATATTTTAGTGGAAAAGTTGAAAGCAGATCAGACCCTGTAAATTAATCACTTTTGGAGAGAAGAAAGGCCTAAAAGTCCAAGACCCATGCATTTGAATCTTACACCCATCTGCTTCATTTAATCCTACCATAATCAGTTTTTCCAGTGTAAATCTATTTTAATTTTTTTCCAAAACTGACCTACCATCTTACATTGGCATCTGCACTTTGCTGACATCAACCCTGGTTTAGCACCTTCCTGTTTTTCTCAATGCTTCCTTCTGTCTGTTTTATTGAATATGTTTCTCTCTAAAAAAATAAAAAAAACCCCAAACAAAAAAACCCCAACAACCAAACTGAGACAACGCAATGAATTTGTACAGAGGAATGCGGCAGTATGTTTACAAACCCATTAAAGTTAGCACACTTTCCTAATGTATTTTTCATATCCCTCTTGCAAGTGCAATTTGCTGCTTTCAGAGCTGTTCTGGAAGCTCTTGTGTCTCAGCTTTGTTGATAGTTTGAATATCTCCAGTTTGCTGTTTTGCAGAGGAAGAGAGATCTGGAGTCAATAGAGCTCTCTGCTGTGCCTGCTTGCTTAGGAACAGGTGTTGACTCTGGTAGGATATTTCAATCTCCTTGTTCATAAAATTTCCTCACAAGGGTGAAATAACCCTTGCACAGTGAGAGCTACTTCTGATTATGTGTGACTGAGGCGAGCTGACTCAAGCAAGAGCAATTTTCTGAGCATGTCTGAGGAATTAATCTGAACCAGCCAGCCTTTCCCAGGAAAGATGTCTGGGGTAGTCTCTTTGAGTAAAGATCCTTTAAGTCTAGCTCCAGTCTGCTGTACATGAGATCAGAAGGAAAGGAAGAAGCAGTAGAAGGGGACAAAGATTATATTTTTCCTGCTGTGGGATCTGGCTGTCACAGTGTCAATAAATACTAATATTTGTTTAAAAGAAATAGAATTACTGCTGACAAAGAGATGAACGAGGGATGTTTCCAGAAAGGAGTGATTTTACTAATTTGAAGTTAGACTGAGGACTGAGGAGCAACCTGAGAGGAAATTAACTACTTCAAGCTTTTAAAAAGCCTATCAAACAGACCTCCACAGAGCCTTGAATCACATCAGCACTAATTGATGATGTGCAACACTTTAAAAAAATATTTGGGACATGATTATATGTGAAAAACTAAATAACAATGGTTTTGTAAGAGATAAACGGAGGTGATTAATTCATACCCTTACAAAAAAATTAATGAGAAGTTTGTCTAAGCCGGAATGATCAGTCCTCTCCTGCTTTCTTACTTTTGCCTGGCAGGAAATTATACTTTGAGGACATAACATTTTGTCTAATTTTCTACATGTTAGAAGTCTCATTAAATATAATAAATTATTAATACCAAAGAGATTGTGGTGCAGAGCATTTGTTGCATTAGAGTTACAAGTGTTAAGCCCTTCTGGAAAAAGAAGTGGCTTGTCTCTGTCTGTAGAGTACCTGTTTACTGGGACCACAAACTTGATAGCCTGATAACTTTGGGTAGGATAAATAAAATTTGTAAGGATCAAATTATATGATGAACATGTAATTTCAGGCAATCTTAAGAGGCTGAGCAAGTCAAATGCTATTAAACTTCCCTGTCTCTTGAATGAAATTTTATCTTTTTTAAAAAACAACTGCACACTCTCTTTCAAAGTCTCAAACACATTTAATTGTATTTGGTAGATGACTTGCATTGCCAAGACTTGCTGTTATGCAGACTACACTTTAATTAGGATTTTTATGAAATTCTTTGGTCACTATTCAGGGTTATAATATGCTGTTTTTTTCTGGCATTTCAGCTAAGTGGTAAAATATTAATATTAAATTTTTAGTAGAAACTGTTCTTTGAAAGTATCACTTTGCTCCTCCTTTTCTCAGACCAGTTGTTTTCCGATGCACACATATTTAGATTACGTTTGGGTGAGTGCATCAATACATGATAGACTGTTATTGCTGGGAGGAATTAAAAGACTAAATTCAGGAAAGTCTTCGGAAGTCTCTCTAATGATTTCTGTTTGCTTTGGATCATGCCAGAGCAAATATTTTAAGACACTTCTCTTCAGTTCCTTATTGACAGTAGTATTATGGCAGGGTCTTAGTAGGCTAAGGTATTTTTTTGGTCAAAGTGTAGAATGCTAAGATGCATGACAAGGAAGATTCCCTGAATATGCTTATCCATTTGTTTTAATCATAGTGAATCTCTGAGCAAGCAATACAAATGTGTGCATGTTTGAAATAAAGGGTGTTTGTTGTATGTATGGGATCAGTTTATTGAGATAATGCCTTACTTTCAAATAATTGACAGAACTGTGGATATTTTTGGAGGGAAGGAACAATAGCAACAGCAGCTTTATTTGCTCTGCAGACAGCTAAAATTCAACAAGAGAAAGAATGCCAATCTCTGCTTGTACTTTTGGTGTAAATGAGTATAAAATAGACGGCCTTTGTTCCAGGCAGTTTAATTCCTGACTTAGATTCAAGGAGATTGCCAGAAACAACAAAATGCTGCCTGACACGGTGGTACTTCTATTGCAGCTGGGCACATGCCAATGGCCAGAGGGTTACATCTGCTTTGCATATAAATCTGCACAGTATATTCATCAGAGCCTAATGTGCAGGGTTAGCCTTTATATTTTTGTATGATTTATAAATCATCTGCATAAAATATGTTTCAAAGGCTGCAGGGCAAAAGGGCATAAAAAGGAAAACTGACACTTCTTGTGTCCATCCCTCTCTTCATGCATTATTTAACACTTCTTTCACTGCCAATATCTGTCAGGCTGAAATTCTCCAGGAAAAAAAGCTAAAGCTTTGTTTAGAAGACAAAGAACCTCACAAGTCTGATGATATTTTTTTCTGAAGCTGAACATTCACTCTCCTAGATTCAAAGCAACATCAGAATAAAATAAGATCTTGGTACCAGCAGCAATCTTGAGTGTATGGAGTGCTAGTAATCTCTTCTAAAACTGCCCAGTCAATGAGGTGTGTCGTTCACTCTCCTTCCCTATTGACTTTTTATTTCCCTCAATGAAGTCTTAAAGCAGTTAAGACTTTGGGGTGTAATTTTTATATGATTAGTAGCCTCAGAAGTTTTGTCTTTTCTTATGCCTGCAAAACCAGGAAGACACCACAAAAAGTTCCAGTGGCTGAGGATCCTCCCCCTTCTTTACACTTTTCTTTGACGAGGGATCATCTGAAAAGTTATGTTAAAAAAACCAGTGGCTATGAACATTTCAATTTGTGTTTTGGTCACCTGGGGCTTCTGCAAATATTTATTTAAAGAGCTTCCTTCTCCCCCATAGCATCTCTTGTTTCATTCAGAATGAGCACGAGGGATACATCAGGGAAAGTTTATTCTTTGACCTGGAAGCTCAACAACATCAAGTCACCTTTGAGAATTTCATTTCAGAGACAGAAAATGTAGACATTTGCATGGTTTTGTTTTGTTTCTATTTATTTATTTTAAACAAAAACTTAAATCTGCCTTAGCTGACAAGGTCATCATAGGCTGAACTGTGGGAAACGAATAAAATGTTTTCTAATAACACACGTTAAGATCAGCAAGCAGACAGACCAAGGGCTGTGCAGACTAACATGTTAACAAAGAGTTATCTGAATCTCCCACTGCACTGGTAGAGTTGAGGTCAGCAGAGAGCACTGCACTGTCCTCACACACAGACTCTTTTGTTAAGAAATCGCAAGAAAAGAGAAGTTCAAGCGTCATATTCTGTGCTTGTGTTGGTGTTTGAGCCCCCCTTATCTTTGTCATAGACACCTGTTGGGGGTGTGAATGCTCACACGTGGTTATAAATCAGACCTCAGCCCCAGGTGATACCTCAGCTTGAGACCAGCACCTCTGCCCCAGGTCTGCCAGGCTTGGGAATCCTGAAAAGATGGATTGATATATTTGTTATAGCTTAGTCCTGTCGTTGTTAAGGCTGCACATGGAATTCATTTGGAGAAGTCTATCTGAGTCTATTATAACCTTGTCAAATATTTGCCTTTCACTTTGGAATAGTGCATGGCCATTGTCAAGGTAACTATTTTTTTTTTTGTCAGGTGGTTCGAGCTGTAGCAGATCTTTTCTCTGAAAAAAAACCCCCAAACCTCTTCCCAAACAACCCATATCACTGCAGTGCTAGAAGCAAAGCCTTCTCAATTTAAACAGGAAAGTGCCTCATCATTTTGTACAGACATGGTAAATCTCATGTGAACCAAGGGGCTTGTCTTACAGGTGCATATCCCAATAGCCTGGTGAAAATCCATTTTGATTTGTCGACTTGTAAGGGTTTTTATGTCACACTTTCAGTGCAGATGTTCTTTTTCAGAAGAGACAAAATCTTTTTATCTTTTAAACCAGTGATGCATCAATATTGAACGAAAGTGAGCTCTATTTATGTTTGACTGAAGTGCTTTTGTCGTGGTCTGATCAATCCTTCCTGAAGATCACAGCAGCCTTCCAGCTGGCTTTGCTGAACTCTGTGCTTGTCTTTAGTATTTAACTGTAAAGGAAGGCTCCAGAAAGCTTTGCTTACCTTAGATATATTCCTTTGTTAGATATCCCAGGAGTTATTAATCCTCATGACTGTCGTGTAGTTTCTTTAAAACCTTGCTAAGATGATTATTTACTATAGATACTTTTTTTGTAACTAACCAAATTGTTGAAACTGAGAGTTTTATTTTTGCAAATGCTCTCAACAGATATTGTTATGCTTGCTATACTTGTTGTTAGAAAAATTAAGAGAATGTAAAATGATGGAAGGTGTAGTCTCCAAATGAATATTTATACAGTCAGGGACTGTAGTCAGCGTAAAACTCGGAGGTTTTTATCCTGAAAAGTTACAAGTAACTTGTGATTTTTATCTGTTTCTCTTCCATGATTGTATTTGAAAATTATCTGTTGGCTATGGAACAATTAGAACTAAATAGTCATTAAATTCTGTTGTAATAAAATTCCGTGGCAGCCTGCAGTGCCGCATCTACCTTCTCATGTGCTTTACAGCTCCATGTTTAACTCGCATCAGTATTTTTTCATTTGTCTGTCTGAGGCAGATGTGGCTGTGTAACTAATATCACTGAAATATATGAATGCATTTCCATAATTAGTGTCTTGTGAGGATAGATTTGGATTTAATGGGGAATTCAAGTCTAAAGTGCCTTGCAAATCTCAATATATTAATGCCATCCTCTCAACCAGAACTTAGTTTGACAGCACCTGTTTCCAAAAAAATCCAGACATCCACAAGTGGAGTAGCCTAGCATTTAAATCAGGAAAATAAATGAATTTAAACATACAAGAATTAAACTGTCCTTGTGAAAAAATATTATTGAAGCTGCAGTCGGTAAACATTTGAAAACAATCTTGAGAATATTTTTGCAGTCTGTGTTCAGTAATTAGAATTGGCCCTCCAGGTAACCTCTCATACAGCAATAATATTATTTCAAAGTGGAAAAGCTGAATTATCTTCATATAATATGAAGAACAACCAAGATTTGCTTCTCTGTGTAACTGCTTCCTGCAGTAGTCACGCGAGCTTCTAAAACTGAAATCAAAGTGCATGTGCTGGGCAGGGGAAGGTTTGCTTGCATTGGTCTTCTTGAATTAAATTCTCCTTGTGTGTTATGCTGAAACTCTAGTCACCCAGAAAAAGCAAACCTAGACAAAAGGAAAGTAGGAATGCAGTGGAATATAATGTCAATCCTTCTGTTTCTACTGGGCTTGCCTTTGCACAGAGTGCCTGGAGCCCCATCTTACCTATTTCTTAGAGAGAATCCAGCAGCAATTATTAGAGGATTAAAATTTCTGAGACAGGTATGCAGGATGAAGAAAAAAATAATGTTAGTAGCCAGAGGTTGGGTTTTTTTTCCTGTGTTTGTTTGTTTGTTTGCTTATTGTTTGTGGTTTTTTATGGTTTTGTTGTTTGTTTTGTTGGTTGGTTGGTTGGATTTCTGTGGGAATGTCAGTCAAGTGTTGGCAGCCTGTAACAAATCAGTTGCCCTGCTTTCTCACCGTTGCCTTTGCTATCTCACTGCGTGTCTTGATTTAGTTTTGTGTAGATTTTTCTCACCTGTTATTTCATGAGGTGAGAAGAAAGTCAGAAAAAAAATTTCAGAGATAGGGCCCTGCTGGGCAATATCCAGTTGATTTATTGATCAGGCTTCTGAGGGCTCCACTAGACCAGAAGTCCCTTGATGCGAGAGCTTGCTGCCAGAGGACATCACCTGGAAGAATCTTCAATAGATGACAACATTACTTGCTTCTTTTTACAAGGTGCCTGCAACTCAAAGTGTCTGTGAAATCATGTCAACAAAGTTTACCCATGCTCTTGGACCTGCATTATTTGGTTTCAAGTGACTGAATACAAATGATCAAGATTTCAGAAGTAGAAACATTAAACACATCTCTTCTTTTTTTGTTAAAAGTACACCAGAAAGAGCTATGAAAACAAAGCTGTACAATTTAATTTCAAAATACTTCTCTACCTAATCATGATAAAGAAGCAAGTGTGTTGTGTGTACAAAAGCTGCAGGAATTAACTCAGACCTGTGATTCTCCTTAAAGAGTGACTTAGTTCCCCCTTTGGTGATTACAGAACAGTGATTGCCTTCCTCTTGAAGACAGCTGGTGTCCTATACTTTATCTGATTGCCAGGGGAAACAGAAAAGGAGAAAGCCCTCATCTTTATTTCTGCTCCATCTATGGTCCTGTTTCTAACTACTGCAAGGCAAAGTTTGTGTGTGGTCACAGCTCTCTGATTGTCTGTCACTTTGCACTGGGAAATGCCTTCTCCTGTTCTGCTAATGAGCCAGCTCTGAACTGTTCCTGAAAATCATTCTTCAGTACTTTTGTGCTTTCTCCAGGAGTTCAGAAGACAAATATTGGTGTATTTCTGCACATTTTATAATTTTCACAGAATTACAAAGACATTTTTGTGTCTTTGTACCTGCAGGTTAGGGATCAAGGGCACGTAAAGCTATTGAAGCATCTCAGGTAGTGTGCTGAGTGTGCAATGGAAGAGTCTTTGTCCCAGCCATGAAGATCCTCCTGGTGTTGTTAGAGAGAATATTAAATGAAATGAAAACATTGCCCTGACTGCAGGCATTTATGAATCTGTTTGGGACTGATCCTTATGTGTGAAAGTGGCATTGCTGTGGTTATAGAGGAAACAGCACGGGACCAGTTATATCCTTCACAAACACTGGGACAGTCCTGAGACAAAAGTAAAGAGAAAGCATACTTTTTGCTCAGACACAGTCTGAGAGGCTGGGAGCTCAAGGAAAAAAGCTTTCCCATCTTGAGAAAGAGAAAAGCACTCTGTCTCTTCTTGCAGGTCAGGAACCAGGCTTTGTGTCCCTCTTGCAGAGAAACAGCTCTGCATCAGTGAGACCAGACTTTATCCTAAACTTCTTCTCTTGGTGAAAAAGGAAAGGTTTTTGAACAGCTGCTTGGGTTTAAGTAACCAGTATTACATTTTTGCATGTATATTCATAAATATTCACTTTTTTCTGTGATGCCAAAAGAGTCAGCCTCTTGCAGTCTGTGAATGCAATGGCAAAGAACTAAAGACTTATATTAGCTAAAACCACCCTTGGCCCTATCCTGCACCTCTACCTCATTGCTGTTTATCAGCTCTGCACTTTGCCTTTGGCCTTTCATATTCGGTCCTCATACAAGTGTGAAGAAAAAGTACATACCCAGTGTTTCTTAGGAACGTATCAGGAACATTAATTAACATTTAATTTAATGTTAATTAAAACATTATGGTCCCCATCCCTTAGAGAATATTTTTTTCCCCTTTTAGGGGGCTTGGTTATGATTAGCCAGTGGAACTTCATCCATAAGAAAAGCAATAAATCTACCAGGAAAGCTCATTAGTTTAATTTATTCTGGTTAAATACAAAGATCATTCACTTTCCTGTTTCATCAAGGATTATAATCAAGATTTTAAATGTGGCCAGAAGGGACATTTCAGCTAGTGATTTAGTCTGTAAGACAAATCAGGTTTTGATATGCATAAGAATCTCAACATTTAACAAGAAAAACTTCAAGCAAGGTTTTGTTTGGGGGTGGAGATTGAATACCAATTATTTTCCTCTCTTTAATACTGAGTTTAACAGATAACCTTTTAATAGGAATATGAGGCAAATAAACAATTCTTTGTGATCCAGAACTGACTGGACAGAGCTGGGTTTTAGGTAAGACCATTTTTGTGTTTCTTGAATGGCCTAAAACATGTCCAAAACCAAATTAATGTTTTGAGGGACCTTTCACATAACCATTTCAACTGGGAAACAATCACCTCTCCTACAATTACTGCTTATAGTGCCCGTGACTCAGCATGTGTTTTCTCTCAGTGACTGGTTACAGGATGATCTCTTGGCAGCTTAGGCTAACATCCTTCTTTGTTACTCTGTTCTTATACATTCCTTGAGCCTGTGGGCTCAAACAATCACTCATGGTTTTGTCTTTTTTATCTTCTTCTTTTCCATAAAACTTTTCCAAATTAATTTCTAATCTGTCTCCCCTGTGGGTGGAAGCTCTCAGTGAGGCACCTGTATGCCAAGGAGCAGCATTTTACCAATTCCTTCTGCACTTCTGTAGAACAATAGAGGAAATACAGGAATTTCCAGAATTAATCAAAGCTGTGATTACTCCAATCCACCATTCTCTGACCTCAGATATATATTGAACTGAACCATATAACCTCTCTGTACTATTTTCCTGTTTTCCCCTCCTTTTTAGAGGTTTATTTTGCATAGACTGTTGAGGTATGGAAAAAAAGATGTAGTAGCACAACACATTGGGATTTCAGATGAAGGAGAAACATATTTCTGTACTGTTCTACCTTCATAAATAAATGCATGAAATGGGATATAAGCTAAAGCCTGAATTGTATAATGAATAGTGCACAACAGTCCTTCCACTTATAAGCTAGTTTGGGCACTTATGAATAGTGAGTGTATGAGCACTAGGTCATTTAGGAAACACAAAGCAGAAGCAGCACAGAAAGCAACATTGCTATGGCATTTGAGGTAAATCTGTAAAACTCAAGGATTAGTTCTGAAGTTGAAAATCAGATTAACCATATTCAAATACTAGGAAAATATGACAGGGAAAATTTAATTGTTTAAAGTTACCTAGGGAGACTTCAGACAGCAAACAAGAAAATTTGAATAAAAACCCATATGGAGAGGAGGGATGTATTACATTTATTATCAAATGGACCACATTGTACATCCTTCGTGTAGCTGAGGAGAGCTGGCAGGCCCAAAGCCAATAAAATAAAAGTTTGTTGGAAAACACCAGTTTGTGAAAACTAAAATTCGGGGTGGGCAAATTAAACCTTTGCTTTATCAAAGCTGAAAGTTTTGTTCTAAATTCAATCTGTGTCCTCAGATACCTACTAACCTGGTGATTAGATTACCTGGGAATGTGACTTTGGGTACAAATCCCTCTACTGGCTACTTAGGGTTTTGGGTTTCAGCCCAAGTGTGTCACAATCTGAGGAAACCTTTTTCTGTGGAGTTCTGGGGCACGAATGAAGTGGCCACTGTTGCAGAGATGGCTTCTGGGAAGTGTAGAGCAGCAGATTGTGCTGGGTCCCTGTCTCAACCCATGCCTGTGTCCTGCATCAGTGTGGGGTGGCCTGCTGTAGGGGATGGGAACAAACTGCCCACCCTTCCGAGGGGCCATCTCTGTTGTTTATTACTTCTTGGACTATACAACTTCAGTAGCAAGTCCAGTATTCAGCCATCTGTCTCAGGCCCTCAGGGCTGGGGGATGTGGTTGTATTACTGTAGGCTTTTCATCACATGGAGCCAGGTGGCATTACCTTCTACTGCCATTAAAATGTAATTCTCTTCAATGAGTCTTTGCATGCACAGAGGCACTGCCACAGTAGATCATTTGCAAGTCCTGCCACCATCTGGGATTTATGTTGAGCGTTATTCAAATGATACATGGTGGAGCCTCAGGAAAATAATGGCAGTGAAGAGAATGTACATTGAATGCATTCATCGACCCTATTCCATCTGAAGAGATCCAGTCATACCCTGAGACAGATTTTCTGTTCCCTAGGAGGGAAAAGAGAATCTGTTAGACTCTTTTGATTATAGAATTTTTATAAATAATGATTGTTAGAAAAGAATTCTGTACATTGAAGTTCATTTTATGAGAAAGAGAGAAAGTGTCATTAAGGTATTGGATTATTTTCAGGTTTGGGTCCATGTATCTGACTGATTCAAGAACACTTTAGTTTTTCAGGCAGTCTCACATGTGATGAGGTGGTTGTTATGGCAACAATGTATTTTTTATGAGTTATAATAATGACAGAGCAACATCTTTAAATTATCAGCTTTTAAAGTTACAGCTGCTTTGTTTTGTCTTCTATAGACCTCCTGAAAATACAGAAATATTTTCATGGCTGTGTGGTACCATCTGTATGCTTTTCTTGGGTATGTCTAAAAAGGAGCTTTTATAAGGGATATACATTAAGCTAATAACAACTTTCATTGTGCCTCAGAAATGCTACTTTTTCAGACCCTCTGTGATTACTTTTTTTCCCTGTTTTTTTAAACTGATATGTTTCTCACTTCTAGTCTGACAGTCATAAGTATAGCCAAAGAACTAGGAGGATTGCTAGGTTTTCTCAGAATGAATATTGCTGTCACAGTAACTTTCAGTTAAGCTTGAAGGTAGCAATTTTTTGGGATGCTTATAGGAAGTTCAGGAAGAAATGGGCTTCAGAGATCCTTGTGACTCTCCTAGATATATGTGCTGGAAAGATTTTATTTTTGGTGCATTCCTCACTGCAGCCTGCCAGGGTGCATGTGCACCTGCTCTGCTCATGACCACTGCTCTAACCAGAAGTCCTGGTGATGTTGCAGGACTGCAAAGACAGACATGTTTTTCAAGAGAAGAAGCATTTTTGTCCTACTTGATGGAGAGAAAACTGGCATAACATTCACACAAAACTTGCATTTGTCATTACTCCTCTTTAAAGGAACAATATACAGATATGCCAGTTGTTAGTTTTCTTTTAGGTCTTATTGGCCTCAACACATCCAAGTCATCTGCTTGAAGAGGCCATCCTGTTGTTGTTATTGACCAGGACAGTTTTATTCTTTTGGATGAGCTAGAATGTACTTAAGAGAAATCATGAGTAGTAGCTTCAAATAGAGTAGCCATGGCTAGGATATGTCTGGAGTCAATGGAGTGTGCTCCATTCACTTGCATTTTCTCTGCACTAAATGGGAGTTTCCTCTACTTGTGGCCTGAGGAACAAAGTTTTCAGCTCAATATTTGTACTTCTCTCTAACAATGTTATTAATATGAGGAAAAGGGGTTGTGGAAGAATAACACAAATGTGAGTTATCTGAAGCACAGCCTAGAAAAAAACAGAAGTGGTATCTGTGAAGAATTTATTTATCTCTCACTGTTAAGAAAGCCATGGACCTAAATGATTAAAAAAATACAGTGCAAGAAATATTTGCTTTCTCTACGTACCTTGTGTGTCTAAAAAAATATTTTACTTTTTTCTGAAAGTGTTTGAAATAATATTTGGTCATTTATAGCAGTCAAGCTTCTTTAACTTCTTGCTGAGATCTGCCTTAGGCCATTTGCTGACAAGCATCCATGTATCATTGCTTCTAAACACCATTTTAAATGGTGAGAACATTAAATGTTAAAAAAGCCCTTGCCCATCTGTCCTTTGAATGCATTTCAATGAAAAAGAAAAAGGCATTTTCATGTAGAATTTGGCTATAAGTAAATCGTGAGTTCATTCTGAGTATTCACACCCCTCTTGGAAATTAAAGGAAAGTATTCTTCTTAAACTGAATGAGAGGTGTCTTAAAAAGATTACTTTTACAACCTGAGAACAATTCATTCATCATATGAATGAAAAAGTGTCCATGATAGGTTTTTATTATGGGAGCTTTTTCTTTCCTTGTACTTTCAAACAACTGCTGCATCATGCCCACTTGAAAATTACCATTTTCTCCTTGGTTTCAAGGGACCGTCTCCCTTGACTGAAAAATCAGAAAAGACTTTTCTTTATATGTAGTTTAAGGGTGGAACAAAATATGCCTTTTCCTAGTTAACTCTGGCTTTAGATTATTTCTCAGATCTGAATCAGTATATATTTTTCTAGCACGCCTGCATGTTTAATTTGGTAGACATATTAATGTCATGTTATACACATATGAAACATCATCAGTTTGGGATTTTTTTCACCCAGACTCTTTTGAAGGACAAAGACTGTTCCAAACATGAGACTAAGATCTGGAAGGACTGATAAAGTTCATTTTTGAAAGAGCAGTTGATAAACTTAGGAACTTACTAAAGCTGGAGCTCCTAAAGATTTCAAATTTGTTGAAGATTAGGATTAGTTTTTTTTATTTGCTTATTTATGTATTTTTTTTCAATATTAAAGGAGTGTTTTAGATAAAAATAAAATGTAATTTAACAAAGAGATACAAACATAGCTAGGGACAGTCATGTACAGATGCAGAATGAAGAGTTATGTCTGCAGAAATACAGCAGAAAAGGCTATGGGTTACAATGGCTTACAAGCTGAGCATGAGTCACAGTGTTGTGGCAAAGCAAACAGCACGTTATGATGTATATTAACTAATTCACTACCTGTAAGATGTATGAAGTAATACCATACTGTAGCACAGTCCCTGCTGCAGAGCTGTGACTTGTGTTGGTGTTGAATTTAATAAGAATGTGAGTGACAAACAAAACAGGATATACATAAATATTAGAATCATGAAGATGTAAGACTGACCAGATGAAGACATGGAAATTACTGAGTATTTCTTTCTTCATACAATCTTCATGTTTTTCATTTTCCTGCAGGTCAGCAATTTGAAACTCCAAAAAGCAACTACAAGAAGAAAGATACATTTTTTTAATATACATCATCTGTTTTTCTAAGACAGGGAATACTTAGCTGAGGAACTGACTTCAGGATGAAGAATATTTTTTTAACAAAGCACTGAAATACTGAAGTGGATTGCCAGGAGAAATGCTGAAATCACTTAATTGCCTTTAAGAACCAGTTGGAGGGACATTTGTCAGGAGAGACAGCTGATCCTTAGGGTGAAGAAATAACCTAGATAACCTCTTCAGCTTTGTTTTACAGATTTCTATGAGTATTGCAGGGTACTGTTTTGACTTACAACTCAGTGCCATCTATGGTGTGCACAAAGCTAGCAGAATCTGTGAGTTTCAAATTTCTTCCACCCTTTTTTTGGTAAGTATTCAGAAACAACTAGTACCTCCTTCAGTCAGTATTTCAAAAGACTGGGTAAGGAAACCTTTCAACAAAATGCTGTTTGAAAAGATTGTACTCATTAAATAACACAGAGACTTTTGCAACAAGGTGATGGAATATAACTAGAATAAAATATTGCAGGATGCAGACATATTAGCTTTAAACTGTAGCACCCTGGCATCCCTTTGGAGGATGTTAGGAAAATGGTTGTGGGCTGATATCAAGATTCCACCTTTCTTAGTACCTAGGCATGCATAAACACATGGGCTCCCATCTCACAGCTGACATACAATTAATTACAATAAGAGTTTATCCAGGGTGCTGAAGACGTGCTGTGAAAAGTCCTTAAGACAAGTGGAAATATGTTATTTCAATTTAATCTACAATGCTTGTTAGAGAGGTCCAGTCCTCTGTATCGTTTAGTGAACTCTTTACTCACCCTCTGTGTTTTTTTTTTTTTTTTTTTTTTTTCCAATTATCTTCTACTATTGAATAAGATCCTGGAAAATTCAGAAAATAACTTTCATTTTATATGCCAAAGTTCCTAGCTTAATATGAATGGTTTCCAACATTTTTTGCCAATGGTAGTGATATAAATACATAATTTTGCGGAAATATTGATTCATCTTAATGGTGGAAAAGATTGCAACAAATGAGGCTCCCTATGAAAATATTGCTAAGAAACTATTTAAAGGTGGTGATTCACAACTCTTCTACAGTGAACAGGAAACCCAGCTCATACTGCAACCTGATAAAATGGGTGCATACAGAGGCTATTTCTTATCTAAGTCGTGTGTCAAAAGGGATCAAAACTGACTTGTTAATTATTCCCAGTGTTCAATAGCTAATAATGCCCAGGGTCTAGGTTTCTAGGTTTATGTGTTTTGGAACCATAAGTAAGAAAATCTAGAATTATCTCTCAAAATCTTCTTTCATTAGTAAAATGAAGATGCCATCTTAGAACAATTTTTCTGAAAAGTCCGAAAAACATACCTAATAATCTGATTTTTCTAAAAGCTTGAAACAGTCCTTGAAGTTATGATGCTAATCCTACTTCTTAAGTATTTTAGTCCTACCTGGTACCAGTTCTTCAAAATATCTCAAAAATAGAGTCAGCGAACACACGCATGATCTCTCACACACACTGAACATAAAATCTCCCTAAAAGATCAATGTCTCTGAAAAACAGCAAAAAGCCCAAATGATGTTTCAAATTACCAGTCTGGTTTTAAGAAAGGCCCTTCTGTAAAATATTGGTACTATGTTTTGTATCAGAGCTGACTGGTGCCAGAATAGCCACTGACACTGAAAGAAGAGACCAGAGCTGACGTAGTGTCAATTCTCTTGTGATGCTCATCTTTGCAACTCCCGGGGCAGTTCCAACTCAAAAAGTCTGTGATCTGGCAAGAGCAGATCATGGGTCTCCATCCCTCCACCTACCTCCAGCAGCAAGGAGGAAGATGCCCAGAACCTGGGAAGTGTGGGATGCTTTGCACATGCCATAGAGAGATGCATGAAAAGACATAATTTGTCAGCCTCCAGTTATTTTTTAATATTGGATACTTGTGCCATAAAATGACAATAATTTGCTTGAATGTCATGACAAAAATACATTGTAACCATAAAACTGACCATAAACACTACTTATGAAAAAAAACCTTCTACAAAAATGTCAGATAATCACTTATTAGGAAAAAGCGTGACTGTCATAAAGTCATATTTTGAAAAAGTAGATATAACTTAAGAAAAAATATTAGTTTTGATACAGAAATTGTTATACAGAGCTTTCAGCCAAAGATAAAGAGTAATTTATCTACAGATAAGTGTACCTTCATAACTCTAGTAGAAAAATCAAAGTGATGAATGTATGCATGAATGCCAAATGCCTTGTATTCAAATATTAGGACCTTGAGTAACAGCCAAAATAGATTTTTAATTCTTAAACAAGTACATTGATTCAAGACAATAGCATGATGATGTCACCACAGGAACTCTGCAGTTCTCAAAATCTGACGGGATATAATTTTAAGTCATCACATAACTCCCTTGTGTGGGCTCTGTTTCTGTTTAAGTTGTTCCCATCCTTTCATAGCTATTGAGAATCCTGAGAATACCCTGGAATCACTGAAAAATACCTGGCAGTGTCAATAGCTAGAGTAAGCAGAATGTGAATTCCCTGAAATGGAAACTCATCCAAAAACATGCTTCCCAAATCCCAGCTCTCCTTCACTTCCCAGTAGCTAATTAAACATATGCCATCAAATTGATTTTGTAAAAATATGATAAAAATTAATTTATCAGCAATGTTTTGCATAATCCTCTGTGCAAGCTTTTGTATCTGTCCCTTATGAGCAAGAATCAGCTGGACCAGATATAAATTCTAGATATTACTACTACTACTACTGCTGCTGCTGCTGCTGCTCCTCCTCCTCCTCTTACTGCTATGCATTTTTATGATAAAAAATACATTTATTTACAGTTTGTCATCGACATTCCTATTGCAATCTCATGGTCTTCCCAAGGAACTGCAGGAGAGAGCTTGAGGAAAGAAAGTGGAGACCTAGAAACTGTGGAAAGGCTGGACTGACTTGGTTAATTTACAGAGAAGATTTGGATGAAGATTGAACGAGTCTTCAAGTATTTAAAGTCTCTGCTAAGGTAAGGAGCATTTTCTGGTACTGAATTTCAACTCTAACCATGATTATTAAATTTAGTCATTGAAAGGCTTACATTTATTAAGTATATTTAACGCCAATAATAAAATGTTTAACAGAACAGGAAAATCTTAATTTTAGTTGTGTTAAAGGACCAGTTTAGACAACAAATTGCAAGATTTCCATAGATGATTTTGACTGGGTTGAAGAATGGATTTGGTGACTTCTCAGAATCAGTTTGGACCCCAAGTTTATGTGCCGGGGATTTTCCTCCTTGATGTCCACTGAGCAGTTACATGTTATCATTATAAATTAATAAACTGAAGGATTCAAGGAATGTGGAGATGAAATTTTCTCTTTGGTAGCAATAGATCAACATCTGATAAGAACTATGGTACTCCTCTTGCTATTTCTTAATGTCTTCAGCTGTTAGTGTCATCATGTGTTGCTTACCACGGTATTAAAAAAACTGAAGAAAAATGCCAGAATAGTATTAGACAAGAAATACTTTCTGGAAGACCTGGAGTTTTCAATTGCTTCACTCTTTGGCATCTCATGAAGCAGAGCCTCTAAACTGTAAGAGACTAAAAAGTTCAATTATTTTTACAGAAAGAGAAACTTGTTAGTTACAAACAAAAGCTTTGCTGCTATGTTTGCTCAGAAGAAGAATATATGGAACATATTTTTTTTCTCAGGTGATAGAGGATCTGATTGCTTTCAGTCAACTACTTCTCCCCCATCTAACAATACAAAAAATTTCACAATACTCTCTCCATCAGATTTACTGAACTTGTTAGAGCCAATGGCTGATTTAGGCCAATATCGTGATTGGAGAACAGCATTATGTTACCATCTTATTATAATCTTGTGAAGAGCTGAAGCAACTGTAAATTCAAGGCTGATTAGACCTGCAAAATTCTTTAATTAAATGTAGAGTAGAAATGTATTTTTGCAATGTATTTCAATGGGAGCTACATGTTCTTATATGGTTTAGATTAAGTATATTTTAAATGTGTTACTATTAATTTTAATAAGGAAAACTGTACAGTCTCAGTCATTTGAGTAGTACATCATTTACAGAAAGGAGGGTGTAAAGGAAGAAAACAATGATCTCAGAAAGCTGACTCATCTCTTTTATATTGATGCATAAGGACACAAGAGTTGATGGTACTCAATGGAAATCTCCAGCAAAAAACTTGTGGAATACAGAAGAAAACCAAACTTCAGCTTCTCCGAAGGTGCTTGTTGACCTGAGGACTTGTGCAGTTACTTGTCAGTTTATGCAAATGGCTGTACTAGATTTTCTCCAAAGGGCAGTTCATTTATGTGGGAAATCTTGTTCTCAACAAACTAAATATTCTAAGTTCACTCTGTGTATTCATTTTGTACTTACCTATTTGCAAATAGTCCATGACAAATTTCAAGTTGCTAGGATACTCCAGGGAAACATGAAATGGTAAAGTTTGCTCCTGGAACCCTGTGGAAAGTTTCTGTTTTTTCTACTTGAAATAGCACCATGGTCTGTTCCTGAGGAATGGTAAATATGTCTCTGTGTTGCTGAGCACTGATTTCTTCCACCAGCTCTTACTGGAGCTCAGCACATTCTGACCACCCTATGTAAGTGGAATAGATTTAGCAGCTTCCAAAAGACAGAAAGTAAATGAAACCTTCAGATAACTCCACATATCCTGTAGCCTATGAGCACTGGTATGTTGAAAAGTCCATCTGGGTTTTGTTTAATGAGTGAAACATCCAAAAAGGGGAAAAGGGGAACTTCTGCATTTATTTCCCATTGGGATTTAATACAACCACAATTTACTCCCAGCGGTGGTTTTATTTGTCTTAAAGACAACCCCCCCCCAGCCCTCCAAGAGCCAACATTGTGTAGACCAGGGAAGATAAACTATTGGTATACTAAGTACTTCTCACTGCAGCTTTTCACATGGGTTACCTCTATCAGAGAGCCTTAGTGGCAATATAGAGTAGCAATGCCTTCAGAAATTTTTTAATGGTTGAAGATTTTGTCATTTGTCATTATAATCCAATACAGCAAAAGTTACCTTATAGGGATGAGGATGGGAAAGGCCTTTATATGATTACATCACAAGATGATAAATGAGAGCAATTTGTGTTCATTATGAGAACAGCACCCTGAAGAGAATGCTGTTATAAATTTTGTCCTCCCTCCCTTCCTTCCTCCACTACAAAACTAGAATACCAGCTTAGAAATACGCGAACAGGCTCTGACTAAAATCTGGATGGAAAATAGCAAAACTGGTGAAGATCTGGCTGCACTCTAAAAGATAAACACAGGAGGATACTTAGGAAAAATTCTTAAAATATAATTCTCCCTGTTTCTTAAATAAAGAATATTTTTCTTTAATAAAATATTCATCCTGTGTGGAAAACAACTGACTTGTTCCTGAAATAGAGCAAAATTATATTTTGCAAATCAGTCAATGAAAACTTTTTGATTGTTAAACTAGAACTACATGAATTTGAACATAAAATCTGAACATTTTAGTATGTTAATACAAATGTGAAAGAAAAATAATTTAAAAGTATAATTAAAAAAAAATAAATGTTTTGAATCCACGGATGTCTGTCTTCCCCCGAGCAATTTTGGATTGACTGTTCTGAATTTTCAGAAGAAATTCCCTTGATGGGTAAGTTTCCAACCCACTCTGTAGCTGAATGAGAACTGAGGTCAGCAGCCAGCTAATCTTCCTTTTCCCATATGCATCACCGTAGCAGCAACAGCAGGCTGGAATGAAGTCTTCTGATTTGTCTATTTTCTGTGGCCTGCTAATTGCCAGCTATTCAGCCATGACGCCTTAGTTTGTGTCTATGTAGCCTGAATTCTAGGATTAAGATTGGCAGCATTTAGCCTCGCATCTTCATGTAAATTAGAAGATATTAGCAGATCTTCTTGCCTTTTTCCTCCCATCTTTTTCTTCTCTCCACCACTTTAACATCTCCATCCTCCCTGTATGATGTGTGATATTTTAACAAGTTGGGCATGGAAAAAGCACTGCAAACACTCTTTGTGCTGATGAAGAAAAGATGAAGGGTGAGCTCGAACACCTGTGTCTCCTAAATCCTTGTGGATGTGTGATCTAAAGCTGATTGAAGTCATTACTGGATAGTGAGTTGTCTGTGCCAGTAAAAGGAAGGAGTGTGAACTGGGTTGGTACTTTTGTTGAATAGTCAGTGTTAATGCTCTGGGGTCTTTTGATACTCCTAAAATATTTATAGAGGAGTTTCCTGCTAAATTGCAGAGCTTAAAAATAGGCCTGAGGGATTCTGTGAAGAGAGGAGATCAGGAGGGTCCAGAGCAGGTGGCAGAGCTCAAGGGAAGAGGTGGTTCTAGGGAGACAATGACAGAAAGAGTTCCTTCCACCCCACAATCTCGCAAGTAGCTGAGGATGAAAAAAGACTTAACTCAGGGTTCTGCCTGGAGATAGTTGGTGAGGAAAGGCCCAGAAATGTATCTCTGCCACGAGTGCCTGAGCTCAGGGAAAAGTATGCAACTAGGCAGTGTAGTAGTGCCAAATCTAATGAACATTGTTTGGAGATGTGACTCCTGATCTAGAACAAAGAACAAAATAGATGCTAAGGGCAGGAGGAGACAGCCTTGTGTTGTGTTATAGATAAAAATGTCTTAACTACTTCAAGTGACACCTTCAAGAGGTGAATTTTTGAGGATGCTTTTTATTTTTATCGTTATTCAAATAATTACTACCTCATCCTTTGCAGATTTCCCTGAATCATGAGAGGTGTGACTGAGGCAATTATGCTGTTCCCTCTAAATGTCTTGGACTAGAGAGGTATAATTGGTTTTCCAATTGGCAAATGAACTAAACTGAGGTGCGGAGCTGTGAGCTGTGGTAAGAGAAATACTTGTTATGGTGAAGAAGAGCCAATAACAAGCAGGGGACTCAAGATCTTTTTAACTGACTGTCATTCATCCTGAAAGGCTTTCATTAAATATCTAGATGATGAATATCCAGAAGATAGCAGATTTTTGGAAGAAAGTTACTTGTTTACTGATTGTTGAAGAGCCTGGAGATCCTAGATGTGCTTTCTAAGGAAACTGCAACAGCACAGTGCATTGAGTGTCTGCAGTAAGGTGCTTCAGGGAAGAAGGGCTGGGAGTGAGGAGTAAAGTTGAGCCTGGAAAAATGAGAGGAGGAAAGATGTTTTAATGTTTGTCTTTGTTGGTAACTGCTAAGCAATCTCTCTGTCTCAAACCTCAATTTATCTCATCTGATTACCTGCCCCTCCTGCTGAGGTGGCGGTGAGTGAGCAGCTGGGTGGGCATTTGGGCTTTAGCCAAGGTTAATCCACAACATAAAGTCTGCTGCTGAGTTTTATTTATTCCTCTACTATGTGGATGTGAAGCTGGGGAAAAAAAAGCCCCAAACCCCTCGAATGCTGCAGTACAGAAGTGGCTTCAATATTAGATAATCCAGGTCTGTATCTTCTTCCAGGAATTTTTTTGCATCCAGCCAAATTCTTTGTCAAATTATAATATGTGGTTGTTACACCTGCATTCAGAGTAGATGCTGTGGTTTTTATAGCAGTTGCAACACTAGTAGCTGACAATAGCAGTTTTTTATTTTAATCTTTCTCTTGTGTATAGACTGAAACTACCTGCACAGCAATGTTTATTAAGCATCTACCTGTGAGAACAACTGTAACACCTTACTTTTACTTTATGCTAGACTTTATGGACCTAGCCAAGAACACCTGCTGTAATATGTATCACTATTAGCCTAAGTGAATAATCTCACTTTTCTATTGCCAGCAATATATTTGCTCCTAACTAAATACTTTATTAGTATCTAGCATTTTCCAGTGTTTCTCAGTACTAGAAGGAGTTCATGCATAATCAAGTGATTTCCTCTCGTTGTAGTTTTAGCTAAACTTGCTAAACACAGTAATATGGCACACCATAGTTTTTTATGTGCTGTTACTGCATGTTTTGAGCTGTCCTCATAACTGCATTGTTAAGTTCTCTATTTTGCAGGTGGCAAGCAGAAAATTCTATTAATTATACAGTTGTGAATTCTACCAGGCTTTCCATTTCACACAGTTTTCTTTTACCTTCACTTTTTAGAATTCGGTTAAACGACTTTACATTTCTTTTCTTCTTAAATCAGTAGAGCCCTCAGCTACTTGTTTGCTACTTTACTTACTACTTTAGTATTGTGACAGTGTTAGCATAAGCACTCAGCTAAAGCGGATTTTCTGAAATATCTGCCTTTTTTCTAACTTTTGGTGAACAGAAACTAGACAGCTCTTTCTCCATTCTCTGTCAAGCTGGTCTATTCATGAAGATGGGGAAAAAAAGAAACATAGGTGAGGAACTCCTGTAGTTAACACTGAAGCTTGAAATCTAGAGAAAGAGAAGTTAGTGGGTACCTTAGGAAAATAGGCAACTTGTAGTGGTATTTGCAGAGGCAATCAGGTAAAGACAATCAGGTGTTGCCAGTGAGGAGGAGGAAGGCGTGAGCTCCTGTTCAGCCCACCTGTGCCCAATTAGGGCTGGCCCCAACTGCATATGAGCGGAACTGGGGGACCAATAAAAGGTGGGCTCCCAAACCCACAGGGAGCTCATTCTGGAGGTGCTAGAGAAGAGGTTAGTTGGGTCTGGAGCATTAGCACTGAGATAGACTGACTGAATCCAAAGCAGCTCTTGGAGTATTGTTCTTACACCTTGGCAAGAACACCTACTGGACCTCAAAACACTGTGGTCCAGGAAAGGAGTGTCTGCAACAGGTGTTAAGTTGATTTTTATTAATAATTGAGGCTATGTCTGGAGCTCTTAATTTTGGTGTTTCTTAGCTTATTCTTTCATGTAGCAGGTACTACTGAGAGGCTCAGAATTGACAATGCAGAAGAGTTTTCATGCACTAAATATCCAACAGTAGGTCTTGTAAAAATAAGAAATAGTTTTGAAAAGAGAAGCAAAAATAAATAGTTCTATTCACTGTATGCTGAAAAGCACTTTTATAATATGTTTTTTAATTGGAAGTTAACACCTGTTATATGGGGACTACCCCTGAAGGAAGCCAGTCTTCTCCTTGGTGTTAGTACATTCTAAGACTAAAACTAGATGGAAGTAGAGTCTCATGACTGACAGCTGAATGAAGAAAAAGTGGACTGTGGTTATAACTAATAGTAGGCTAACTGTAGTAAATATACAATATTAACAAGATGAGAGAAATAGAGTATATAAGGTTATATGCAATGTAATATATATGTTGTTACCACCATTGTCTTGACGAAGCTCAAATGTTTTCCTTACCCCTTTGTTTCATCCATAAAAACCTGTTTCTGTCTGAGCTTGTGGGTTGCTATTTATTACATTGGTATAGTGCTCTGCACAAGAGTGCCATGACCTGTTGGGAAGCCTTGAGGCTTTATTGCAATTTCTGATAAGATAGAATTAGAGTCCAAAAATAAAATCAACCAGAAACTCTCTGTGAAAGTGAAAGGGACTAGTCCAGTTTAATAGTGCAAGCTGGGAGCAATGCAGGAAGTAAACACCTTAGACAGAGGAGAGTAAATTTGATTCTTCAGTCTTTCAATTTTAATAATCTCTTTATAACACAGGCAAACCAATTTGTTAGAAAATATGATATTTAATCTGACAATGCTCCTTTAAAAGTCTACCTATGCTTGTTGGTGTTGCCACAGTGTCTCTGCTACTCTTAAATGTCACTGTCCCCGAAATTCCTTTGCTTCCTGTGCTGTGATGTCTCCACTCCTCTCCCTCCTCTTCCAAAATAGAAAATATCTGGGCCATGGACTGTAGCAAAGCTGATCTGCATTGGAAACTCATGGCTGCATGTCAGTAACAGTGGCCTCAGGGGTCATCTGTCAAGGGGAATGATGACCCCAGTGCTTCATCTCTCCTGTCACATCAACCTCTCTCATGGGACAGAGACACCTCTCTAGGTCGTATTGGCTCTTTAAAATGCTCATGGGTTTCCTGTGGTGCTGTGTCAGCTGCCAAACATTTCACCTCTCTGTGCCCTGAGAGAGGCTCTGTGCTAGTCTGTTTCTCCAGAAATGTTTATAACATTATGGGAAGTGGTTATCTCCTTCTTCCCTTTCTTTTTCCACTCCTTTTGAGTTTGAGAATCTTTTATCTTATTACCGCTGTAATGTTATGCAAGGAGAAAAATTCAGGATGGAAAATGGAAGAGGAGAACAAGACTCATATGTGACCTTATATGGAGTAAGAGAGAATCACCACATCTATTCAATTTCGATGGGAAAGTTCACTGGGAAGAAGGGAAGGCTGAAAGACTTGGCCTTAAACTTAAAGCCCCATGGGCAGATGTCCTGGTTTGAGCCAGGACAAAAATACATTTCTGGGGATTTTCCTGTCTAAACAGAGTGGCAGGTGACTCTCAGGAGGGCCATCATCCTTAGGGGTTGCCACTGCTTTATGTAGCCTTACTCCTCCTTCTCCTCCATATTTTTTTTTTTTTTTTTAATTTTTTTTTTTTTTTTTTTTTAAAGCTCTTTAGACCTTTTGATGCATTCTCCCAGCTGTGTTCTTTAAAAGCTGTTGGAGATGTTTTACATCAAGTTCTTATCTATTCAATGCAGCTTACATCTTTCTTTCTCATTTCTGCAGTAGCTTGACAACACAGCTGTCAAAACAAATCACTCAGCAGAGCCACATTTTTAATGTGTAGCTGCATAAATGCACATGCACGCGCTCACACACACATACTTGCAGGTCTTGTAAGTATCCTGCAAGAGCTTATTAATCATAAAAGAATATGCAATAAAGCACTAAATACAGGCCTAGGAGGGTAACTGTGCCCATAATCAGAATATATGTCTGTTTTCATGAAGGAGAAAAAAAAAAAGGGAGAAATAGAACCCTTACCTCAAACAAATGTTACAAATAGACCCAGATACCAGTTTGACCCAGCTGTCAAGCATGTATGATGTGTGTAATGTTTTTTTTCCTCGACAGTTTTTAATGAAAAAAGTATTTTTAGAGAGGTGACATATTTACTATTTGAGTGTCATTTACTAGGAGATTAAAGTCCCATTGTGTGAAGAATTGTAAACATGTATCATAAAAGGCAATTGCTGCTCTGCCCTGAGGACTTTACTGCCTACAGAGCCAAACAAAGGTTTGCAGGAGGAAAATGCAGTGTTCAAAACAAAAACCAGAAATGCAAACTGAAGGAAAGGGAGAAATCTTAGAATCCTACTCCTGTTACAAGGAGTTTGGCAACAGGCATAGTTCAAAATTTCTCCAATTTACGTCTCTCTGAATTGCTAATGTATGTCTCGGTCTTTCTCATTTCCCACAAGAATTATTTTGGTGATTGGCCTTTTGCAACTATGAGTAAATGTCCTGTTTCCTGTCCTGCTCAGCACTTATTATTGTGGACCTTTGACATGTAATGCCTGGAAGGACTAGGCAGTAAGTTGGCTTCTGGGCATTGAAAAAGAGAAGTCTTCCACTACATTGGACCTGATTTTGGTGACTGAGAAGCACCTGGGAACATGTACTTAGATCATGCGCAGTAACATTTTGTAATTCTGTAAGTTTTTTTAATAATCTCTTGCAAGTCAAAGGAGAGGCTGGTGACTTGCTTCCTCTAAGTGTCTCATCCCTCCACAGGAAATCACAACTGCTAAAGGGACATTGTGACCTTTCCAACTTTCACTTGACCAGACCAAGACTTGCAGGGGTCCAGGTCCTTAGAGTGAAATTATTTAAGCAAAAGATGTTTTGAAATCTGTGAAAAATTTCACACAGAATTATACTAGCAGGTATTTGATTTCCTAGCAGGAGGTCAGGAACCACAGCCATTACTCTATTGGATCCCTGTTCCATGTAGCAGTGCCCTTCTTTAGTGCTGGCCATTTAGGAAAAATCAGTGGTGCTTGAAGACAACTAGCCTTGTAAGTCTTTCTGCAGAGTAGGTGAAACATGGCATGTCCACTGAAAACAGTGGTGACTTGTCTGTTGACTGTGTGCATTTGCACCCTGAGGAGTGCGTTCTATTATCTGAAGGAATTTCATCTGTGGACAGAAAAAAAATAAAACGGCACTTGAGAAAGAAAAAAAACTAATGCACCAAAAGCAAAAAGAGGTCGTCTTTCAATAAGTTTCTTTTCTTCCTCTCTATTAATATTACATGGTTTTATTTGCTGCCCTTTGTACAGTCTAACAAAGCTTGTAATGTGGAATATTTTACGTATCTTCTACTTTCCTCTCCCCCACTGCTAATGTCTCTTCCGGTGCCTCTCAAAAAATATTCAGATCATTTAAATATTTCATGTTGTACGACCTAGCAGTAACATTCAATATACATAGATACCATTGGGAAATGGATTTTAATATTTCTTTTAAAATCACAAATTACTCATGCAGTGCAAATAACAAACCGGTAGAGTTCACAATCTGTGATAAAAGCACTTGCTTGTTTTTTAACATTTTCCAATGTAGTTGGAGTTGACAGATCATCAGATGTTTAGTGCATTATTTATTAAATGTTTTAGCATAACTTTTAAATATTCAGCAAACACTGAGACCACAAAAGACATGGCTGACTGAAGACGCAGTGACACTGATGACAGAAGCATGTTGCACAATTTTCTCTATGCTACTAAACATGCAGTTTGTGTTTTAGAAGGAACTATTTTTCTCCTGCTTAAATTACTCATTCCATCCTTTGGGGGACTTTGCTTTATGCTTCACTGTGTTAAGAATCCAATCCAATATTTTATGGCCTGCTGTGCATGGCTTTACTGTATTTAACTGTAAAGACTAGAAAATACTGAAAGAGTTGCACTGGTTAATGTACCAAAACCAAAGTTAAAGAAAATGCACGTTCTGGTCTAATTTATGGTTTTCTTGAAAAGCAAAATGTGAAGATCCAGCAAATTAAGCAATTTAAAACAATGAAAAAGTACACAAGAAAGAAAAAAAGTAGAACACGTCCTTCAGTCAAGGAATGTGTTCTGTCTGCTCATTCAGTTTGTCTTGTCACACTGGAACAAATAAACTGTATATTTCTGAGAACGTATCTTTAATCTGTCTTTGAGGTCTTCAGTATTTTATGCCACTTGGAGAGTGCTTCTGAGCAGTGTTTAAGAACTATTTCAACTTTTTAAAATACTCCCTCCCTTAGTGAACCAGATTCCTTGATTGAGGAAGAAAGAGAACCTTGCAGTGCAATGCTTATTTCTGACACTAATACAATCTGTAATGTGTAACTGTCACACTGACAAACCCAAAAGCTTGGTATGGAACATTAGACAGAAGATGCAAACAAAAAAATAAGATGAGAAATCCTTCTGTAGTGATGTTTGTTCCATTTGTGTGTATAAGCACTGTTCTACCCCAAGTCTCCAGTGATCACTAATTCAGTTGAACAGAAAATGATACAGAGACTGTGAAAGATGGAAGAAAACTTTGGTCTGAAATGGCTGATGTGCTGAATAGAGAGGCATGTTTGAAGGATGCATGCCTACATCAAAATTGCTTACAACAGTCACACTGAGTTACATTCTACCAGGGAACCTCATACCTGGTTCAATTAGACATGGTGTGCTGCAACCTGGGAAATTAAGAGCCCTGAATCTGAAGAACCAGTTATCTCTACTTAACTGGTAGTACAGAAGGAATTAAAGCTAACTCTCTGTATCCAAGGAATTTTTTCGTCTTTGCCTGAGGAACAATACGTTTACATTATCTTTTCCTGGTCAGCATAACTATATCAAGAATAATGAATAAATGAACTCCCTCAGAGAAATAATAGCCAAAGCAATGCTACAAAACAATGCTGTGGACTTTCTCATACTATAAAATCTTCAATTTGTGAATTGATTCTAACATCTCATTTCCAACAGGGTGTATGCTGAAATCAAGGCACAAAGTACTTCTCAGCAGCTGAACTTCACCTTAAAGACAGTCTTCATGAAAGCTTTTCTTTTCTTTCTGCTGGGTATTAACAGATGTCAAGACCTTGAAGGCTTATTCTCTGTTAAGAGAAAAATATCACAGTGATTCAGATTGATAGTTTGTCAGCATAACCTGCTTAATTCCATGCATTGAGAGAGTCCTTGAAGCGTGGTCATCATGCAGTGTATAAACTGATGCCAGTTTGAATAAACTCTGTGAAAATTACATCGTTTGGTTACCAAGAAAATGATAAAATATAAAAAAATTAATGAGGTTGAAAGATTTCACAAGGTCACGTAATCCACCCCCTAAAAAGACGATAAAAGCCAGAGAATGTCCCTGAAACATGTTAGTCTAGCTGTTCTTAAAAACCCCAAAGGAAGAAATACCTTAATCCTGTGGCATATGTTTGTGTGTATTGAGCTCTTTAACTGTATGTATCATTACAAACTCTTTTGCAGCAGCTGTCCTAAATCTCCTTTGTTTTAAATCAAAGTATTTTTTTACTGTAACATCCTCAGTAAATTAAAAAAAGAAAAGAAAAAAAAGAATCTTCTTCACACAGGCTTTTTAGACATTAGAAGGAAATTAGTGTGGTTTCCTTTCCTCTCCTCTTTCTCAGCTCCTTCAGCCTTTTCTCCTAAGCTTTAATTTTCAAGTCTATTACCATTTTTTATTCTGTCCTAGGAAAAAGGCCTTAGGGCCCTAGATAGCATCTAGTAAATGCTCCTCTAGCATTTACTAGAGGAAAATTAAGACTTCCACCATGTTTCATGTGTACCAGGCCTATAAATACAACATTTGATGGGGCATTAGGGTAATTAACATGACCTTTGTGCTGTGGAATAAGAGACAAAGTCCTTGCTTACTACAACTCCCACTTCTGCAGATCTGCTGCTCACCTGGCCATACCATGACCTGTGCTTGGGCCACTGGTCTTGGGATGAAGCTGAGGTTCTTGATAGTCCCTCACTGGAGGATTTCTTTAACTATAACGTTGTCTTGAGGCTTTCAGGACTCATGGTTTTTTAGCATCTTGTATCTAGTATCTTGGAGTTATGTTGACTAGCATACTACTTCTTCTTTACTCTATGTGTGTGTTGTTCTTGCCATTCTCCAGTTCTCTAGTCAGTATCTGTTCTAATCAAGCTCTTATCATATTTGGTAACATCAGTTTTGGTAGTGTTGTGAAGAGGAGTGAATTTGAATAGCCTTTGCCATGTTTAACACATCTGAATTTTTTAATCCTCTCAAAACTATTTGTAAACCTGTTTTAATCTGTATACCTAAGCCCCTATCAAAATTAGGTGCATCCACAGTCTATTTTTATTTGGAATACAGAAGTAAAGAAGACATGATCTACATTTCTTTAGGCTCTTCCTCAAGTCATTTACTCTCATTTCCCCTTTTGTATGAGTTCATTAAGGTATGCAGGTATTTAGCAAGTTTCCAATAGAGTATTTTTTGTCTCCTATGATGATTTCCATATTTTCTTCATATTGAAATGATTAAACCTTCTACTTGTATAATACAGGGGTTTTGTTTGTTTTATTTCCAGTTTGCCCATTTTCCTAACAACTTTCAGATTATCTTTCCACCTCTTCCTGCTCCCTTAGTTGCTGAAGTCTTTTTTGGAAGCCTGTTACTTTAGTTTCCTGGCATATTTAGCTTTTTGATAGAAAGCAACTCCTTCCCTGTTCTTCAGCCTCCTGCAACAGCTTGTCAAAAGAGTAGCAACAACAAAAACAAGTTCTTCTTTCTCCAGGAAAATCTTCACTAATCTGTTAAAAACCCCCACACCTATAAATCCATGTGTGGTTTTACCCCATGTAATTTCTGCCCTGAAGTTTTCTTTTCTTTCCTTTCATCTTCCAAATTTTGTGTGCTACAAGGGTCTTTACTGACAATATGCATGCATTTTGTAGATGTTTCCAGATATTTCTGGGAGTTCTGTTGACCAGGCTGGAATAGCTGGAATCACTGCAGATTGGCATTTTGATTTGGATTTTTGGACTTGGAAGGCAGTAGGGACTCAAGAGGGATGAAAAGGGGAGATGGCATCAAAACTGAGAGAAAACAACACCAAAAGTCCTGCCACTCATCTTTCCTCCCATATCTCCCACTACATCCAAAAACAATGACTTTATCTGAATTTTCAATCCCAGACCAACAGGTGAGGTGGTACATAGGGAAGACAGGAACTAAGATCAGAAAAATTTGCTCATGGGACCCAAAGCCATCCAGAGCCTTGAGGTGACCACTCAATTTATTTAAAACAAGCATGTTAGCAGCAGCAGATGGCCTTTGAAAAACAGGAAAAGTGTTTTACTGGCATGCACACTGGAACAATGAACATTTCAAACCAGAGAAAACTCAGGATGAATCAGAATAGGAATCTGAGGGGGCTGCACAGAAAGCTACTACTCTTTTTTTTGAGAGAGTATTTTTTTCCAGTTTCTTCTCAGGATGGTGACCACATGACTGCAGTGCAGCAGCTGTTGGGTGCTACAAATGCCACAGAGGTCTTGCTCTCACAAGGATCCCTTTTCTTCCTTTCTTGGTTTATTGTAGTTGTGTTTTGGAAGAGGGAGTGGGCTGGGAGGCACAGGAGTGGCTCCTGTGAGAAGCTGCTGGAAACTCCCTGGGTTCCAGTTCTGGCCCCACTTCTGGCCAAGGCTGAGCAGATATGGGATGTTGGATGCTCCTCTGTGAGTAACATATTCAAGAAAGGGAAAATGAAACTGAAAAAAGACCTGTAGAGCAAAGGAAAGGAGAAAGTGAGAGCAATGCCAGAGCAAAGACACCAAGTCAGTGAGGAAGGAGGGGCCAAAGGTGCCTGAGCAGAGACTTCCCCACTGCCTGTGGTGAGATGGCAGCTGTGCCCCTGCAGCCTGTGGAGGAGCACAGTGGAACAGACCCTGAAGGACCATTGTGGGATACGCATGGATTTTAGCTCTTGAAGAATCACAGACATGTAGCTGCTTCTAGGGAGAATTACAGGTGGGCAGATGTGGAGCTGTAGACTGTGCAAGATTATGGAGAGGTGCTGATGTGGATCTGCAGCCAAGGAGGACCATGTACCTGGGGAAGTGACAGTTCCACAAGCAGGCTGTGACTGTGTGGGCAGGCTGAGAGGCTGCGCTTAGTGGGAGGGACTCCTGGTGGAGGGGTTTGTGAAGATCTCTCTCCCATGAGAGGGTCCCTGCGTTGGAGTGGGGAAAGGCTCTAAGGAGGCTTGAGGAGGAAGGAGCAGCAGACACAACAAGTGGCGAACTGATCTGAAATCCCAAATCCCCGTCCCCCTGTGCCACTGAGGGGGAGGCAGGAGTGACTCAATTTGGGACTGGGAAGAAGTGAGAGGTGGGAGGATTGTGTTAAGACCTGGTTGTGTGTTTTCTTCCTTCTGGTAGATTAATTTTTTATTTTTTTTTCTCTTCCCAAGTTGAGTCCATCTGTTTTTGCCCATTACCAAAACTGGGGAGTGAAAATCACCCTACTCTTGCCTCGATTAATGAGCCTTTGTGTGGATTGCCTCCTTCCTGTCCTATAGTGATTGTAGGGAGGGGGTGAGTGAGAAGACTCCTGGTTGGTACCAGCTGGGCCTAAACTGTGACATTCCCATACCCAGGACCTGCACACCCACTGTCACCCTGCTCTGCTTACTGCTTTCTTCCAGTCCCTGCCTCTGCCTCTCCTGCTTGCTCTCCCTTCCTGATCCACTTTTACTCAAAAGCGGGAAGCTTCTCCACCAAAGGGAGTTCAGTAGTTTCCAGGAAAAGAGGAATCTTTCCTCTCTGGCAGGGCACAGGCAGTTTTCTTCCCAGTAGCCTACGAGCGGCGTTTTGGCATAATGATGAAAAGCAAATGCTCTCCTAAGCTTACTGGAGTGTAGGACACTGCAGAGACATTGCCCACCCTATCCAGCAGCAAACATCTCAGGCTCACAGCAACACAGATGTCAGTGTACAACTATGGATCCAAGTAAGCAATTGTTTCCAGGTTTGATATATTGCACTAGTAAATATTCCATTAGTGGCTGAAGTGGCACAGATGTCTGCCACATCACCTGTGCAACGTCCCCATCCTCTCCCACCTCGTGGCCTGTGAAAGGGCTGTCTTGCTCTCTGGCTAGTTTGGAGCACACTGACTGGCCAGGCAGCATTCACATCCTGCTTGGCCAGCTGGCAGCTGCCATCTCCTCAGTGGGTGCTCTAATTTGGTACCCACTACTGATTTTATGATGCTATTTGTCAAATTTGACTGAAAGTGGCTAGGGGGCTCAAAAAACTATTGAGGAGGAGGGACTGACAGACAACTCAACAGATGAACAGGCAGATGGACAGTAAGTATGACTGCTTAAACCTCCCTTTTGTAGGAAGACAGTCTGAAAATAATATAAAGTGAGATGAATGACTCTTTTTTTTACCCCTAGAGATATTAATCAAAATGAACAACCATGAAAACCTCTTTCTATTTTTGTGGTATTTTTCTGCAGACAGAAAAATAACAAAAGAAAGAAAAAGATATTTCAAGCCAGAATAGTGCATTGGTTTGCAATGAGGTTGATGAGTTGCTTTTGAGTTGCCACAAATTATACCTGTTCACTGTCTGTGGCTGCAGTGTGAACTATGGAGAAAACTCTCTCTTTTACCACTGTAGCTTTTGCCACTCTACTTCTGCCAGGGAGAACTGCAGTGAAGCCTCAACAGTGAGGCAGGGAGCAGAAGAGAGGGATGGGTGGATGATCAGGTAATATCTGGAGAAAAGGTACAGAAATGTAATTCAAATGGAAATCCCCAGATTCCTTGAAGGTTAAATGAAAATGTCTGTGATCTAACAGAATGAGTTTGGTACTCCAGCATGTAGGTAGCCTTACTGTGTTCCTGTTTTAGGTATTTGTGCAATGCCTAAATGCCAAAAGCAGTAATTAAAATTCATATAAAGATTATGGTCTTACCTAACAGGGATGATTCACCAGCAGTCATGGGACCTGTCAGAGAAGATTGATGGAGAACTTTCAAAGACCCAGAAGTACCCTGAGTATTGCATAAAGGATAGACAGAGACCTTTCATCTGAGGCAAAGGGAAATACATTAAGTACTGCACAGTCATTTCAATTGAATGCTTTAATCTATAGGAGTCCTAGGTCTGTTTATGAGCTCCAGGATTAAAAATATCTGCATTTATGAAAGGTCAGTGTTTATCAGATACCCAAAACACTGCCCATTCAACCTGTATGCTTAATTCCACATCACTTTTTTCTCTCCCCCAGTGAGTTATCTGCAATAAAGTCAAGCCAGTAAAGATGGAACAATCTTTTGTTTCAGTACACACAGAATAGAGTAAATGTAAGCTACTTCTACATGGGATCAAGGGCAAGTGGAAATCAATCATGGTAACATAATTGATTGACATGATCTTTATCCAGAGCTTTCCAGAGTGTTTTCTGTGTAGCCTATAAGCAACAAAGACTGGACACGCACAAAAACAGGATGGTACAAATTCTTTATATAGCTCTGTTAAAAATTTACAGTCCCACAAAAAGCTTTGGAGGTGTCAAGCTGTACTGAAGGAGGGGAAAAAAAAGTCACTCTGGAGGCTCACTAAAAAATTTCTCTGCTAATAAATACTGTTGCTTAAGGAAGCACTGCACCAAGGCTGTCAACCTGTCAAAGACAACATTTCTTAAGTTAAAGATGCTCACAATTCTTTTCTAAAAACAGATTTTCATGCAGGATGTCCAGGCAACTAATACCAGCAATATTTATTACTCACAGTCTAGTTTCTTCTTTGAACTCTGCCCCTCTTTTATCATATTTCTTTCCATCTCCTTTCTTTATTTTAATTTGCCTTTACCATCACCTCTAATTTTCTCAAGTCACTTGATTTATGCTCTTTCAATAAATCTTTGCTGAAAGGAGTACACTCACAATGCCTTTCAGATTCAGGGCCTTCATTTTGCAAGCAAAAACACGGTGATGAAATGAGCCACCATATGTTTTACACCATCACTTCCTGGCCAGGAGACAGCCCATGGTTTGACAGGCGCCTTTGCTGCACCCACCAGAGACATGCTCAAGCACTGTTGATAACACACTTTCCTGATTTCTTCATGGCACATAAGACAATGAGAATTCCCAATGAGAATAAAATTACTTCAGATGTCAGGAAGAGATTTTAAGTTAGGAAGGAGGAAGAGGTATATTGTTTTACTTAGAATTTGAACATATTTCATGTGGAAATCATTGAGAAACAGTAAAAACAGAAGCTCCTGGGGCTATTTTCAGTCATTTTTCAGACTGAAACAACATTTTTTGGCCTAATGTGGTGTATTGACTGTATTTGAAGGAGTCTTATTGATCTCACTGAGCTTTCAATCAGACATCTGCAGTGTCATGACACAAGGGAGTTGTCTGGAAACTCCTCATGGAGATCATAGAATCATAGAATCATAGGGGTTGGAAGGGACCTCGAAAGATCATCTAGTCCAACCCCCCCTGCCAGAGCAGGGCCACCTAGAGCACATCGCACAGGAACGTGTCCAGGCGGGTTTTGAATGTCTCCAGTGAAGGAGACTCCACAACCCCCCTGGGCAGCCTGTTCCAGGGCTCTGTCACCCTTACAGTAAAAAAATTTTTTCGAACATTCAACTTGAACCTCCTATGCTCCAATTTATACCCATTACCCCTTGTCCTATCACTGGTCACCACTGAGAAAAGCCTAAAAGGTCAGCCCAGTTCTGGCTCCAGTGGGAAAATTAATAATGGTATGAACTCAGACAAAATGTTACACAGTGTTACACAGAGGATGAGCAGGTAATGAAGAAACACCAACTCTGCAGCTGCCCAGGAAGGAAGACAACAAAACAAGAAAGTCGAGGAATTAAGTTTTTCCTCATTTTCTCCTGCTAGTGGTGATTCCTGCTAAAAGGACTTCCAGCTAAAGAACTTTGTGCTATTTTCTTCTCATCTCACCCTCACTTATTTCCCATCATATTTTCCATCAGTCAGAGAAGAAAACATATTAATGAAAGTCAGAGTAAAAGCAGGATAGTCTCTCATTTACTTTCCCTGCAGAGCCAACAAGCTGTAAGAAAAAATGGGATGAAAAAAGATACCAAACTAGATTTCCTTAGCATTGACTGAAAAAATGCTCTTATGTTTGTGAAAAAACAAAAAATGTAGAAAGAAATTCCTGGAAATTTCCACAAAGAAAATCAATTAACATTCAGAAAATTGAAGCAGGTTTTTTTAAAGAGGTGATTCTTATTGCCAAAGTTGATCTTATGAAATTTACCCTTCTTCATGAAATTCAACCAAAAAAAACCAAAACAAAAAACCAAAAAACAAAAAAACCCACCATGCTAGCAAAATGCATTGAAGCAAGAAACAGCTGAGTTAATTGCCTTGCTTTTTAAAGAAAATTAAATTTGCAAAACAAAAAGGAATAGTGAAGGAAAATTAAAGTTCCTGTAGAAAACTAAAAGAGAAAAGACTACTTTCTTAACTTTTCAGAAGTGGATCTGTTTAAGGATATAGGACGCAATCCGTAAATCAAACACGGTATTCTCTAAAGTTCTTTGATCACATTTCTATGGATTAATTCATTATATATATATGTAAATATATATATATGTATATATGATTTTCTTTTCCCAATTGGGTCAGCTTTGCACTGTTACTCATGCAGCATTATTTCTGTTAGCCATTAGAAGCGTTGCAGCCCTTAAGCAAAAAACCCATACTCTCTTATGCAAAAAACAATGATTTGGAGCCAATGTGATGTTTCCATATTGTGACACTCTAAGCTCCCTGTAAAAGAAAAGCTTTTTAGTTTACAGTTTTCCTGTAAAAGATACTTCCCCTGCAGTGGTCTCTGAGACACAGGTCTTTAAATGTTTTGGTTTTTAAGGACAGGGAATTACTCTTTGGCTAGGCCCATGTCAGTAAGTTAAATTTGCTGAGAATTGCTCCATGATCAGAAGTCAAACTGTCAGGAAATGTGTAGACCCATACTACCAAAACCTCTGAATCCACAACAAGCTGGCTGACAATGGCACGCCTTTTGGGATGGCTCTTAGCAGTCCTCATCTGTTTTTCTTTCCCAGTTCAGATGTAACCACAGTATCTCTAATGGCCAAGTCTAGGGCTTTGAGTACTGCCTTCCTGTAAGTCACAGTGCTGCCACAGCCTAAGTGGTTAATATAACAGCTTCATGTATGGGCTATGGTATAAGGCTTGCACCAAAACCTTTTCAAACATATTTGAATGTTGTTTGAAAGTGCAATCAAACAGAGAGGGGCATTGCCAACGCGAGAATTTTTTTTCTCCATGTATATTAGTGTCATAAATTCTACAGGAAATGAATTGTTCAGAACCACTTTTGTGGTTCTCACATGTCATACCTGCTTATTTAAGCTGTAGTAGCTGGGGAAAAGGTCTGGGGCTGGTAGGAGAGATTTTACAAAATGACCATTGTGATCTTTATAGACTGTTTTTTTTTATACTTTGAAGCTTTAACAGATGTNAGTGTTACACAGAGGATGAGCAGGTAATGAAGAAACACCAACTCTGCAGCTGCCCAGGAAGGAAGACAACAAAACAAGAAAGTCGAGGAATTAAGTTTTTCCTCATTTTCTCCTGCTAGTGGTGATTCCTGCTAAAAGGACTTCCAGCTAAAGAACTTTGTGCTATTTTCTTCTCATCTCACCCTCACTTATTTCCCATCATATTTTCCATCAGTCAGAGAAGAAAACATATTAATGAAAGTCAGAGTAAAAGCAGGATAGTCTCTCATTTACTTTCCCTGCAGAGCCAACAAGCTGTAAGAAAAAATGGGATGAAAAAAGATACCAAACTAGATTTCGTTAGCATTGACTGAAAAAATGCTCTTATGTTTGTGAAAAAACAAAAAATGTAGAAAGAAATTCCTGGAACTTTCCACAAAGAAAATCAATTAACATTCAGAAAATTGAAGCAGGTTTTTTTAAAGAGGTGATTCTTATTGCCAAAGTTGATCTTATGAAATTTACCCTTCTTCATGAAATTCAACCAAAAAAAAAAACAAAAAAAACCCCCAAAAAACCAAAAAAAACACCATGGTAGCAAAATGCATTGAAGCAAGAAACAGCTGAGTTAATTGCCTTGCTTTTTAAAGAAAATTAAATTTGCAAAACAAAAAGGAATAGTGAAGGAAAATTAAAGTTCCTGTAGAAAACTAAAAGAGAAAAGACTACTTTCTTAACTTTTCAGAAGTGGATCTGTTTAAGGATATAGGACGCAATCCGTAAATCAAACACGGTATTCTCTAAAGTTCTTTGATCACATTTCTATGGATTAATTAATTATATATATATATGTAAATATATATATATGATTATATATGATTTTCTTTTCCCAATTGGGTCAGCTTTGCACTGTTACTCATGCAGCATTATTTCTGTTAGCCATTAGAAGCGTTGCAGCCCTTATGCAAAAAACCTATACTCCCTTATGCAAAAAACAATGATTTGGAGCCAATGTGATGTTTCCATATTGTGACGCTCTAAGCTCCCTGTAAAAGAAAAGCTTTTTAGTTTACAGTTTTCCTGTAAAAGATACTTCCCCTACAGTAGTCTCTGAGGCATAGGTCTTTAAATGTTTTGGTTTTTTAAGGACAGGGAATTACTCTTTGGCTAAGCCCATGTCAGTAAGTTAAATTTGCTGAGAATTGCTCCATGATCAGAAGTCAAGCTGTCAGGAAAAAGGTGTAGACCCATACTACCAAAACCTCTGAATCCACAACAAGCTGGCTGACAATGGCACGCCTTTTGGGATGGCTCTTAGCAGTCCTAATCTGTTTTTCTTTCCCAGTTCAGATGTAACCACAGTATCTCTAATGGCCAAGTCTAGGGCTTTGAGTACTGCCTTCCTGTAAGTCACAGTGCTGCCACAGCCTAAGTGGTTAATATAACAGCTTCATGTATGGGCTATGGTATAAGGCTTGCACCAAAACCTTTTCAAACATATTTGAATGTTGTTTGAAAGTGCAATTAAACAGAGAGGGGCATTGCCAACGCGAGAATTTTTTTTCTCCATGTATATTAGTGTCATAAATTCTACAGGAAATGAATTGTTCAGAACCACTTTTGTGGTTCTCACATGTCATACCTGCTTATTTAAGCTGTAGTAGCTGGGGAAAAGGTCTGGGGCTGGTAGGAGAGATTTTACAAAATGACCATTGTGATCTTTATAGACTGTTTTTTTTTATACTTTGAAGCTTTAACATAAGAGACTTAGATTGAAGATATGGATTTTTAGAGCTTTCTGATGGACAAACATTTTAGTAATTATCAGTCTGAAAACAGAAGAAAGGAACTCCTCAAAGGTTAATTTTTCTGATTTGGTCACAAGAAAGGAGACTTACAACAACCCCTCAAAAGCTCCATTTTTTCAGGACTATGCATCTGTACTAACCTTGAGTGTAAATCCCGCACAGCCTCTCCTTTTTAAAATCTTTCTTAGACTTGCTCTTGCTTGTCTTGAACATCTCCTCTCTTTCCAACCCTTGCCCTCTACCATTCCAGATTTGTGGAATTGGCTTAAGTTTTTAATTGAAATAAGTAACTTTGGGGCAACATTATGTCATGGGGCTGCCTTTCCCTGAAGCTTGGGCTGTGCAGAGCAGCCTTGTACATCACTTCAGCAGCTCAATGATGTACCACTTGCTGTGAGGTCCCTGGCTGGTGCATCTTTGCTGGTATGCTTGTGCTTTGATAACTCTTAGTCTGTTAATAATTTCTGAACTTTTTCTTTTTTTTTTTTTTTTTTTTTTTTTTTTTTTTTTTTTGGGAAATCAATCTGAGCAAGTTTACGCCTCAGATAAAATGGAGCTCTATTGCCCCACTGTTGATGTACTTTCCTATTTGGTTTAAGAGGCAAATCTTCTTGAACAGTCTGATGAAATGTACTTAGAAGGAGACCTGAATGCAAAGTTGAAAATGTATGTAGGATAATAACTTAAAGAAAAGAAAGAGAAGTAAATCTTAGTACAAGAAGCAAAGGTTTAAGGAACTTCTAAGGCCAGGTCATTTGATTCCAGAGGTAATGAAGCACAAGAAACAAACTCTTACAGTATATTATTTTAAATAAAAATGATGGGAGACAAAGAAAATATGTTGACTGAAGGAAAGGTGAATGGTTCAGAGGAGACAATAATTGACATAGGATTTTAGCTATATCGTGATTTACCTTATTAGCACTGCCTTTTTATTCTTAAAATTTAAAAATAAAAACAGATACTTTTTTTTTTTTGTTTCCCGTCCACCACAGTGCCCAGGTCTTGTCCTGGAAAGTTGAGTTTGAAATCCTATTTTCCTTCTGAAACATCTGTTCTCTTTGTTTTTCAGACATTATTTCTAAGGAGGATCTAGGGTGGGTGCTGTCATCAAGGCATTATTTGCAGCTGTAATATGGAGAAATTATTGCCACAATGTCTAACATTAGGAAGTTGCACTGCAAGTAAGAGCACCAAATGATCTAACTCCTCTCTGACTGGTATTGTTTGTTTAAAGTGAGGAATTGGCATTGAGGAAAGGAAGAGACAAAATCTCTGCCTTTGTTTTAACCTTTCCTTTTGAAGAAGAAATGCTTTTGTGTAGTGGAGCTCCTAGAGCAAGTCTGCAAATGGAACACTATGTACCCTGGGGCCCTCAACAGATTTAACTTCCTTTGTTATCCATTACTTCCACTTTCAAGACACGGATGCAAACTTCAGGATGAAAATTCAACATGCCCTTCAAATTTTGTTACGCTTGAGGCGTTCCCTTAAGTTTCATGAATTCACAGAAAGTTGTCCCTTTGCTATTGTTAAAAAATTTCGGCCACTTCTCCTTATCTGTGTTCAATAATTACTGCATTTTTCACTAAGGGTTTGACTGGAAGTTATGTAGGGGTTTTATGGGAAGAGTGGAAAAGAGACAACTAGGTTACTTTTTAGAAAATCTAATTTTTTTTTTCAAGGACTTGCAGAAATTTTTGCCTAACCTGATGAAAGATTGTTGATGTTTTAGAACACAGAGAATGGGAAAATATACTTTAATTATGGAATGGGAGGCATCAACAAAACCATTTTTCCTTTTAATTTTTTTCTAGTGCACAGTTGTGAAAGGGTGATGAGAGACAAGTTGGTGCAGCTGAATTTTGGGCCTAATTGATGCAAGTTTTTACCTGTTGTACTACAAATTATCTGGGAAATCATACCTTGTTGATTTTAATGTTTCTTTTTAATGCATCTTCACATCCTGCAGCATTTTTGCTCATAAATTAAACACTAGACTGGTGTTTGTTTAGCAACTGAAACATGATGAAGGGTAAATGATTTTTTTGGGTGGCCAAGAATCCAGAGAAAAGAGAATAGACAGCTTCAGGCATAGCTATAATCAAAAACCTGATTGTTTAGATATGAGATAATCTCAAATGAAGCTTGGCTCTCCTTGGTCATTGTGAATTATGTTACACCATCCCAGTTTCTACTACTTTATAAGGTGATAATATTACTGAATCAACAGTTGTGAAAGTCAAGATGAAAACTTTATTGGCTCATATTTCTTCGATAATATTGACTTCCAGCTGGAGGGATTTGGTTATGATGTGAGGAGAGGGAAAATCTTATGGGTCCCTCTTGTATCCTGCCTTGAGAAGCCACCTGTGGCTGGTCTGGGTATGATCTGCTGCTGCTTGGTTACTAATGCTTGACATCTAAGCCCAGAGAAATTATATTAGCTCCACTCTGGCCCAGAGTAGTCTAAAATCAGCTATGGACATGGCTGCAGATTGTGAAACAGCTCTGTGTTGTATATAATAAAAGATGCATTATTTCTCAAAGAGAACCTGCATTTTACAGGCAGAAACGTAGATGTGTGTTCTGCTGTAAAAAAGATATCTAAAGAATTATTTTAATATATTATGCTAACAAATTGCTAGAATCATGGAGCCATCAGAATTTTTCAGCAACTTTAAGCTGGCCTTGATCACTCTATGGCTGTGAAAATACATTTCATCCCAGCATGATGCAGAGGGTACTGAAGTTTCCCGGTGCCAAACCAGAGGAATGGCAAGATTAAGGGTAGAAGAGCTGTCTCTGTCATCCTCCCATGTCTTTAGGCTCAGCAGTGACTCCATGGAGCTGTGACAGTGCTGGGAGCAAATACCTCCCACTCTTGAAGCATCTTTGTGCTCCATCAAACCCCCATGAGTTTGGTTTCTTTGATAGCCTTGGAGTGGGGTGGTCTGTCTGAGCCTGCCTGTCTAGACAAGACTTTTGGGCAGCTTCCTTGCCTTTAACACACAATATATGTCTGGCTTTACTGATAAGTGAATAATGGCTGTTACAGCATATTGTGCTGAATAGCAGAAAGGTTTTTCACCACATCAAGCTGTCACTAAAGCAAGAAAAAAAACTATGGACATTAAAAGTGTAAACTGGTAGTGATAGCCTCTATTATCCGTTCAGACAGTAATGGCAAGTTTTTAAATCGGCTTCTTTGTCTGGCTGATCTCATGAAGTAAAGAAATTAAGAGCCAGGTAACATTCATTGCACAAACAAAAATCTCTGGGAAATGGATTGTTTATTGTTTTCAGCATCCTTACAGATCATAGCAATATTCTCAGTAGAGCAGAAAGCTGTAGTACTAAAACCAAAGTCAGTGAGAAAACCAGTTCACACTGTCCTGAATATGCATGCTGTTGTAACAGAAAAAACTGTCAAGCCAATTTTTAATTTGTAGACATCTGTGCTCGACTTGTGCTTGCCAAGAAAAAAAAATAAAATCAAGGTGTGTGTACACACCTAAGGAACACTGACAAGGACAATGTTGTTCAGATATGAAAACAAAGTTCCTAACATTCCATTTCAATTCATAATACACATGATTTTTAAATTTTTTAAGGAAGATGTCTGAGCAGCAGATGTTCTGCTGTGAATAATGAGAAAGGTATTATTCAGCAGTGGTTTAAACTTCCCTGCACGGAACTGACCTATGAGACCTCACATCAGCATGGAGGAGAAGCTCCCGGGGGAGCTGCAAGGAGAAGAAAATGGAAAGGGCTTAAACCTGATCCACAAGAGCAGATTGTCTTGGAGAGCCCATGTTACCCACATGTGCTGGCAGCAGGGAGTGCACATTGCCCCTGTTTGAGTCATCAGACAGAGTTCACTCTGGCAGTGTTTTTCTCTTCACCCACCCTGTGTCTGTCATGTCTATATCGGTTTTAAGTTGTCGGAGGACTGGTTTGATCACATTAGTGACAGATCAGTGCCTATCATGTTAGTGTTCCTTCTTCACCTGCACCCAGACATGAGTGGAATAAACTCTGGTGATGATAATAGGGAAACAGGTTTTGAAGTGATTGAGATGAGAGACAATTTGGAAGAAAATGGCTTTGAAATGGAGCAGAGGGAAGACCAGACTGAGGCTTAGTTGGATGACGGGGGAAAACAGGCTTCTCTAATTAGTCCTAATGAATTATAGTAAATGTAGGACAATATCTCCCTAGCTTCTGGAAATGAAGGGGTAATTACATCTGGAATAAACCACAGTTTAAATCCTAACTTAAATGCAAAGGATTATTTATTTTGTGAAGGTTGAGTTATGTCAGGCTGTGCAGCTGTCTTAGTGACCAAGGAAATGGTCATTAAATGAGCTAATACCAGCAGAAAGGGCAAGGGAATCAAATGTCATATTTTCTTTCAAAATATCCTAGGAATAATATGTTAGCAAGTCTTATGTTAGAACCAAGTAAATAAGGAGAAATTATAATTAGGAATAAAACAAATAAAGAGCATGATATTTTGGAGGGTATCAGTCAGATTTCAAAGGTAGAAATATATTCCTGGCTAACCTCTTTTAATTCTTTAGACTGCTCATCAAAACAATAAAGAACAGAGAATTAAGCTTTCAAAAAGACTTGAGCAAATGCTTCCATAAGAGGTCATGAAAGTCATCAATGATGCATAAGGTGAGATGTAAAGCTTTCCTGCTGGTTTAAGTACTTCTACTGAATTGTTGAAATTTAAGGGAATTTTTTTTTAAAATCTAAAGCAATAGTTCTACTGAAGAGAAACAACTTATATGAGCTAAATGAAGTTTCTCCCTTCCTCTGGTATAATTGCACTGAATCTCTGTCACACTGGGGGAATTTATTACACCTATCCTGTAGTTACTTGCAATAGTTACTACTACCATACTTTCAATTATCAAATTATATGTACAGCTGTTTTTATCTTAGACTCTACCTGTATGAACTGATTTTTGCATGATGATTATGTATTGGAGGTAACATAATTTTGGAAAACTTGAGCCATGATGTTTTTTGCTGAGGGAATAGATGAAGAAAAAATAGCTCCTTTTTCTATGTTATTAGTGTCCTCTTCCCTGTAAAATTCTAGAAGTCCTTTGCTTCAGCACCAGTAATTACATCTTGTTTTGATGGGGGGTGCTTGTTGGTCCAACACTACTCAGTTTTGGACAAAATAAAGCTCTCCAAGGGAACAGATGTGAATACTGACTATGACAGAGATCAGCCTGTCTGATGTTCTTATGATCCAGCCCTCCTGCTTCCTTCAGCCCTGTGGAGGGGAGATGCCCATGCTGGGAGAGGAAACTTGGATGAAGGTACTTCAGCATGATAAACCTGAAGAATCTCGCAAGATTGTAGTGCTGCTGTGACAATTCTACTTTTATTTTTTTCTAAAGTGCTGCAAATGAATTATTAATGATATTTTATAATATACATCATGATATTATTATAATTATTTATATTAAAATATAAAATATTATCAGATAAAATATTAATAGAGAATCTTGAAAAAAACTCTTCTATTATGAGGAGTTTTTGTTTTGTTTTCCCTTTTTTATTTTCTGCTAACTGGTCAAATTATAAATCAGTTTCAGTGAGTACTAATATTTCTTTTTCTGACATTGAATTTTGCATACTCCTTCTCAAAAAACAGAAACAAAACCCAAATGAAACCCCACTGAACACCCACTTCAGAAAGTTTAGTTTTTGGCTTTCCTTGGGTTCCTTGGCACTTCAGTTTAAGGAAGACCTTTTTTATTTTAAGGAAGCTTTTTCATAAGTCCTTGGAAAAACTAATACAACTAGTAAACCTTCTGCAGTGGATTTCTAGAGAATCATTAACCAGACATCTGTTGCCGTGGATACTGAGACAGGTAGCCTACTTAAAAAAAACAAAACCAAAAAGAACAAAAAAATAGCCACACAGACACAAAACAAAACAACCCAAAACAATCTGATCTTATTTCAAAAGTGAGAAGCTGCAGTTTTCTTCCTCTTGTAACAGGAGATGTTGCATTTACAGAAGACATGAAGAAATACAAAAGAAGCAATGTGGTACTAAGGTAAGTTTTAAGGGTTGCTTCTACCTGACCTAAAGGCTGCAACATAATCCTCACATAGAAAGACTTTAACAGTGAAGTAATCCATAAGTAATGAATCAATCTTTTACAGGGCCAGAAATTTGGCGTTGTCATTGTCATGGGGAAATGCTCTCGTGGATGTTGTGTTACACAAATTTAAAAGTAACTCTGGCAACTTAAGGGGTTTCATTTTATATTTCTCTTTTTCTGTTTTATAGGTTTTTCTGCTAGGTTTTTGTTAAGTCCAAGAAGAAATGAAAAGAGCTTGTGGAACCAATGTCAGTGACAAATATGCAGAAATTGCAGATGGAGCCTGTGCTCTGCATAGAGAACTCTGTGAGACCTGTGCTGAGAGTGGTGAAGCCCCCAGTTCTCTCTGCACATGGAGGCAGGATGGAGAGAGTAGGGTGGCATGTCCACTTCGGGATGATGTGAAGACCCTGTCACATCACCCAGAAAGACATGGTCCTAGCTGAAGGGGGAATTGGGAGAAACAAAATCAGAAATGTTTTTCCTGTGCTGGCAGCCTCTCATCAGGGGTGAGACATTAGTGAGTCAGCTGGGGTCCAGGCTGCTTCCCCCCTCTAGGGCAGACAGGTTCCCTCTGGGCACTGTTGTAGGTTTCTTATAAATGCCTTTTCCATTTCCAGTGCTCACCTGAAGAGTTAATTAGAGAGATAACCATGTTTCTGCTTTCGGTAACACTTAATGATCCCCGAAATACAAATAAAGTGAGAGCTGCAGCAGTTTAAAATATTCCTGCTGCTACATTATTGAGTACAAGGGGACAAACATAAGGGCAAGAAACCTCTGATTAAGACCAGGTTTCTATGGTGTACATGACTCAAGCCTCAATGTCTGTACTCATCCATGGCTCAGTTTTAGTCCTGCTCATGAGGCCAAGCTTATGACTGAATTTTTCATCCATTTGTGCTCTTTGAACAAAACAGGATGCAAAACTGCTCTGATGTAAAAGTTTTAAGACTGGTATTCATCACAGTGACATAAAACGGTGTTTATTGGGAATTATCACATGGTGCTACAAAATTGAACAGAATGGATGTGTGAGAGATACTCTCTGGGACTGAGGACAAAGGGAGCTAAATTACTGTTACCTTCCTCTGTATTTGCAGTGTGTCACGTGGGACAAAGAATCAGACTGTGAAAAAAAATTTTTTTCTTTTTTGAACACAGATATTTTTCAAGTGTCTTCATGGTTTATACTAAATAATGACAGTAACACAGCTAGTGCCCTGGGAAAGAGGTATAGAATTCCTGTTTAAAAAAGAGAAATGAAAATTGAAACAGCTCAAGTGGTACAGGGACTTGCCTTTGGCAGTTCTGTTTTAGAACCCATGTTTTGATGCCTGTGTGCTGTGAGAACACAAATATTATAAATCCCCCATTTTCCATTATTTTGGTGTTTCTGCCCACATAAAATATACATAACTTTACTAACATGAAATAATATCATATTCAATCAGCCACAGGCAAGAAAGGTGAGAAAGAAAAATTTTGACTTTAGCTAGTTCTTATATGAGGGGCTGGAGAAAAGAAAGGATCATAGAATCCTAGCACAGAGTTTCATATCATGCCATCCAGAGGGATTTTGTCAGGCTTAAGATGTGGGCCCATGCCAGCCTCATGAAATTCAATAAGGCCAAGTGCAAGGTCTTGCACCTGGGCAATACCAAGCACAATTACAATTTCTGCTGAGAATGGATTGAGAACGGCCCTGAGGAAAAGGACTTGGGGCTTCTGGTTGATGATAACCTCACCATGAGCTGGCAATGTGCACTTGCAGCCCAGAAAGTCAGCCTTATTCTGGGCTGCAAGAAAACAAGTATGGCCTGAAGGACAAAGGAGGTAATTCTCCCCCTCCACTCCACTCATATGAGACCCCATCTGAAGGAAGGACATGGAGACCTTGGAGCAAGTCTACAGGAGGGCCACAAAGATGATTGGAGGACTTGAGCACTTCTCCTATGAAGACAGGCTGGGGGAGTTGGGGTTGTTCAGCCTGAAGAAGGGAAAGCTCTGGAGAGAACTTACAGAGGCCTTCCAGCACTTAACAGAGCTACAAAAAAGCTGGGGAGGGACTTCTTACAAGGGCATGGAGTAATAGGAGAAGGCAAAATAATTTTAAGCTGGAATAGGGTAGATTTAGATTTGACATTAGGAAGGAATTCTTCACTATGGGAGTGGTGAGACACTGGCAGAGCTTGCTCAGGGAAGCTGTGGCAGGACTTTGATCAACCTAGTCTAGGGCTTGAACTAGATGAGTTTGAAGTTCCCTTCCAACTCAAACCATTCTGTGTTTCCATAATTCTATGACATATGAAGGTCTGGAGAAAAGGATGCCATGTTTCATATTGTTAAGGCTAGACTATAATATAACATAATTTCTGAAACTCCAGTCTACCCTGGGAGATTAAGACTCAGCTCCCAAAAGACACCAGCAAAAGGTGAAACCTAGTGAAGAACAAGGTATTGGTGAATGCTGGCCCCTTATTAGGACCCTTTGGTTTGGTTTTGGCACTATTAATCTTTATTTCCTTTGCAAGAAAAGCACATCTCACTGCTAGGATTCATACAGAGAGTTTTGGTATTCTTTCCAGGCTTTAATATGATAACAAGGGTAGTGTGCTTGCTTTTTTTTTTTTTTTTTTTTTTTTAAATAGCAGTGAGCCTCACCTTGCTCATGACCTCAAGCTGTAAAGCTGCTGCGTGTAGTGGGTGCTGTGGTTGTTATGCATGTTTTGTGTTGCTCTGGGTCACAGGTATGACAATATTGTGCACTAGCAACTGCTGTACAGGAACGTGGCAACTACCTGTCTCCATAGCTAAATTTAATCTAGTTGACAGCTTTCTAATGAAACTTGGATATACCTTATGAAAAAGAGTGACAGCCACTTTTCCTCACGGCTTTCTGCTCTGTTTCTGTGAGCACTCCGAAATGTTTGCTGGAATCAGGAATGAGCATGTTTTGACAGTGTCAAAATCAACACTATCATTGCTGTAGAAGCCTTTATTAAAAAATGACAGTCCCCCCAGAAGTTCACCTGCTGGTTCAGGCAGTTTCAGGAAGGCAGCTCTTGGAGGGGCTTCCACAGCATCTGGGAGCAGGTTCCACCAGCCATCAGCTACATCCTGGCGGTGCAATGACAGCTGCTGCCTCAGCCAGCTCTGCCCCTGTTCTATTCAGGCTGCAGTGCCCCATGGCACACCACAGCACCCCATAGAAATGCTGGCTTGTGCCTGAGCACCTTGCAGTGGTGCTGATGGGAGTTGTCTGAGCAGGGTTTCTGCCAGAGGCATCGCTCTGCACAGCTGCAGCAAAGCCGCCTGGGCCCCTCTCACCTTTCCAGCTCAAGTGCCACTGCACAGTGTGGGCACATATGTCTGAGCCCACCTTTTAGAGGTATTTATCTGTGAATCTGAATGCTGCAGCAGATAACTAAAGTCACTGTTGCTGAGGGGCAAATGACAAATTCCTAATGGCAAAATCTCTTGTGCAAAAGTCACAGAGAGTCATCCTGAGGCCATTAAAAGGACACAATATGCTAGCATAAAATGTCACTCTACAATATGAAGTAAATAATAAAATTATGGATTCATAACAACTCTGAAGGAAAAGGACTAAAGCAGTCTTGTTTTATTCTCTGGAAATTGTTGCCTCCTTATGTTGCTTTCATTCAAATTACATTCATGTGCTCCTTAAAGGTTTTCCCTTGGCAGTGTAGGTTTAAAATTTTAGTATAAAGAAATAAAATGAGAAAAATACAGCCCTTGGTAGCCTCACATACAAAAATGCAGAAAAACTGTTCTGGAGATTTGCTTCACTGCTAGGCTGTTAATTCAAGCCAGTTGAACCTGAAATGACTTTTCTTGGTCCAGTTCCAAAGCCCACTGAAATCCATGGCGAGGCGGGGGCTGAATTCTGGTAAGGCTGTAGAGCAATTTGATGGTTTATTTGGAATTAATTTGATGGTGTTAAGCAAGGTTTTGGGTGACGTGTTCAGACTTCAGTGTGGGCAGTCCACTGGCCCATTATGTGGGCAGTACTCACTGGGGTGGCTTTGCAGTTTGGGGCACACCCCTGTCTGGGACTCGCCCACCTTGAGACACTGAAGAAACCATGGAAATGCAGGGATAGAACTTGTTCTATATAGTGCCTGTTGTCCCATACCTGACATACATTAGCTCTATTTTTTCAGCAGGTATCAGGCCTCTTCCGTCTTAGGCTGTCAGCTATGGGGGCAGAAAGCTGTGAGGTCCAAAGCAAATACATGGAAGCAATTCCTACCTGTTCATGAATCACTCCGGTAGGTGCTTAAAGGGGAAGGCATAGTTCATAGGGAACTTCTCTATGTCATTCAGGACTATTACCATGCCTGGAAACATCCCCATGTTTTGGTTCTGCTACAGTGTGGCCAGCAATATCCAAGGCCTGGTGAGTTTGATTTATAATTTTGAGAAATTATCACTGTGGTCCTGCTTCTTGCTTTTGCTCTGCTAATTTTGCTCTGATTTCAAATGTTCAAGGCTGCAGTGAGTTTTTATAACTGCTTTGTGGGGACGAGGGTCACCTTCTTTGTCAAGAAGAGTGGTGTGGTGGGATATCTGGATTTAACTCACAAGACATGAGAGCCTCTGCCTCAGAACTGCTGAGGTCAAAGTGGGGCCAAAGCCAGGCAGGAATTGACGGTTGCTCCAGCCTTGTCTCCAACGTGTTCAGGAGGCAATACCTCTAAAGAGCCAGGGATGAGGGAACAACAGTCTCTATAAAATATTATTACACAAGCTGATAAAAACTGTCTGGTCTTGGCTGAACCTGAAACACGTCCTTGCTGCATCAGAGCATTCCCTCAGTGGCAAACTGTCCTGAAGTTTGAGGTGATGAAGCTGCTCAGTGATATTAGACATCCTTACCCGCTTGGCAGGATTTTGTGTTGTAGTGGACCTTTCCCTTTCCTCCCCTCACTCAAGGTAAGAGACTTGTTTATGAATCTGAAAGCCATGCAGGCTCGGAGGCCAAGGAAAAAAAAAACTATTTGACTGAACTGACATTTTTTTGTATAGCAGCTGGAAATAAAAGTCCTTGTCCTCACTCCTTGTTATGTACAGGCCAACTTCTGAGAATGCTCACATTGGGGAGCGTTGGCCTACTGAAGACTGAGAGTAAAAAGCAGCTAGCGAAAGACAAGAATCCTTACATATTTCCATTATTCCTTCCATCTAAATGCATCTCATGGACACTAATGGATGAGGCTGTAACATTTTACAGGCAAGCAAAGACTTCAGCAAGGCTAAATAAGGAATTTTTGAAGGGTCAGTCTTGGGGCATTTGAAGAGGTCAGTCTGGGCACTTACGTAAGACAAGATGATGATGAATATGTGAGTGCTGAGAGCTTGCATTGAATCCTGGGCTTGTCCCAGGCTGTGAATTCAGTAAGCACTGCTTAAGTGGTATTTCTGAACATTTTCTATATGCCAGTCCTCTCGTAAGGAATAAACGTCAGTGGTTTAATTCTTGTGGAGTGAGGAAACACAAAAGTGTCACAGCTGTGATGTAGCAGTTACTGAAGATAGTAATTTTACCCCCACTTTTGCAATTTTGGCACAATTTCCTGACAGCTGATTCTTCCTGGAGGTTTAAGACACATAAACTTCTAGGCTGAAGAAACTGTATAGATCCAAAGGACACATGAGCCAAAGACGCATATCTGAACAAGTTTTCTGTTGAACCTGGTTGCCAGCAGGGAGAGCATACCAAACTTCATCCAGGGTGACTCTCCAGAAGGCTTGCCAGCAATTTTGTCCCCACCAGGACAGGTGTGATGGACAGTCACACTGACAGTCCCCTGTGCTGGGTGTCAAGGAGGAGGATCCTATGTAAGGAGTACAAAGGCAAGCACAGCACCCAGGCTCTTCTCCCATTCAGGGAGTGCCATGAAAGCTCTTATCCAGATTGCAGAGCTCTCAATTGGTTCATAGCCTAAATGCCATTAGAACTTGTACTTCTTCTGTAGGGCAGGGAGGGAGAGACTTGTGCATCCACCAGTACTGCAGGGTCATTGCCACTGCCCAGGATGTTGGTGCTGAGGCTGCTCCTTGCAATACATTGCATAGAGGGTTTGTCTGCTTGGCAGCTGTTTGGTTTGACTCTACTATCACATAGATGCACTGGGCCCCGGTTCCTCAGGGTGTCATACAGAGCCATGGTATACTTAGGAACCTTTCTCTGAAGTGGCTTAGGAACATTGAAGACAAGGTCCCTGAGTCTCTAGAGGGGACTGGCTGGAAAGCAAGCTAAAGAGCATTTTGACTAAAAATAAGTCATGACATCCCCACACTGCATAATGCTGACATAGTTGACCTAAGTTTGGAGTACAACATCGGCACATGAGGCATGAATCCTGTGAATCTGCTGCAGATCCCCATACAGTGCTCTCGACACCCTGCCCAGACCCCTCTGCAATCCTTATGACACTCTGCAGACGCTTGCATTGGCTGGGAAAATGTCACTGCCAGTGACTATAAGTCCCCTAATACCCTGCAATGTAAAGTTCATTAGATCATGATGACAAAACGATTTTCTTTTGGGAAAAAACTTTCAGGTGAAGCAGCTAGTTCATCACTGGACCTGATTCAGACCAGTCTTTTATACCTGGGAGTCTCATCACCACCTTTATGTGAGACCCTCGGTACTGACATCCCTAAGGTAACAAGCTTGTTTGATTTCCTCCTCCCCAGCTCCCCAAACCCAGCCCAGCTCCCAGTGACTGTTTGTGTCTAGAGCTGCTTCTGTGAGTTCATGATCCCTTGCACTTGAAGTCACAGCCTGATAGGAAAGTATCTCATTTATTAATAACCTAATATCTTCCCTTTTAGTACAACAACTGAATACTCTCATGAAAAAAAACATGAATACTCTAATGAAAAAATCACAACACAACAAACAAACCCAGATAAAATACCCCTCCCTAAAACCATAGTTCATCTTTGCCTAATGATAGTAATTTACAGCACACATTAGCATTCTGTATTATATTTAAATTACAGGTGCACCATAAGAATAGAATATTTATATATTTTTTTGTACCTGTGTGCACTTCTTTCTGACAATGGAGTGAATAAGGCAAGCTTATATGAGACTGTATTAATATTAACTGTTTTCACTGTGTATTTGTATACATATGATATATATTCATCAGTACCTTCTTATTATGGCCACTGAATATCCATCAGTAATGAAGAATGTAGAAACAAGTATAGATCTCAAGGATTTTTCAAGCTAATGGACATCTCTGTGAAGGATACATAAGACATTCATTGCCTAGGAAAACATGGTGCTCAAGAAAACTAAAATTTATCTGGCTTTTTCATTAAATTCTGTCATCTTAAGCAACACTGTCATATAATTTTGCTTCTCAAACTTTCTTACCCTCAAAAATATGTGTAAATATTCATTTTCATCTTTCTAACATCCTCAGTGTCTGAAGAGACAGATCTATTTAATTGCCATTCATTTTCAGTGCTGTATCTGACTACTACTGGTTAAGGAGTATTCCTGAAGCTTGGAGTTTCACCATGTTGTCTCATTGATTGCTAAAGGAATGTCTGCACCAAGAGTTAGTACAAGGGATCATTAAAGAGAAACATCCATGCAAGGCACAGTGCCATTTAATCTGTGTACAATTTGCTCCTTCAATTTAGAATAAAGATCAGATTAGAGTAAAAGTTCTAAAACCTTTGTATGAGCACCACATAAAGTTTGTATGAGAACCACAATCTTGCACCAGCTCCTCTGGAGTAAATACATATGGTTGCAATGATTAATTTGAGCCTTACTGAGTTACATGGAGTAGAGCTCTGAATTCTTTTATTACCATGTTTATTATTTTTCCTCAGATGATCAGGTCCACTGAAAAACTAATGGCATCAGAACCATCTAGGCCTGAAGGTGCTTCCAGTCACTGGTCTAATGAGAAATATTGATCAGTTATAACAGGACTCATGGTGAGGGAGCTGAAAATCACTTTGGCGTACTTAGTGATAGCCCTGCACATTTTCAAGAAGAAGCAGAAATATTTTTCCTTTTTAATAACTGTGGTTATTTGCAGACTGATGACCTTTTCTCCATAGGGAAATCAGAAAAAGACTATAGAAAAGGAAAAAAAAATATATGAACACTGAAAAAAGATTAAGTAATTTATGAATCCTTCAGTTTTCCAAATGAGCTCCAACCTTGTCTTCCGTTTTCTTTCTCTTCCAGCTGTGTGTCTTTGAGTCCTAACCAGTTGCTAACACTTAAAGAGCCCCTGTTGAAGGAAGTACAGGCTCTGAATCTCAGATACAACTGCTGCCAATCTTTCTAAGCCTGTTTCTTGCACATAGATGATGTAAATATTCGTTCTGTCTCTAAAGTAAGTGTGTTAGGAATTACAGTTCTGCCGTTATTTAGATGAAGTGTCTTTTAGTCCACTGATTCCTGTTCTTCATTGAAAATAGTTATGTATTTTCCTCACAAGAATTATATTCTTCCATACAAAGACTGCAAAGTCTAGATTTTCAAGGACACAGTAAATGGCAAGAGCCAAATGAACAAAACTTCCCCTTAACTTCCCCTCTTTTGCTAAATTCACGTGCTTAGGCCAAGTTATGCTGTTCTAAGTCTGCCAAGCTCCTTTTTACTGTACTATTTCCTGAAATACACAGTGCTTTCAGTTTCCTGGCTTCCTCAGCTCTGGAATTGGTTGCCATCTGTCAAGTAGTCAAATATGTACATTTTTGGCAGTAATATAAATACATCAAAAAGCAACAAGAAAGAAAAAAAAGAAAATATCAATTCTTTTTTTCTTGCTCATATATCATCCTTAAGTATTTCTCCTAGGTATTTTTGAAAGTGGGTAAATTAAATTGGCTAATGTGCAGTTAATACCTGTGTTGCTAGAAAAAGTGTGGATAAAACTGCTTCAGGCATGGGGATTTAACAGGGATAAAACCTACAAAATTTAACACCCTTTGTAATATGTTTCAATATAAAAAGTACATTTAATATACTAGCCACTATGTAAGCAATATTATTTCACAGGTGATAAAATATAGTTGCTGCTCCCTTGCCTGACCCATAGAGATGTGGGAACTATACCATAGCTATTTAGTAATTTCAAATAGTAATTTTTAGCTTTGTGATTACTTACAGCCTGCTTAGAACTTGCAATGGGAGTTACAAGTTTGAGCCTATTGCAGTGGATAACTTCTGAGGTCCCTCAGAAGCAGTGTGTGGACCCCAGAATTCCATCTACCACAAGATGGAAACCACAAAGTAAGACAGAATTACCACTAAGAATGATGAATGAATTCAAAAGGAAGACATAAAAAGACATCTATTGGCAACACAGGAGCCACCAGCCTCATCTGAATGAGCCATCTTTAATTCAGTGGCTTCCTCCTACTTGTGCCAAGTTTTTCAGAAGACAATATAAAATTAATCACAAGGTACTGTTGTTCAGGGGAGCTTTCCTGAAACGCTTTATTTTATGCACTGAAAATAAAAATGTTTCTCTCCATTATATTATTTATTATTTTTTCACTTTATCAACATGTTTACTCATCACCAAAATAGCCTGAGCCTTCTAAATCTTCTTGAAAGCTGCTGTGCCCGACCAAAGTAAAATTTTGTGGTAAATGAGTTTGACAGTCCAGTCATGCATTTTAACAGGAATGTTTTTTGTGTTATGTATACACTTATTACCTTTCACTTTAGGGAACAGCTTCATACTGCTATACTGTGAGAAAGGAAAAAAGTGTCAGTGGACACTCAGTTTCAGTTTGGAGTGGATGTCAGTTAAGGTATATTTTGAAATGCTACATTAAATAATGTCCATCTTTCACCTGCAGCTCAGGGATGGCAAAAGATGTTGGAGAAGAGATTTAGCCAGGATGCTGCTTTTCCAATTTCCATTCAAATCAGAAGTTAATCTTTCCATTTATTTTCATGTCTTTTCAAATATTCAAGGAAAGCCAGAACAGGCATAACAAAGTAAACATATATTTAAAATCTGCCTTTGCATGGCAATACTGAAATTTTAATGTTTATGGCTCATCACTTTATCATCCTGAGCATGAGCTATTGACCTTGGTTGACAATGCACCAAATGCATGTGATTTTCTGAGCAAAATGATAACTCAACCTTCACTTGCAATGTTGAAATGAAGGCTCCTATTAATGTCAAATCAAGGAAGAGTAAACTGAAGTATGGTCCCAAATAGGAATACACTCTTTTTTATCCCAGTATGGCATCCCTCGAGACAGAAGGGGCTAACCATGAAGGAATGATGGTATGGGCTCCTCTGGTTCCCCCCGTGCTCTCTAAGCTTTACTTGTCAGTGTTGTTCTTCTGAGATACTGGCAAATTCACATAGAAATCTTCACAGGCAAAATTCATAACATTTTCTTTAACCACCATAACTACTAGGCCTACTAATTGAAAAAAAAAAAAAAAAAAAAAGGAAAAAAAAAAGAAGCTGGGAAAGCAGAGCACAAGACAACAACTTGGAGGGTGCTGATTTGTTATGTTGCTACAAAAGACTTCTATCCATGCCTTGAAGTGGACACCCATGCGTGCATCCTTTTCAGCTGAGGTGTCTGCAAATCTTAAATGGATCTTCTGCCACATTCTGCTATGACAAATCTCTAGCCTCTCTATAGGTTCTTGTGATGGGCTTAGAAATATTTTTCAGCCCCTAGTTTTAATTGTGTGCGGAGTTAGCATTCAGTTCAGATGCACATGTTGTCCTATGTAGAAGTAGGGCAAGATGGCTACTTGGTAAAAATAGACATCAGGACTTCCAGAAGGTGCAGTACATTTACTGCTGAAAACACAAAGTGTGCTCTGGCACCAGAAGTCAGAAGACTAATAACATCCCAGTGCTTTTGTGGTCCTGCTCTTACCATGTTATTCACACAGTGAGCATGCAAGTGGAAAGAACATATATTCACAGCCTATTAGTTTCAATGACAGGTGAAATGCACATATCCTCTAATTGTTAATGAATGTGATATCCAGTACAATGTTATTCTGAAAAACAGCCTGGTAGGAAAGGCTCCTATCAACACAGCATTTAATATTTCCATTTAGCTTATCTGTAGCAGTGTGTCACCTATTCTGAGCAGTAATCTACCTGATTTCCTGATAACCAGTGGCTAGAATTCTGGCAACATTATAATACATCCTGCATCTGGCCTTTTACCTTGGAACTTCTGCTTTTGAAAGTGATATTTTTGGTGAGTCTGAGGAGTAAGCTAATCATTCCCTTTGAGAGATGAAGAAGGTGGGATTTTGTACTTCTGCATGGCAGGTCTGTTCTCTGAGTACTATATTGTGGGTTTGTTTGGTTTTTTTTTTTTTTTGACCAGCATGACTCTTAAAGTTTGGAAACAGCTCAATTGTCCAGTAAGCACTGCAGGAAATCAGCGTTTGTATAATCTCCAAATATGTTTTACTTTCCACTGTTTATCAGATTCTGTCTTTTGACCAGAGAGCATCCCTGGAAATTTGTTGCTCTGAAGTATCTGCTGTATGATGCCCAAGCATTTCCAGAGGCAACAAGATGTGGCTCAGAAGGGCACCCTCTGTCCTCTCATCCTGCTTTACTTTACACCTGAAGATAATGCAGGGCCTCCTGATGTGACAGCATCTTGATACGTGTGGAGCACTATGTTTTTCTGAGATTATTCAGTGTGTGAAGCAGGAGATGTAACTCCTTTGAGTTTTATACTGCTTCAACTATATATTAATACCCATTATAATTCTAGTCGTCTCTAAGAAGTAAAATTTCTAGGTAGGTCCCCTTTCAACACCTCCTCTGAGTTCACTTACTGTATCTCAGTTTTGTCTTGCAGCCACAAGAAAGGCATATTTCATATTCATTATACTGCTTATGCTAAGGCACAGTACTGGAAAGAAGGTATTTCAAAGACATAACCCTGTTTACTAGATATGGCTGAGCTCCCACTGAAGAAATCTTACCGTATCAAACAGCCTAGGTTCTCCTGAAGATAATAAAATCCATGGTTTGTCAGTATTCCTGAATTTTTAATATACTGCTTCTTCTTCTTAACAAGGATTTTAATATTATAGATAGATACTTGTAAAGAGTCATTTTGATAATGGTACATGATTTTCAGCTAGTTTTTGCCAAAGTTGACGCCAGGAGCAGTGAAAGATTATTTTGGGCAAATTCCCTAGGTTTCTTCTATTCAGAAGGGGAGAAAAGTGCTTGCCCTACAAGGATGTCTATGTTCTCTCTTAATCTTTGTCTTTAGATGGCATGTAGTTCCAGTGAGTTAATTCTACTGTGATATCTTGCTTGTGTATTTTATGTAAAATGTAATTTTATGCTTAAGATAAAACCCTAGTGCAATTTAGATCCACAGAAAATTTTGATTTCTGTGAATATTTTTCCTGGAATACTTTCTTAAAATTTTTAAATAGTATAAGATTTTCATTGATGACATAGGTGCTTATGTCATGAGAAGAATAAATTACAACCTTAAATCTCAGCACACACACATTTCAAACATGAAGAACAAAGACTGGTGCCTCTACTACAATATAGAACACAATTGCAGAAGAATAATGACATTTTCTTCCCCTTATGCCATTTTATTACGTTATCTGATTAATTCCTCTTGTATGCATATGTTGGGTTGGGATCCTCTTAATTTAATTGAATTTCACAATATTTAAACCAACACAGGAAGTATGTAGAAATGACACTTATGGAAAAAAAACCCATAACGAAGAAAACTATGAGAATACAAACAGAGCTCTGAGGAATATTGACTGCTCTTCTCAGAAGTCTAAAAATGTCATCAGTCACAGCTGTTGTTAAATAAGACATAAGCAAGGTGAGTTTGATCCATTAACAGGGGTGAAGAAGAACTGGTTGAAGCTGACATTAAAGAAATTCCTTAATGGTTTGTTTGGGTTTTAATATTTTCCGAGAATTTTGTGATAAAACCATTGAAAATCCATTGAGTCGGTTGTTATAATTCATAACAGAAAAACAAGGAGGATTGAACAGTAGTGATAGCAAAACACTTTGGGTGTCCTTTAATTGATGCTGACACTGAAATTAATGATTCAGACATGGCATGTTACTTGAAGAGGAAATTTCAGCCTTCCTAGATAGAGATGACAGAAAGAAAATTAGGGAACTGTGTCCACAGCTGATAACAAAAGACTTTCAAGTGTTGTACATTGTTCCTTTGACAATTTTTTCATCTTTTATATATTTGGTTACTTTTAATTCTAGACTTGCTGTTTTGCTTGCAGAGCATACTTAAAGGCATTAAAGGCAAAACATATAAGTATGTGATTATATCTCTACTGAATTAATATGTAATGAACTGCTTAAATGTTTTGCTGGCTTCGAGCCACAGGGCAAGTTAACGTGGTCAGGAAACAAATCTATTCAAACTATTGGACTTGTTGATCATTCTTTTATGCAGAAAAACATTGGCAGCTGATACAGGATTCACTCCAGTGTCTTCAAGGCAGCAGAGAGTTTAAAAAGAAACAACATACATTTTCGGAAATTAGCTTGACATTGTAAAAGTTCACCTTGACAAACTGGGAGCCAATTAGATGTGTGGCAACAGACAGCTACATGAAAAGACAGAACAAACTGGGTGTTTCTGAAAAGAGCAAGCTTGATGTGTAGATTGAAAAAATGCTTATATTCATGATGGTACTACAACCAAGAAAAAAAGCACTCACAGAACACATTTTGATGCAAAAGCAAATACATGAAAACTCAGAAAGGACTGTCTAATTTTAAAAGATGACAATTTTTTGATAAAGCCAAATAACAAACTGAAAGGGAACAATAAATGAAATTATCACTATATTAAAACTGGTAATGTATTCCAGCAGAAGTCAAATAATACCAATAGCAAATCAGATGCCTAAGATTACAAAAATGAACGTATGATTTCAACCAAAAAATTGCAGCACAGCTCTGTGGGGTTGTATTGCCTTCCAAGGTCCCTCTGGACACCTCCATGCTTTGGGGTGTCAGTCACTCCCCCTCTTTTAGGATGGCATTTTCTGTCAGCTTCTTCTGGCTCACTGTGTACATCATCAATGTGTATTTTGAACAACACTGGCCTCAGTTTTGGTGTCTGAAGTAGATTGGTAATGACCAGCTACCAAATGGATGTTTCCCCCTTGATGGTCTGGCCAAATGTGCAGCCCACCTAGCATTCTGTCCAGCCCAGGATTACTGAGCTTCCTGCTCAAGAGGATGTCAGAGACAATGTCAAAAGCATTGTAAAAGTTGAGCCATATGACATGCACAATATTTCTCTTGCGCGTAAAACCATCCATTGGCAAGCAGACTGACAAACCAGGATTTGCCTTTGATAAACATGGCCTGACAGTTTCTGATTACCTCTTTGTCCTCTATGAGTTTGCAGGGCTGGGGGTAATTCTGGTCAATTTATAATTTTCTGCATTCTAATTTTTCTTGAAGATGGGTATATTTTTACCTTTTTCTTCACTCATCAGAGACTTCACCCAACAGATCTTTTTTTTTCAGAGGTGGTAGACAGTGTACCAGTCATTTCTCTCAGCAACCTTGGTCAGATTCCTCTTGATCCCATGGATTTTAACACATCCAACCTCCTTAAGCAGCTACTAACCATGGTGTCCTCCACTGCCTGCTGCCCTGGGATTCCCAAAATAGACTGGTAGAATAAGGTTTTTTCTGTGACCACTGAGGCAAAAAAGGCATTAAACGTTTTAGCCTTTTCTGTACCATCCATCATGAGGTTGTTTTTTCCCCATTTCTCAGTGGTCCAATGTCTCATCTAAACTTTTCATTCTGAGCAATCCTGAGAAATCTCTTCCTGTTGCTGAATATGTCCTCATTTTTCATTTCATTTGAGCACTGGCCTTTTTGAGGTCCTTAAGTACTAGAATAATGCTTGTCCATCCTCCTTTGTTTCTTGTTCTCATTTCCACTTTTTGCATTCTTTTTTTATTGTATTATAATTCACTGAGAAGCTCTGTACTCAGACAAGTAGACCTTTCACTGAGATTCTCAGTGTTTCTGTCCAACAGGATAGTTTTTACTTTATCTCTGACTAAGCTTTCTTTTAAAAATTAACCCAGCTGTCAAGGCACCTGTCTCCTTGATGACAACTTTACAGAAATGCTGATTAGAAGTTCTCTAACAAAGCCAAAGTTAGCAAGTCCAGACTTCTAACTCTGCAAGACCCCTTCCCAGGAACCATATGGATTCTGAAGCCAATAATTTTGCAGTCACTGCAACCCAAACTTGTCTGTAGCTGCATTCGCCATCAGTTCCCTCTCACCTGTGAGTATCAGGTCATGTACAGCCTTAATATGGGTGGCTCTGCCAGCATTTGTATTAGGAAAATGTTACTGATGTACTCTAGGAACTTCTTGAACTAAAATTTTCAAATATTTTAACCTTAAATTGAATTGGGATTGTATTTCCTCTTGTGTCTCTTCCTGTATTTTTCCTCATAATCTTTAAAATATTTTTTTACAGATAATGGCACTTGTGATGTATTGCAGTGACAAGCAACTAAAGCAGCAAATCCTGTTTGTAACTTGTTGACTTTTTTAGTTTGAAAAAGTCATCTGAGTCCTGATATATCCTAAGGAAAGTTACAAAATCCTGAGAGTCAGTGAGCTTGCTGGTATTTCAAAATTCCTGCTGCCTCTTGTTTACAAGCTTACAGTTATATATCGTTAAGCTTGGGTGGGATAGTCAGGACTGCATTTAACATGAACAAAGCCATTTCTTGCCATGGGGATAACTAATCATAAAACCCCCACATGGATAAAATAAGATACCCTGGGAAAGCTTGAGATATGAATTAATACAGAGCTAATCATAATGTAGATTTATTTTCCCTGTTCTCTTTTCCATTTTCTGAATCACACTCTCAGAAGTAGCCTAGAAAGAAAGAATGATGGTACTCATGCATGGTTTGTGATGATTGCAGTAATGGAAAGCAGTGAGTTTTAGAAGGGATCTGAATAAAAATAGTGTGCTGTCCCTGTGAAAATGAAAACAAGATAGGTAAAAGACAGCTTGGGAAAGGAAGTGAAGGCAAGAAATGAATAAACTAGGGAATATTAATACGGCTCAGGTGTGGAAGCTGTTTTCTATAGGGTAATAGAATGGCTTTTTAAGTGCCAGAATAAACAAGTGGCAGGAAGCAGAGATCTCTGTGCAGGTCTCAGTGGTTCAGAATGATGACCTAGTACAGATCCATATCTCTGCTAGATAAACTGGTGTAGCTGTCTGACACATGGCCAACAAGCCAATGGGCTAGTCTGGTGCCTCACCTGAGTTAACTAATCCTGTCTTTGAGCTCACCAAAACAGTCAGAAAACTCTGATGCCATGGCCATAGTCCTTATGTGCTTCTGAAACACTGTGAGTTGGGCCTAACTTCTGTGGTGCTGTACACTGCAGATATCCCAGATACACTGGCAGGTTAGGGTTAGGAACACTTCTGAGGATAAAGGTTTCTGCTGGAGAGTGTGTTTCAAGAAACAGATTAATTTGGGAAGAATGTACCAATTTTGTCCATTAATGATGGGGAGTTATCAAATCATTCTGAAGTTTCGTTTCAACACAGTCAAAATGTTTGAACTGGCAATGTCCAAAAATGTTGTTTTGTCCCTTTTCCATTTGGACTATTGTGCTAAAGTTTATGTCATGACAGTATCTCTGAATATTTTTCATGAAATTCAGGAAAGTAAGTAAAAGCACTGTCAGCCAAATTTCTTTTGATAACCTTGCAATGAAATGTTTTAGAAATTGGGGTTCACAGCAATGTTTGAATTTTTATTAAAAATTGACATGTAGAAGGACTTTTCAACTATTGGAATCTCATGAAATGTCATATTTTTTTCTCCATGAGCTCTCTCTCTGACCTTATCTGCAAAGTGAAGATGTGCAACACGAGATTGAAAAATGCTCAGCTATTATCTGTGAATCTTTGCCTGAAATAAAGAAAACCATTTTCTGTCAACTCTGCCCTTTCTCCAATGAACACAGCCCTCTAGATACTAGCATAAGCAGATGGCGCAGGTAGAGTAAATTCTACAGAGTTCTTGTGTAAATGGTGTGCAGCTTGCAGGGCTTGTCAGGTTTCTCTTTTTTTTACATTTAAAGGTCATTGTTACATGTCAAAAAATTTATGATGTCACTGGAGAGAGTTCATCTGTGTGTACCTGCTTAGAAAGAAGATGGTGTAAGTTGTAATTAATGCACAAGAAATACTGCACTTCTCTCCACCGCAGTTTAATGCAGAAACAGGGCAGATAACAGACAGTACTACAGAGGATAGAGAGGTGATACCACCTTCAGGCAGGAAAACCAAATGGCTTTAAAGCTTTCCTATCTGTAGAAATGATGGGCTTTCCTTTGGAAAATTTTGTCTTCCTCTTTTATCTTATTAATGCTTTGCCAGTTTATACCAGCTGAAGATTTGCCTCTAACCAAACACCTAATGCTGTCAAGAAATTCTCAGCACTGGCTCTCCACATTTTATCCCTTCTCTGAATTAATGAAAATAGCTACACCGACCAAATTTTATCTGTCAATGCAAGTGTAAGAAAAAAACCATGTGCACACCTCAGTGTTTGATAGCTCCACTTTCCTCAGGAAGGTAAGACAGTTCATGCTTTTCTTGGCTCATTTTATTCCCAGTCTTGAACAGACTGTCTGACAGAGCATAATATCAAGCCAAATGAGAGGGACCAGAGGGTATTTATTTATATGTAGGAACCAGCAATCTCTCATTTTTTTTCACATGGGGTTATTTCCTATCTCTTGTATTTTCTACCTTTTTAAAACCACTTGAATAACTTAGAAAGAAAGAAGAAAAAAAAAAAAGAGAGGGGGGAGAGGGGGGAGGAACAGGGGGAGGGAAGAGGTAAAAAGGGCATTGTTCTTCTTTTCAGTTTGAGCAAAATTATTTATACTGATGTCATACATCTCCAAAGAGGCCATGTTTTGTAGCTGAAGCCAGGGAAAGATTACTCAAAATGAAAGTCACCAATAAATTTCAAATCATGGCTAGCTGTTTTACCAACCAACATTCTAGGAGGCACCAAAAACACAGCTAGCTCACCACATATCTAGCAATTACCTTAATCCTTCTCCCCTTATTTACTCTTGTAAAGGACTCATTAAGCTGAGGAATGACAACGTTTCCATACTGTGGATTTTTATTACTTTCCTTCCCAACCTGAATTTATTTTTCATGACCTTTAGAACTATCAATTTATATTTTCCCCTTTAGTCACTTGGGTTTGTGCTTGACTGAAGCATCCTTCTAGCCATGAAGATGCTAGTGCAGTGACCTGGTGTGGCCCCTACAATGGAGGACTCCATTTCAAAAGTCTGACACTGTAGAACTGTCTAATCTAAAATCCAGAAAAGAGTTCTTAATTCTCTGGGACATTTATTAGTTTAGCTTGTGAAGTGGGAGGTTTAATAGAGTGCTTTCTCCCTTTTATATTGTAGTCCTTTTTTCTCTCTCTCCGTGAAGAAAGGTAGATCCTTCAAATGAGTGTCACGGGGAGAAAATATGAAAAGGTTGTCAGAGTTCAGTATGAAAACCTAAGCTTGTTGAGTTGAAGCTAAAATGTCGGTGCCTTGTTAATGAAAACTCCCAGAAGTTTACTTTTTTTAATCTGGATGCATCTCTGGGTGACTGAGCTCATGAATATTTCCTTTGCGTATCTTTCCCTTTCCCCACTCTAAAGAAAATGAATAAGTTGCTATGTTACAGACCTGTGGCAGATTTCAGAAAAAGAAAATGGATTTTATTAATTTCTCTTGGGCAGTTATTTTGTCCTTCCTTTGGTTTGGCTTGGTTATTCCTACTTCTGTCTTCATACAACACTGTGTTCCTCTGCATTCTTATTTAGTAAAAAATGAATCTGTGGCAAGACTAAAAAGTGTGAAAATGAATTAATGATGTTACTACTCAGTGATAATGTTAACATAACAGCTTATGATAATGTTGATCAATGACAGACTCTTCCTATGGTATAAGCACCAATTTTGTAAGAAAAGGCATAGTTCCAAATTGTGGATGCTTAAAATCTGTTGATAATTTTTCTTTTACTGATAATTTTTAGAGTAATCTTTTGCCTAGAGAAGGTTGCATTTATCACTTTGTATTTAGTCATAATGAAAAATATATTCTTGCTTTTTTTCTTCAGAATTTATTATGCTGGTGGGGCCTTACTGAAAGATTTGAGATCTTTGAGCTGGTAAACATATTACTGTATTATAAGAATGTTCTGAAAGTCTAAATCTGATAGTTTCCCTAATATTTAGAAATGCCATGGGATCTAATCCTATTTCAGACTTGAACAGTAGACAGATCAATAAATACACAGCCGCATATCTTTGATATTTCATTGTACTTGGTATCACATTAAATTATATAACAACATAAAAATAACTTTAATACACAAATTCAATGAAGGGCAGGTTGAATTTAAGGAGAATAAGACAGTTTATATTCTCAGGCAAAATGTTAATGTAATATTCAGAAAGAAACAGTTTTAGCTGCTGTAGCCCACATGTACCTATAAACAGGTACAAAGACAAGCATGGATGTGAATATTGCTTATGTACTGTATATCTGAAAACATGCTCATTTGAGAATAGGGCCTCAGAAAATAATTACAGAGAGATAATTTAGGTCCAAGGAGCATGTTCTCCAAGTGTCCATGCCCTCAGGCTGCTTGGGTGTGCTTGCTGTGGCTCCTCACTGCTAAATTCCAGCTGTACAGGCAGCTTCCTTTGCACAAATTACTGCCCCTGTCATTTTCTTCCAAGCTGAAACCACCAGCTAGATCTACATGGTTGTTTCATGCTCCATGTAGTTCCCTTTTAAAGTGACTGATTGAATTCTACACTTCACAGTGCTCAGTGGGATGTCTTAATTAAACAGAGAAATTTTCAAGGAAGACCAACACCATCTCTTTTTCCCTCAGTATTCTGAAACTGGTGAAGAAATTCAGGTTCATTACAGTCAATAGCTTTTATTGTTTTTTACTGTGAATTCAGTTTCAGTGAATTCAGAATTCTATCCAGAGTACTTAGTTCTGTCTGCTGTTGTGAATGGCATACCCTATTTCCCAAGCACAGCTTATTCTGAAAAGGACTCCTTCCACAGCCGAAACAGTATGGTGTGATGTGATGACCACCTACTTTCTTGTGTTGCCCTCCAAAGAAGATGAAGAAACAGCCCAATAAAGGAGACTGGATGATGAATAAGATACTTTGCTCCTCCTTGCCATATGGATTTGCTTCCACAGCAAATGCCACTCTCTGGAAAGAACAAATGCAGGTGCAATCTTAGTCCAAACAGACCTCTAGGACACCAATTCTGCAATGCACTTGGCAAGATAACCTTGCTGGTGCACTGATGATTTTTACTCATCACTTCTTACTCATTTTGCACTGATTCCTTGGACTAACCTGGAGAAAAAGTCCCAGGAGCAAGAACCAGATTTCTGTTCTGAACCTAGTGTCGCAACCTACCGCAACATTGTCGTCTGCTCTTTCCTCTTGTGACCACGATGTTTGCAGGATGAGCTAGCTTTTAACAGAAAGCAGAATATCTGGCCCCAGCCAGCCTAGCCAAAGCTGGTAGGTTGTATAATCAGAGTATGCTTACACTGACCTTATGCAAAAGCATAAAGGAAGTGATAGAGATGTACCCAACCAATAGTGGGTAAGTAAAGGACAGCTATTTGATGAGAGCAGGTCAATCTGCATTTCAGGAAAACAGTCTTCTTTAACAAACCAGTCACTGAAGTTATTTTATTTTTTAAAATAAAACTGCGACTGTTTAGGGTAGATCTGAGGAACAAATAAACCTGAGAGAGTAGCCAGGCATTGGAATGGGTTGCCCAAGGTGGTGGTGGAGTCATCATCTCTGGAAATTTTTAAAACCCATGAAGACGAGGCGCTTAAGGACATGTTCTAGTGGATGATACAGATATTGATGGATATATTTTATTGTGGGGGGATGTTTACAGTTGGACACAGTGATCTATGAGGTCTTTTTCATCTGTGGTGATTCTGTGATTTAGTTCTCAGAACAGGTGTTTTTTCACAGTATATTCTGGCAATGTATGCAATGTGATTCAAGATTATTTTCAGAAGGAAAAGTAAGAAGGTATCATGAATGTATAATAATAGTAGGAGTTAGGGAAATATTGCTTATTTTAATCTACTTTGTTTCTCTTTTTACATAGAGCTACTTAGTCCTTCCCTCACTCAGCAAGGTAATTATACATATATTCAGATAGTACTTTGCCCTTTAGAAGAAATTTTCTAGGCTGGTAGTAATACCTCATATTAAATATTCTAACATCATGTGTGTATTTCTCATTGGACCAGAGGGGCATCATCAGTTGCTCCAGTTTCAAACACAGCCATTGTTCATTCCTTAAAAACTTCACTAATGATATTTTTTACCTTAGTTTTCTAACCTGTTTGTTGGTTTTGTTTTGTCTGGTGCTTTATTCACTGGAGCATTTCTCTTGTCAAACAGACAAGTGTTCCTGATAAACGTGCTTCCTAACCATTAAAGCTGAACACAACCTGCTTGTTCTACATAAGTTTTTTCTGCTTCTTGATGTGTAAGACCTGCAGGTGAAATATATTCCACGAAGCTCAGCCATGCAAACATTGGCAATCTGCTAACAAGAACTTTCTCCAGCTGCATTTTAATGAAGGCTACCAATAGCTTCACACAACCCAGCTCCTTTCTTTTAGGAAGTGCTTGCCAGGATGTTCTTTGAAGATGCTGTGAAGTTGCTGTGAATATACTTACTGGAGCTCTCACACTTTATTTTCTTCCCTTGTGTCAGACTAAAGAATGAACAAGCTGTAGGCATTGTCCTGTTCTGCCTGATAGCACTGGACATCCCAGTCACCAAGCAAATGGGAAATGAAAGATCTGAGTAAAAGAGAAAATAACTTCAGGTTTCTGCAACACCAAAAACAAAAAACAACAACAAAAAAAAAGCAACCCACAAAAAAACCACCAAACCAAAAAAAGAAAAAAAAACCCCAAACCAAAATAAAAGAATTAAAAAAAAAAAAAAAGTGTCTGGACTTCAGCAAGGAATATGAAGATGGCATACAGGCATCCTTAACCAAGCTACAAAGCTTCCTCATAGATCTGCTGAAGCTGAGAGTAAGGACATCGTCACTGCTGCCTGTATGGTGTCCAGGGTGTCGAAACTGTGCAGAGCAAGGAGGCAGAAACCAAAATGTGGGTTTAGTGAAAACAGCAAGATTCTGTTACACATCTACATGGGATTAATAAGTTTTATATGGGGGATGAGGTTTTAAAATTCATTGCAACCTAAAGCTTATCTTACCTTAGGATATGAAAGTTGTGTACCTTTGTTGACAGCACTATCTGAGGAACAGACAGCACAGAGTTATGTCCATTCAACCCTAAGTTCACAGCAAAGCATTGCTGTCAGAAGCGTTGCTAGAAGAACATCCTAACATCCTTCAGCATCAAAGTGGTTTCAGCACATTACAAACCCGGTCTTCTAATTTTGCTTTCCGTTTCTCACAGTAATTTGATGTCTTGGCACAGAGAGTGAGGTGGAAGTGAAAGGATGCCTGAAGGACATGATAGTGCTGTGCAGCTAGACATTGCTTTGAATGGTATAAAAATGAGGTAAGGAAACTACTGCAAGAAAAGAGCTCTCATCATAGTCAAGCCTAAGTATGGGTCGTATGGGTCTTTCCTTAGCAACAGCTGTCTTGCAGTGGTTGAGTTCAGTGTGTACTTTTCATTTTAATTTTGTGAAAGATGATTTTTTTTTTATTTTTTTGTCACCTACAGTCTATTGAAATGCTCCTTGCAGGCATTAATGAGGGACAGAAATCCACAGAAACACAGTCTGGAAGAATCATGCATTTTTATTGCCTTTCCAAGATGTTACCTTCTCAGACATGGACTGTGTGTTACAAATGTGCTTCAGACCTGAAAACCTACAAAATGCCACTGGTGTGATTTCAATATCAATAGCTCTGTCAAATACTGGGTTTGTCAGTGGAAAACACAATATCTACTCAAAAAGACCTAGCAGCTATCTGTAAATGTAGCCTGATATTAAAAAAAGAAGATTGAGAAGTCTAATAGCTCTCAATTGCCTCTTTTTCTTTTATCCTGCTGAAAGCCAGCACAGCAGGGATGGGCAACTCTGTGAGAGGCCAGGACTAGCTGTTCTGGTTGAAATGCCTTCATTCAGCTCCAATGATACAGCTGAAAGTCCTGTGCCCTCTCGGACATTGTCAGGTCTCATTATCACTCTACAGGGGACACACTGAGCTGGCAGAGTTATATTACGAGAAATTGAATTACCCACAATGCAGAGGTCCTGAAGAACTCTGCAAATTACTGCTGTGTGCTCACCAGTGAGCGTCCACCCAAGGAAGTTTTTCCACTGGGGCTATGGTCTTCATCATCATCATCATCATCATCCCTCTCTCTCACACACACACACGTACACATAACCACCCACATTTGTAGCTGTGGAGGGAGGCTGTGCGCAGCTCAAAAAACTTTCACAGGCAGATATGGAGAATTTTATCAGCCTTTCTTGCCAGTCACCTTGCAGCATGCAGGAAGTAAAAAGGGACTGACATTCTTACTGCAATGGTGCAATGTTGGTCTTCTGATCCCCAAGATATTTAAAACTTGGAAGTATTTAATAGTTATCTGCTCATATTAGGCTCGTAGCTGTGGAGTACCCTCAGGATTTCAAGAAACAGAGAATTGCTTTTGCTTGCAGCTGCTTGAAACGTCCAAGAAATGGCATCCAGCAAAATTTAGGAAGACACAAAATTAGTCTAGGGCAACCTTGATATACTCTTTTTCCCTGGAAGCACTGCTAGGGAATGGAATTCAGAAGTCTAGTGTCAGCCTTGTGCTAGACCTCTGCAGAGAGGGAATATTACTATTATTATTGTGTTTATGAACTTCATTGTGTAGACCACTATGATGTTGTGCTGCTTGCTATTATAAGTACCGAAAAAAAGCAGATTCACATCCAAAGAACTGACACTTGTTGTAAGCACAGTGCAAAGCTCAAGCAAAACTAATAAATCTCGTCTTGCACTTTTTTCAAAGGTTTGATGGAAAGAAATTCAACTTGCACTGTAATAGTCAATGTCCATTTTAGTAAATGCTTTCTTCATGCCTGCTTTCAGCCAGCCTGAATTTTGGCTGTAAAACTGAACTAAAATGATTGAAAAATACTGCTACAATGAGAGCAAAAGTTAGTTGAATTAATGTTCTGTGTATGTGTTTTATTTTGTTATGAACCCATTGAAAAGCAGGAAAAAAGAGGAACAAGGGGAGACATCTGTGTGGAGAACTGGAATTTCTGTAGACTATATGAATCTATTCTAGGAAAACTTCCCTAAAATAGTTCTTGCTGCTTCTGTAGTATTCAATAAAAATAACGTTGCTGGAGACTGCGTTAACTTTAGTTGCTGAAGACTGCACTAACTTACTTTTGCTGGTTTGATGAAGAAAGCAAAAGTAAGGCAGCTTTACAAAAATTAGTTGCCATAGAAATGAATATGGGTGTATCTTTCATGTCCTTTGGTTCCTAAAAACATTCCAAGTGCTTTTGTTTACAGTACAGCACCAATGAAAAATCTTTTATTATCTTTCGTTGCCTTTCTGCAGGAGCAGAGTTTATAGACATGGAGCCTTTGCTACAGAATTGTTTCTAAGTAGTCAACAGAAGGAGGTATATGAAGATTTGAGGAGCTTTTATCATGGGAATGTCACAAATAACAACATGTCCAGGGTATTTTTTTTCTAGAAGCAATTAAAACAATAACGACAAAAGAAGAATTATATCCCACAGTGACTGAATTATCATATGGCCTCTTTAATTTTGACATTAATAACAGAAGCCTATGTTAACACCCATGGTACAGACCTTAAATTACTCACAGTATGTCAGGTGCAGTTACTAGCCAAAGGAAAGAAAGAGAACAGAATATCCTAGAAAATGGATTCGTTGCAGGAGCATGTATTTTAAAGGGAGTATCCTACATGGTAAAAGCAACCACAATCTCATGGCAATATGCTAACTTGCTTCTTGACTTTTCCTTTTTAAATCCATCCACTATATTCCTAGGCAACATGCTCTCTCTTGAGAGCTATAAATATGAAGGATAAAAAAGGATATTTTACTGAGCTGTTTTGCCTTCAAGGTTTGCTTTTGATTAACGATATAATTGCATTTCTTCAAAGGATACTATGTAAATAAGATTTGCCTTCTGACATGATGGAGTGGGGAAGGATTTAAATAATTTTTAAAACTTCTGTCATTGCTGACTTTTCATTGCTTTGGCTTTGTGGAAAATGTCCGGTTGGAATCTTAGAAAGTACCTGGAGTGATCAATAACAGTCAGGGACCTTGAAAAGTAATGAAAAAAGTAACAAACGATCTAGCTTTGAAATACTTAGAAAATTGATTGGACACACTCATGGGGCCAGAGTCATTAACAAGTCACAGAATCTTTCAGCAGTCAGTCAGTCATTATGTTCCCATAGAAGCTTAACACGTTATTAGCGCCAATATACATGCAGGTAAAATACTTGAGGTTAGCTCTGCTGATTTTAAAAGTAAAGCAACACTTGTTTAATATGCAATAGACAGTGCTGAGTGAAAATTACCTGTAACATAACTGTTTTATGGAAATTTTGGGTATTCGTTTCTTGTAAATATTTCTTACATTAAAAAATCTGTGTATCAAAATTGTCCAACATAATTCTTTCTCTCAGGGAATGGGAAGGGAAAATGTTTCATATATTGTCACCCTGATTTTCAAAATGTATCTATGTTTTGAATAAATTTAAACTTGTTTGTACTTGAAAATTTTAATTCTACTTCAGTTAGAAGAATTTATTTGCAGCCTAATCCTACTTTATCCCATTCCACATCAGTGGGTAAAATAAATGGAGAAGCCACATTTTCCTCCTAATTTAAAAGTTAAATTTTCTTTTATGAGGAAAACCATACTGTCCCATAGTCTTGGACCATTCTATTGGTGGTTAGTACAGCTGGGTTTTACCTTTTATTCAAGTCTTTTTATTAGCAATTTTAAATGCCATGTTTCGTTTTACTGCATTCAGGTCACTTTGTACTCCAAAAGGTATTGCTTTTGCACTGACAATTTACAACCATGTGCAAAAGAAACTCTCATAATTTGCTTAAAATCAGGAGATATAGGCTCTTTAAAGCTGCCAGATTGTTGCTGGGATACTTTTTATGAGCCTCTCTGTTCCCTCATTGACAGTGAACAATAACCCAGATGTAACAGAGGGCTTTGCTGTTGATGTAGATACTTACATTTTTGGAAGAATTGTTAATAATATTGTTAATATCTACTTGTTAGGCTGTAAAGAACACATATTCATAGAGGAACCCAATTCTCATGTGTCCCACTTAATTAAATTTTTCTGTAAACCATAAATTTGACTGTTGTTTTATATTAATTTAGAGAGATGTATGTTACAAACATATCGCTAGATTTCTGCCTCTTTGCTTCTTGGAGAAACATGTTTTTTCATCTGTAACAAAGGTAATACCCCATCTAGTGTACCTCCAAAAGCTTTTATTGAAAACTTCTTGATGCGCAACAAGGTTGATCTGGTGACAGATATTAGCATGAAATACAACTTTTTCATACATTGGGAATTGAATGAGCCATATATTCTTCAGATCAGGTTAAGCACAGTATTGATTGTTTTCTTCTATATGTCAGTGCTGCACTTCAACATATATTTCTTAAATCCCACATGTTCAGGAGCAAACATGAATAAAAAGTGCCAGGAGTTAAACTCTGGGAGCTATGCCTTCCCCAGCATATATTGACAGAACAGGACTTTCTGCTGCTATGTATGTCTGAGTGAACATTGATTTTGATGCTTTACCTCCTGGTGGGCTCCTCTAGGCCACTGAGCAGAAGCCCTTGCTTTCACCAGCAGGACTCTGCCCCCAGTAACTGTGCTAATGATGAATGGAAGAAGCAGCAGCACAGCTTTGAGACAGAAACATTTGCTAGGGCAAAACTCCTGGGTTCTATTTTTAAGGGTAAATGTTGACTCTTCCTTTCCTGTTTTCTTTACTTTTATGCTTTCCAGAGCAAAGGTTGTAAGGCAGGAGATTTGCAGGGGCTTTAGCACAGCTAATTAAGTAAGGTTTGCATTGGCCTTGTCTGCAGCTCTTTGCTCTTGTCTCAGGCTGGACTGCTAAGCTTAGAGGGAGTCTGCAAGGAAAGTGAGAAAAGGCATAGGATGATGGGGTGATGACATTGCCATTTGAGTTTCCTGAGTGTCAGTGTTCAGATGGGTCCCTTGCACTAAACAGCAGAAACATGTTCTCTGAGCTTGTGTCTCCTCCATGACAGGTGGACACAGAGCTGCACACAGTTTTGGTCGCATATATAAAGTAGTGTCTCAGTTTTTTCTCAGATGCCTCGGGGATGGATATTTTCTGTTGGCTTTATTTGGGAGGGATGTCCCTGTGAGTGGCAGCTGTTGCAAAATCCTAGAGGTGTCATTGGAGCATCAGAGGCATCAGAGGAATGACAGAGGGGGGAAGTCATGGAATTTTGAGTAATCCCATCTTATTTATAAAAGAAGTCCCACACTCATTGGTGGCAAGCTGGGTGTATGCAGGCTCAGCCTCTGTGGAAAGGCAGCATCCTGGTCCCTAGAGGTGGTGGCACTGCTTGTGGCAGTGATTAAAATGTGAAGGGATCTTGACTTTTCTTTTGTGAGGAACATCCTAAAAGTAGGAACAGTTTTGAATTATCACTTTTTACTAGCACCAGACAACAACTTGCTTGTGAGAAGAAAAGACACCTGACCACTATACCTAGTTGTATCCATTTAGTCTGATAGTACTGGTTAATAATTTTGTCAGATATAATATATAATGTAATATAAAATATTATACCAGATACAATAACCTATAAAAATAGTAGTTTGTTTGATAGAAACATGATAGTAATCTGTACTCTATATAGCTGGATATAGGAACTGTAAAAAAAAAAGCAGTGAGGGAGACTGAGTGGGATCATGGAATATGAGCTCAACTGTTTGTCTGAAATAAAAGGAAAGCTTCAATTTCCTCTGTAGAAAAAGGAGAAGTTACGAAATGTGCTTTTGTAAGCAATTAAAATCTTTCAGGTTTGTAAGAGATGGAAGAACAGGGATACAGATCTAAAAGTTCACAGTGTTTCAGAACACTGAATGAAGAAAAATGCTCTTCCTTGGCTTTAATGCAGCTGTCTGCAGAGGCCCCACAGAGTCCTCAGTAGGTCAGTAAAGATAATGATAAAAGTCCCCCAAAGATATCATTGTTTTCTGTGTAGATCTGGGAAAGCGTTCTGAGGCAAGACAGCCCAATATCTGACTTTGCTGGTTTCCAGGTATCAGTAATTGCCAGACTTCTATCAGGGTCTCTGAGAATCCAAATGGCTGAATTGAAGTGGTGGCCAAGCAGGGTGTAGCTCAAAAAAAATCAAACCATGGTACCCTCAAGAATTGTATGTCAGAAAAAAAGTTAATTTTAAATTTTGTTTAATTTAATTAAATACAACAAAAAGCTTCTTTTGAGCTCATTTGAGGTCTGAATGGTTGCATGATTAAATAATCCCTTGTGCTAATTAACAAAGAATCAGGGTGTCAAAAACAGTGCCAGCACAGCCCTTAGCAGCTCTGCACAGATGTCTGGCCTGCAAGTCATGTACCACGATCATCCTCTGTGCCCTGGTGGTTGCAGACACACAGGTCCCACACCAGTGAACAGACAGCTGCTTTGAGCATCACAGTTACCTGGTCCATATCCAGCTGATAATTGCTAAGTGCACCAGTGTTCAGCCTGCTGTTCCAGCCTCTGGATAAAATTTGAACTTTTTGTCCTGATAGGGGACTTGCTAAGATTCTCTTTCTTGATGCTGCAGCGTTACGTAGAGAAGAGTTTTAAATGCTTCACTCTCTTACAAGTTTATTAACTTTTCATCTGTCTTTGTTTTCATAAAACCATTCTGTTTTCTGAAAATACAGCAAGAAGCAAAGGCTAAATTCTTCTCACTTCTCAGTTTATTTCTGGGCTGTATGAATGGAGCAAAGGCACTCCATTTGCCTTTTGCAGACTTCAGTTTAGAATTAACACTTCTGTTTACATGTTGTATTTGTTTCACCACCTCTGTTTACTGCAGTATTAGATGATGATTTGATGATTTATGTTCCCATCAAAATTTAAAATTTGGTCCATTTATGCAGATTAGCAAATGTCCATTGTGTTTAGCATTATATTCAGATTCTCCAAGAGTCGATAGAACTTGGAGAAAAGCAGGGCATTACTTTCTCTGTTCTTGTTTGGCCTTCTCCCTTTCTTGTTAACATCTCTCTGCTTGTGTAATGTATCCACTAGGCTTTTGTGACATCTGCTGAAGAGAGTGTTGATTTGTGGCAGAGGATTACTTTAGGAATAATTTTTCAGAGAAATGGATCGAGACTGCAAATGGTTAATGCCAGAGAACCTGGAGGTATTAAAAAATTTGCTTTAAGTATTTGTAATAGACATTCAGGATGCCCATTCACCACCTGCCCTAACAGGCTCAGAATGACTTGACTAGGTTGATAGACAGCAGAGAACCATTTCAGAGGACAGTTAACCAGCAATTCCTTGGAAAAATATGTAAAATCAATATCTTTCTCCCAGACCTCTTGGGCATAATCATTTTGTCATACTAAAGATAAATAAAATTTTCCCTGTCTGGCAAAACCAATTCCTACCAGACATTCTTGTTTTGTATTGAACAATTATCCTGGACAGAAAAAAAAGACATTTAAAACGAATAAAAATCTTTATAGTCTCCTATATAATGTTTGTCTGAGTGTACAGGGGAGAAAATATTACAAAAGACTCATGAGTTGAGATAAGGGCAGGGAGAGATCCCTCATCAATTACCATCACAGGCAAAACATAATTGACGTAGGGAAATTATTTTAATTTATTAGTAATCAAATCAGAGTAGGATAATGAGAAATCAAAAACAAACCTTAAAAAAACACCTCCCTCTTAGCCCTCCCTTCCTCCTGGACTTAACCTCACTCCCAATTTCTCAACCTCATCCACCCCAGAAGGGAAGGGGGATGGGGAATAGGGGTTGTAGCCTCTCACATCTTGTCTCTGCTGCTCCTTCCTGCTCGAGGATAGGACTCTTCACACTCTTCCCCTGCTCCAGTATGGTGTGTTTCCCATGGGATACAGTCCTCCGTGAACTCCTCTGCCATCAGTCCTTCCCATGGGCTACAGTTCTTCATAGATTCTTCAAATGTGCTGAAGCATGTCCAAAGAGCAGAAAGCTGGTGAAAGGTCTAGAGTACAAGTTTTACAAGAAGTGGCCATGAAAACTGGGGTTATTTTTTCTGGAGAAAAGGAGAAGGAGAGGGGAGACCTTATGACTCCCTCCAACTACTGAAAGGAGGTTGTAACAAGGTGGGTGTTTGGTCTCTTCTCTCAAGTAACAAGCAGAAAAAGAGGAAATGGCCTCAAGTTGTGCTTGGGGAAGTTTAGATTGGATATTAGGAAAAATATCTTAACTGAAAGGGTTGACAGGCACTGGAACAGGCTCCCCAGGGAAGTGGTTGATTCACCATCTCTGGAGGTATTTAAAAGATGTGTAGATGTCGTGTTTAGGGATGTGGCTTAGTGGTGGACTTGGCAATGAGAGGGTAAAGGTTGGACTTGATGATCTTAAAGTTCTTTTCCAAACAAAAAGATTCTGTGATTCTATGAACTGCTAGAGTGTGGGTCCTTTCTATGGGGTGCAGTCCTTCAGGAACAGACTACTTCAGTATGGGTCCCCCACCAGGTCACAAGTCCTGCCAGCAAACCTGCTTCAGCATGGGCTTCTCTCTCCACAGTGCCCCAGGTCCTACCAGAAGCCTGCTCCAGAAAGAGCTTCCCAAAGGGATACAGACTCCTTCAGGCATTCACTGCTCTGGTGGGGTCTGTATAGGCTGCAGGTGGGTATCTGCTCTGCCTTTGAATTCCATGGGTTTCATGGGAACAGCCTGTCTCACCATGGTCTTCACCATGGGCTGCAGGGGAATTTCTGCAGGTGCTTCAGCATCTGGAAAACTTCCTCCATCTCCTCCTTCATGGACCTTGGTGTTTGCAGAGCTTCATTCTCTCACATATTCTCACTCCTCCCTCCAGCTTCAATTGCTGTTGTGCAGCAACTTTCCTCCCTTCCTCCCCTTCCTCCCTTCCACCATCATCACAGGGGTGCTGCCACAGCTGCTGAATGGTTCAGCCTTGGCCAGCTGCCCATCCATCTTGGACCTGCCTGGCATTTGGCTCTGCTGGACATAGGGGAAGCTTCTGGAGTTCTCTCACAGAAGCCATCCCTGCACCTCTCCTGCTACCAAAATACCTGGCCATGCAAACCCAGTATACTTTATTATCTCTAGACTTTTGCCAAGGAAGTTCCTTGCGCTTGCACCTACTTACACCAAAGGGCACAGGCTGCTGTGAATGCACAGGGCATGGCAACTGAAGACCCTGAAAGGGAAAGAACACCCAAAGAAACTCACATTCACCTTGCATATGATCTCCACAGCTGGGAGGTACCAGGTATGTTGGGAGATACCAGGCTGTGGCATCCACATTGCTGGAGATATGCAGTCAAAATTCAGCAGGACGAGGCCTTGGGGAACTTGGTCTGGATTGCAAGTTGGCCCTGCTCTCAGCAGGAGGCTATGTTAGATGCCACCAGAAATCCATTCCAATCTTTTTATCCCTCTCCCACACCTTTCCTTACTTTCTCTTTCTCCCTTTTTATTTTTTTTTCTTTCTTTCTTTCTTTCTTTCTTTCTTCCCAATGGAAACAAAAGCTGGCATTTTTTCCTTAGATATTGAGAACATAATTAATGGGCAAAAATCATCATTTTTTAAAAATCAACAGTTGAAGGTGTTGACTAGCTACAGTAGGACTGACCCTGCAAGCTCCAGACTTTTAAATAATAAACTAATTCGTTGGCAAAAGACAGATGAAGTTTGAGCTGGTTTTTTGCATTAAAAGTCACACTTGTGACATTGTACTTCACATTTTTGAGAAAGCAGTGTTTTGGTACTAATGTGGAATTGGTAAAGGACAGGCAATATAATTAAACTATGAAAAAGACATAAAAAGGTAGCCAAAGGACATTATATATAGCTCAACCCTGATTTGTAAAAAAGGTTATTTTCAAGCAGAAATGTAGAAAGAAAAAAATCTAATCATCGTGCCAATAAATCTTTGCTTTAAAAGCTTGCCATTTGATATTTGTGAATCTGCATACACTATTTTTCCCTAGTCAGCCCATTAGCTTGATTTCTGAACAATATACTTAATAAATTTTAATTATTTTTTCTCTGAGTTTTTTGTCTAGCCCTCAATGACTGCATCACTTTGTATAGGAAAATGTTGGAATTTTTTATATTTCAGCAAACATCTTCAGCACACATCCGGGCAGCTCCTAGAATATTTTTCATGCAGGTTATATATGGTTTTCCTCCAGAGGAAATACAGCAGGTGACTGTATTACATTGGTTCTTGATTTAATAAGACTTAGACTAATTTTTTAAAAATAAGGCTAATAATTCCTCAGGAAGTTATACTGCCTCAAGTAAATTCATTAGTAGGTCCTAGGCAAGCTTTCCTTTCTCAAATCCTCAATCTTTATTTTCTTTAATACTGTAATTAAAGGAAAGATATATTCCAAAGTAGTTTCCATAACAGAATAACAATTATTAAATACAATTTCTCAGGAGAAATACACCCTGATTGATCTGGTCATTACTTGTAAGGCATTGTAAAAAATTTAATTTTAAGTAAATACCACAGAAAGCTAATCACTGCTTGTAGGTGTGGAATGGTTGTTCTCTTTGACAAACAGAGTAAAACTGACTCAAATTGAGGGTGCCTCCGTCTTGGTGATGCATTTTGGTTATTAAGTAATACATACATTTAACAGACAAGTCATGGAAATAAAATCTTTCATCTGAGAAGAAATGCCATGAGAGAAGGCTGTGTTGCTGTTGCTGGCCATAGGAGTACAAATAGATTCACCTTTTGTTGGAAAGTTGTTGGAATCAAATTAACCTCTCCTGTCACGGAGAGCAAGCCTAAATGCATCTGCCTGTCAGATGTTCCAAGGTGTCATTTCCTAGCAACTAGAAAATGCTAATTCATGACTTTGATTAAATTGCCTGGGCTAGGCCAGACCTCAAAACTGCCTTTTTATGCTTTGAATTTATTTCTCCATTAAGATGCAAAGGAAGGAGGTTATTGCTGCAGTTCACACAGCAAAACAGTGTGGAGCATCATGAAAGGGGAATATAAAGAGGAAAAGGAAGATGCAAATACATTGGCAGACAGATGAAAATGTAATGGTGAAAATCATGTTGGTGATAGGATCAGTTTCTTGAAGAATTTGTTGTTTTATAATACAAAACAACATGTAACATAACTCTTGAGTACCCTACTCTAAAAATGTCAAGAAAGAAGCACCTTTCTAAACTAAAATAATACTTAAAAAATACAAGAAATACTGTAGAATTAACCATCAACTTCCCCTGAGAATAGAAATTAATCAAACTCATCAAGGTGCACTAAAACAAAAAAAAAGTTAAATGTTCACCTCACTAGACGTGACCACAACATGGGTTTCTTGAAAAGCCCCTCTAAAAAAATCTTATGCAGGTTCTTTCAACCTGCAACAATCCACCTCAGATGCTGGCATGTCACCAGCTGGGGCAGCACCATCATCTCATCTTTGGGCCAAAATACAAGTCACTCTGGGCTGGGACAGATGAGAAAGTCAGAGAGGGATGGCAATGGTGAGGATGGGCTTGCAGGATTCGACAGGCTGCTGGGGGCTGAAATAACACACATGAAATGTGTTTATGTAAAGCACTGATGAAGCTGACATGTTGGACATTTCAAGATTCCAGGAGGTTGAGTTTTGAATGAGTTTATCTATGTGTTACCAGGAATTGAAGACCATTGATAAGAAAATAAAATTTTTTAAAGGTAGCTTCCCCCTTGCTGCTGCTTCTGTGAAGTAACTATTTGCTGTCGACATTAAAATAACTTAGCTGTATTTATGAGCTCTGACTGTAGCTGTCAGCTGGAGTTCACAGAGAAAGGATTGTGAATATCAAGTACTAGCAATAGGAGGAGGTAATCTCTCAACCAAGATCTTATTTACATGCAATTGTTGCTGATGATAACAGACTTTTAAGAGCAGGGGAAAGAATTTCTTCCTAGAAGCAATTATGACATTGGCAAAAGCAAAATATTTCCATGAGGCTGTGGTGAGCTTTTGTGGCTGTATTCTCTGGTGTGTGCAGCTGCTTTCAGTAACAATAAAGGAAATTACACATTTGCAAGGTGCTGAACAGGGTAAGGGACTAAGATTCATTTCTGCTATGAAATGTAGGATTTGTCCCCTACAGCCATGTTTTGAAATGTTCTTAGCTTTGAATTTTTCTAGATGTCAGATGCTGTTAGGTACATAAAAATAAATTGATCAATGTTTTCTTAAATAACAACTTGGGTCAGTGACTTGGCAGAATTCAAGTATTGTTTTCCCTCAGTGTGGATTATGGATTCAGAAGGTTCCTTTTTTAATTTTAAGCTCTTAGTGATTTCAATCTTAAGATGCTGATAAGTATTTTAAATAATGCATAATCTTTAGCAGAAATAATTATTCTGCTTCATTTTCATGTATATTCTAGCCAATCTGTCACTGGCTTAACACTACAGAAAGTTCATACTAACATCCTCTTGGGAGTAGTTTCCTTCCTTGGCTAGAGTCTTTGAGCATCCAGGGTGGCCCCATTTTTGTGGGAGATCCTGACCAAGCTTGAGCAGTGGAATGTTCAAAGCCTCATGAGGATTTCTTACACTGCTGTAAGTACATGCTTATATCAATATATATATACACTTATATACATGTACTTACTGGGAAAATGAGTCTGGTTACTTATCAGTGTGTTCCTAATCATTTGTCTTTCCTTATCAGGTTTAAATCAGCTTCAAGCATTCTTCATTGTTGGCTCAGCTTGAGCCTTGCTTTTACTTTAGCCCTTTCATTGTTGTTGTCATAATCAAAGCTTTAAAAGCCAGTTACTTTAATTCACTTCACACTGCTGCTTGGCTTAAAGAAATAAACTGCATATGGTATTTCAAGGTTTGCTCTTACTAAATTCCTCTGAAAGCTGATTCTCTTCCATCTCATGACTATTTTATAACTGATAATGCTGGTATCTGAACCATGGGAAAACACCAGGGCCTTAACTGTTCTTGTGAGCACTCTGAATTTTTATCTGTGCTTCTCACAGTCTGAGCAGTGTGCTTCTTTTATCATTGGAAGATGTCATTAAAAGAATCCTAGCCTTTCTTTTTCTGTCATTACAAGATGATTTTATTTATCTTATGGTGTGGAGCATTGGAACAGGCTGCCCAGAGACTTGGTGGAATCACCTACTCTGAAGATTTTCAAAACCTGCCTGGGTGCACTCCTGCATGGCCTGCCCTAGGTGATCCTGCTTTTGCAGAAGGGCTGGACTAGATGATCTCTAGAGGGCCCTTCCAACCCCTAACATTCTATGATTCTGTGATTGTGTCACACATTTCATTTTTACTTTTTATTAACCTTGAGTCCTCTATGCACATGGACATATAAATTGCACAGGAAACAGAATGCATGCATACAGTGATCCATTGTATTTCCTAGTGGAGGCAGCTGAGGATATTAGGTTGTATTGCTGCTGAGAGGACACATATCTCTCTTCCATCTTTTTCTGCCTTAAGGTGTAGATTTTCTGGATAAATAAGAATTCCTAGAGATGGAAGATCCAAATGGCATTGAAATGAGGGATGCAGAATGCATACTGGAGAACACTTGAATATTCTTTCCACTTCCACGTGAAGCTCAGGGAAATTATAAACCTTAAGGAATACAGTGTCCATAGGCTTGTTCCTTTTGACTCTGAATGTGGCAGCATTCACTACTCTTTGTCACGCTGAGTAGATGTTATAGGAGTAGGAGCTTTTTTTTTAAATTCTTCTTTGTGTATGCACTCTTCTCATTAAAGAAAAACATGAAAAATACTGCTTGTTAGTTTACCTTGAGAAGGGAGATTCACAGGACAGTAAATGGCAAGCCACATTTATTTCGAAAAGTTTAAAAGGGAGGAACTCTACAATGCTTTGGGAATGAGAATTGCATGCAGATTACCCTTGAATGTTGGACGGAAATTTGTCCTTCCCTGCCAGATAATTACATTTTGTTCATGAGCCCCAGAAATACAATTGCTTTTGTCTTAGCAGATCATGAGAGCCTAGAGACTGGCAGATAGAAATAAAGAAGGCAGACCTGCAGTTGCAAAAGCAGGTTACCTATGTAAGATTTTACAATTTTTATTCTCTGAACAGACAACAGGTTTGAGTATCCAAGGATAAGTAAATTGGCCATGTTTCTGCCTCCTTCTTTGTGCAGCAGCACAAATAACCACCTCATCCCAAACTTGAGTGGAAAGTGGTGTGTGAAGGCTAAAAAACACAAAGAAACATTGGTATACTATTTGCAGTGGATCAAAGTGATGACCAAGTCTGGTCCTTCATACAGGCAGCAGCTGTTCTCAGGTGATTGCAGAGGTGTTCCTTTAATTTCAGGTATCTTTTTTTCCTTTAAGCACACAAAAAACCTCTGAAAAATTTGCATGTTTCCAGAATGTCTGATAAATGTTAGAAGGGTAAATGGCAATTTCCACTAGAGATTCTAACTTTGTATATCCACAGCAGTTACTATATAGGACCAAGGCACATTTTCAAATCCCATTTCCATGTCAGCAGCAATTTTGAATGGTACAGAGTTATGACAATCTGTTACACAAAGCAATGTACTCGATCTCCAGGGATAGTCTCAGGATATCGTGTGGTATGTCACCTTGAAAACATGTACATGTAGGAGTAACACATCTCAAAAGATACAAACCCACAAGGTTGAAAAAGTAATTTGTTTTTGTGTCTTCTATGAAGGAAGTTGACTGTTGAAGTAAAGAGAAGAATCTGAAGTTTTTTCACTCTGCTTCTCTCCCAGATACCAGACTATTTCCCCAAACCATGTCCAGAGTGAAGATTTTCCTTAAAGTGTAAGCAATTATAAACATACTCATACCCCATCAAGCTTTGTAGCTCATGATATTATGTGTTTCATTCTGTGTTCTGATTACAGATGAAGACTTTTTCTTCTTTTCTTTTTCTCTCCTTCTCTTCTCTTCTCTTCTCTTCTCTTCTCTTCTCTTCTCTTCTCTTCTCTTCTCTTCTCTTCTCTTCTCTTCTCTTCTCTTCTCTTCTCTTCTCCTCTCCTCTCCTCTCCTCTCCTCATGGTGACCTGATGAACTTCTGAACACCTCTAGGATTCTGAAATTTACTATTTCTGAAACACTATGTCAGCTCCTGGTGAAGTTCTGTGATACTGGATAAGAGTGGAATTCAACAAAACAAAAAAGCACTGAAAGACAGTTTAATGATACTCGCTGGCACTGACATCAAGATTAAAGTTTCATAGCAGCAATGGATGGTGTAATCAATCTCTAAATTAATTTTAACCCCACACCTCTCCAACCTCAACATAAACCTGCAAATAATACTGCATTTTCAGCATAAGTCTCAGAGGACATAGAATCACCTACTAAAAATTCAATACAGCCACAAAATACTTCTATTTACTAGTCCCCTAACTAATCCAGTTTATATTAAAATCTCAAACAACAATTCAGTCTCTGGATATTTTCCTTTTTTTTTTTTTTATTTTTATTTTTTAATATTGAACAAAACTGGGTTTGCATGAGCCAAACAAAATAGCAGTGATTTTTCTTCATATCTGAAACAAGCATTAGTAAGTTGGGAAAGCCAGAAGAGTTTAAAGTTCTGTGAGCTTCACAAACACTTGGCAAGTTTGCAAGGCACCTGGAGCCTCATGATACTTTTATTTTATAAATTAAGTAAATGGGAACTGATCTTAGAAAATTAAACCAATGGAGCAGTGTGGATAACTGCTTGCTGATAAATTTTCTGGGGGGATAGAGTGAAATGGTCTTTTCCAATGTGTAAAAACTGAGCTATACAAAGGGTTCAGAAATTCATATATATATTCTTCAATCTGTTGCAGTTTTTCTACTTCATAAAAAATAGAGCAAACTAAGTGAGTGACCTGGGGTAAAAAATTTGAGTGGTAGTCTGAATGCACAGGACATCACTGTGCTGTTGGTGAAATATACTGTGAACTGCTTCAAGCTTAACTCATTTGGCTTGGATAAAGGAGATGATATTTTTCCTCCGAGGCTTGAGTGTGTACAGTAAATGTGGCTGTGGCCAGATGCCTACACTGCAAGGAATTATGGAGACTGAGGACCTCCCTGCCCTACTTCTTTGCTCTCCGTGACTTGCCTGAGGCTTTGGCAGTCTGAGTCTTCAGAGCACAGTCTCTTCTGCTTCAAGCAGCCAGCTGAAGACTGAAGGCTTGCACAACTGTGGAAATGGTCTCTGTCCTTTGTAGGGTTCCCAGCAAATATTTGCAGATCTTCCTCCATCACACATTCTGTTCATGATCAACAGTTCCCCTACATCTCTCCTCAGAAGCCAGACCTTCTTCTCTGAATGCTTTTCCTCACAAAAGGAAACTCCAAACTACTGCAGGGGCCCAGAGAACATTCCACCCATACCTGCAAAGGGCTGGTTGCTCAGATTTAGAGCCAGCTTAGTGGTTATAAGGGCAGCCCCCATCCTACTCATTGAGTGGATTGAGGCTCCCTGAGGTGCAATGGGGAGACAGCAATCAAGGTCCATAGGAGCTGCTTCCACATGAGCCTTTACTATGTGGCCCCTGCCAGAGCTACATCTTGACAGGTTCTTTCTGAGCAGGACCTGTGAGCCCAAGTCTCAGCTAAGATTGGCCCATCCCTCTTCCAGCGGATATGCCCAGTGCCTGGGGCTAGGGATGCCCCAGTGTCCTCCAGCTGCCCTGCTCTTGACTGGAGTGGTGAGACAGGCCCTGGATGTGAAGTCCTGCTCTGAAAGACCCAGGGAACTCCCAAAGCTCCTACAGTGGCCAGGCAAGTATGCTCCCTCACATACTTTCAATCTCAAGAACCTGTTTTTATTCCACGAAGAAATCTCTCATTGCGAGAAGGCATGAGTTCCTTGGATTAACAGTATGAGCCAGGATCATCAAGGACATCCAGGATTACACTTCTGTAATACTCCTCTTCTTACTCTCAGGATGAAGCTAGTGACAATATACAGCAATGATAAAAACCAAGGCACAGATCTACTTTGTGAATTACCTTTGCATTTGCACAGGTTGAAATAAGTCCAGTCTCTTTGTGCCAGCTAGAGATGGCCACCTAAAGGCTGCTATAAGTTTCTTAAGATGATAGTGAAAAGTTTTTTTTTTTTTGCTCCTGACCCTTTTTTTCATGGCACAATGCCACAATGCCACCAATAGAAACTACCAAATAAGGCATAAGGGTGACCTTAAATGAGCATTCTGAAGTGAAACAAGACCAAAGGACTGTTCGAAACAATCTGAAATTCAGTTACATTGGCAGTGAGGTTAAAAATGTCAATACTTTCATAAAGATTCCCCTTGACTGGGTAATTAATTCCTGGGAGATTCACTTCTGCAAATGGCATATGTTCTGACATTGTTGACTGCAGCCTTAATTGCTGGTCAGCCATGGATTTTCCTTCAATTACATCCACTCTGAATAAAAAATAGCTGCTGAGCACCCTCACAGTGCAAAATATATAAACTGCAAAAATCAAGACAGTAGGAACTTTATCTCCCTTCTCTTTAGTGAGGGACGAAAAAAAGAAAATAAAAAAAAGTTGTATCTGGGAGACTGGGAGATACTTACTAAAAAGTAAAGCACTGTGACAAAAATTGCAAATCCAGCCTGTGGCTGAATTGGCATTGACGTTACCCAAGCAAGATTTCTCCTAAGGCTGATGTCTGTGAAGTCCTGAGTCACAGAACTACTACTGCTCCTGCTGGTGGGAAACACTTGCTGGGAGCAAAAAACCAGATATTGTTAAAGCAGCTGCTGCTCAGCCTTTCCTAACAGACTGGGAAAAAAATCTGCTATGCCCGTTGCTCTTTTATCTTTCCTGTACTCCTGAAATGCTCTATCATGTTCTGGTGTATAGGTCAATTTCACTTTCAATGGTACCTGCAGATCTCTAACTATGATTGCCAAGGAAGTCCATTCAACAGGTTACAAAGAAGTGAATTAGACCATCTGTTTACTATGAAATCCCAAGGAGCTTTTAATATCTCTGAAGCTGTTTAGGATAAGAGCAGCATAATGTGCCAATTTGAGAACCTTTTGTAGCTTTTCAGCATCCTGAAACAAGCAGACATTTTCTGAGAGTGGCATATTCCCACCGTTGTATTTCCTCATCTCCATTTACCTGATCAGAATATTCTTTGTGAAGCACCAGAGAATAGGTACATATCTTCTGTCTGGCTACCTTTTACATATATTAGGACTTACCTGAATGCATCTAAAGCAGTGGTCATAGAATCATAGAATGGTGGTTTGGGTTTTAAGGGACCTTAAAGATAATCTGGTTCCAACCCCCTTGCATGGGCACAGACAACTCCTGCTACATCAGGTTGCTTAAAACCCCATCCAGCCTGGCCTTGAACACATCCAGGGAGGGAGTATCCTGTTGCACTGTCTCACCACCCTCATAGTGAAGATTTCTTCCTAATTTCTAACTTAAATCTGCCCTCTTCTACTTTAAAGCCATTACCCCTTGTCTTCTGACTGGATGAATCAGTGCTGGACTGAGCTTATGACATGGCTTTCCAGTTAAGAAGCTGTTGTTCCATGTCTTCATGGGTCACTGAAAATAAGAAAATTAATACCACACAAAATTATAATCAGTTGTTTACATAAGTACATTGACACTGCTAATGAAATATCTGTTGAGCAACCAAGTTGGAGGTTAAAGGTCAGCTGACTAGCTGACAGGCAAATGGGAAATTGTCCTTCCAAATATTTTGATCTGAAAGGAGCGGTTTTTCCTTGTGAGAGATTTTTTAAATGTGGGAAAATGTCTTCCTGCACCACATTTTATTATTTTCTAGCTTTTTCAAGTTAGGAAACACACAGTTTGTGGCAATGGGGAAAATCTTCCCTTTTACTTGCAAAATGAACGTCTCTCTTTTTTTTTTTTTTTTTTTTTTTTTTATATTTATGGATTTACCATCTACAAACTTTGGACTACTAGTGGCTTGCCCTCCATGGCTGGCCCATGAATATTTCCCAGTAATTAAAAAAAATTCCTTATGGACAGAGTTGTTTCAATTCTGCTAGTCTCCCAAGTCCCACCTGCCTCTTTCTGACCACATGTTAACTTTAACTTCACCTAGCCAAAGTTTTACCATGTTCTACTCATGGCTTCTTATCAGGTTGTGTAGTCTAGCTGTATTTTGCTGCCTCTATGAAAACCTTAGTTTCACCTGCTTCCAATAGTATAATGATTGTTATTTACAAGGGGGATGCCAATCAGCCTATTGCTGGACCATGAATCTCTGTCTTTAGGGTGATGACACATGCAGGCACGGGGGGATCATCAGAGAAGATGGCCTCAATGGGTCAGAGGAGGCTAGGCTCAAACTCCTTATTAAACATTTTTTTTTTTTTTTTGTAATCTTTATAGCTATCTGAGATATCTCTCCATGGGAATGCCATATAGGCATATTTTAAGTCCTACTATTAACCTGAGCCAGGTAGAGACAGACCACCCAAGCACGAAAATTCTCCTGTGGCCTTTTTGGTACAGTATGGGAAAATACTTTGTCTGTTTCTCAAGACAGTGAACCTTCAGAACCAAAGCAGGAACAAAGCACTGACGGCAGATAGCTGATACTGATCGTATTTGATTCACTTCTGGTGGCAGAACTGTTCCATTTAATCACCTCTTGTGTTCATTAGTATTTACTGGGAAAAAAACTATGTTATCGACAGCCTTTGCTTTCAAAATTTGTACTATAAAATAGGTCAATAGTTAACTAAATAAATTCCAAATAATGTCTTAAATAAAGAAAGATTGCTTGTGGCTAATGCCAGGTAAGTAACAATACCCAATTAAAATTTGACTCTCCTAAAATATAGAATTTAGAGGAACAGACAGTTGTTTCTAGTTTGGTGCACATAATATTAAATGAAAAGGAATTTGCCAAATCTCATGACAAGGTTTTTAATCGTTATATAAATCTATGAGAAAGAAAAGAAACTCTGGATTAATTAGGAAAAGAATATGCGGACTTAAGTTCAGAAGTCAGGGCAAATTTGCAATTATGTCAGAAATGCAGAAGAATCTTCTATATCTGTAAATGTTTAAGTCACCACTTTTGTCTCCATTGAGTCTAGTCTTCTTGAGCCCCAGAACTCAGAGCTGTGAGCTTGCTGTATCTCAAATAAGTGTTAGTTTATCAAAGGCTGAAGGTCTTTGAGCCTGAGACCTTTCTCTCTCCTGCAGTTAGTTTTCTTCAGAGTGAGATTGAGAATGAGCCAGCAAGTTCTTCAGCCTGTGATTAAAAAGCCCCCTCACCTTACGTTTTCTAGGGTGATATGTTTCAGATCTAATAATCACCTGGATCCTTTGTGATTTTTTTTTTTTTAAATATGTTTTATCCTCAGTTTCTACTTGAGGGCCTTTACCTCTAATTAATCTCTCTCTGTCAGCAATAGCAATTTATTATTTTTGAACCTGACTATTTTCGCTTCTTAGTTTCTCCCTCCTCCAAAGCTGTGAAAGAGAGCTGGAATCTAAATTAAGTATTTTTCCTCTGACAATAGGCAGGTACTTTTGATAGGATCATTCATTTTTGCTGAACTACAATTTTGCTCAGTCTCAGTGCCCTCAAGTTCTTAAAAGAACCCGATGGACTCAGTCTTTGCGATTTCTATTATTTTAAGGTTGGAGTTTTTTAGAGGAAGGTGAAGTAAAACCAAATATAAAAAGGGGAAAAAGCAGAAAAAAACAACAGAAAAAAATAACCTGATATAGCTTGCTATTAGGAATTTTTTAATGCTCTTGTTGCATGTTATTTAATTGTTAACGTAACAGTTTTACCATCATAATATAACATCTAATTTCATTTTATAGATTCTTTTTTATTGAGAACCAGAAAATTGCACAGAGATATGAGTGATTTATCAGAGTCTGTCAGCCACAGTAATTTTTAGTACTCTTATGTGTTTTGGGAATTCTTTGAGTTTCAAAGTCTTAATATTTTAAAATCAGTGTTTCTTATATTAGTTGAAAGCAAAGCAGAAGACCTCATAATATCTGTAACGTCTTTTCTTGTTTCTCAGCCTATCTGGTTACCACTTGTCTTGATTTGATCTCCAAATCTTCACGAAATTTAACAATCTGGATTGCTTGGGCATTCATCAGCAACATCTGAGTTATAAAATTACTTTTTAGTTTGATGTTCATTATACTCAGAAAAAATAGGGAATGTCTGAACTTTAAACTCAATTAAATGTGTTGTGTCACTCATTTAGTCAATTGATCACTGTGGCAAAGAGGACAGAAGTTCACTTAAATCTTGTAGTTTCTTTCATCTATGCTTTGATATTGGTTATTCTCTCTAAGAACAGTGTAATAAGATGTTAGGTATTCTTTCAGACTAATACATGAAGAACAGTGTTAACAATGTTGTGAAGAAAATCAGTAAAATAAATTAGATATATAATCTAGGTTATCCTATGAAATCCCTCATGATCCACTAAGCCCTTTTCTGTTGCTTTAATCTTGATTGCATTTTGGAAATGTCATGAGATAAAAAGAGCAAATAATTTGCATAAAGTTATACGAAAGGCAAAGCGTCTTTTATTCCCTATGTTCTTTTACGATTAATTTAGCAAAATACTGACTATGTTTATCATTTACTAAGAACAAAACCTACTGGCTAGTTGTTGAGATTAACCATATGTGTGTGAAAAATACATGACTTCTCAGATTCATAATTCTAAGCTGTGATCCTGCACCATTACAGATGAACAGAAACTTTGACATTGTCTTCATGATAATAGGATGAAGTCCTGTGCATACAAAGTAAAATGATGTGAGACCTTCCCAGAGTTATTTTCCAGTACCCAAAAATGAATTGCATCCTTCAGATCACTGAGAGACAGAAGATGGATTATTCATTTAACAGTCTACTGGAAAACTCTGCAGATAAAATCTCAATGTCCTTTTATCCAAAAAACTTTACTCTTATCTCATCATCCTCAGATGGTAGCTGAAAAAAGAAATGCAATTGGTTGAACTAATGACCCCAAACGTCTACAAAATAATGAAGAAAAGTAAATTATGCAGAAAGAAACAGATCATTGAGTTCCCACATAATTATTCCCTATTGCAAATATGTGTAGGAACTAGTATGTAAGTAAATATAAAGTTTTAGCAACAGTGAAAAAGTGACGCAAAACACTTTTTATTATTGTTTGTAATTTTTAAAAATATATTGATGTTAAACCATATCTTTCCATGTCAACTTTGTTTAGAAATTACTTTAAAAATATTCAAGTACTCTGAATGTCAAACACCAGTTATTGTGCTATGTGTTAACTCTTATGAGAATAAAGGTGATTACAAAACCCTGCGTGGCCTACGGGCTCCAACATGATAAATGAACCCAGTGTCACTTGACACTGGTTTCTTACTGGAATGAGACTTCTAATTATGTGACTTGTACCTTTGTCAAACCAAGGCAATGCATTTAAAATAAAAAAAGATATAAAATCAGTTAGTTATTAATGGTTTCACCCACTCCAAGCTGTTAATCAAAATGCCTTGAGAGTCTGTCTAATGGCTACTTAAACTTTGCTCTAGATGCTTCAGCCACTTTAGGTACTCTCTTTCCCATTAGGCCACCTTGCTAGTAATTATTTAAATGTTTAAGTCTCTATGAGTTTCACAGCTGTTCTTTTAATAATGTTTCAGTCACTAAAAATTATCTTAATGTTATGAACAGATTAGGACAGAGATTTTGCAGTGAACACTTTCTGTGTAGAATTATCTCCTGTTTCCATTATCTCCTGTCTACATCTACATCTCAGTATGCAGTAAATCAAGTTCTTATTTTAAATTATTCCAACAAATGATTTATCTGAGTTATTTTCAGCTTTTAAATTGGTCACTAAGGTTGGAGAGGCATTACTGCTTTGACTGTTCTGTATTCCTCATTTGTTATTTGTTCTGAACATTTGGTACCTTAAATGCTCCTCTGTTGTTTTCTTCACCTGACTGGATGAATCCAAGCCTACAGATAAATTTAAAAATAGGCAGTTAAACAATTTTAGCACAAATAAAGATTTACCTTGGTTTCTCAGACAGTAATCCACTTAACCCACTTATGAAAAACAGACTAAAAGACAAAAAAATAACTTAGGTGGTTTGACCCTTTTTACTCATACCTGATGTCCAACAATATCTTACAGAAAGGAGTTGGACTGGCATTACCAATGAGTCTGACTTTACATTTTAATTACAGGTTATAACCTTTTCCCCAGCCATCATAGCTTCCATCATATTTAAAGAAAGCTATGCAATGAAATATTTTAATATTTATAACCATACTGTTAAGCTTATTCCCTTTTTCTTCTTATAAGCACATCTCATATTGAAGCTCATTTAAGCCATAGATTTCTCACAGCCTTCAATAGAGCCACACGGGTGTATATTTATAGCAGTTGAAGATCTTCCTAAAAATACTCTTCTGTGTCAAAATATTCACTCTTCTGAAAGGCATGTGGGAGAGCCAAGAAATCTCACAAGTCCAGAGAAACCCTCAAATTAACCCAACTATGAATGGGGATGGAAGAGTTCTTGGGGCTTGGAAACATCCCTGGCCAAATGTGATCCTGGACACTTCTAATACACTTTTGCCTTTACAGAAACAGGGCTCTGCGGTGATTCCAGTCTGGTAGGACAAAGAAAATTATTTGAACCTTTCATTTTTGTTATGGTTCGGATTGTTCAATATTGTCTTCTATTTTGAGATTCCTAGAATAGCTATCTTAATATGGTAGAAGCAAAAAGTAATAATAAATTAATTTTTATTATTTTTATTTTAATTTGATATTATCTTCTCGTAACAATGTCTATGGTTAGAGCTGTATTACCTATTTTGGTTTTTTTTTTATTTTTTAACTCCTTAGCACATAAAGGAATTTGTAATCTACAGTCGTGATTTAAAAGTAAATAGATGTCTAAGTAAATTTATCTAGGCTGCTTTTTCAGCACTCTTATTATTATAAGAATTCAACTTATAAAACATGCTCTGACTTATGAGATCTATTTACTATAAAATGATAACCCAAAATATTTCCCAGTAGAGCTGGGCAATGAACATTGTCCCCTTGTTTATGTGTAAAAGAAGAAATAAATGAGAAAAATTGAGATTTTTTATCCCATTTTAAACATAACTTTATAAACTTGTTTATTAAAAGTAATATTTTTCAAGTGAGAAAGCAGAACTAGATGTTCTGATGTAGTTTATTCTTTGTGCCTGAATGGGAATAACTTTCATTGATGAATGCAGATTTAGACTGAAATATCTGTCTGTCTTGAAGGTGGCTGGAGATGTTTTAGCACTTCATTTGTACTGGCGTGGTTAAAGCTGTAAGATATAACAATATTCTATAAAATATATAATGACAAATTCTTCTCTCTGCACAGGTATAGGCAAGATCAGCTCTGTGCAACCCAACATTGCTATTTGGGGTTTCCTAAACACATACAAAACCCTTGAACATTTCATGTATTTAAAGTATCAGCAAATATGTCTTTTTCTTCAAGTAAGGAGTTTTGAAAACTCCTCATTAAATTATCTGGCCTGTTTGTGACTCACTCTAGTGGTCTTAACTGCTTATTTTACTGAATGGTTCTTTTCTAGCTAAAATGAGAATGGCAGAAGTCAGGACCTTTTTTTATCCGTGTTGCTGACCACAGTGATGACTTTGGCAGGATGAAGGAGGAGATTTAATGAAAACTGATACATAAGTTCTTAGATTTTCTTCAACTGTTGAGAAGTTTAAAGAAGACTGTCTGTCCAGTGCTAAGGCTCAGTGGAAAAGGCTCATACAAACCTTTACGTTAACTTTACCTGTTTGACAGCATTGAAGGCTGATGTGCCTCTTCTTGAAATGATAAAGTAGTGACACCAGAAAATTCTGTTACAAAAGCAATGGCAATCATAGTAAAATTAAATATCTAGTAAAATACTACTGACATTGTAAAAAGCCTGGTATGTTCAGGAATGAGTGCTATGACTTTTTGCTCTGCTATCCTCACTTCCCCATTATTCCTGAGATGCAGCTGTAGACTGGAAGCCTGAAGGCACGTACACCTTGGAAATGTTACCTTAGCATGAATGCTAACTTACACATGCACTCCCACTCACCAGCTGTGCAATTCATTGCAAGGAATGATTAAGGTATTAATAGCTTGCTGATGCAGAAAGATGAGATGCAGAAACATGATGCAGAAACAGAGATGCCTGCCCAGACAACACAAAATGTGGGGCTGTGTGCATCAGCCAAAACCACTGGGGATGCTGCTGCCCTCACTGGAGTGACCCTCTACTGGCTTCAGTAGTCAGTGTGATCTGCTTTCAGGTCTTCAGCCTCTGCAAACTCCCTCTGTAACACCTTCTGTAAAAGTCTTGACCTGTCCTGATGCCTTAGCTGCCTGACAACCAAGTCTCCATGATCCAGCTATGACATGGCACAAGTGACCAGGATGGTGAGAAAGAGCAGCCAGACTACTGAGAAACAGCACCAAGACAGAGCTATGAGAAAGCTTATATAGAGAGAAGGAAGGGAAAAAAGTAAGATTTTAGGATAGGATTGCTAGCCTCAGTGATTCAAAAGGGAAAGAAATTATACGAATAAGTATGAAATCCTAGAAAGAAAAAAAAAAAATAATTGAGGGAATCATCAGGTTGCCAGGTCAGGTCACGGGAAGTATTTGTGTCAATGGAGCTGGCGAGGATGACAGATCAGCAATTCTGAGGGTCTGTCCCTGGGACATATGGTGGCTACCCTTCCTCTTCCTGCCTTCCTGGCAAAGACTCTGTTGCCCTGTCAGGAATAGTGACCACACTAAAGCCTGTTGACTTGGTGAATCTGAGGTATCTTGTGTGAGATAACCAATGGATAATTGGTTTCTACTTTTCAGTTGCATGTACCCTGGCTAAACTTGTGCTTGGCTAAAGATGCCATAGCAGATTGACCCCAAAAAGGGTCTGTAACACTTCCAACCATCTCATTCATCAAAGTAACATCTTCCCCACAATGTCTAACTAAGCCAGAGCACTCATAGTGCCAGTTTATCCCCACACTTTTAAACTGGCCTGAGGGATGCCCCTGTGACTTGGTGAGTGCAGTGGATGGGGTAGTGTTCAGTATCAACAGAGGGGCTAGCAGGGAATGTCTCTGCACTGCAGTCGAAGGTAGCAGAAGCATGGACCCCACAGAGGGCTGGCAGCCTCTAAACCTATTTGCTTTTTCAGGTAGGCTTTCTAGCCTTCACCTAGCCCTGTATAACTCTACTCATACCAGGTGAGTTTGAAGCATGCACAATTAAATGAGAAGGAGACACAAGCAAACAGGGATGTTCCCAGACTCTAGGTGACCGAACAGCCTTCTACAAGCAAAGTGTAACTGATTTAGGGCAAAAGCCTTTAAGAAGAAGGAATTCAGTAAGTGGTCTGTAATTATGTCTTGTCTGTATAACACATGCCTAGCTTCCATATGCTGCCCCCACATGTTCTCAGTGTCCTAAAACACTTGCACAGCAGCTGGGATGCCAGTAGCAGTCTCACAGTCACCAGCCACTTCTGTCTTGTTCGATGTCAAGGAAAAGATCTGTCAGCTGTGCAAGACTTTCATAACCTTCCCTCACCTCTAGGAGGGTGAGGCACTTTTGACATCTTTGGCGACAGCAGCACTGTTCTCTGCAGCAGCAAAACATCTGTGTCACAGCTTGAAAATAGGTTGCTCTGATGCAAGTGCCCTTTCCCTGCCTGTTTATTTCAGTGACATTTATGCTATGGCTGAGGTGAGAGGAGTTGAGAGGAGTCTTCCCTTATTTTTTTCTGGTTTTCCCCTATTTAGCTAGCCCATAATTTCACAGGAGAGACTGATAACTTCTTATGCAGTAACATCACTTCCCTGACTCAACTGCATTCCCTACTCATAAAATCATCACATCTGAATATTATTACATTATAAAACAGCAGCTTCTTGTTGACCACCAGCATGTCCATAGGAAAGACTACCTGCATTTTTCAAGACAAATTCCTTCCTGTAAAATCTCGCCAGCTGTGTTTCATAATTCTAAAGTCCCTGACATTTGCAAATCAAAAGGGGCAAAGAAGTCTAAGTACATTCTGCAAAACACTGCAGATTCCTGCTCCATTTTCTGCAGGAGTCACAATTCAGCTGCCTGCTGGATTGCAGGAAAGCAAAGGACACACTGTTTTTGTCATGTTGTTAGAAACTATGCTTTGGCTGGAATTCAGGAGTGAGCCTTTGGTGCTGCTCTGTCCTATCAAGTAAGAATGAAAGAGCAAAAATAGACAAGACACTGTAGTAAAATTTTTTTAGTCAGGACAGCACAGCAGTATACATGGAGAGATGTTAGATTTTGATTTCATGTTCCAAAATAGACTAAACCTAGTAATATTGTGGCTGGAACAAGTTTAGGATCTTTTGAGGTAAGAGAAGGGAGTGGGGAGGAGGAATGACTCTGAGTCATAGATGAGTCCTGATCTCAGAGGCAGTATTCTCACTGACCTCAGTGAAGATCATTGCTTGTATAACAGCTTCCGGATCAGGACCATTTTGAATGCTGAGGGAACCCAAGCCTCTCAAATTTATTTATTTTATCAAGCAGTTAGTTTGGAAAGTATGGGAAGATATTTTTATTATATGTAAATTTTGTCGCTTTCTATGTTTTCTCCCTAGACTCATGCTTAGAGGGTCATAACCAAAAAAGGAGTAAAAAATTTGAATAGGATATTCAGGTAGAGAAAGATGGTTATTGATGCAATTAATTTTCCCACCGTTTGCAGAGAATCAAAAACCTCCTGGCATTACAGGGGTGGTGATAGTCCAAATAGTATTTCATGAAAAGAGTCACCTTCAATTATTATCTGAGCTTCTTTGGATTGGTAAATATTTTCTTTCACCTTAAAATGTAAAATGTATTTGCCTGAGAAAAGAAAACAATGTGGGCAAAAGTGCATATCTTAGTATATTCCCTTTTCTTACAAAATCTTAAATCAGATTAATGAATACTTGAAGCTCCTTAGAAGTCTGTGTATTTCCCACAGCATTTTTGTACAGAAGGGAGGAGTATTATTTCTGCAAGTGTATGCTGTCCTGGATCCTCTACCCAGAAAACATCATGAGCCTCAGAGTTCACAGCTGGTAGAGCTTTATTTCTGTGGATCCTTGTGTCTGTTACTTCTTGTATCCCACAGAGGACCCCACCTGAAAAGCTGTTATAAAGAGTAGAATGTTTAGCGTTATTATACTTGTGATATTTATATATATATATATTTGTATCTAAAAGGAATGATGTTACTGTTTTCTTTAACAGTGAATAAATGCTGCAGATTGGAACAAGAGTTTCACAATATAGAGGCTTTTGTAACACTCTTCTGTAATAAGACAATGCACATGATCAATCAGTGAAATGCTGTTGGTTCTCTTACATCAATTAGAAAGGAGGGGAGTGTATGCTCTCCCAGCTTTCTTCATGAATATTTAACAACAGATTAGATCATTAGCGTTTGTAATTTACAAGCCATTGATCAGATTTTCAGCTGTGTTGCAATGCAAAATTTATAATAGGCTGAAAAAGACAATTTTATCCTAAAGAAAAAAAAGAGGGGAGGAAAAAGGGGTGCAGGCAGAATATTGAGTAGGGCATTTAAAACGCAATACAAGAATAATGCTAATTCAAGGACAGTTTTTTATGGAAGATCATCCCCAGAAGCAAGAGATGTAAATCATGGATAAAGTCATGCTTACTATGCGATATCAGCTGTCCAGTGTAGATAATATGCTTATAAAATCAGTATAGTTAGATTCTGCTAATCCCTTATTTTCATGCCAGCATTTTCAGTCATTGGCAAAGTACTCAATTCTTTGATCTGCCTATTTAAAAATATTTTTGCAAGCTGGTTCCATGAAGAATTCTCAGTCTACAAGAGCATAGGGAGGGACAGGGACATAATATTTGCTTGGCAAAAGTTTATTATTATTTTTTTTATCTTTAAGGTTGTACTCATGTTATGATTGCCACTGAGAAAGCACGGGAAGTCTTGCAATTTCCTAAAATCACCTGTCTCCCGAACTCCTTATATCTTATCTAGGCTACACTCTTCTGCTTCTAAGTCTGACATAGGTTCTCACATGCTTGTGTGCATTTGCAGTCACTTTCTAGTCTGGATAGGCATAATATTGTGTACTTTCCACTTACATTAACCTGCTGATCTAAAAGGCCAAAGTCTTCTGCCACCCATTTTGCCAAGATGCAACCCTTATGTGGACACTGCATTATCTATGTTAAAAGTGGTCTCTGGAAGTCAAGTGAAACAAGAAAAGAGTGAATTTAAGCAATGGAAGAATAGCCAAAACATGTTCTTGACAATACAGTAAGCACATATTCTAGAGAAATGAACCAATACAATGTAAGTAGGAGACCTTCACTGAAGTAAGTCACTCAATTGAATGGAATGCCTGTCAAATGCTCAGAATACTTACAATGAACTCTACAAAAAATCCATAGGTAGCAATTTGGATAATTTTTTTTTTTTAATTATTTCAAAAGATTTAAAATTTAAGTTTTCTGGTCTTAAGAGAAGTCCTTAGTAAGAAAGAGGAATCTTGATGATCTTGAAGGCTTTTTCCAATGAAAAATGGTCCCTGTTTTGAGCGGGTTGAAGTCAGACACATTTTCCAACATGCAGAGCATCAAGTTGACACAGATGGACTCTTCTGGTGCCAGATATGATTTCCTATACAACACTTGCTTGGCAGCTCTAGGAGATATCATCCTTTTTTTGAGAGATGGCTGTTTCCCCTAGTATAGGAAGGACATCTGCCCCTAACAGCTTTGCTGATGTTCTGGAGAACGCAGCCACACATGAGCTAAGAGAGAAATAGGATTCTCCCTGTGGCAGTTGTTTTCTTTAAGCATCTAGGCCCTTCAGAAGTGGTATGGAAGCTGAAGTTACCTGTTCCAGTATTAAATTCAGCATATGTTGCTGAATGGCTTGTTTTGTACTACTTGAAGATTAATTTATCTTTCTCTTAATTGGCAGTCACCATAGGAACAAATTTCAGATAAACCACCTCACCATGCTGGAAGCTGAGGAATTTCCCTCAGTGTCACACAAAAGGCAACTCTGGCCTTATGAACCCATGCAAAGGTTATGATGCACCCTTAAATATATTCAGGGCTGTAACAGAGTATTTTTTCTAATTCTTGAAGTGTAATTGTTTAATAATTTTGTACAGGCATTTGTTTAGCATTTGTACAGGCATTTTTTTCATAACTGTCCAAGAGCTGATAAAGAGAAGAAGCAGAGAACGAAGAGTGTGTGCTCAGATCTTCCTAGCTTCCCAAAGCTGAGAAACTGAGGGGAAGGAACAAGCACTTGAAAGAAGCAGAAGTACCAACAGCTACACTGAAAAGAACACCAGGCAATTGCACGTCCAGAAAAAAAGTAAATGTGCTAGAAGCAGTTCAGGACCAAACTGTTTTGCTATGTGACTGTTTCTAGGCTTCTTCCCTGGTTTGGAGGCAAGATAGTAGTGTACCAACTGTTATGATACCCCTTTAGCAGAAAACAGTTTCTAGGACTTGCAAACCCAGATTTTTTTTGCCCCTTAGGACTACTCGGTGCCATTCTATCTTATGAAAAACCATTGTTTATTGTTTACTTTGTCTTGCAAAATTGGCATGTACCTCCCAAATCAAACTACTTACCTAAGATTCAAAAAAGGGCATTAACAACTCATTTAAAACTCATACCGAAGCCAAGCTTAGTTCACTCATGAGCTGACACAAAGCAGCACACTTGCTGACAAAAGAGCAGTCACAGTGTGCTCTTAATGACTTGCCTTAGTCATAAAGCACCAATGTGTTTTTCTGTAATTACCACTAAGTCTGCTGTTACAAAACCAGCATCATTCTGCCCTGGTGTAGCTCCTCGTCTGTAATGCTTCTCTTTTTTGTTTTTTTTTTTATTGCACAAATAATCAAAGCATAGCGAGTGACAAGACAATTAATGCTGGTTTACTGACACCCAGCCTATTCAAACTACACAACTGGTCTTCTAAATCTTCCAGCAGTCACCCTGTAACTACTCAGATGACAGATAAATCTTCCTTGGTGCTGAGTAAGAATTCATGTGCATAGAAACAAGCATCCTCATGGGTCACAATTGCCACTGCAACAGTACCTGCAATTTAGTCTCGAGGTGCTACTTTTTAGAAGTTCTGCAGTTGTGAAGGTACAAGATATATACATAACCTCAGAATTTCCAAGGGACAGCATCTGTAACAACATTATGAGGTAGTTTCAGGACCAGTAGTGGTGATCCTACATCTTCTTTTCACAGCAAAAGGCCATCTAGACCCTCCTTTCTGAAGGAAACAGAAATGCAATATAACTGTTTTGAGGACAGACACTATATTCATGCATGCAGGCAGTCTAAGGCACTTCCAGTGTACTCCAAGGGTTTGGGGAATGGGTGAGTTCAGGAGTCCCTCCTGAAGCCTTGTAGACAGCAGTGTTATATTGCCAGTAACTGAAAGGGCTGGGGTAATTCTCTGCCCTAAGGACAAGTGACATGGAAGAATACCCAAATGACATGATCAACGCTTTCCCTCTTCCCAGTAGTGTGATGTCATCCAGATTCTGGATCTTACAGCATCCTGCAATGAAAATTTCAAATGTTTAACAGTCAAAGGTGAAGAAATCTGGTTCATTTCTTATTACAGCTCCAGTCCTGGGTGTCCATGAGGATGCCAACACAACATCAGGGCTGGTAGGGTAGCAGAAATTATTTTGATACACCTTTGCTCAACAGACACAGTTGTGGCATGGATTTTGATGTCGGTGTGGTTAAACCCTTTTCTTGTGATTCTTCTTCAAAATCTTCCGAAACTACAGGGTGACATAGCAGTGTGGTGAATATAGAAAACTGAGGAGACAGGCTAAAAATTATTTCGTTATATTTGACTGCATTTCATGTGAATACAGGACCTGAATGGATAAATGGAGAGCGACTCTGCTCTTCTGGCACCTCAGGCTATCATGTGGTAGATGTTTGATCCAGAATTGCCCTCAAAATACAAAATCCTCATTCAAAACAGGATAAAGCATACTGTAACAAACTACAGTTTTATAAAAAGCACAGCAGGCTCTAACTATGATGCACAGCAGAAACATAGGAGAGTGTCCATCACTGCCAGTGTCATAGGTCTCTGGAACTGATTTATTTATGAGATTAAATTCCCAGGTGGCAAGAGAAAATGGATATTGCTTTGTGCCATTAACAGGCAAGGTAAGACAATGCCAGCTGAACCTCTTAGACTGATATTGCTGCTCCCAAATCTGTCAGTCGGCTTTGCCCAGACTACATGGACCACTCAGGCATTTGGCAGAAGTTAATGTTGTTAGAAAAATGTGGTTTACATCTACAGTTTACTGTTTTGACTGTGTTTTTTTTCTTTACTATTGTTAAGAAAATCTTCTAAAATTTATAGGAAGGGTAAGAAGAAGTATAATTTAGCTCGCAGATCTGAATAGTGACCCGTATGGTGTTTATGAGTAAGCCCAGGTAGAGGTCCACAGGAAAATATTATCTGCAGTTAGTACAATTTATTTATTTTTCCTGCCCTGCTTCTTAGAACACTGATTTATCTTATCTGTATGCAAATAGTACAATGATGCGATGACAAATCTGTAAAAGTTTTCATTGTCTCTTATTTAGCATCTGGGAAGTTTCATGTGTCTGTGCCACCTCCAAGCTATTAGTTTTCCAGAAATGAATTAAAGTGTGATTCATAAAAGAGAGATACCATTTATTTTTATGTGGACTCACTTTGCAGCTCCAATATTCCAACAAAACCCTTTTGCCTCTCACTGTTTTACCTCAAAATCTCTACAGGACTTGAAACTCAAGTTCATTCAACTTTATTATGACGCAGCAGCTCTCTTTAGCAGTCAGCTTTCATTTACCTCAGCAGGATTAACTGAATCCATTATTTTCAGCTAACATGCAGTGGCCCTCCTTGATCCTTTGTACATCTCTGTGTGTGGTTTTTTTTTTTTTTTAAAGAACACTCTTGTATTTCTTCACTTGAAATAAAAAGTCATGGAAGTCTCAGGAGAAAAGAGTTTAGGGTCACTGAAATAAACACATCAATATTTACTTACAGGGAAATAAAAGTCAGATGAGAAAGCAGTAAAGTCCTAAGTGTTACTGTTAAAAGGTGAGATGGTGATTTCTATCAGAAAGACTTGCTTGCCTTTCAGCTTGTAGGAGGTGCATAAATAAAGTTGTTCACGGTTTTTTTTTGTTTGTTTGTTTTGTTTTTAACTTTTGTTTGTTTCCATTCCCTGCAGATCACAGTGACTGTAAATCTCACTGCTTGGTCTCACTGCAGGCTGCCTCCAAAGGGCAGCTCTGCTTGCCTGCCTGCTCCCTGCTCTGCTCATTCTTCTATGGTGGTACAAACAATCTTGTGGTTGGACAGCCAGCTGCATCAGATTTTTTATCTGACTGATAAACTCATATAAGGGCTTTAGTTTGTTTTTCGTGTGGGGTGAATTTTCAGACAGATGAGCTTTTGCAAAATGCCTGATGTGAGAAGTGCACAGCCAATTTTCCCTTTTGCTATTCATTTTCTCCATATTGCCCCAAAACTTCAGCTGAGCTTAGCTATGTAAATGTTACATCCAAAGATCCTAGGGCCTTAGGCACAGCTCCAAGCCTTCTTCTCACCATCCTGGCTGTTTGCCTTTTCCTCTCCCAAAGATGATTACATTCATACTTACTCTAAGGCTCCTTTACTCAGGGACTGTAATGAAGATGAAGTTCATGCCCACAGCCTCATGCCTCAAGAACATCCCAGACACTTTATTACAGGTGTGGTTATGTTGCACAACACTGCACCTTACATAGGCACCTACAAAAGCCTTGCTTTGGTCTTGACAGCAATGGTGGGCCTTCCATCTCCCCCAGACTAATTAGTCCCTCTACACAGGAAGATTAATTGCCTCAGGCACAATGCCAGAATGAAGCAGTTGTAGCACTTCTGTGTCCTGAGCTAATTCACCAGCATGACACAATGCTGTTTAGACACACCAGCCTGGACAGAGCTAGTTCTGGTACCTCCACATGGTGTAAACACTCAGTTCCTGTTAGCCAAAACACAGAGCATTTCCAATGCAATAAGTTGGCCACAAAATAAGGAGATGAGATTGCTGTATTAGCTGTTTCCAGATATGTGCATCCTTTCCCTGCACAACTGTGATGACTGATGTCCACAGGTTATAGATACAAGGTTCTAGTATGAGAGGTCAAGTTTGGGAAAGATCATTACAAACCTTTCCTTTTAAAGGAAAAGAATGCCTGATTGCAACTGGAGTTTCCACACCAGAAAAATGACTGGGAAATTTTGACCACAGGTACAGCTAGTTAAGAGTCTTTCCAAATTCTGAATTTGTGCTGGTTGTGGCAATTGTACCTTTCATTTCTGTATCAACAATGACAGGTCCTAAGGAGATCCCTGGGAGGAGGCTTGGGAGTTTAGAGCCTTAGATTTTCCTTCTCTGTGAAAGGAAAGGCTAGCTCAAGTGTTCTACAAACAAGAAATAATATGAGTTGAGGTAAACAAGAGTAAGAAAATCAAAGAAGTTTCCTTCCTTCCCTTCTTTCTCCATCACTTCCTTCTGTCTTTCCAACCTTCCATCCTCCCTTCCCTATATACAGATAACATCACCACGACAGACCCAAACTAAATATGGCAGGTAGCTTCTGTAATGAAGGTAAAAGTATAAAAAATAAGGTTTTTTCACCTTCAGCATGGATGCAGTCTGCTGTACTGCATTTTATTTATTCATTTCTTAAATCAGTTGCTTTCTGTGCTTTTAAGTATGTAGAAATAATAATTTATCAGTAAAAATAATTCAGCAAGATGTTGCCTGAGAGTGCTTGCTATGACTTGATGTGCAGTCTGATGATTATAAGCTTCTTATGTGTCTTAAATGAGGGCGTAGTGTCATGAAAGCCTCTCTGTGAATTTTGGTAACTGATCTCTACAGGTGTAGGGTGTGGATAGAGAAATAATTACCAAAACACAGTAGATCAAAGACAGAAAAAATGCATACTGATAAGTGGCATATAAAAGCCTCCCATTAGTTCATAAGCTTTGGAGAGTAGTTGTCCTGTTGGCTTCATCAGAGCTGATAAACTCATGACACCATGAACAGACCAGATCCGCAAAAGGCCACCAGGACATGTCACCATTGTCAATGGCTCATACAAATCTGACCACATCCAAGAAGGGTTTTATGTGTTCTACTCAGAGAAAGACTATAGGATTATAGATACACCTGATGAAACAAGGGACCCCTTGAGGGATTTCTGTTCCTCTGTTTCTGAGCCAACAGCTGGGTCCAGCTGAGCAGCCTTGAGTGAGAGTGGGGCCCTGCCTGTGAACATGTGAGGGAATAAGCACCATTAATAATAGCAGCATTACGCTGCTAGTGATAGGACCTTGCTTATTCAAAGGTTTACTCATAAATATTGGTTGTTACATGAGTCTCCCTGGACCTGACTTCGTGTCACAGCAAAGAGAAAGTGCAACACCTGTGCTTTAATCTGGGGCAAGCCCTGTGAATTAACAGCTCAGGTACAGTAACCAAAGAGAAAAGTCACAGAATGGTGCATCTGCAACATCTAAAAAACCTTTCTGCTACCCTGAGCTCTTGAGTGAAATGTCATGACAGTAAATGTCAGAGACCTGAACTGAAGAGGTTACTTTCCTTCCTGGGGTTCAGCATCTCCTCTGAATTCACAGTTGTGAATGGGAGAAACCAATTTACAGAAGGTCTCCATATAGACTGGCAATGCAGAACAGTGAAAAATCTGAGCAAACAGAATGGTCACTGTTAGTTCCTCTATCCTTGTTCCATGCACTTCAAACCTGGCTTCTTCCCACAGCCTCCACTAGCCACCCCTGACATATATATTGATATATGTGGTTCTGTGCAGTAAGAAGCCCATAAAAAGAAGCCAGATGCCCAATGTGAGGTCTATCTGTTGCATTCACAGGAAATCTTAGTCTGGCACTGCCAGTGGTGACTCAGGCTCACCTTCTGCAATTTTTGCTGGGCAGCCCTGTAGTTAGGGCACTGGAGAACTTACCCTCAGCTCCAGGAAGTAGGGGAACAGCTCCTCTACAGCAGTGGAATGATCGTCCCTTTAATTCTGGGTTAGCCAGCAGCAGCTGCCCATTTCATTTTTGTATTTATTGCTTCTGGAATAAGTTCATTTCTCACTTCAGGGAACAGTGCTAAAGTCTGGGCAATCTGAAAATATTTGTGGGCAGGAGGGGGAGGTAAAGAAATTTCTTTCCAAATCAGGCTTCTTGGAAAAAAAAAAAAAAAAAAAAAAAATTAGATTTAGTCACCTTTATTTTTCATGTGACTGATCACTCTTGATACACTGTGAATGTCTGTCAAATAATCAAACATTTCCGTACCTACTTAATAGACACCAGATTAACCTCTCACTTGTAAGATAGCATTTGAAAATGTGATAGTGGTTTTTGTCACATATCTTGAACTCCCCTCAGGTCCCAGATGCCGGAATCATGACATTCAAAGGATGTTTTCCTGATGAAATGTGTTAATACTTTACCATATGTAGCTACTTGTGATGAATTGCTTTGGCATTCACTGTAAGAACATTAACCAAGATGAACCCATTTGGTGTTAATATCACTGTAATATATAGCTCCCTGGATAACCCCTTGGAGTTTAACATTCATTTAGAAAACCCTTTTTCAAAAGAGTTTTATTCTATGCTTTTATGTTTTAGAATTAGCAGACAAGCCCTTTTGGATTATATTGTTCAGCTCTTCCTAAATGCTCTGCCCACTGGATAACCTTCTTTTCAGGACTGAAATCTCTGTCCTCAGGGGAAAGCTTGAATCACACTTTTACAATGTACTCTAAAATCACACATTTAGATGGGAGTAACACAGTTACTGTTAAATGGCCTTGAATTTCTACGCACATCACCTTGTTCATACGTCTCTCTTCTGTATTACTTGTGCCTTCTCTTGTATTACTGGCTTCTAAAAAGATCATAAATACCCAAGCAACAAACAGATATTTATTCCTTTCTGATTACTGGTCCATGTTTTTAATCTGTGTCATCCTTTTTCTTTAGTCAGGTGAAACAGTATTACGCTTTATTTAATTTATACTTTGGAATGCACTTCTGGAAATACTAGAAAAACATCTCCCCATGCTCTCCTTTCCTGCCACGGCTAGGAGGTCTGGTGCACACTGCTAACACCTCATGGTCTTCTGTGCTGTGCATGCTTCATGGTCCAGCCTTTGGGGACCTAAAAAATTGCTCTGTATGTGTGTGTGACTGGAGCAGTGTGAGGAGAGACTGTAGAGTTTTGCCTGTGCTGCCCATATAACAGAGGAACAAAGTTTCTACGTCAGAGTGTATTTAGATTAAATGAAACCTTGTTGGACTCAGATAGCAACATGACTATTCAGGCATAATTGCTTGTTTATAAAGATGTTTTGTGACTGAGCAGTTATCTAGATTTTAATCCATTCAGGGTGTTCTATTCCCCATCAAATGTCAGTTAGTGCTAGGTCAACTGCCTAATTTAATTTTAAAAAAAGAAGTTAATATGACAAGTCTTATTTTCCATAAGCCATGTTGATTGATGTTAATTACATTACGATCCATTAACTGTCCTCAATTGGTTGTTGCATTATTTAGTTGGTGATCAACATCAGGACAGATCATCCCATTTGTCCTTTCAAAAATGTTGCCATGCATTCTTCTTGTAGTTTTCCAGGACATCGACTGAGTTCCAAGACTCCTTGAAAATTGACATCACTGCCTCAGAGAGTTCAATCAGCATTTTATAGAGAGGATTTCAAATTAACCAATGCCCACCTATTACAAAACTCTTCAGAATATTGTAGTTTTCCAAAGTGTTTATTATTTTTATGTGCTGATGTTGAAAAGGAATTTATTTAATCATCATGATGTGAAACATTTAAAGTCATCAACATTTCCCTTACATACATACAGAAGAGAAATACTGGCTGAACAATTCCATCATTTCTGCATAATTATTGATTGCTTTTATAATTTTCTTCTACTAATGGACTTGTACTCTCTCCCAGGAAAAATGAGCTCAGCTGCCTAAACAACTGAAATGTTGGATTTTTTTATTTCTTTCTCAGATATATTTGAAAGATCAAGTAAAAAACAAGAAAGAACTGTCCCAAGTGTCCAAGTTCTCCTCTATCTAGTCTTAATTATGACAGTTAGGTAGGTCTGCATGTGTTCTTTGGCTTCTCCTATTAATTTTTTAGATTCAAATAATAATATTTTTAAAAACTGTCTTTGGTTCCATATGCAGTATACATGTATTTTCATAGTTCCTGAGGCTTTTCCTCTAACATAATTTTTTTTGTTGTTTTTTTTTTTTTGTTTTCAACCAGCGTATCATTACTTCTGCATTCTTTATTTTTATCATGGATAAATAGACTTTGTTTGAACATTGAATAAAGTATTATTCATCTTTTCCAGAAACTTTTTTTTTTGTTTACTTGCATTATTTATACCATCTGATTAGGTTTACAACTATTTTTACCCTTGTGAACGTCATTCTTAAAGAATGAAACTTATATATTACTCATTGACACTTCATTCTTTTTGTTATATAATAAGTATAACCACCAATTTAATCAGGTCTCTGATGAATTCCTTTTTCTCTGTTGACAAAAACATGGTGCACATAGTTGAATATAACTTCCCCAAAGCTGAATTTTTCATCCAGAATCTTTAAGAAATGAAGGCGATGTTTTAGTACTGTCAGTGTGCAACCTTAAGCAAATGGTAATTGTCCAAAACAGTATAGTGATTTTAATTTTGATGTATTCAGAAGTCAACTCAGAAGCTGAATAAGAGGATCAGTGCAGGTCAGAGGCATGTGTATGTCACAGTACTCTTGGGAAAGAGCTACCGACCAGAGGTCTCACAATTGTACCTCTGAAGAAAGGTGAGGTACAGTGAAGATGTGTCTGCCCTGCAGAAGATGACAAGGTTGCTGCTAGGCATGAAGAGGAATTTTACCTCCTTCCACTCTCTTAATATGAATTTCCTCAAAGAGGTGCATTTTCATTTCATTAAGGAGCTAATTTTTCCAGTTTCTCTTGAGCAGCAATAGGGATTCCAAGTATAGAATGAGAGTAAATGGTGTAAGTACGTTATGAACTATTTTAACAAATTTTTTGCATTAATTTTCCTCCCCATTTTGGTCAGGATTTTAAAATTAAATCTTAAAATATTCAAAAGAAGAGATTTGGCTGGAAGTTGTGTCATTCTTTTGGTAGCTATACATTAAAAATACCAAAAGCAAAATACTGGAAAATAAATCCAAGATCACAAATTAGTTGAAAAGAAAACTCAGTGATAATTTTCAGAGGTAAAGATGTCCAATAAGTTAGTTCATTAATAAAAGTTCAAATAAAGGAAAAAATCGCACTATTCCTCCAGACTGATTAGTTCTCAGCAGTATCCATAGACAAAGAACAAGGAAAAGACCATGGAAAATAAAAAAGAACAGTAACAGGGAAAAAAACCCACCAAAAACAAAAACAAGAAAAGGAACAATAAAAAGACAAAAATAAAAAGAAAAAAAGTGTTCAAAAGTTATGTTCTTTCTCTCTTTGGATGTTATTAACAAGAACAGCTATCTTCTTGTTGCATATAATACAGCTTCATCTGGATGATTAGTTCACAATGTTGTTTAAATCCAAATTACTGTTGGACAGAACAAATTGCTGTTCAGAAATTTTGTATTCTGTATAGAATCATAGAATTGCTTAGGCTGGAAAAGTCCTTCAAGATCATCTAGTCCAAACTCCTCACAGCCCTATTACCCTATGGAGACTGTAGATAGTATAATGATCCCAACAGAGGAAAGGGATGCCTACTTGGGATAACATAGGAAGTCTTTCCTTTGAAGTTTCATTTTTTCCCTCTTTCTCATCTCAGCAATCCTCTAGTACCATGACAGAAACCAATAACTATTCCTCTGTTCTCTGGCAGGAAATCTGTACAGCAGGAAGAAGATGAGAAAAAGTCTCATGAACTTGTTTTGTAATGCACACAACCAGCTGTGGACTTGGCACAGAGGAAGGCCAGATTTTCATTCAAAGGCATTCTGTGAAAAAACACCATCCATGGTGTCTGCCCATGACACCACCAGAGCAACAGGCTGTCAAAGCAGTGCCGCTTTTCTGGACAGGTGAAACAACAGCTGGGAAAACAAATTATATGTTTGAAAGATATTATTTATCATTTACATTTATCTGCTATTCTTTTCCCCTATATGGAGCTGTACATAGTGGTTGTTAGGGGTTGCAGACATTTCCAGCAATGATGTTTGAGTTGTTTTGCCTGAGATTTATACTGAAGTAAATTTAATCTGCTTCTCACCCTTTGATCCCATTGCACAGAAACTTTCTGACTGCAGTTATGTCACTCCTGATAGTTCTTGGGTTTACAGGCTTGATGAAAAGTTTGTGTGTGACAGGGAGGTTGAGAGTGCCTGCTGCTCTTTGGGCTTCCCAAATGGTTCTGGTAACATGGCATCTTGCAACACCATGCAGCTCATCCAAACCTTTCCTCACCATTTGCCTCAATCTTTCCATAATGTTCTAATGAAACAGCTTGCTCACATAGAGGCTGCTTCTCCCTTGTCCATCCTGTGAACGTGGTCATGTTGGTGTAGCTCCAAGCTGGAACAAAAAGAAGTTCCTGTCAACTGGAACAAGGCACTTAGCCTTTATGTTCCAGTTGACATGAAAGCACACGTGCCATGGACCCTCCCTTTGCTCGTAGCCAAAGTGCAGTGCATTGGAACACCTGCAGCAAACCTAGTACTACACAGATGGAGAGAAAACACATGCTTCCCACCCATTTCCTATCAGCTTTCAAGACCAAGTCCATTCCCCATGTGCAGATCAAGAGGTGAAAGTAAAGGAAGGGAGGCTAAGTCAAGAGGTATATCCCAGGTTGTCACTTCAAGTTTATCAGATGAAGGAAGGAATGAATCAAACCAGCTCCATGCTTAACTACTGCATTACAGTATTTTAGTGATGGAAAGTCACTATTACAACTTTGCTACAATGCAACGGGCTGGCTCTGTGTATCAAAATATTTACACCGGGACCCCCAACCATGAACCATGCTATAGGGTGCTGCAACAGCTGCCACAACATCATTAGCAATAATGTTGAAAGACCGTGGGAGACACTCAGAGGTTTTTGAAACTCACTCAGCAGTAGGTGTATTGTGTAAATGTTAGATCCACAGATACTGCAGGACTTTTAGCAAAGTGCTTTCAACTGGGTTAAACAGAAGTATTCCAGAGTTTAAGGTCTCTTCTGGGACTATTCAAATGTGAAAAAACACTTTTTTATTGTTATAAACTGACTTTACTCCATGAAGTTAGAAATCACTTGCACCTTTCACAACCTGGGACATGATTGTTTCCTTATTTTTTGATGTAGCCATAACTTTTTATTTTTGCACAGTTCTGCACATGAATGCATTTTTAATTCAGCATGGGCTGAGGTAGATGTGAAACTGGATGAATTTGTGGATGATGATTTGTAGAACATATATAAAAAAAAATACATGGAATGTGCATTCCAGAGTGAGAAAAGCCACAAAACCTCATCACCTATTTAATATAAAACCACAAACTGTCTTTCTTATTGCATGCTGTCAGGAATTCTGAGACAATCTATGGGAATGGACAGCTTAAGAAGACATGACTGGCTGTCACTGGAATGTGTTCAACTGTTGAGTTCCAAAGAGTTGCTTTACCTCAGAGTCTTGGTGACGTATTATTCTGAGAATCCTAGACTGGATTGATAAGCAAATATGCCCTTTTCTCTTTGCTTCATGAGACCTACTGTAATAATCAGATATTGACTTTTTTTTCTTTTTTTTTTTTCTTTTCCTACACTTATCTACAATGCTGTAGTTCATTTGAGATGTCACTGAAAAGCACAGTGGCTTGTGTGAAGTGGCCACATGAAGGTATTTTATTCACTGTTGCCTTTCAGATTCCTCTGCTCCGAGTTGATTTGAACAGGAATTTTGGAGGAAGAACCGACTTCAGAACTGAATTTATATGCATGCCTTTATGAGATAGGGTCTTTATTTATTTATTTGTTTATTTATTTTTTTATTTATTAAATATAAAGGTTCACCACAAATGTTTGTTTTTAGGGTCTGTGGGCTGATTTTATTATAACTCAAGTGTTTTAGTTAGGCCTCAAAGGAAGGGCAAATGAACTATTCAAATGTATGAAATATTAATTTTCCATTTTTGCATTTGCTTTAAAATATATTTTTATAATGATGATTTTATTTGGAATTTTAAATTTTACATCTCAGAGATAGTTCCGCTCCTGCCAGCTCACTCTCATCAGTTCTGGAGACAAAAATGGGGTCTGCTGACCTTTCACACACTAAAGGCAGAATCCTAAAAACATTCTCATATACCAAAAAGTTAAAAATAAGCAGCTTCAGAATTATTTGTCACGGCTACAACTATAATTTTCATTGTTACTTTGGATGAAGCATCAACTTGAATATATTTGCCTGGTTATAATGCAGTTAGTGGAATGTTGGGATTTTAAAACAGGTTTATCTACCAGTTTACATCTCTCCATTACGTTTCCTCTCCGGACTAATTGGGGAGGCCCCAGTGGCTTGGTGATGGGTAAATGTGACCCCTATCTCCAAGAGAGGTCAGAAGGAGGATCCTGGGAACTACAGGGCTGTCAGTCTGACCTTGTTGCCTAGGAAGGTTATGGGGAAGATCATCTTGAGTGCCATTATGCAGTATGAGCAGGACAACCAGGGGCAGTCAACATGTATTCATGAAAGGCAGGTCCTGCTTGAGAAAGCTGATCTCCTTCTGGCAAGGTGACTCAATTAGTAGATGAAGGAAAGGCTGTGGATGTAGTCTATCTAGACTCTAGAAAAGCCTTTGGCATAGTTTCCTACAGGATTCTTCTCAGCTGAATGACTGGTGGTGTTCCTCAGGGCTCAGTGTGCGGGCCAGTTCTTTTTAGTATCTTTGTCAATGATCTGGACACGGGGACTGAGTGCACCCTCAGCGAATCTGCAGATGATACTGGGATGGGAGGGAGTGTTGATCTGCCTGAGGGAACAAAGCTGGTGAAGGGTCTGGAGAAAGAACGGAAGGAAGGAAGGAAGGAAGGAAGGAAGGAAGGAAGGAAGGAAGGAAGGAAGGAAAAGGAAACCCGCAACTCAGGGTGAAAACAAAAAAGCTAAATCAGTACAGAAGCAATGCTGTCTCTTTCCTTTGGCAGTATTGATAATATCTGAAAAGCTACAGCTTTTGAAGACAGAAGTCAGACAGGTCTGGATTTTCTGCTAGATGAAATTAAAGGACAGATGAAAAAGTCAGCCTCTGCCCTTTAGCATTCCAGTTCTCTCATGCTGGTTGGGCAAAAGATGTCCATAATAACTGCAACTGTGAGCTAGGGAAGTGACTTCCAGGGATCCAGGTCTGCGTGCTACTTGCTCAGTTGGGCATTTGTGAAAATGCACTACATACTAATTCTTTCACCAAAGATGCAACAAAAAGAAGTTCTCCTTTCCAAAACTGGTCCTTATGGCTATTACAAGAGTAACAGACCAACAAAACAATTTTCTATTTCTGTTTCTGTAATAAGTATTTTACTGTACTAAGGCCGGCTTGAGGAGGAGGGAAGAGACACTGCAGATCTCAGGACAGAGTGCTTTAACACAGGCTTTGTGCAGACCTGAACACTGCCTCTTAACTGCTAATGACATAGGTATCACTGAAGAAATCAGCATCTCAGAAAAAAATACAGTTTCTGAGAACAGTATCTAAATCAAATCAAATGCTCAAGTAGAAATACCTGACCATGGATATTACACCCTAATAAAAAGCAGTCAAATTAAGCTGCTTACATGAAAATGGAGAATACTGAATATTAGGGTAGAATATTTCATTATTTATCATCACTGAAAAATATCATGTCTTTCAAGACAAAAAGGAATTATAATAATAATCACAGAAACAGTGTTAGTCCCTAATCTTGTATTTCTTAGCTGTGTCTCATAGTAGTAGTGAAAGCTAAAAAAATATGTTCAAAATTTGCCAAGAACTTTTAGCAAGCAGAAGAAACAGAAAAACAAAATTATGCCAGACTCAGTCATAATTTGCAGTCAGGATATCCTTTACAAGAACATGAGGGCACACAAGCAGATTATTTTTAACTGTTTGTTTACATACCAAAGTAAGAAGCCAGATGATTAGCAAGAATATTTGGAAATATGAGAAAAGAGGAATAAAAGAGACATTGTTGTTGACCAAGGCTTGTTGTGAGGTTATGCAATGGAAATACAATGTCTATGACTTACTCCAAAAGGAGAATAGTAGAAATTTTGATAGATTTTTTTTCCATGTCAGAGGTACTGCTATCTGTTCCAGATTTCTGGATTGTTCAGGACCACAAGTGCTCCAAAATCTTAAGGATTAAGATTCTAATAAGTAAAACAAGACAAGCTTAAAGAGCATCTGTTACTGACTTCCTGACTCTTCAAGATAGGTAAGTGACCATGTGTAATGTGTAGGAGAGAAAATCTTTGTTTCAGAGACTGCAACCTACAGGGCATCTGTTGATTACAAACCACCCTCAAATAGTGATTTTCTAACACAGAATGTTCTGTAGGCTGTATGAGGTAACCAAATATTAGCTGTAAATTGGCAGATATTCTTTCTGGTAGGAAAAAGTATTAATCACTCACCTAAAAATTAGAAGTTGCCTAAGTGCCAGAGATGATGATCATGTGGTTATATTTATTTTATGGAAGTACATTGTGGTGCCATTCCACTTGAAAAAAGGAGTCAATACAAAAAATACAGTTAGTCACTGGCTGGGAAATCAACTGTGTTCCAAAGGTGTCATGAGAAGTGGCCAAAGTTATTGCAAGGCTGCTCCCTATCACCTGGGAAATGTCACAGATATTGGGGAATCTCCAAGATGAAAAAGGAAAATGTCAATTGCCTCTTCAGAAGGAAAAGCATAAAGGACTTGGGAAATTACAAGCTGGTCAGCCTAATCTAAGTCTCTGGGAGACATACAGAACAGATCCACTATGGAAATCATATCCAGGCATATGAAGAAGACTGGGAACAAGTGGGTGATGTGGTACAGCCAGCACTGATTTACCTTGGGAAGTTCATGCCTATCCAACCTGACTACATTGAAGAGGCTGTCTTGGTGAATGAGGGAGAACTGTAGATGTTATTGTCTTTGATTTTAGTAAACTGAGTAGCCTTATAGTCAAACTGGAGAAATATAAACTGGATGGAAGAACTGTAAAAGGCAGGCAAAACTGACTGGTTGCCAGACTCAAAAGGTTGTGATGAATAGTACCAGCTCCAGCTGGCAGCCAGTTACTAACAGCATTCTTCAGAGGCTGGTATTGTTTAATATCTTCATGAACAAGTTGGAAGATGTGTCAGGATGCATCCCCAGCAGGCTTTCAAGCTTCCCTAAATTAGAGGCATATGGTGAAGGGAAGGGCTATCATTCAACGGGACTTTGGCAGGCTGGAGAAATGGGCTACTTGAAGTTCAGTAAAAACAAATGCACAGTCTTAAAACAGGGGTGGAATAACATCATGCAACAGAAGAGTTCAGGGCAGAATGGATAGAAATACTGAGAATCCTGATACTCAACAGGATGGATATGAGTCAGGAATGTGGCCATGCATGTCCATGTGAATTAGTCGGAGTGTATCTGGCAGAATGAAGGAAATTATTATTCTCCTCCGTTCATCACCCATATTCACTACCTCTAGGGTATTGTAACCATTTTTAGTCTCCAGGTAGGGAAGATATATGCATATATGGTAGGGACTGGAAAACAGGATTCATAAGGAATTCATATTAATTTCATAAGGATTCATATTTATTTTCATTTATTCAACTTGTGCTGCAGACAATAACAACAAGATTGATTTTCAGTTTGATTACAAAATTATTTTATTCAGTCAACACCAAAAATGCTGACATTCTCTAAGAAAAAGAATGTTCAGCAGCCCAAGTAGAGTTAAAAACTCATCTCCTGATTCCTATAATTGTCAAGAAATCCTTGGAGAGAGGAGCAGGTAGAAGTGTGAACAGGAACAGACACCTGAGGAGGCTGAGCTGTGAAAGGGAATGTAAATCCTCAGCTCCAGATTTTCATCTGTGATGGGAAACCTGGGGACTTTGAGCGAGAAATTTTACTCTGTGGTTTAGAGACGGAAAATCCTCTTGGAGCTGATGTAAGCGTGGGTTGTTATAATGGATTTTATTTTATTTCTGCACGGAACTGTCTGTAAAGTGATTGTAACTTTAGATTTAGAGGGTGTGTGCGCAAGTGTCACCATTTTCCTAAGGTAACAAATCAAGAACAGCTGCCCTGGGTCAGATGAAGTATCCCATCTAGTGCATTTCCTGGCACTGACAGTGGCCTATGGACAGTACCCGTGAAAAGACAGGCACTTCCCTTTCCAGATTTTATGGCACTCCTCCAGATCTCTGCTCCAGTCTTTTCTGAATGACATTCTCAATGTCAATGTCTTTTCTTGTCTAGCCAGAATAATCTAGGGACCTCTTTTCAACCCACCAGGGCAAGGTACTCTGATGGTCCAAGCCCCATTCTAACATAATGCTATGGGCCATTTAGGTTACCATTACAAAGAGCACCCAGGGAGATGTGGGTGTAGAGTATCATGTTGTATGCTCCCTTGATGCATGTCTTTTCTGCAGGAGTTCTGTACACTAAAAGCTCCATCTGATGCTGCTTTTCCAGACCATCTCATACAGGCTGCACTTCTCTTCATGTCTATTTATCTATATCCAGGACCATAGCAAGACTGTGACACCTCTTGCTCCTCATCTTTCTGGTCCTATTGAAGTCAGCTCTCTCACAGCCACTGCAGAAACAAGCTTTGCAGAGGGGCTTTTCCCAGCCCTTTGAACCTTCACATCTGAGGGAAAAATACCCCTGAGAAGATTTTACCAGTTCTACAGACACTATCAAAGAAATTAAACACCTGAGGAGGTGCTTTCCATGTTCATTTTGATTTTTATAAGAAGTTTTTAAACATTTAATCCTTTTGATCCCCACCTTTTCTCAGTTTTTGGAACAAGTTTCTGCAAGCCTATGCCCTGTCCTGGGGGAAGTTTGTATGTTACTTGCATTCTTTCTCCAAAATATATCTCTTTTTGTCCACCCTTTCTGAAGAGTCAGAAAGCAGCAGGGGTTGAAACCAGAAGACTACGAAGGCTATGAAAAATAAACATTCCGAAAAACCTTCCCAAGAGAAACTTCACACTGTGGGTTCAGGGCTCCCTGAGGTGAAAATTACTCATTTCTGCCTGTTACTACCTTACTCTGATGCTAGTGATCATCAAACAATAAGGCATTGCATTTCTACTCATGGGACATATACTTCAAATCTGTGAATTGGATCATTCTTATAGTGACTACAAACCCCAAATACAGTAAGATGCTCCTTTAAGCTCTGTGGGACAGTTTAAAAACTGGTGTACCAGGACAATTTATGAGAAAGACAATGCTTACTACTGCCTAACATTAAGCAAAACAGACAAGGTTGTACAAGATAGAGAGTAAAGTGTCTGACCTCTTTGATTCTCCAGGAGCTTTTGTTATAAGCAACAAATCCAGCAATGGCAACCAGTGAAGAGATGGCAAATATGTTAAGATTTAAAAAAATCATAGTATATGGCATCTTCAAAGTAGAAAGGGACCCATAGAGATCATCAAGTCTTGTTTTGCCATGACTTTTGCTCTGGAAACCAAGTATTTTGGTGGTTCAGAGCTTTTTACTTCCCACCATGCAAAAAAAGTCCACTTCACGCTGACCTCAAAGATCCTATTTTCTATGATATTGCATTGCTCACCACTATATTCAAGCACATCTCAGTTTAAAGGGTGGTCCATCAAAAATAAAAAACATTTGCAAGGAAAATTGCATGGACTAAAACTTAAAGGATGTTTTAGAGCTTACTATATCTTATTTAACTATTATTAAATCTTCAATATAGAAAGATAAACAACAACACTGAGCTTTGTACAGAATTACTTATTGATGATATTAAGATTATACTGGAGCTGGTGTGCTATCTGTGTAGGTTAATGTAGCAACATTTTTCATATGGGATCCAAGCTGGATAAATTGAATTGAGTAGAAGAGACTTTCCATCACTTTTTTTCCCTTTGTGTTATTTACAGTGCCCAGTATTATCTTATTTCATAAGCTTGGAAGCTATCAAGAAAAAGATAATATGTGGGGATTCTCATTCATTGCATGGGATTTTTTAACTGCACAGACCCCATTAGAACTGACAAGAAGAGTGAAGCTAAAACCTTGTTGATTGGAGAATATGCCATTCTTAGTGGTTTTCAAGTATATCACACAGTCATGTAAGAGGTTTCTATTATCTCATTGAGTGCCAACAGGGTATTAAAGCCTGACACTGAAAACCCTCAGGGAAATGACTTCTGCTGCAAAATAATGAATCTACTCATAATTGAATGTCTCCTGTCTTGACAGAGGAAAAAGCAGTGGATGAATGATCTCCAGTCCACCATTTACAGTCAAACAATTGCTCCCTTCCCAGTGTCAATCTGACTGATACATAGAATGTGAAATAAAAGAAACCAGATTACTGCTATAATAAATCCTGTTATATCAGAAGATGCCAGAACATGTATCAGGATCATGGGTCCATATGGGCAAGCCATGGCTTGGTTAATGTTCTTGGTTTACTGACACAATCAGTGGATGTCCCAAGACCAACCTTTTAAGATGCTCGTGTCCTCCTGCACACAGAGGAGGCTGCTGCCTGCTGCTGGCCCTGCAGGACAGGAATGAGAGAGCCCTGCAGAGTGCTGGGACTGCTGCTCTCAGGAGGATGAGGTAATATGATAGCTATTTTAATGGCTGCTTTTAAAGGATGAATTACTGTACCATTTAGCATGTGCAGTGGTTCACACTGCATACTACTGAGTACCTCCTTCCTCATCTGTAAATAACTGGTAAGCCCACAATATGAGTATGGTATATAGTATTCTGTAAATTCCCATTTTGAAAATAAAGTTTATCAAAGGTTAAGTAGTACCAGTTGTGCTCAAATACAGAGACATCTTTCCTCCTGACATGCTTTGCCCTGTAGATCGTAGGAAGTAGATCAGGTCTGTGAGCTCTGACTAACCAAATGGTGGCAGGTGAGTTGCAGGCAACACACCCCTCACTTTCAAAGTCAGGGAACCACAGGACCATCAGCCCAGTCTGGAGTACATCAGCAAAGGTGCCATGGGATACCCACCCCCCTGCCAAGCTATTTTTGTGATACCAATTAACCTGCACACTGGAGTTGACTCTTTAGAGATTCAGAAATTTCTCTACCTCATTTCTATCTCCAAATATGAAACTAGTGCCTATCTAGTGCTGGAGCCCTGAGACCATCACAGCCTCATGAGCCAGAGCCCCTGCCAGAAAATTGGTCTTGACCAAATGTTTTCAGAATGAAAAACACAGGGCAAGCAACTCTAAAACTAGTCGTGGGGTTGCATGTCATGATGCAGTAAAAGTAATGACATACATTTGGAAAGCCTATGTCTAATTCTGAGCTCCAGACTTTAAAGAACATGATCACTTTTATCTAGCTCTATGAGAGCAGAATAAAGCATAAGCAGAAGTAAAGATCTGCGACTTGTAGATAAAAAACCCCAAGCCAGTTGCAAGATCCTTTAGAGTCAGACTAGTGATTAAAGTAAAGACAGACAAGAAATTCAATAGCTGAAGTCATAAATTTTGCTCAGGGGGGAACATAAGACTGGTAGTTTCACTTAAAAACAAGTGTACAGAAGTCCTAAGAGACATAGCAGTAATCATACAACTATGACAAATGTAATTCCTCCTACAAAGAAAGTCTGTCACCTGCCATCAAAGCCAAACATCTGGCCAAAATACAGAAAAAAGAAAAAAAAAGTGAAAAAAACCCAAAGAAGACAACACATAGAGACAAAAAAGGAAAGGATAACCAAATAAAGAAGAAGCATATTAAATATATAGGTCTACCTTATTGTGTATAATACATAAGGTAACTGACTGCTACACACACGATATGTATACTACCCAGGTCAATTGTTCTCCTGCACCCCACCATAAAAGATAGAATAAGAACTTAGAAACTTATATTACAATCCAATTCCCAAAATATTGGGCAAAACCAAGCATATAGAAGTTAGGAATTGTCAAGTGAAGATGTCTCCTGCCAGCTTGACTTGGCCTTTTCGGTGAATGGATTAATACAGAGTTTATACAATAGCAGATAATGATTCAATTCTTAGCCCCAGACCTCCTGAGTACCAGCTTAACAATCCTACCTGCAGTCCTTTCTTCTCACTGTTCATTTAGAGCACTGCATGAGGCAAATGATTATATAATTAAAGACTGTATCAAAATGCACATGCACAAGTCCTTAAATTAATGCTGTACAGACGGCATTAAATCTGACATTTCCTACCACTGGAGTGCTTGTCTTTGGAAACCCAGCTTTCTTCTCAGATTGGTTAAACCAGAGGCTTAAATACAAAAATCTAAGTGGAAAAAAAAAAGTCTAAGCATTTGAAATTAATGTTAATATCTGGGGTCAGAGCATAGGTTTTGTACTATTTTTATACAATTAAGATAGTAAATATTAGTAGAAAGAAGAAAGTGCCTGGTTAGATCCAAGACAGAACTCATTTTCTATTTAATAATTTTACTTTTCAGTTGTCTCTTCTAAGTAACCGCAATTGCTGAAATTAACTGCTTTTTTTTAGACTGTGTCCACATCTAGGACTAATAATACTTCATGTTTATAGCTACTGCTGAAGAATGGTGTGCAGAAAAGCTCTTGCTTTTACTTATCCCTATAGAGACCTAGATCACAGTTTAGTTCTGCTAAATTTCTTATGCACTGGAAATGAAGAGGAGGAAAAGAGACCACACCAGAGACCCTCCTGCAGGGAGGAGGGTACTGGGCAGATGACAAAAATTGAGCAAACAATGTATTCCATCCCATACATGCGTTAGTATAAATTTGAGGGATCACAAGGGTTGAGCTCTCCTCATCCATGGCCAGCATCCTGGGAGGACTCCTTTCTTCTGTCTTAGATCCGGCTCAATGAATCCTTGGATCCAGCTCCCATTTGCCAGTGAGTACAGGAGTCCAGTGTGTGACTTTCCGAAGGCCTGCTCTGTAGCCTTGGTTGGTGATGTGAGCATTATTGTGAGGTATCATGATACTGCTTTTGTATATACTTGTATATATTTCATTATTTTCCTTGTCATCACTACTGTTTCGTGACAGCTGTGTAGCTTAGTTTCCAAGCTGTAAGCCTCTCTCCTTTACTCTCTCTCCTTTCCCCTTCTGAAAAGGGAGAGTGGTTAATAGAGAGCATCTGTCATTAATTTAATTGCTAGCCCAGCGTTAAACCTTGACATTATCCTGTGTCAATATGCAAAGGTTAGTCCTACAGTACTTCCTGGAGGAGCCCAGGTATCCAGATCAGGCTTGTGGGCAGACTGAGGACATGCTTCTTGCCTTCCTACAGAAACTAAGATGTAGAATGGGGGAAAGTATGTGTCCAGATCCTGGTATTTCTGTAACATACACTCAGGATGCTGCCAAACAGAGGAGACTGAGGGCCCACAAATATCTAGCTCGTTAGACACCATCTCTTCCTACTGAAGGGAAACATGAAAGACTTTTGCCAGTTTACAGCTTTACTATCTCCAGAAGATTGTAAATATGAATTCCTGAGCTCGCTTAACTCTGGAGGGTAGAAGATATGATGGCTATAGACCATGTTGTCAAGCTCATTTGGCAGTCTGAAAGAGGGTGGTTCTGCATATGACACTTGCTCTGATAACATCAGAGGCAGTTGTATTAATAGTTCTGCCTAAGCAAAATTGTGAAGCTCCCAACTACCATGTTTGTAAAAGAAAAGGGACCATTACTTCTCCACTTCCTAGCATAACACTATCAGAACAGATGCTTCAGAAGACACTGGGTGGTTCATTACATGATTTGTATCACACCACAGAAGTTATAAGGTATACAGCCCATGAAGTCTTTGAATGAAAACATGGAAAGATAAAAGGTAGGAGGGTCTTCTTCTTTCTATAAAATGAGCAAAACTGAACTCTGATTCCACTCCTACCAGAAGAAGAAAAGGGAGAGGTGAAAAGGGTAGAGCTGTGATAGACCCAGGTCTGATGCTCCTGGAAGACACTCTGTCTCACTCCATCCTCATTCAGAAACATCAGAAGCCCGGCTTACATGTCTTTGATATAGGCAAATAATGGCAGGTTAAAAATTGTCATCTCTAACAGGTTACTGACTCTGACAGCCACTTTCTTGACCTGGTCTACAGAGAAAGAGCAATACATGGAAGATAGTATTTTAAACTTCATTTTATCTTTTCTTCTGTCCTCAAATATAGGATTAAACCCCACTAATGCTAGCTTATTCTTCAAAGTGGTTCTTACCATAAGGTTCCATACCTTTCCATATATCTTCAGTGTTTTAACTCAGCACATACAGCTCCTGAGATAGACCGTGGGAATTGACTTGAATTTAGGTTTCATCCCTATCAGAATCAACGATTAGCACATTCCTGCCAAACTGTAGAGGTGCCCTGTATGAACACAGAAAGCATTATTTACAGTGTTGCTTCGGAGGCAAGATAGGGTATTGACTTTCAAAAATTAAGGTCTCAGAAGACTGTGACTTGAAAGTAAGATTTTATCAAACTTCTTAAATATCTATCTGCTTAGTCACTGCTCAGTGTGTCATTCCCGAAGTGCAATACTATGCAGTCCATCCTAGGATTTTTTCCTTAAATTCAATCTCTTTAGAAAGGCCCAACTACTCATGAAAATGCTTCTCTTTTTCATTTTTATTTTTTTCCCCCTTCAGTTGGGAAGAGGCTGAATCAGCCTAAAATACTTCTGTTTTTTGAGGTGAAATGTGAACTTAGAAGACCAAACCACACCGCAGTGAATGACACAGCTGTTTGTTCTGTTTGCCAAGGTGTGCTTTTAGATAAGTCATATTTGTGACTAAATGATTTGTCATCAGTTCTTTGTTGTAGTTTATCCATCAGTGAATGCTTTATGTCATGCACTTCACTCCATACAAAATGAGCTGCTATTTTAAAACTCTGTCATAAATATCTTTTAGTATATTGTGAAATAGATAGAGTACCCAGTCACTGAAAAGTGATTGTTTTCACCATTCCCAACCTTAATGAACTTGAACATTTTATCTAGGTAATCTACTCCTAATATACAAAGGGTCTGTTAATAGTTGAAAAATGGTCAAAAAATTCTTCTGAGTCTGCCAGGGCTGTATGGTTGTGTAGGGTATGCCTCAGCATTCTCATCAGTTTGAAGTTGACAAAGTGAAATATCTCCTGTAACTTTGAAGCAGACGAAGAAAAGGATTGAAAATGTTCATAATGCAGTCTTTGAAATCAAATTATAACTTTCAGCATGTACTGTAGGACAGTGCAGTGTGACAAGTATTAACTTGCTATAATAAAGCAAATATCTTCTTAAGTATGGTAGAGTTTATTCGTGTTAATATTATTGCTGCCAGCAGGGAGTGGTGGTATGTCCTCAAAGTTCACATATATTCACTGTAGCTTACTTAAAAACTTCCTAAAGCAGCTTTATTGCTTTCTTGAAAATAATCAAGGACATGACAGATCATGTGTTCTTCATCTACACAGCACCATGAGAAATATTTTGCTGCTTGCGTGGCTTGAAAAAGTCCCCATTTCAAACAAGCCTTTAATTGTTTTTCTCATCTGAAAGAAGTTCTAATATGCTTTTGGCAATACAAGAATCTTTTTTTCTATCAAGACATATCGTTTTAGCTACAGGGAATTGTTGGCAAACAATAATATTTAATTTGCTATAATAAAGAAGTCTTCATGTGAATGAATTTGGCTAATGCTATAGTATAATTTTGCTGCTTTGGAATCAGCTATGTCTAACTTTCTTCTATATTTTCACAGTTCCTTATCAACAAAAAGTTTTGAGCATTTTGGGTTTTAGCATCCAAAGTAGATTTATTTTAATGACTTGCCCTGTCTTCACTTTGCCATATATCTGGCATTCAGAGATGAGTAGCTTAGAAAATGACAGTAAGCTTCCAGCAATTATTGCGCTTTTTACTGATCCATGGTCACTGCACCCTGGAAAGTGCAAGAACCCTTTCTATTTTAGGGTATGTTATAACTTAACAGAATGTTTTGGGCACATCGGCAGCCATGATTCTCATAGAAACCAAACTCAGTCAGCTAAATGCTCAAATAATCCTCACACCTGAACCTAGATCACAAACAGACTCCTTCTATTCTGCTTCCTGTAACTTTTAGAGCCAGGAATTAATCATGATAAATACATGGAATTTATAGTTTTATGATCCACAATCTGAATTTTTAGGATAGTACTAGACATAGATTTCTAGGTGGGATAGAATACTGAATCTTGTATTTCCCCTGAGAATGTTTTTATTTTCCAAAGGTAGCAAAGGTAGTAATAATATTTCAAAGGAATATATAAATATTTAGGAATTATGAAAAAATTATTTCAGTAATGTTGAGTATTTTATGTTGAACTGTTGCTCTTCTATAAATGGCACATTGATTGATGGTAACAGTGACTGTCCTATCAAAAACATCAGCATACATATCTCAGGCATCTGATGCTTATTTTTTGTGCTGTGGTCAGGCCTCTTGACTAAACTGCATGTTTTGTGCTGCGCCATTACAGTGTGACTAGAAAAAAACTTAGAACGTGTTACAAGCAATATTCCTCTCAGTAGAGACTGGCCACAGGGAAAGGTGGTATTGAAGTCCTACAAGGCTTTACTGTGGCAAAGAAAAACAGTTTAATGTATTATTAAAATTAATTACAAATGGTTGGAATTAAATTTAAAAAAATATATTCTAATGCTTTTAATGCTTAAAAAAACTGACAAGTACAGCCACAAACAAATCCTTCTAAATGTTTACCAGAAGAAAATCAGGAAGCAGTGAAAACAGAATTTTCTATGAATATCTGTACATTTGCTCAGAAAATCATTTGACAAAAAAATCCCAATCAGCTCTATTTAAGAGTTTGCAAGGATCAAGGTGCAGCGTCCTTGAAACTAATTTAATTAAAAATCAGGTGAAACTGACAGTTTTTCCCTATCTTGAAACCACCTGATTTGTTATTAAGGATCAATCTGATCTGGTGGTGGCAGTGTGTGCCTTTGGCTGAGAGGAAGAAGAATTGCCGAGGGAGAGCCGTACATTGGGGAGGGTTCTTGTCAGCCACCACAGAAAGGTTACTAATAAACCCACCGGTCACTAATGTGATGGGAGCAGCTCCCACATGCCCAGAGAGAAAGAGACCCAAAGGAAAATCCCCTCCTTTGGCAGCAAATTTAGCCTCAACCCAACCCATCGCTTCTTGTCGCTCCCTTTCTTGCAGAAGCCTGTTCCTTTAAGTGATGAAAACCGGGATAATGAACTCTGACTGAGGAAAACGCTGAAGGAGAGTTAATGAGGTTATCTGGCTTTACTTGGGATTATTAGGTAGAGCCATCAGCAGGCGCAGGGCAGGGGTGCGGGGCTGCTGTGCGGGCTCGGGGTGTGAGTGGGGAGCTCCTGGCTAAATTACTTGGGATGAAATTTCTGCCTGGGCGTTCTGTGGAAGTTAAAAGCTGCTCACCCAGGGTGACTCCAAACTCATGTGGGTGGCCCCAAAATAGCAAGGGGCTGGCAAAAGCCACAGGAGAGCTTTTCCTCCCTTACTCTGACAAGCGAATATATTTTTTACCCTCAGCCTTCGAGAAATCAAACAGAAGCAAAACTGAAGCACGCACATGCTCAAAAGCCTTCGGCATGTGAGGCAGGAGCATCTCCAGAGGTTAGGGAGGAGGGATTATCACTGAACCTCTCCTTTCTCACTTGTTACCCCATCAGACCCTGCAGTGTCCCCTCAATGCCCATGAGTGCCTGCAGGGCCCTGCCTGCCCCCATGTGCCATGTCAGGGCTGTCCCTTGGGGGAGGAGAGCAGCCCTGCCCCGGGGAAGTTCATGGCTCTTGTTCACCTGCTCACTGACAGCAGAGGTAGACTCATGTTGCAATTCAGATCTCTTTATAAATGCACGAAAAAGGCAGACTTGCAGATCCAACAGTTTTCAGAAGCTGTGATTCAGGCTAGTGAAAGCAATGAGATGTGCATGAAAGTCAGAAACTCTTTGTAGCTTTGTCTTTGTTTCTTATTTTAAAGTTTTCCCTCTCCTACTACCATTTCTCTCTTGGTTTTCTGGCTTCCAAGACTGCAAAACATATCTGGTTACAGTATTTTTTTTTTTTTTTTTTTTTCCCCTGAGATACAAGCTAAATTCTTGGTCAATCAAGTAATCTGAGGAGCCTGGGCTTTAAGAAAAATATGAAATAGTCTGAGCTAAAATAATGTTGCAAGAGCTGGTAAGCACACCAGCTTTTCTTCACCTCTCAAAGTACGTGCCAGGGGAAACACATGCCTGAAAGGTCATAAGAGTATACCACAGGATCTCACCTGTTTTATATCCCTGTGTGGGCACTATATCAGCCCTGCAGTTGTATTACAGTCCTACCTGTAGCTCTGTAAAACCCTACATTTTCCACAGGGAGGTATATCAAAGGGTCTTTGGCATAGAAGGCTTACATGTAAAAAAATGAGATATTAGTAGTTCTTCAAACCAGCTTTTCCTCATTATTTACTAAGTGAAATCGTAGTGCTCATTCCTAAGCAAGCACATAAACCCCTGTGCCTGCTGTGTAAAGACTTAGGCTGAATTAACAGTTAGATAGAAATTCTCTGCCCTTAGGAAACCTCCTCTAAAATCTAATTACACAATTTTTTCTAACTCTTTGTACATTGATAATAGGAAATTTATATGCACAACAAATATATTTTTCCATATTGATTTTTGCAAGGTCAGATTCAGCAAGATCTGAGAGAAATAAATGCTGCATCCCTTGTTGCCTAGTCTTTGTTTTCTGCTTCATGTTAAAAACAATGCTCTCTTTTTTTGTTGTTTTTTTTGTTTGTTTTTTGGTTTTTTTTTGTTTGTTTGTTTTTTTTTGTTTTGTTTTTGTTTTGTTTTGTTTTTTTTGTTGTTGTTGTTTTTTTCCCCCAATATTTATTCAGATACTTGGATTCAAAAAGTGGATATATATTCACTGTGCACTTCCAAAAGTTTTATCTTACCCTGGTTCACAGTAATAAAACCATCTCTTAATTGGCCAATTTGTAATGTGCAGATCAGTTATGTTATGTACAAGTTATGTAACTTATGTAAAATTACTTATTATATAGGAGTAAAAGAATGAGCATTTTAAGATCCTGACTATCACGGCACATTTTCTCCTATAGCAGTCACCACAAAAAATTATTCAGTGTTGTTAGGAAAGCATGGTGGGTGAGTGCGTGTATACAAACAGGAAGCAAACGTTGAAGAGAGAAAGACCCAAATCCCAGGTCTTAAATGTAACCTGCGGCAGAGGCAAGATGAACACAAAACTTTTTGACTGAAGCATCAGATGACACCGTATACTGCTGTGGACTCTTGGAGGGTCTGCACTAATTCCCATGTTACCCAATTGTCTGTAATCAGGGCAGCATCAGACCAAATGAATGGAAATAGTGGTAAATCTGGGGAACCCCTTAAATGATAGAGGGAGCCCAAGTTTGTGCTCACATAACTCAGGCTGGAACGTGTTAGAACTGTCCCCTTACAAAAATATGTTAGTTCAATGAATAGGCCTGCACTGGTGATAGGTGCATGTCAAACCATATCAGGCTACATCTTAGCTCTCTTAGAACAGTTGGCAAATGTAAGAGTTTAAAATATCCTAAAATCTATGTATCTTATAATGGGCTGCTAAGTACATTCTTTGCCATGCTCTACTAGCAAGAAAGTTAATCAGAAGTCTGACTTTCAAATAATCACATAACATTTCATAGAATCATAGAATCATAGAATCATAGAATCATAGAATCATAGAATCATAGAATCATAGAATGGGCTGGGTTGGAAGGGACCTCAGAGATCATCGAGTCCAACCCTTGATCAACTACCACCGCAGTCACTAGGCCATGGCACTGAGTGCCACATCCAGTCTCCTTTTAAATGTCTCTAGGGATGAAGAGTCCACTACCTCCCCTGGCAGCCCGTTCCAATGTCTGATCACCCTTTCCGTGAAAAAATTCTTTCTAATATCCAATCTGAACTCTTTCCCCCGGCACAATTTAAGACCATGCCCTCTTGTCTTACTGAGAGTTGCCTGGGAAAAGAGACCAACCCCCACCTGGCTACACCCTCCTTTCAGGGAGTTGTAGAGAGCAATGAGGTCTCCCCTGAGCCTCCTCTTCTCCAGGCTGAACAGCCCCAGCTCCCTCAGCCCTGTCTCTTATACNTAAGAGACAGCCTCTTCTGTTCTCAGGATCGCCAGCCTTTAGTCTTAGCATTCTTGTTCCATCCAGTAGCCACCATCTCTGACTCATCCTGAGGTGATGGACTTGCATCGTTTCTCTCTAGGGTAGCAAGGACAGTTGGCAGGACACATGTTTACCTTCTAGGAGGTTTGGAGCAGGTCCATTTCTCCTGAGAGACCAGGGAAGAACTTTCAAAACCAGCATGACATGAGAAGTCAGATACTTATTCCTCCTGGAGGTTGTAGTGGAGCAACTGAGGTGTTTTACCACGAGTTCAGCAGTCAAAATTTGAGCCTGACTGAACATGAACCTATCAGCACTCTAGGCAGCACATCTATGGATGATTTTCATCAGGCTAGGGAACCAAAGGATCTGAATCTGATGCTCATCATAATACTACCCTTAACTGTGTTTATGTCATAAACTTCTTAGCCTGAGAAAGGACTGGAGGAAAATCAATATGCAGATGCTTTTCCAGGTTGTACAGCTCTCTTAAATGAGTGAGAAACCTTGGCTGGCACACCTGATAAAACTTTGCTGCCCCCAGCACTGTCCAGGACAATGGAGGAACAGACTGTGTGAGAGTTCAGACTGGCACAGAAAATCCCCTATCATTATTCTATGAGAAAGATTTATTCACTTTCTGACGTTTCACCATTATATTTTTGCACCCATCGGTGCAGACACGTATGCAAAAAAATAAGTTTTGCATGCTGGTAGTACATTATTCATAGGTACGCTGTAGCTCAGATTGTTCTATTTTATAAATATGTTGACTATATGGAAGTTACTCCATGTTTGAACTGGTGTAAAAAGAGAGGCCAATATATATGAACATATATTATTTATTAACACATATTCAGGAGTTATTGCTTTAACTTGCTTCATATCAATAACAAAACAGTTTTACAGCTTGGAAACTAAGCTACACAGCTGTCACGAAACAGTAGTGATGACAAGGAAAATAATGAAATCATAGAATCATAGAATCATAGAATCATAGAATCATAGAATCATAGAATCATAGAATGGGCTGGGTTGGAAGGGACCTCAGAGATCATCGAGTCCAACCCTTGATCAACTACCACCGCAGTCACTAGGCCATGGCACTGAGTGCCACATCGAATCTCTTTTTAAATGTCTCTAGGGATGAAGAGTCCACTACCTCCCCTGGCAGCCCGTTCCAATGTCTGATCACCCTTTCCGTGAAAAAATTCTTTCTAATATCCAATCTGAACTTCCCCCGGCACAATTTAAGACCATGCCCTCTTGTCTTACTGAGAGTTGCCTGGGAAAAGAGACCAACCCCCACCTGGCTACACCCTCCTTTCAGGGAGTTGTAGAGAGCAATGAGGTCTCCCCTGAGCCTCCTCTTCTCCAGGCTGAACAGCCCCAGCTCCCTCAGCCTCTCCTCGTAGGATCTGTGCTCAAGTCCCTTCACCAGCTTGGTTGCCCTCCTTTGGACCTGTTCGAGGACCTCAATATCCTTCTTGAACTGAGTGGCCCAGAACTGAACATAGTACTCGAGGTGTGGCCTCACCAGGGCTGAGTATAGGGGCAGAATTACCTCCTTGGACCTGCTGGCCACGCTGTTCCTGATACATGCCAGGACGCCATTGGCCTTCTTGGCTACCTGGGCACACTGCTGGCTCATGTTCAGCTTCTTGTCAACCCAGACTCCCAGGTCCCTTTCTGTCTGGCTGCTCTCCAACCACTCTGTGCCCAGCCTGTAGTGCTGCATCGGGTTGTTGTGGCCAAAGTGCAGGACCCGGCACTTGGCCTTGTTGAATTTAATTTATTTAAGATCAGAATTGATAAGGTAAGTAAACAAAAAAGTAATTTTCCTTCCATTTGATTTCCCTGTACTCTGATTGTGTCTCTGGAGTTATCCATGTATCCTTAAGTACATGTATAGATATAATGAAGGGGCATTCAGCAACAGCAGCTGTGTTCATATGTTACCTTAATAGAAACTATCTTTTCATGTAAGCAAATCTTAAAAAATACAGAACTAGAATTAGGTAATAATTCTGTACTCATTGCCTTACTCCTCCGCTAACAAATCCATTGGATCTGAAGGAAAGGTAGCTAATTTCCACTATGATTCACATAGTGTTTCCTTATTTACTGTTTTTAATTATCTGAAGTGAAACACAAATCTCCAAAGATCCATCTGAAGACAGACTGTCTCCAGGAAAGAGCAGCTAAATCTGTGGTTGACTGTTTTATCAGAATCAGTGCAAATTCACAGCTTCCCTGGGTACATGGTGGTACTTTGGCACAATGCCAAGGCTTCTTCCAAGTTTAGCACTGTCCTCTTCTGTTCTCAGGATCGCCAGCCTTTAGTCTTAGCATTCTTGTTCCATCCAGTAGCCACCATCTCTGACTCATCCTGAGGTGATGGACTTGCATCGTTTCTCTCTAGGGTAGCAAGGACAGTTGGCAGGACACATGTTTACCTTCTAGGAGGTTTGGAGCAGGTCCATTTCTCCTGAGAGACCAGGGAAGAACTTTCAAAACCAGCATGACATGAGAAGTCAGATACTTATTCCTCCTGGAGGTTGTAGTGGAGCAACTGAGGTGTTTTACCACGAGTTCAGCAGTCAAAATTTGAGCCTGACTGAACATGAACCTATCAGCACTCTAGGCAGCACATCTATGGATGATTTTCATCAGGCTAGGGAACCAAAGGATCTGAATCTGATGCTCATCATAATACTACCCTTAACTGTGTTTATGTCATAAACTTCTTAGCCTGAGAAAGGACTGGAGGAAAATCAATATGCAGATGCTTTTCCAGGTTGTACAGCTCTCTTAAATGAGTGAGAAACCTTGGCTGGCACACCTGATAAAACTTTGCTGCCCCCAGCACTGTCCAGGACAATGGAGGAACAGACTGTGTGAGAGTTCAGACTGGCACAGAAAATCCCCTATCATTATTCTATGAGAAAGATTTATTCACTTTCTGACGTTTCACCATTATATTTTTGCACCCATCGGTGCAGACACGTATGCAAAAAAATAAGTTTTGCATGCTGGTAGTACATTATTCATAGGTACGCTGTAGCTCAGATTGTTCTATTTTATAAATATGTTGACTATATGGAAGTTACTCCATGTTTGAACTGGTGTAAAAAGAGAGGCCAATATATATGAACATATATTATTTATTAACACATATTCAGGAGTTATTGCTTTAACTTGCTTCATATCAATAACAAAACAGTTTTACAGCTTGGAAAAGTAATTGTCTTTTTGCTTTCATTTCCTTTGACAGGAAAACCAAAATTATTTTGGTGCCATTTCACATGACTAACACTTTCAGAAACACAAAGCAATGTAATAATAATTTGGGACGAGGGAGTTATGCAGAAGAGAAAACATACATTCTGCAAATAAATGTGATACAAAGATTATACGCACAGACAATAAGGGAAAAAAAAAAAAAAGAAATGAAAAAAGCTAATAATAATGTTTCTGCGTAATGCTCTCCCAAATTAAATGGCTCCGATCTGGTGTCTCTCATGAATCATTGTATCAGAAACTGCCACAGCTAAAATGAGATTTCTTTGCTGTGCTCAGTGTGAACTAAAACAGTAACTTAAGCCTTTTGTTCCTGAGCTTTACCATAAACATTTGTCAAAGAGAAGACATCCCTGTGACTTTTGAAAGCGTATTTAAATTTTGCCTTGGACAAATTAAATATAGAATATTGAAACAACATCCTATGGAAACAGTGTTTCTGATCCATTTAATTTGAAGTGAAAACAATTAATTTAAATTTAGCAAGATAACAGTTAGTAACTGAAATGTTGACAGTTACCTAATTATAAGATCAAAATCTGACTCTCAAATTGTGTCTTGCATATACATACTCTGTGTAGCACATATGTGTCAATGTTACTGAAGCATCCCACCATTTCTGTGTTGCCTGGTTTTAGAAATTCGCCATGGGAGACATTTCATGGCATGAAGCAAATCTCTACATGTAAAGTAAAACTTTTAAAAGCACAACATAAAATATATTTCAACAAACAATTCAACATTGACTTTTTATCTTCATAAAACACAAAGACATTGAAACAGTCAAATATTTTTGGCTGAGCTACTTAATCTTACTAACAGGAAGACAATTTGATGGTTTATTTTAAAGAAAAACAAAACAAAACAAAACAGAAAGAGTTCAGTACTTTCCCTTGGCTTAAAATTGTGAAGTGCATTACTAAAATTATACTTTTTCAAAAAAATTATTTATTGAATTTCTACTGTCTTGCCTTGGTTTGTATTTAGGCCTCTGGATCACATCTTGCAATTTGTGGACTTGATTCTCAGGGAGTTTAAAGTGCTGGAAAGACTCTGTTCATTTGGGTTGAGCTCTGTGTTTCAGATGGATAAGGTTTTGAAAGCTTCCCAGTTACCTCAGAGGTCATTCAATAAAGCTTTCACCTCTGCTTTTGGCCCAGAGTTACAAAACTTTACCAAACAATACTCCTGTTTGGAATAAAACTATGTTTCTTTTCAGGGATATGTGGTAAGTTAGGCATGCAGCAGGCAGAGTTGAATGCTGCACTGATAGGCAAATATTCATCTCTCTTCAATTACACTGTACATGAGTTAGTTAAACAGCAAATATAAACTATGTGAAAAAATTGTGGTATTGAGTTGATTGTAGAGACATACTGAATGGCATGTTTCTCAACTGCCATAAAATTAGGTTGCCAGTTTACCGATGTCATTCTTCTCAAACAGATCTGATGAAAGGGACAGAAAACTGTTTCAGCACACCTCATATCAGCACAGAAGGCACAGTTGGAGATCGATCCCACACAGGGAAAATAATCAAAAAGATAGAAAAGCCACAGTAATTTAAAATTATGGAATGTGAACATTTCTGACTGCTCTTCCAGTAAAAGCAGCAGGCTCAATTTGTAAGATGAGCTGTCAGGAGGAAAACAAAATTAGTTGGATTTCTTTTTTTTTTATTCTTTTTTTTTTCTTTCACTGAGTGGCAACCAGGATAAAACACTGAGGAGCCCATTTGATACACTGAAATACTCTTGATTTGCTACTATTCATTAGGGTGCATACAAATAGCTTTGTTTTGGGTGTTAGCCTGTTAGTGGAAATGAATGTAACCTATTACCTGAGAAAAGGGCAATACGTACCAAATCACTTATGTGACCCCTAAGCAGCTGTATTCTTAAAACAGATCCAGTCTAAAGAATTTTTTTTTCTCAGCTAGGCACTTTGGAAGCAGATTGAAAGAATCTAACAAAAAGTTTAAACTGTGACAAACATCCCTACTATTTATTCTGCGAATACACCAGGCTCAAGGCTGGTTATAGCTTGCAGTGTTTTGGACCTGAGCAGAAAGAGACTTACCTGAGCTCAGCTCTGACAGCTCAAACCAAATCTCTTTTGGCAGACCTAAAGCAGATAGCTCTAATGGGAGTGCAGGAAATCACCACACCAGGTTTCTTTATCCAGCTACAATACTGGTCTTTGTCTCGGAAGAGTTATGCGATATCTTTGATGATACTACATAATTCTCCATGATGTCATGAAAGAAATGTGGACTGACCAGCTGCTTTTTGATGAATGCCAACTTCTGTCAAGCTTTAGCCTTTTTTCTGTCCTCTGAGAGGAAATGGAACGGCAATTCAGGCTGATAGTGCTGCCCTCAGTCAAAAGCCCTCTCTGCTGCTTGAGCGTGGCTTAGCCAAGCTAGTCCTATCAGATCCCTCTGGGGAAGGGGATGGGGCTGCAGACATGATTCCTTATGAACACAAGAAAATCTAAGGAAATTCAAACTCTGTCCCTGTCAAGTGTGGAGCTCAGACTACTTAGAATTGTGTCATTCATAATGGCAGCATAATACATGACCGCATTTTTACTCCAAAGACAAAAGCGCTACATGACATCCATGGTTTTTTTACTAAGAATGGAAGTTTTTACCTTTAATTTTCTTTGTTTCACCAACATGGAAGAAAAATAAGTGAAATAATTTGCTCTCCACTGGGATCCTTAACTACCAAAATCTTCAATGAATCTTCTTCTGGGTTTTCAAAGCAGTGAATAAAAGGGGAAAAAATGCCATTCATAATTTATATTTTGCTGATGGAAACAGATGGGATGAGAGCATTGAGATGACTGTATTTAAAATTAGCATGAGTCTTAAATAAGGTGTTTATTTCTGTTAGTCAGTGTGCTTACATTCATACCAAATATATAACCTGTTGTTGTCAATCAACACTCATTTGGTATATATTTATTTTATCTATGATACTTGATATTCCAACACATTTCTTATTAACCTTAATATGTTCTTAATCACAACATTCAATTAACAATTTCTGTTGTAATCTAGACTATTCCTTTTGACATATCTTTTAGTAGCATTTCTTAGCAACATGTTTACAGTAGTCAAAAATACCATGTTCAGCACAGAGATATGTTGAAGATTTCAGGGGATGTAACAGAATTTTTTTGTCTTAATATGTCTTAATGGACTTTCTTTACTTAAACGTGCATGTTTCTGGCAGGTCACCTGCTTGCAGAAGTGGAATCCAGTCAAGTGGCCTTTAATCTTGGTGATTACTAACACACCAGTTTCAAGACTACTTTGCAAAGAAGAAGCTAAAGCATGTGTTGAATAATAGGGGACAAGAATGTCCCTTATGAGCTCAAAGCCTGTCTGTATTCCTAAAGTGGCATTTGACATCCCCTTGGCCTCTGAAGCCTGAGAGTGTTATATCCCTTAATGACTCCATGGCATTTAATTTAGTTTAGACTAAAAAATTTCTAGTCCCCCCAGTATTCTGTGCATCCTGCTGACATGGGCAAACTCACATCCTGATATTATTTACTGAATAGAAATCCATGAATTCGCAATTAGAAGGCTGTGGGGAACCCCAAGAAATACTGGTAAATTTTAGTTCAAAACTCCCTTTTAGACCATATCAGCAGATCACACACAAAAAATATTACTTAGCAGCAGCCACAACAAGATACTCAGTGAAAATCCCTGCAGCGCTTGTTTTTGTTTCATAGCATCAGTTTTTCTCTTTTATCCTCCCTGTTGCTGTGATCAACAGAGGGCAATTGGGCTCCTTTCTATTTTCAGTTTCAATTAAAATTTCAAAACTGTTCTTGATTGAACTTTTGAACACACTGAAATGTGAAAGCGCCCCCGCTGTCACTAAAATGGTCTGGATCGTGGTTCCTGGGCATGAAGATATCAAAGATGCTGGCTGCGAGAGGCTCCACCTCCACTCTCTGCTCCAACACACTTGTCAGTCTCAGGAGAGCCCATTTCTTTTATTTTGTACATTTTCTTGTAGGTAAAATGCAAATGGAGTGCTTTGATTTAACATTACTGACAAGAGGAAAACAAAACCAAAGCCAACCCACCAACAATTTAGGTAAAAGCTATTGAATGCAGCAAAAACAACAGTTCCAAAAAGCTGTGGGACCAGAGGGCTTCAAAGGGAGAAGGCTCAGCACATCCTCAACACTGACTTAAAAAGAGGTGTGTTTTGAGTATGCTATAAAACACATATAATGTAAATTCAGGCATCTTCCTGGCAGCTTTGCTTTGTGGTAGGGATATGCACAGTCCTTGGTAATTCATCTTTTCTCCCAAGCTTAGGAGAAGGTTATTTTCTTTCACAAGGAAGATTTTAGGTCTCTAATTTGGTGTAGTTGGGAATATTACATGTGCTGAATTAGGTCTTTCTTAAGTTTATTCCTCCTTGAGACAACGTGTGGGCATATATATATGGTATTGCTTGTAAATGCAAACATCTGATCTGTTTTTTGCAGAATTATTCTGATATTGTTTCTGCGGACTAGTGTATAAATTCATTCATAAAATGTTAAGGATGTGAAAAAGAAATAAAAGTACAATGACAGAAGTCTATGGCATCACCTCATGAGAGTTACTCACAGCCCAAGAGGATCATAATATCATGGTACCAAGCAGATAAACTATCACATATTTGGTTGATTTCTGATAATCCTAAAATTCTGCTACATAATAGTGCTTCTTACCTTAATGTATATGATTACAGAAGACCAAATTGTTCAAATGTTTCTTGTTCATTTGGGGCCTAACTTTGCATAGGAAATACTACAACTTTAGAAAGGTGAGATTCAAAATAGTGCAAAAAGACCATTAGGTTACTGTAGTAAATGGTCAGAAATTAGTTAAACAGGAGAACCACAGATGAAACAGTCAGAACTGACAAAATGGAGTGAATGGCAGTTAACTCATTTTCAAAAGCACTCAACTCAGGAGATTCAGGCAACTCCCTGAAGATGTCTAATACCTACAGGGCCTATCTGGATAATAATATGATGTTAGCACATCCAAAAGGTGCCATTAAATTAAGAATTTTGTATAAAACCAAGATTGTCATAGTAACAGAAAATAATTGGGTAGCAACAGTGAGGCAGTTATTGCAGCTGATGAAATAAAGCAATGATGAGCTCTGCTCAAAAGGCTGGCTGGTAATGACCACAACCAGCCAGCAACTGAGAACCCTTGAGAGAAAGAAAGGGAGCCATGTTTCTCCTTCAGCTATTCTTTCTTGGGGAGCAGAAAGTTGCCTTTTACTGGTTTTATTTTTTTAATTAAATGAGACAGTTTTCTGCAATTCATGACTTCTTGATGTGGTGTCTTCTGTGGTTATGACAGCACATCATGTATAGGCATGAACCAGATACCTCTACTCCTTTGTGTTTACACATTGCTAATGACAGAGGTACTTGAATATCATCTTACAGACAATGTGGCAATGCTCAAAATGTGAAGAAATGGAGGCAGCCTGTACCTGATGAAAAACAAGGGAAGCAAAAAGCTTACCAAAGCCCAGGCAGTCTGGAAACAAAATGAGGTGATACCTGCAATGCTTCCTTAAAGTCTCTGAAAACTTCTCTTGATGGCAGGAATCTGAGTCATCCCTAAACTGTTGGGTTTGTGTGTTTCTTAAGGGTCCCAAGGAGAAACCACTTCTATGATGAGAAATACAATGAGTGTTTCTCTTTCAGCAACAGTGTACCCTGGGCTTGTTTTTTTTAGTTTTTTTTCTTGTTTGTTTGTTTGTTTGTTTGCTTTTTCCCAAGTGATTTCCCAGCAGATTCATAACACCAGACACTCAAACATCACCTGAGCATGCGTTGCTGGGAAACAACATACCACGTCTTGTTGCAGGCAGACTGTCAGGGTTAGATCTTGACAACAGAAAGTTGACCCCAAAGTGCCATCAACAGTGTGCAAAAATTCTGCACTATGCCAAATGCATGGGCTGTCAAAAAAATGCAACTTTTCTTTTTCTAAAAAAAATGCAGGTTTTTTTTTTAAAAAAAGTTCTAAGATAGGTGCATCATACAAATCAATTACTCAGCAGTCAACAAAACTGTGTTTTTGTAGTGCATTTAGCTGTAGTACTCAAAATGAGAATGTTTACAGACACTGTAAGCAAGAAGAAAATAATGCTCAAGAGCTAGAAAAATATTAAAGGAATGAGGTATGAAGGACATGAATATCAATTTCAAGCTTATTATTTTGGCTTCAGTAAATAGTGGGTGCACAGAGCTGTTAGGTGTTTTGTTAAAAGAAGTTATACTGTACCACGAGAAGATTCTCCTGATTGCATCTTGTTTAAATATATACCTGTTCTGAGTGACCTGATTCAGGTTATCACTCTCATATCATTCTAATAGTGAAAGCTGTTTTATTTTCATCTTGTTCTACACACCTTGCTTCATAAATGTGACTTTCTCACTTCTATTGCCCTAAAGGCTTCTCTCAGTGTCCTCAGATGGAGCCTGAGATGTTATGTTCAGAGGTACTTCTCTTCTAAGTTTATTTAATGACAAATTCTAGATCCTTTTGCATTGCACCAAATATTTCAATTAGGAGTTAAAAGACAGATTTAAAAAAATTAATGATCAGATGATTACTGGGACTTGGCTGAAAGCTTGTGAGGGAGACAACAGATATTTGCATATACCTCATGGTCTGCACAGTTTGTTATTTAGTTCAGCCCTCTGAGCAGGCATTTCTCTTTTGTTGACTACAGGGCTGGAAAAGTCTACCTGCAGTTTATCTCTGTGACTACCACTTCCATGTCACAAACACATCATCTTGAAGGGTCCAGAAAGCATTCAGGTAGCTCTATTTTGTACAGCAGAAGTTACAAACCTAATGGTTCTGAGCTACATGCCTTTATTTTTAGTTGTATATTGAAACACTCCTAGCCTAAATGCTAAACATTTGCTCAATAAATGTGTCAGAATTTTAAAAATAAGGTAAAGTAACGGAAAAGAAGAGAATTTTTTTTTGCCTGAAGAACTGTCTGGCTTCCCAGTTATCAGATATTGCAAAGCAATTAGAAAAACATCCTTCAGACTAAGGATGCAGCAATTCCTCAGGGAATTTTCAAATCTATAAGTTTGATTTGCAGCCTCTGCATTATATTAGGAAGACACAATTATGACATCCATAATTGAAGAATTCTCTTTGAGAACAGAAATTAAAGAACATCATTGCCAATCCTAACCCAGAAAGATAAGCCCAAACTGTTAATTTAAATTATACAAGTGCGAAAACAAGAATATTCAAAGGACCAAATGTGGCTGAATTTTAAATTGCTTACCAAAGCTCTGCCTTTGCTGTTGTGAAGGTGCAATAAGTCCCTTTATGTTCCCATTCAGTGCTGATGGCAGTCTGGAATGAGAGCAGAGACACCTGGCCCCGGATGGCTCCTGTTCAATGACAGAATTGACATAGTTTAAAACCATTGATATTGCACCATATCTTTCAGGAAAAAATAAATCCAACAGCCTGTTCTGTTTCCTCTGATTTGCCACTTATGACAACTTAGACTTCTACAATAGCAGCTGCTGGAATGAAGTTTTATACTAGCTAATAATTTAAAAGTATTTTAAAATACTTTATTAAACATGTTAATTGGGCTGGTATCTGACCTCCAGTTCTACTTCTGGTTCAGATGTCAATATGGTTCACATTTAGAGAGCAGATCTTTCTGCTTGCACTGAGTGCTTTTGGTCACATGTGGGTTTTTTTTTTCCTAATGAGCTGTCAACAAGCTGCCAAGTGCTGTTATAAATTAGACAGGGTGGATGGTGAGGGGTTGGTACATAGAACTAGGATCAGCCCTGTAAAACGGACTCTGCTCACACAGATGTGACTCTTTCTTCCTCAGGGAGTAGTTCTGCTGTGGTCACCCTTATCAGCCCTCTGGGTAGGACCTATTCACATGATTTGGCTTAGTACAAATCAAAAATCCCTTGCTATTCTGTGCTCCCATCTTATGTGCCTGTAACATCTGAATATTTCTTCCTATTTTTACTGAGGGTATTTGTGCTTCTGATAGAAGAAGAACAGGGCAATACTCCCCAGCAACACTCACATGGTGCTCCATCATGGCTCCTGCTTCAAAAGTATCCTAAACAATTAATATTTACCATCAGAAGATTAGATCTAGTGTGAAAAACTATAGTAGGTTTTTCTGAGCAGCATCTGAGACCCCTTGTGCCAGCTACCCAGGCTCCACTGTGCATGCCAAGCCCTTATTAGAGACCTGATACTCATAACTAGACTGACAGTCAGCAACAGAACAGAGCAGCTTGGCCTGGATCCTCACAGACTATTGACTTAATACAGAAGAATATTAATTTTTGTGAATGCTAAAGACACTGACAGCTGTCATCTGCCTTTCCTCCAAGGCTATAAAAGCTGAGAGGCTGAGAAACTCAGTGTTTATGTGACATAATCTACTGTCAACACTTTACAACCTTGTTCTTTCCCTGCACTCAAATTTCGGAGCAAACGATTTGCTGTTCTGGCACTGGGATCAGAAAGTACATCTTCCCATCTATTTACACCAACTGTAAGGCCTGTTCCAAAGTATTGTGATAAATATTCACTTGTGAGTAACATGAAGTTATGACACTGTACAACTGCCCTCCTTTTCTACCACCATGTAGATATGTGTTTATATTTTTTAACTTTCATAAGCTGTAATCTTGGAAGAATCAACTGTCTCAACATTTCATTTAGGTTTCTAATGAACAGCTCTGACCTTTATCACAATCCCCCTCCCCACCCCCTAACTTCATGTTAATAAAGAGCCAGCATGATTTGGGAAAAGGATGCAATTCCCCAAAGGTTGTTAAATAGCATGTTCTAGCATTCACTGAGTGATCTCCACAGGATAATTAATTCACAGCCAAGAAATGTGTCTGCAGTTCATTTTTGGTGAGCTGGGATAAAAAAAAGTGTACTACAACTAACCTTCAAGATTGTCAGTTGAATGGAAGGATTTACAATAGAAAAAAACTCCGTTCTAACTAACTAACTAAAAATATTCCCAGTATGTGATCAGGCATTTTAATCAGTGTCAGATTTCAAATCGCTTTGTCACACTCTGCCAATGCTGCATTACAAATGGGCAGGACTGATCAGCTGGACTGAAGCAATGCTGGTCCTTTGCACCTAATAAGGTCAATAGCAGAGGACCTAATAACATCAAACAAGGTACATTTGTTTAACAACACTCTACAGTACAGTTTGAAAAAGATGTGTCCATATACATACAGTAAATTCAAGTATTGATATTCTGCTGGTATGGTAGCAAGTGCAGGATGGAAGTTTCATTTTACAGAGTCTTCTTCTGTTTCTAAAAGATGAGCTCTTAGTGAAACAAGCATGTCACCAACATTTGAGGTTGATGTTTTATTCACAAGTAACAGAACAATAAGTGTGCCATGCAGACTATGCCTAATGAGTGTTTGAAAGCCTCTCTCTCTGTCTTAAGCTCTAGAGCAAAAACAACATATAAGAGCAGGTTATGTTTATGACATCATTTATAAAATCCTATATCCATGTGTTACTGTATTAAAACTTTATGTAGCATACAGTGGAATTACTTTAGAAACTTCTTGCTTTTAGCTATTCTTAACTTCTTGGCACAATAGAAATGATGAAGTAATGCAAAATAATTTTTCTTTTATAGGATGAAAATTTCCCATTGGTATGCACTCACTGCCTATGGTAGGTTCAAAAGTAGTAGCTTATGAGCCCTCTGAAAGATTAGAGAGCAACGTAAAGTAATTGAATTCTAGATAATGCAATAATTAAAAAGAAATTAGGAAGTTTGAAGCAGCATCACACAACTGCAGAATAGCAGCTGTATCATTTTTAACTCAGAAAAATCCCACAAAATGAAACAGAAAAAAACAACCCAAACAACAATAACAACAAAAAAACCCAAACAAAGGGAGATCTGAGACACTGGGAGTCTCCAACTCTGACTACATCAGAGAAGGCTTTCAAACGTTTTGAAAAAAAATATAGAAGGAACAGAGACAAAATCAAAGATTAATTTTAATTGTAAATTAAGAAAAAAAATCTTTACTAAAAATCTGATTTTCTAGATGCATGACATGTAGTATACCTTATTTATCTGAAATTCAGTAAAATATTAGTTCCAATATTGTGTGAAAAAGAATTAATGATGTCATAAGTTGTGTAATAAGGTGTCCCAAGGCAAAGACACAGCAGATAACATGGCGACACGATGTAACAGCTACAGGAGCTCCTTTTACATCTATTACTGTCCTTCACAAAAACTGGGAAATATGTTCACAGAGTTTGTGAGGACTGTGCTTGAAAATCACTGGCAAAAAGAAAGTAAAAGGCTGTGTGAAGCTACTATGAGGGTTTCTAACAAAGAAAGGCAGAAGCATTGTCATTCTTTAGGGCTTCTGCTAGACATAGCCTGGAACACTGTGTGAGTCCTTGCTTAGCCCATTAAAGAAAAAGGAGCTCACAGTGTAAAAGGAGCAGATGAGAAAACATGTCCAGGGGAGCAGCAAGTATATTTTATGAGAGATTTGGAAAACTGGGTTTCATTCTAGCAAAACAAGAGCTGAGAGAGGATGTGATTGCTGTCTATAAATTCATGGGGAAGGTAAACACTAGGGAAGCGCTGTTTAAACTAAAAGGCAACGTTGGCACAAGAACAAATGGGTATGAGTTGGTCATGAATAAATTTAAGATGGAAATTAGAGGAAGGTTCGTAATCACAAGAACTCTGAAGTTCTCAAACAATGTCCCAGGCTGGCTAGGAGAAATACTAACTTGTTTTAAGATGGTATTTGACACATTTATGAAAAGAGCTATGCTATGTGGAGAGGGAAGATCGGTCACCCAAGAAATCACTTATGTCCTACATTTCTATGTTGCTAGGGGCCTGTGACTGAAAATGCCTAGCTCTTTTCTTCCAGCTTCCACCATGATCTCTAACATATCAGTTTAAATAAGAGTAGAGTAAAAGTTGCTGACCTGGACCAAACATGGCATGGAGCTGAGAAGCCCAAGACACAAAGGCCTGGCAAGAAGATGACATTGGTTTCAGTTGTTGCTGGGAGATCGCTCTCTTTGCATCCAGGAGAGGAGACACCACTGCTCCATCTCCTATTTCTTCTTATCATACCAGGAATATATATGTTCTCATGCTGAGGAAATGGGATAGCTATGAGCTCAGGGTCTAAAACTGTGGCAGGGTTTTAACAGCCTTCTCTTTGCAAAACTCTTGCTTGCATTTATGAAAAGCCACTAATGGTTATGCTGGTGGCCAGAAACATATGAAGAAATAATGACATAGCAAGCAAAAAAACCTACACACTACTACCAGCTGGTCTTGTGAGTGGAGGTGTTCTGGGACTGTGTCACTCTAACTAGTCAGAGTCCTCACTAATCAACTGAGGATAAACCAAATCCATATAAGCACTCAGAATTACTTTTACCCATGGAAATAGTTACTTCCAAAACTACTAAAGCAGCTTCCAAGTTGTAAATTGAACAGTGAATGTACTAAATACCATATTAAGACACAAAGAGATGAATGGAATTTCAGAGTACGATTTTCTGGAAAAATCTCTTCTGGGTGTTACTGAAGCATTAGAATACACAGCAAGAAAACATCACTTGCAGCAAGTAGCACATGTTATTTTAGATTTACCAGGAGTATGTGTCTATGCAAAAATGATTTTACACTGTAGGCTTGGAAAAGGGAAGGAGCAGCCCTTGCAGCAACCTCATTCCTAGCCAGCAGTTTGTGTACCTTCACTGCATGGAAAGCAATACAACATTTTAATTAAATTTCTTAAGGTCAGTGAAATGCCATTGTTTTGACAATCAGCTGTGATCACATAAACCTTGGGGTCCAGATGGCTGGCTGTTTAATGGCAACACTGCATTGACAAATTCTCCAATTAGATAGGCATTAATATTACATCCTTTCAGATTCTGAGCACAGCCTGACCTCGCCAAAGTGGGCTGGTGTCACACTTAATCCCTTGTGCATGCCCGCAGAATGTTATCGTGCTGTTGTTGCGGGTTCATCCATCAAAACCGCCCCAGCTTCTCAGCATGCTGAACATTATTGAGTTTGTAAAAACAGATGTCATAACACACTGCTGGCAGAATTGTGCTCTCTCAAGGGATGGTGAAGGAAACCACCTACCCCCTCTAGATGCATGCATGCACAGGCACACAGACACACACACACTGAGGGCACTGGGGGATTGTGTGGATACTCCCATTGCTACTCTGGGACTGACAGGGAGGGGAAGACCCGTGATTTACAAGTGTTCAGAGGCCTGTGAGGAATCACACGTAGTTAGGGGAATGCAGAACATCTCAATATGGATAACTGCCCACCCTGCCTGTGACGGTGTATTCTTTACATCAAATATGCTTATTACTTTAAGGGCTCAAGAAGTACCACACAGAGAATATGGAATTACAACCTGCATTAAGCAGCAATGGTGTTATCTTGCATTATGTTTTTATCAATTCTTCTGCATGACAATGAGTTCCTGGGGACAGAACTTTTCTCTTTCATGGGTTCTGAGGATATCTGTGCCTCCAGAAAAGTCAGAATCCCCAAATTTGAGGATTTACTTCTCTCTTCTCTTCTCTTCTCTTCTCTTCTCTTCTCTTCTCTTCTCTTCTCTTCTCTTCTCCTCTTCCTCTTCCTCTTCCTCTTCCTCTTCCTCTTCCTCTTCCTCTTCCTCTTCCTCTTCCTCTTCCTCTTCCTCTTTGTCTGTCTGTCTGTCTTTCCCTGGGCAGTAGCTGTCTCTTATANTCTCTTTCTCTTTCTCTTTCTCTTTCTCTGTCTGTCTGTCTGTCTTTCCCTGGGCAGTAGTTACCACAGTAATATACACTGATAGCAGCTCTTACAGCTTTTTCTTGTACCAGACCAACCTCAAGCAAGAAGTCTTGTAGCACAAGTCTTACAAGGAAAAGCTGAGGGAACTGAGATTGTTTAGTCTGAAGAAGAGGGGTCTTGAGAGGAGACCTTATTGCTCTCTGCAACCACCTGAAAGGATGTTGTAGTGAGGTGAGGGTCAGTCTCTTTTCCCATGGAACCCATGACAGAATAAAAGGAAATGGTCTCAAGCTGCATCAGGATTCATTCAGATTGGATATTAGGAAATATTTTTTTTACTGAAAGAGTGGTCAAGTGTTGGAATAGGCTGCCCAGGGAAGTGGTGGAGTCACCATTCCTGAAGGTGTTAAAAAAACATGTGGACATGGCACTCCAGTACATGGTTTAGTTGGCATGGTGGTGTTGGGTTGATAGTTGGACTTGATGGTAGGGTTTATGGTTGGACTTGTCTTTTCCAACATTAATGGTTCTTTTATTGTATAAGAAACAGTAGTTACCCTTATGGTAGCTTTCCATGAAGCCAGCTCTTATTCCTGTGCTTCTCCTGTGGAACAACAATTTTCTGCTTGCCATGTGGAATACCTGTCCTGGGTAAAAGAAATATTCTCCATATTGACAATAAGAAAGTGGTACATATTGTGTAGAACTACCTCCTCAATTACATGATAGTTACTCTTTGAAATCTTCCCTTTGAGAATGTGCTAGTGTGTCCTATCTTCTGCAATTAAAATGAGGGATGCCACTGGATTTGGTAGTTTCTCAGAATTAAGTTTCCCAGAACATGACATTAAGAGGCCCATCATTTGCATTTTTTTAATAACTTTGAATTGTCAGGAAGGCGTTCTCTCGGGAGTGCTAGGTTTAATGATGACCAAAAATTCTGTCTACTAAATGACCAGAGCATCAGGAGAGAGAATAATCCATGTTACTGTAAACACTACAAACTAACATCCCTCATTTGTGATGAAAATGTGCCCCCCGAGGATATACATTCTATCTGAATAGCAATTCTCCAAGCAGCATTTAGCCATTAGATGTATTTTCAGCCTTTTCTGCTCTTATTCAACCAAGACTCACCTGAACATGTTTCTGTCTGCAATGGTCAGAATTACTTTACGATAGATTGCCTGATATCAGTGGCAGTGGGAAAAAAGACATTTTTCATTGAAAATAATGAAAGGCATTTTCAGAAGACTCCTCAACTATTATTTTGAAGCCATGGCTTTGTATTCTATTGGTAACCCAAGAGCAAATACAGATATTAAATATCACTTTCACAGCAGTGGAATTTTCCTTGCAGAAGAAAGAACTTCACTAATCTAAATGTGAATTTAAATTCTAGACTTAATGTGGATTTAGATAAGTACTTACACATCTTTGATAAATATAAACTTACATATCCATGCTTATTTATTTAAAAAAGAGAGACAATCAGGCATCTAATGAAATAAGTAGTTTTGCTGATAAATAAACAGTCCCAATATCTGCAGTAATAGTTGGCCCCTTCTTGCTAGTTTGCAGATGGTGAAATGCTTGTAATTATTTCTCTGATAATTTGTACTGGGAGTGTGCTCTTCACTTAGCTTCTTATGATTTACATGAACAGTCAGAGGCTATGAGAAGCAAATAGCCTAAATGAACAATCTGAGAACAACTTTAATTTGCAGAAACTATGCAGCAATGACTTTCAGAAAGCACTGCCTCATAGCTGGATTTAAAAAAAAAAACAAACCCAAACAAACAAGAAAAGTCTTAATTGCCTTCAAAATTAATGAGAGCTTTCAGATGCTTTTTTAGAAAGTCTTTTATCGTCCAGAGACTGGTTTTTTTCTGATGTCACAAAAGACTCCTGATACACTTAAACATATTTTTTGGTATAACTTTAGTATTGAAAAGCCTGAAAGTAGTACAATGTACCATGTTCTTATCCATGAGACAAGTCTAAGTACAGGTTTGTGCCTTGGAGCAGAAGCAGTGGAATGAGCTCTGTATATACTACAGCAGGAAAGTGTTATTTAACATGAGAGCATTGTTTAATGATAGATAACAATAGGTACTGTAGTAGTCTTGTATCTCAAGAAGAATTCAAAACCATAAAGTTAGTCCTGTGAATTTTTAATGTTTATGGAGAATTTCAAGGGAATTATGAGAAATCTGTAACTCCGCGTTAATCTAATTTTTAAAGCTTTTGAGATAATTACATCATTTTATTATGTTTCACTTTATTTCTTGCACATAATAGGCTTAATCCTGGGTGGGGTCATAAAGTAAGACTTACAGTAATGGAGATGCAATTTTCATTTTAAATTAGTCATGAGTTCAGGCTTCCAATGAGTTTTCAAACAAGGGAGAATACAAAATTCTAGGTATCTTCTGCAAATAGAAAGAACAAAATTCACATTGTTTTAGATGCATGCCCGAGTTCTGTAAAAAAAAAAAAAAAAAGCCTCTTAAGTATGATTCATACTATTAGGCTGCTGCTATAACCAATATTAAGGTATCTGGGTGCCTGTCTGAACCACTTCAGTGATTAAGTCAATGGTTAACAGATGTTACAGGCAGTTTTCCACCATGCCCTGGTAGCCTAATAGGCAGAATTGATTTCTCTGGATTTAGACACCTCTGGCTGACCTCTTAGGCAATAAACCATGCTGCCATTTAACACCAGTATTTCTTGAGACCCTCTTTGGGCTAATTTGTGAGGGATCTGCCGCAACGTTGCCCATCTGTTAATCACAGTACCACGGTGTATGGTCCTAGCTCTACTCTTTCTGGTTTGATAAACCTTTCTGGTTTAGTTTCACATGTTATTTCCCACAAACTATGGGAATGGATAGCAACTATACCATGTCTAAACAGGCTTAAAAGGTGTACTCCAAGGCTGTGTGGCTCTCAGATAGACCCTTGCTGTTCTGAACTATCAAGTCATGACTTACACTGCTATCAAAGGGGCAGATACCACAGATGTTTTCTTATTGCTGTTAAGATGAAGGATACAAATATCCCAGTCACACATTTCCAGACTGTATCTTATCATGACAGGAATATGCCTATTGGTAAAGAAGTGGCCAGTGGAAATTTTTATATGAGTGATTGGTGTAAAAATATAATACTTCCTATGTGTAGGATAGCTCAGCATAACAAAACAGACAGACCCATCTTATTTCAGATCTGATTCTGCTCTTCTTTTCTGCCATTCTCCTGACTGCATCTCCTCTGTAGGACAGAGGAGGGAAGAAAGAATCAGGCAGCAGGATCAGAACAAAAAAGGAGATATTTATCTTTTCACTGGGCAGTGAGACCCTGCAACTCACTGTTACAAGACTATTGTGCAGGCAATGTGAAAGCAGTCATATAGAAGAAAAATGCCTCAGTGACTATAAAAACACAAATTCAAACTCTTGTTCCTTAAATCACAGATCAGTGTAAAATGAAATAATACCTTGGGAAGAGATGTCATTGTGCACATGTCTTGGTCATATATTCTTCTTAAGGGCACTGTCACACAGCTCATGAAGAAAATGGGCACTCAGAGGGTGCACACAAGAGGAACAGGACAAGAAGAATTCAGTCTGAGCCATTCTCCCATTTCCAATCATTTGTGTCACAAATCCTCTCCATACAAAAGCTCAGACTGTGTCACTGAATCCATCCTCTCATGCTGTTCATGGTTTTTTGTTTTAGCCATGAAGTGAGTTACAGACTAGGAAAAGCTTTATATCTGTTAAGGAGGTGAAACCTTGCAGCAGGCTCCCTGCAGAAGATGTCAAACCACCTGCCCTGGCAATTTTTAAACCAGGCCAGAAAAATTTCTTTCAGGGAGGAACAGAGTACAATTTGTCCTGAAACAGAGGGACTGAGTAGCCTTCTTCATTTCAATGTACTTGCTTTGCCCCAGAGCCCCGATTCTTTTTAAGTCCACTATTTTTTAAGCTAAGCCTGCTCCCTCTCCTTTTTTGGTTCTCAGCCCTTTGTCTTCTCACTTGGTAAGGTTGGGGGAGGATGAAGACACTGATGTAATTCATAACCTCTACCCTGCCCCATTTTATACACATTTCAAAGGGTATGCAGTTCATTGTAAATTATTCTTAGATTCCAACACATTATTGTCCCTTTATTTGAGATGTGAGAACATAAAATAAAGACATCTAATTTAGCTAGATCCCGTCATAACTTATTGGAGCTTCAGAGATTAATTTTGGCAAGAATAAGCAAACATGCACCACATTACACTCTTCTCTATTCAGCTTACTCTGAGTGCTACCTGCTTTTGTAAGGTCCCTCAACTCATAAGAACCCCATTAGGGAAGAGATGAAAAGTCTGTATTGCCCTCAGCAGTCAAACAAGCACTGGGTGCTTTCTCTGCCTGCCTCTGGGGGGCTTGGTTCCCTTAAAGAACAGATGCAAAAGCCAGATCACTTTTGTCACCAGAAGAGAAGTCTTTGCTGGAGCTAATGACTGAAGTATGAAGGCAAGCAGATTTTTGCATATCCATGATTTGGGGGCTATGCAAATTTCTGCAAATGAGGGACCACACTTTAAGTTACACAACTAAGGGTAAGTGAGTAAATAAACACAGCCCTACCACCTAACAGCCCCCATAAAGGTCAAGCTGTTCTTGGCTGTTGTCTCTTATTCTGCAAGGGGAGTCTATTGCTATTTCAAGGTGTGATGAAATTCTTCTTGGAAAACATCCTGTCTCCATGGGAAACAATTTCAGATGTAGTCCTTGGCACTGCTGATGCAAATACCTAACTGCCATCACAGTTACTCTCTCAAAATACAATTGGCCTGTGTACAAAGTCCTTTTCCTCTGTTAAGTCCTTAAAGAACACCAAAACATAAATTTATTTATCTCATCTCCCCAAATTCACCCATAATAAAGATATCACTTGCATTTTTTTCCTGCAAACAAGTTTAAAGTCCTTCAGTGGATATGCCACTCTCTTTAACTTTTTCTTACTTCCTGTATGGATAACTCTTCCTATGTATTTCATTAATACAGCATATTATTAAAAATAAGTATCATAAACTTGCAAGGCAGTTTGTCCTATTTATGCAAACAGTTCTTCCCTATCTCTCATATTTGTCATCCTGATACATTGTGATGTTTCTTCATGTTATTCAAAAAGGCAGGTTTCTCTATTTGAAGACAGATTCTCTTCCCTATGTCCATGGTTCTAACCTTTTATGAACATCTTCCAGATGGAGTTTGTCTATCCTCAACAGAATACTGACTTTCCCCTGGAAAATCAGATATTGGTCATGTCAGAGTTGGGGCATTTACCTAAATGAAAAAATTATTAGTCCCATGGTGAATATTATGAATTTCTGTGTCACTCGATATCTAGTTAGCCTCATTTTTAGTTTATAGAGTATCAAAGAAAATGAAAGAGGATTTAAGAGGATTAATTCTGTTAATCAAACAAAATGACTGTCAGGAAAACAGTCAATTTTGTGTACTCACAAATAAGATGGCTTTTCACAGGTTTAAAAAGGAATAGGAACTGATACAATTACATAGATGACAGCTAAATACAGACTGTATGGCTTTCCCTGCTACTGACTGTGACGGAATTATTTGTCTGCCTTCTACAAATTACAAAAAGGCCCAGTCCTGACTTACAGACTGAGAGTGACAGCCAATTTTACTGTCTTCACTGGAATATTCCTGACACAAATGTACATGGAGGATTATGGTTGCACCTGGGGATCCAGACTGAGTGTGTATACAGTTGTGCTGAGTTCACAAAGATCATTCTCTGGCATGGACTGTTCTGCAAAGTGTTTGGAATTGCCTGTATCCACAGACTACCAGGGATATTCCCTTGCAAGAAGCAGAGGAGAAAGACTTTGAAGAAGGAATAAATATTTTTGTATTTCTCTCCTGAAAGAGAGAAACAGAAATTACTCTCAACTGTCCTTTTCACTAATACACAGAAAACCCAATTTCATAATGTTCTGCTCGCTGGGGTTTGGGAACTAGAGCTCACCTACCTTTCTCTAGCATCTTTTTCAGATGCTGGAAGATTCTTTTATTCTCCATAGCCTGCTCTTTTCTGGTCTAAACACTTGGAGCCTTTTCTGGCAGGCTGGGTGAAACCAGTCACAGAATGCCTGTTGCTCATTTCCAGCTTATGAAACTCCCAGGCTTACATGACAGGCTACCCCCACCTCCGTCCTGTTTAAGATCTGATGGTGTATGGGTAGAGGACATTATTTCAATCTTTTTTTTTTTTTTTTTTTTAGTGGCTGGAATTTGTCCTGTGACTGATGTTTCAGCAGCTGATTGTTGTTACTCTGAGACAGTGGTCCCTTGACTGTTGCGAGGAAGTGATTGAGCACTCCCATACATGAAAGCTGGTTCTGCTCTCTGGTTTTCTTTCTCAAACTCTACATTGCCACTGGGACAGCAGGGGTGTTTCTCACAAGAACAGTTGTGAAGATCAGACTAAAGGACTTGTGTGTAGCCCAGTCATCCACCCCACAGCATGTTTGTTCAGCGCCAAGAAATCTGTTTGGAGTACTTCTTGAAATAGAATTTATACATTTCTGTTTAATAGTCTCTCGGAGATTTTTCTTCTATTAATTTGTCTACTTGCTATTTCAATTTGGTTGACTATGGGCCTCCCACATACCTGGTAGCAAGGAGTTCAGTAGTGTGAGAGCGTGATACATTGAAAAACACTTCCATTTATTTTGAAGCTGCTTCCTGAGCATTTTCTTCAACCCTCTCCAGATCTGTGGCTTTAAAGGATTATGTGACACAGTGAACAACCATTCTGTCCTTGCTTCCACCATGTCTGCCATAATTTTGTAGGCTTTTATCAGAGACATTATATCCTGCCTGAAGAATCACTGTATAGTCCTTTCCTGCACCTGAACTTTTCTTTGTTTTTACCACTCGTGGCCTTTCCCCATATGATTCTTGATTGTATGTACCTTTTTTTTGAAGATAACAGGAGGCCGTATGACTCTAACTTGGCACTCAGCCAGAAAAGGAAAGCCTGCTGACAAGACTATTTCTGTATTTTACCTGCTGATTATTTAGTAGAAAATATGTTACGTGGATTATGAGACACTGAATTTTGCCTGTCTAGAATTGCATCTCCATATTACAGATACAAGGTCCAGGGAAGAGAAGGCTAGTACACAAATGTAATAGAAGAAATGTTTGAAATAGCTGTTAGCTTGCTTGTACTATGTAACAGAAAATTTACAAAGAAAAATTGGAATTGCATAGCAATTCAATAGCAATAGGAACTCATCTGAAAGAAAGGTTGTACAAGTCACTTAAACTGGTTGTGGCAAAACCGCATCTGTATACTATATACATTTGTATACAACAGACATGATGCAAAACCTCAAAACATTACTAGTAACAATGCTTTTAAATTTTTAAATGATACAACTGGGTGACGTGACTGCTAAGGAACTTGATTTCATTACCTTTATTGTATTGTTCTAATCTCATATATATGTAACATCCTCTCTTTGATAGATTGGTCTTTAGGATATCAATAAAGCCACCTTTTATCACCATAAAGCCTCATATCCCAGAAAGTGCAATAAGCAAGTTACCAAATGTTGATAACCTCCTAGAAGATACCCGAGTGTAATTAGATTACAGTTGGCACCAACAGACTCTCCTTTACAGCTAACATTTGGACATTTGTTCTATAAGCAGTCATTAATGAGAGAAATGGTGTATAGCAGGCATCAGTGCAGAGCCCAGGACATTGAAGACAGCTGTGAAAACCAAAGAGCAACATCCACCATCAAGGAAACCAAACGTCATACAAAGAACGTGAAGTCTGTTTCCCCATTTTGAAGAATGACAGGCTCTGAGTACACAGGCCAAAGGGTTACAGCCACAGTAATGAAAAAGCTAAACAGAGGGAACTGTTTCATAGGATTTCTGAAAAAATCATGAGAATCTCTTGATGGAAAGAATATGCATCAGCACACGGTGGGACTGTGCACATCGGCTGTGGCACACGGGCAGGGCGAGATGGTGACAGTGCTGTGAGGTGGTGGCAGAGAGCAGCTCAGGGGGGACAGGGAAGGGTGGAGTGAGGGCACAATGGCTGCAAGGAAAGGGGGCTGGTGGGAGGACAAGGGGGCATGTGGCTTTGCTGGATCCAAAAGCTGTGGCCATGAAGGCAGAGCAGAGTGGGTACCACTGAGGCTTGGCTCCTGGCTCTGTCAGATACAGCATCCCTGGATGATGAGAGACAAACTGGATGGCACAGTGAATCCCCAGTGACACTGTGTTACACTGGTGACAGGGTCCTTTGGTCATAGGTACTTGGACCCAGTAGGGAAATTTTGGCCTCTTTGATTTCCCAAGAAAGGCAAAACCCGTATCATCTTTTAGGTAGATATATTGAAGAGTCAGAGCTAAGTGCCATTGTAGCACATGGATTCTTGTCTTGCTGTCTTCTGAGAAGAAAACCCTGTTTACATGTTGTCTGTTAGTTAATTAGGCTTTAGAAGTTTGAATTTTCTCTGCATTTTAATCAGATGGGATTTCATGGCATTGTTTGCATCAAGGTCAGCTTATTTAGTGGGCTTTGGGAGAGAAACCGAGATGAAGATGACTGATATTTATATCAGGAATGTAGTATTGCTTAGCTTAATTTTTAATGTTCTCATTACTGTTCAGTGGGGAGCAGCTGCTAGATTTCCTTTTATTTGATTGCATTATTAAGTTTGTGGAGGGTACCTGAAGTTATATGGGGCTTCACTTGGTTAGAAATCGAAAAACAAAAATGCCACAAGACAGAACCGAAGGTTAATTACAATGACTATTTTGTTCATCATTGACAATTGATTAATCAAGTTTAGTTAATTCATGTGGATCTTAAACTGAATGAGGAGAACAAGGGATATGGTATATGGGGTCTTACAGGGTCTGTAGTGGAGAAGGATGGGTCACAGGGATCCATGTACTATTCTTGGCACCTGTTAATATGTTTGGATTTTTTTGTTTGCTTGGTTGGTTTTGTTTTTGTGGGTTTTTTTGTTTTTTTCCTTCTCTTTGTAGTTATTGTTTTTTAATTAACCCAAAACAACTGAATTTTGGAATTGCTATTATTATTGTATTTTGTTGCAGGCTTTAATTTTTAAAGTCTTAGTCATACTTTTATTGTCCGTTTATTGTCCATGTGGATAGGATGTGAACATAATATATTATATTAAGCATTTGTAAAAATAATACATTATTTATGCTAAAGATTAAATGAGATCTGAACTGCGACCTCTTCATTTAAGGTACATACATGACATGTAGACTTACTGATTTCTACTGATTTCAGCTGGCTGCTAGGTGATTATGATATTCATAGAAAATAAATTATAAATAACAAATCATAGCACTGGGTCCTCTTTGTTGTTTTTTTTTGGATTTATCCTTTTTTTTTTCCTTTCCCCACTGGGTTTATGAATAATTTCCATTTCTTTAGAAAACTTGGGGTTTTAATTTCTATATTAAATTTACCTGTCTGTAATATAATATATTGAGACTATAGTTGGGGTAGTGACATTTGTATTTACAGATGCAAATTTTGCCACCCTATTTCTCCTGTCTTTCAGCTACTTCTGTTTACACACACTTTATATATCTGTATACCTGCACAGCATGAATATGCACACATATATGCTTATGGTAGCTGAAGCATAAAGGAAAAAAAATCTATCTAAAGCTGGTAGAAAAGAGCAGAACTAGTAAAAGCAAAAAGAAACAGGCAGAGAGAGTGTTTGAAGAGAGGGAAGCATCTGAATGGCTACAGGAGGAGTAAATTCATGAGGAACACATTGGAATTCTGCTTTCTGGAATAGTCAGGGTGAGGCCTGTGGTGGCTCGAAGGCTCCACTGAGAGTGGGTTGTGGCACAGACCTCTGCAGCAGCAGAGAAGAGGAAGGGATGGGCAAAAAGCCTCTAACTCCAATAACTCCTGTCTGCCTTTCTAAAGACTCAGTCAGAAATGCTTTTTAAAGTCTGGCTCATATTTTTAACATTTCTGTAGATGAGATGCCTAATAATAAATCCTGATTTACAACACAATAACTGAAGAGAAAACTAACTCAGGTAAAAAAGGCTTAAAAGATTTTCTTTTCTGGCAACATAAGCTGATAATATAGAGGTATTCTCAGCAGGCTGTAGCAGATGAAGACACAGTTTCTAGAACAACATACTTTTAACGTTCTTAGTGTGTTTAAAGACTTTGACTAAGGCACATAAGATTTTCCAGGTAATAATGACAGAGATAAAACTGAGAATTAGTGTCATTGTATCAGCTTACCTCAACTTTGTGTGCACTGGTACACAACCATGACCAGCACTTTTTAACATCTTTTTCAGCGACATGGACTGGAATTGAATATACCCTCACCAAGATGTGTGATGAGGCTAACACACTGGAAGGGAGGCTATTCAGACAGACCTTAATAGGCTTCAGAGGTGGCCCCATGCCAACCACATGAAGTTCAACAAGACCAAGTGCAAGGTCTTGAACCTGGGTCAGGGCAATCCCAAGAACAAATGCAGGTTGGACAGAGAATGGCCCTGAGGAAAAGGACTTGGAGGTGCTGGTAGATGAGAATCTCAACATGAGCCAGCAATGAATGCTTGCAGCCCAGAAAGCCAACTGTATCCTGGGCAGCATCAAAAGAAACGTGGCCAGCATGTCGAGGGAGGTGATGCTCCCCCTCTACCCTGCTCTTATGAGACCCCACCTGGAGTACTGTGTCCAGTTCTGGAGCGCCAGCAGGGGAAGGACATGGAGATGATGGAATGAGTGCAGAGGAGGGCCACAAAGATGATCAGAGGGCTGGAACACCTGTCCTATGAAGATAGGCTGGATATTAGGAAGAAATTGTTTTCTGTAGGGGGGATGAGACATGGGAACAGGTTATCCAGAGGAGTTGTGGCTGCTCCCTCCCTAGAAGTGCACAAGGCCAGGCTGGATGGTGCTTTGAGCAACATGGTCTAGTGGGAGGTGTCCTTGTCTGTGCATGGGAATTGGAACTAGATGACTTTTAAGGTCCCTTAAAAGCCAAAGCATTCTATGATTCTGTAAATCTATGATCTCACATTTAGGTTGCTGTCTTGCATGGTCGTAAGCAAACACTCTGAAGTACTTCATGATGGTAAAGCTGGTGTCTTCTATACAGTTCCTTCAATGGATGATAATAAAAGTAATCAGTATTTTATAGTCAATGTCATTGCAAAGTATTTCAATGAATTGTCTTGAAATAGGCTATCAAATACATAAAGTGAAATCCCTCATAATGACAAGACAACATCCATCATAGCGAGACACCATTCTCTAATATCCTTTGCTCTGTTTTCTTGAGAGTCATTTTCCAGCAACATTTTATTGAAAGGAATAAGTGTTCAATAGCAATCATTGGCAGAACTTAGTTTTTTCTTAAAAAAACAACTGTAAACTAAAAAAGGACTTTCCAAAATAATAATATTCACAAAACCAGTCTTTGAAGAACAGAAAAAGACAGGAAAGTTTTGATTATTTTCCCAGTGATTCAATTTAAATGTTCATGTTTTTTTTAAAACTAAATATAATACTGAAATTTGCTAGAACGAAAACATGACTATTTCCATATCTTAGTCTTGCTGCTAGACTAATTGGATTACCAGAGAGTGGCCATTTTGGGAACAAGGAAGAAATGACTGTTAAGCTTGTTTCCAGACCCAGACTGACTATGGAGCAAAAATATAGGATTTTATATTAAGGATTTATAGAACAAATTTTCTCCTTATCAGAGCATGAACTCACTATTTTTCTCCTAATGAAGACAGAAAGATAAGTTGTGAGCCAACTGAATTATGAACTGCATGCTCAAATGATACTTTAAGGGACTAGTTTAATTTTATGTTTCAAAAGACCTCCTGAAGAATTTATTTATTTTTTACCTATTAAAAAATAATGTCATAGTTTAGTTTAAAAAAATAAGTTACCTACAACAGTACTGAGTACAGAATTAACTTCATGCTGGTGAAAAAGATTTTTCATGCAAATAAGATGCAGTTTTTGACCACTGCTTTATACTGAAATAAATCTCACATCTCTGAATTGTTCTCAATACAGTAAGGGTACTAAGAGATAAGACATACAGAAGGTGAAATTATACTAATTAAACTAAAGTTTCCTCAGAAAAAATTCACAAAGTCAATCTTCAAGATTATTAAGTGCTGAACAGTTTGTCCTGTGCTAAGGCACAGTAAATGTAACTTCCCAGTTCCTTAATGTCTATTCTTCAATTTAATGTGTTCTTTGCTAACACACTAAAATACTGCTGAACAGAAAAATACTGTTTAAGATTTCTAGTTTGGCTGCTTCATATATCTTCGTGTTTTTGTTTTGGGGTTTTTTAAAATTTATTTGGTCTGTTTGGGTTTGTGTGTCTAGATCTTACAAGATGAAGAGCATCCTTTCTACAGAACCCCATTTTTTCAAAAATTGTGAGGTGAAGCCATTGCTTCACATGTAATGTAGTGCAGTGGAAGACTGGTGAATGAAAGTGAGTACAAGGGAGCACAAAAGCCTTTGAAATGAAATTTCTAGGAGGTGCTAGCAGAGCTTTCATGAAGAGTCCTATGCAATTTTAGTTTTGAGACAACCATAAAACAGTTTCATGTAACATTTTACACACCTGGCAGGGTCATAAATCAAACCTCCCCAAAATTATTTTCTTTTGAAGAACTTCTCAGTTGAGGAAATTCCAAAGTCTAATTATACCAAAATACAGAAGACTATTTATTACATACATGTACCATAAATAAACTTCAAAGAATGTGAAATAGGGCTAAATTATAAACAAAAGTTTCCAAAGCATCCCTGCTGTGCATGTCCCCACCCATTCATTTCTCTCCCTTATTTCCCAGAGGTATTTTCCTGGCCAAGTGTACCAGTTACCAGGTGTGTTCAGGTCTCTTGTGCCAGTGAGTGCTTTTGCAGACCATGTACAAGAGGGTAAAAATGGCTTTGAGCAGGGCATACTGGAAGATATTTTGCTGGCAAAATCAACAAAAGGCTCTGATGAAAGCAGGAAGAAAACAGATGTGGCACAAAGTAACTGGGTCCTTCATTGTTCCAAGGAACTTAGTTATGTAGTGGCCCAAGAGATGAGGTTTTCAGCATCAGTTTTCAGCTGTGATGCCCTGACCATGCTGCTGAAGCTTGCTCCTTTATGCATTCTTTCTGCTATACCCTCTACATCCTCTACGTTCATCCCTAGTTTGGCAATCTCAGACCTACATGCTGTCAGAGGTATGTTCTAGTGATAAATATGTATTAAGGCCTGCCGTCCTCTTGCTGTCCTCTGAAGGACAAAAGCAGACATACAAAAAGGTGGAAACTCATATAGACAGGTCCATGCATGGACTAGGGTTTCAAGAGTGACATCCAGGTCCAAAATGTCAATACTTGAACTTCCTTCTGAAATCCAACCAAGGCAGTGTCATGCACTGTCCCCCCCTCCACCATCTGATACAAGGACAAAATTACATTCTTTATAGGATTTTCTGCTGGGAGCCTTAGAGAGGTCCCTGCTAATACCCAGGCTTATGTGTCCCCTCCCTTGGAGCACTGCAATACAATGTTGGACCATTCCTGTACTGAGGAATAAGGCACCATAAGGGGCTATGTCCACCCCATACATCAAAACTCAAGTTGATACTGCACCTCTTTCCCTCTGTTAGCTCCTTCCAAGGCTAACATAGCAAGGAAAACTATGTAAGAAGCAGTCTAGAGAGGGACTGAGGTTCCCTACAACTCAGTTATATGACCGTCCCAGAATTTGTTGACAGGTTCAGCTATGTATGGTCACAAATGTTCTGCTATACATCTGCACTCTGGAATTTTTCCTAAAACCAACATTGCACTGGAGAAAAACTTGTTTCACTGCAGCAATGGATACAACATACCAAGAGGAATCACACTGTGAAGAGAACATCTCTGCCAGTAACTGCCTGTGGAGGACATTCTGTATGGAAAGGGGAATAAAAAGTGCAGAAAAGGTAAAGACACGTTTTGGGTTTCAGTGTTGAAATGTAATGTAATTTCTAAAAATTGCTGCAGTTGCTTGCTACTTGCACACCTACAAGGAGAACAGGGAGGGAAAGGCAGCAGGCTTTTTATGGGAGGTTGACTGCCCATTTAGCTGGAACCAGGTTACTGGTACTCATAAAGTAGAATACATCAGAAGTGAGCATTTAAAAAGACTCAGCTGCACGAGTAATGTGAACTGGTATTTATATATTTTATGCATGTTTGGATAACGAGTTTTGCTTGATCTACTGGACCAATTTAGGACTGTGCTGAATTCCTAAAACGTACCACATATGGTGTAAGTGCAGATTTTACCATAAACCTAAGTGCAGCATCATATGCTTGTTTTAAGTGAGCTACTAGAAATTTTAAATTTTAAATGCTACTCTTGGAAAAGACAATCATTCCTTATTCTAGCATTAGGAAAGATTAAATAATTGTTGGATTGTGCTGCAAAGCAAATGTCTGTTTAGATCTTGCATTTATATTTTGCTTCATTGATTTTTCACATTGTTACCACTAGAGCTTGCTACAATGCAATCAGATAGACTTTAATATATTCATTTCAAATCACTGAGTAATATTGATATAAAATTTCCAACCTCTACTTTGTAATCCCTAAATTAAAAGAAGGATTTTAATTTATAGGGAAGGTAAATTTTAAAGTGGTCATCAGATAATTATATAGGGCTGTTCTTAGGCATTTCTTAGTATTTGCTTTGAGAATCCTATTTGTTTGGACTTATGAGACCAGCCGAGGGAGACTTAGAACCATATTCCATCATATTATTTTCTTCTCTTGAAATCCAATTATTTAATGAAATCAGGTATTTTTGTCTGGGCTTTAATTTTAAAAAGAGCAGGGACAAAGTTTCAACAATGTCAAAATAACCTATTTTGACATATTTAATGAAAGCTTTTTATTTTTTACTTGGCAAAGCTGTTGTAATTTTAAAATCCTGTTTTGTTTTATACCAAGTTTATGAACACTGAAATAAATTTATTTTAATTACTAAAAAATATGTCTTCCTTCTGTCCTACTCCGCCTGGGCCTTTTTTTTTTTTTCTCCAGATGTAAATTTGAAAAAATCAGTTTGCTTTACAACTGAAAATAAACCATCGTTTAAAATCTATAAATTACTGTCAAACAGAAGTCATCTGGTATTCACACACCTCCTCCTTTGATAAAATATGCTAAGTCATTTAATGACATTTGGCAAAAACTTAGATTATTTTTTCATCAACACTGCAGGTTTGCTTTCTGAATCTGAACGTAATGGCTTATGAAATTGTCTGACATTTCAGTGTGGAAGGAAAAACACCAGTGAAATCAAAGACAGAAAAAAATTTTCAGAGTTAAAAATAAAGGTTATTAACAGTTTTCTTCTGTGAGCACAACATTTTTTGAGAATTCCATCTCTCATTGATTTGTTCGCTCTTGTTTTCAGTGGCTGAAACCATGGATCATCCAGTCAGATGGTTATTTCAGATCCTAATGACTAAAGTCAACATAGTTCTTTCTTACTTTCTTCCTTCCTTTTTATTTCTTCCTGCATGATTAAAACCACATGTCCAGCGCACATCCTTTTGAGCAGCTTTCACAGGACTATTAAGCATAGAGGGAAAGTAAAAATGGAAGAACATTCCAAGTGAGAACATAGTAAACAATAATTTTTGCTCCCGTTTTGAAGACAGCACTGTGAAAAGGTGAAAAAAAAAAAGTGAAAGATTTGCAAATGACAGTGGAACAGGAGAATATTTTTCTATGTTGAGTGAATCACTGGTCTGTTAGAGAAACTGACCTTAAGAGTCAAAGACACAAAAAACACAGAATTGCCTAAGTTCCAGAGAGGAAGGAGGACACTGTCAAGGGATGTTATGTCAAGTCTGGATGACTACATGGGATTACTTCCTTCTGCTTTCTCTTATATGTGCTCTTCCCAGCATTGCATTGCTCCATTTAACATGATACATAGACTTCATGTTTGCTTTTATTTTTTCTCACAATGCCAGTGTGTCTCTCCTGTCCATTCTGGCTTCATTTGCTGGAGCTTTTGTGGTGCTCTGCAGTCAGCATGAGCTCCCACAGTGCTTCAAGCAGGGATCACAGCAGCAGGACTTTCCCCATGAAAGCCACAATTACATTGGTCATCATTGTGTGTTCCTTCAAAAATTCTCCCATACTCTTCTGTCCCCAAGACCTTTAATTCAGTCCTAATATTTTCCAAATATCTCCTTACCTCTGAAACGTTACTTCAAAAGAAATATTTTTCCTTAGATTAGATCAGTAGAGATTACTTTCTTTTCAACTAAGAGTTTCTACTCTAATGAAATTACCTATTTTACTCTTTTAATAGTATTATTTCAGTTTTTCTACAATATTTTTAATGCTTCTTTTTCTTCTCCAGCCATTGACCTTTATATGGTACTGAAGGGAGGTTCTGGAGACACAGGTTTTTTTCCTTCTGATCTTTCGCTGAATAAATTTAAAAAGGACCAGCAGCCCATACAATACTCTACGGAGAACACAATTAAGTATCCTGCAACATTCCAGTTATTTTATGAATTTACTTGTAATACTTACAAGTTAATAGTTACAACACTTACAGTTCTTATGTAATTGTTTCAGCAGGAATATGGTTAACCTCACAGAATGTCAGTTAAAAGGATGCATTGTTTGATGGGAACAGGAAAGAAAATATCAGAACCCTGTTTGATCTCTTAATATTTATGCTTGGATGTTCTTTCCTACTCTAAGCATCACCCTCATGTATATTCAGAAGAACTTAGAAAACTTTTACATTAAAGGTATACATCAGCAATACAATATATTTTTTAGCTTTCAGAGACAAAAATGACATAATGTTATCTTTTTTTTTTTTTTCTTTTTCAAGCATCTTCCACATCACTTGCTCTGTGTGCTATTTGTGATCTACCAAGGATGTACAGAAAAAGACTTCAGTGAGAGCTGTCAATGAATGTATTTAGCATTACTTAAAAATAACTAGTTCCTTTGAATGTTGTTATTTATATGATATACAGGCTTATAAATGGAAGTAGGGATAGAAAAAACAGGATATATGTGTGAAAGAATCAGTTTTGTGATTCAGATAATGTAGGATGATGAAAATCTTGGACTATATCTAGCAGACTTCACTCTAATCATATATATACTTGACAATCCTCATGAATATCTCATCCTAACTCTACACATGAAAGGCTGAAAATAGACAGACTAAATAGATAATTTCAAATTATTATATTTTAACATACTTGCTGTGTAGAACAGAGGAAGACAGCATGCTAGAAAGTTGAAGAAATTCAGATGTTCTTTACAAAGCTGTAAATAACTTCTAACTATTTTTATGGAAAGAAAAGACCATTTAGAGGGCTAGCCATTGGATTTTAGAGCACTACATATTTAATGAAAGACTCATAAAATGTTTTTTTCCCAAGACAGAACTGCATTAATCCATTGATTTTTCCTTTGATCACTAAAAATCAATGGCACCACTTCTCTGTGTTCAATGTACATGCTCCAGCCATATCTGAATTTTACCCATTTCATTAATGCAGATGGTTCTTTTATGTGACATTTAAAGATTTCAAGATTCATCTTGAGTTTTTTTGGTGAGCTTATAATGACTGATAAATCGTACAGTGTTGTCAATGGAAATGGACTAGAGTACAGCTATGTTACACAGCAGGATTTTTCCTACTCCCTGTGATGTTGCTTCCATTCTCTACTGAAAGAAGTCAGCTTCAGAGAAGAGTTAACACTATGCTCTCTGGCCTTCAAAGAATATCCTTGTCTTTTTCTATTTCAGTGTGCCATCTATGCAACTAATTTTGGTTATGCAAGGCTATTCCACAATAAGTATTCTGTACTTCTACTTCCTGGTATAGGATGAAATCTTATCTTCAAAAAAAAAAAAAAAAAAAAAAAAAGATGATTCATATAAACCAACTGTTAAGCATCAGAAGAATGCTATATTTAAATCATGGTATTTCAAGGTCTCCTTGTGATTTATTATTTTTTTTTTAATTGCTAGGGCCATTTTGTTCTAAACTATTCTTGTTTATAACTACAAAGATTATAAGAAATGAAGAATTGTTTTTAATTATTATAACAAAATAAATCAATTGATTCAGTGTAGTTTCTTTCTGGATTTTTGTTGCATTAAGTTTTTCAAATCTTTGCTTTTTTGTTCCTATTAAGCACGAATTCTATTTGAATTTTCAAGACATTTCATGAGGCTGAAAACTATTTTCACACCAGTTCCAGCATCAAATTTACCCTGTGGACATCAGCTGTTATTCACATTTATTTTTTTTTGTATTTTAAAATGCCTTTATTTTTTAAAAAAATATTATTAAAAGGCAAATACAATATTTTCCCTCCATTATTTCCTTTTGTGTTTATTTGGTTATTTGTTTTAAATCTAAAGTTCTGCCAAATTGATAGTTTAATTAGTCTATCCTATGGGTATTTCTATCTATGAGCTCCATCATCTTCCTCCTTAAAGCACAGAGCCTGCTAATGAACTGCCAAATTTATTCTCCTCCCCTAACAATGTAGAGTAAATGTACAGAGAAATCAGATGTTTTGGTGCAGCATTTACTTCATCTGGTGTTCCCAGATTGCTTCTTTTATTTCTAGTAACTGAGAACATGACGTAATTTTTCTTAAAAAATTTTAAGGAAGACAAGAGTAGGCTAATTTTTCAGCTTGGTACTCTTTATGAATGACATGAAACTGCTCTGTTCTGAAAGTCACTACAGCAAGGGAATATCTTAATTCATCCCACATATTTTTCTTCTGGAAGAGAGTAAGTCATTGCCGTCTTTTAACAATGCCGCTCAGTACTCCTTATAGCAGGACTCAGATCCCTTATAGGAGGACTCAGACAACTCTCTGTTTCTTGTCCATGGCATTTTTTTTTTCCCCAGGGAGATTGAGTATTCCTGGAAATAAAGGGCTAGCAGTTCTAACCCACAAAACATACATCCAAGGATATTTGCAAACTTATACAACCCTGGTTTACTGTGATGTCTTATGTCCTTACAGAAGTTCTGTTCTAATTGCGACTATAGCTGGCATAATATTTTGCAGCATTAGGACATAATGTGACACACATGCATGCTCTGTTGGCTTATTTATGTCCATCTTCAACATTTCCTAACATAATGTCTTTTGGCTGCAGAACAGTCTCTCAGATTCTGAATAAAAGTAATCATCTCAAGCCCTGAGAAGCATCTGTGCAGCAGCACAATTTCCTATGACATTTCTTTGATCTGTGTAGAATTCAATAATCTTTCCTGAGAAATATTAAAAAAGTTCAATACCTTACCCTGTAAAATGGACTGAACGAATGATGAAGGATAAAAAATGAGTAAAACATCCCATGTTGATGCAAGTCATCCTAATATTTTCTTGAACAGCTTCTGCTCTTATTTTTTTATTTTTGTAGGATGCAAGGTATGCGACGAATTTTGGATTCATAAAATTGGATTCACTCCCACAAATTGCTTCAGAAAAGGAATAATAATTATTTAAAGGATTTGGAGGTAAACAAATAGGAAAACACGGCTATAGAAAGGAGAGTAGGAACTGACATATAGTTTTCCTTACAATACCTTTTCAAACACTTATAATGAATTTTAGGTAGTTTGCAATATTGTTGCAATATTTGAATATCTATTTAAAGATAGATAAGATGTTGTTGATTTCTGCACAAATCCCCCAAACTTTTACCATATATTCCCAATTCATATCTCCAAATGGCTTCTGTTGAGCATAATGCTGAGTCCACAATCGTCTAATTTTGGATGGGTTTCCTTAAGTACTCAAGACTTTGTATCTTCCCTTAGAATCATGTTATATTTTTTAATGCAGTTTGGTCCATTCACATCATAATAGAATTCTAAAATCATAGAATGGTTACATTTGGAAGGGACTTTAAATAGACTGTCATCATCCAACCCCCCTGCATGTGCAGGGACACCTCCCACTAGACGAGGTTGGACAGGGCCTCAACCAACCTGTCCTTAAACATCTCCAGGGAGTGGGCATCAACAACCTCCCTAGGCAACCTATTCTTAGTATCTTAGTATCCTCATGAGGATATCTCAGTACCCTCATGGTGTCCCAAAACTCCAGCCCTACAACTGGAGAGGCATTCCTCTTAGTGATGGAGCTGCTGTAGTTTTCAGAAGCCATCCTTCCACTCGCATTTCACCACACTCTCCTTCCCTCTTCATCTTAGAGCCTGGTGGCGTGTGTCATACTGGATATTATTTAACGGATGTTAAATATGACTAAAATTAAGTTCATTTTCGTTTTCTTTGTTGGCTTTTTTTGGTGCCTTTCTTTACCTTCTCTAACCTCTTCACACAACACCCCCTCACAGTGTGTGCAAGAAGCAATTATTCACTTCCTGACTGACCGTAGAATAGCTAATTTTATTCAGAATTATGAAGCTGATCTCTTTGGCTATACCATCTGCTCTTAAATGTGCATGTGCTTCCTAGTGATTTGCATTGAATCTGCCAGTATTAGACCATATTCCACTAAAGCAGAGCTTTTGTTTCGCTGACTGCTTTTAATTTGAATTTGAATATGGTGTTTGGAAATCAGAGAGAGCTTAACTTTGGGACTTTTTGATTCTCTGGCTGAAGTTTCAGGTTTCTTCTCCCATAGAGTACTTTTTTGCCAAAATCTGGGGAACAGAATCTTAAGACTGTCCTAGTAGGCTCTCTCGGGATACAGTAATGAGAAGTGCAGTGAGAGCTCAGAATCCGAAATCAGAAACTGGGTACAACATTCTGACCCTGAACAATTTGGACAGCTCAGTATGCCACAGGAGTTTAATATTTTAAAATAGATTTTGGAGTAATCCACTCCTACAAAAGAATTTTTTTTAAAAATTATTTTATTCCTATTGGAAAGGAGAAAAAGGACAGCATTAGTCAGATTCTACAGGCTGTTATATTCAAAGCTTTTTTTTTTTTTTTTGTGGAAGGCAAGGGCTTATGAATGATTTTTTATTAGCCTCATTTATAATTTTTGCATTTGATGTCACTCACACAAAGGAAGCAGCTTTGAATCCTTAGCATGACACATGCCTCTTGCAAGTCAGAAAATAAAATCAAACCAGACAAATGGATTATAACACTGAAAGGAGAAAAAGCACTACTGCTTGAAACAGGAGATATAGACTGAAAGAGACAACATATATTTTCCGTAGCAGACCAGATCATACAGTTTCTGCTCAAGGGACATTAGGTCGCTGCGTGGAAAGGAACATAGTTTTAAACACTGCCATGTCAGCCAGAAATCTAGAAGTGAGATTTCTGCATATCTTTAATTCTAAATCTTCTTATAATTAACATTTTAAGGAATGCTAAATAGAGGTGTTCAGGTGTGTACTCAGGCAGGAATATCTATGTTCTTGTTTTATTCTTATTAGTATTTTTCTCATATTTAGTGTCCAGTAGGCTTTAAGGTGTGCTTGGGAGGTTAGCAGGTAAATATAAGGCTCAACCTCTCCTGCCACTTTACACATTCAAAAACTACTTAAGGGAAAATGCTATCAAATTACATAAAAATAGACTTCTGTGCTGCAGTTTTTTTCTACTATTAAAAGTAAGTGATGGTAATTTTCTGAAACTTTCCCTGTAAAGGTCAGGAAAGGGATAACTAAGACAACTTTGATTACTCTGTGGACTTTTATAAAATAAATGACATTTTGTCAGCACAAAACCTAAGTGTGCCACAGAGAAAACAGTAACTAGGCAGTGTGCATTTTACATGAAACTAATACATAAAGATCTGTGAATAGAGTGACCTTGTATTAGAAACTCTGTTATGGGCTGGGCTGTTCAGGTTAAGCTGCAGTCAATGACAGCTGCCAGTTCTTTTAAAAGACCTAGTGGAAGACAAACTTTTTCCTAGAAAAAATCCTGGACAGTAGATATGGATCATAGATGTGAAGCCTGAACCTATTCCAAACCCATTTTGATCAGTATCTTGGGTGTCTGAGACACAAAATCTTCAAAGACATGGGTTGTGAGTGGTTCCAGATAATTTCTAGTAAAGGGAATAAACCACCAGAGGTAGTGCTGGACTCTTAGAATAAGGATTTCTGAGCTTTTCTTAGCTGAAAAGGAAGCTCAAGGATTTCATACATGTCCTATAGCAGTTTACTCTGTGGATTATACGGTGCTGTGAGGCTGTTTCAGCAACAGTTTAGGGACTGCATAGCATCACTGGAAAGTACAGTGAATGTTTATTTTCCTGATACAGTTCAGGTCATATTATATAGATTGACCTGAAGCTCTCTGGGGCAAAGCTCTTTGCACGTCACTCCCAGAATGTCAGGGAGCACTGTAGCCCACTGGTATAGTCACTTGAAATGTAGTTATCTAATTCCTGCTGTAGGCAATTAGCTGGGAAAGGTGACATGGAAGGACAAGATGCAGTAACTGTAATGAATACTTTCTCAGACAGAAAGGTTCTCTTGCCAGAAGTGATGATTATGATAATCTATTCTGAACTTCTGTAAAGCACAGGACACAGTATTTCATTTTGAGAATCCTATAATAAGACTGATACTTAACAGCGGCTTCAATTAAATGTCAAAACTTAGACTTTCTGAAGGATACTCAGCCCTCTAAGATCAGAATAAGCCCATATAAGACCCTCAAAGTATGCTGTTGTATTTTAGCAACAGATTTTCCTTTTATGTTCTAATTGAAGTTGGCATATGCTGCTGGCACTTTGAACAACATTGCCTTCCATATCATTCAAGCCTGGCACAGAAAAATGCCATTCTCTTCCTTCTCATTACAGTCAATTTTTTGATTTTTTTCCTTGATAGATAATAAATAATTGCTGTTCTCAATAGTCAAGTCAGTGGTCAAGCATATGAGGTCTGGAAGAAAGTAAGGATGACATATTTGACATATTTCTGATGGAGTTAGCATATATTATTAACCAAAATAAATTACATGCTATTTCCATGATCTTTATTATACTGATTTAAGAAAAAAAAAAAAAAAAAAAGCAGCTTTACTATAGTTAAAAAGACTTGTATCACATCTCTCATTTGAGAAATAAGACTCTTTGTTATGGTTTGGATCTTTCATTCCCCATGTCAGGATTACCTTCAGTCTCTGGAAGGATTGTTTTAAACTAAAGTTGACACCAAAGAAATTTCTCCTTCCTCATACAACAAGTACCTGTCCAGAGAACACTTGCCACTTGAGTTTTGTAGATATCATATAACATATGTGCAATTATTGGCTGCTTTAGTCAAAAGAATATTTAATCATAAAGGCAAATGCCTTTTTTTCTCTGCAGAGAACAAGTCATGCTAAATGAAGCAACCCCTTCCTTTACCATATTGTACACCATCTTAAAATGTGTCTTTCCTTATTAAAAGAACAGTAATTAAGATGAGAAACCTGAGGTTTAGAACTACCCAAGACAGTATAATGGTTTCTACAATACTGCACTGCGTCATAGTACCTTTGCTCGACCTCACATATGTCTTTCTCATTCTCATCTGGACTTTTTTATGACTTGCACCTCCCAAGGTCTCTCAAATTATATACTTCATGCATTATGCTCTGTTAACCTCTCTGTTCTCCCCTAAATCTATCCACATAAGTAAATACATTCAGTTGATTTGAAACATTTTATATTGCCTTTCAACTTTTAGACTTGTTTTTTTTGCAGCTCTTGTTGACCTTGAGCATTCTCCTTCTTAACCTTGATCTTATCACATTTATGGTCTTTCAAAACCTTCTCTTTAAACGTGTTATTTTTTTCCCATTTTGTCATTTAAGATTTAGGTTTCTTCTGGAAACTCAATGTTCAGGGTTTTTTGTGAAATTCTTGTGAAAGTAATTTTTTATTTTGCACATTTTTATTGTCATGCTTGGCTATTGCATTTAGATCATATCATGAACTAGACTCTCAGAACAGGTTACTAAATGTTTGCTCCTCAGAAAACCATGAAACTAAATATCGTAGCTATTTCATGTTCAGAAATGCTGTCATCTTAATGTACTCTGCTCTCAGTGACAGTACTGGGCTTCAGATACTGGGCTTTGGTGTTTGCATACCAAAGAGAAGATTCATCTCACCATCAGCTAAATCTCGTGTGTCCGGATTAAGCCAGTTACCTAACCTCCACCTGTGGTCATTAGGGATTTGTATGGTTCTAAAATAGATGGTGAGTCCGAGAAATTTTGTCTTCTTTTCTGTAGTGAGAATGATCAGGAGACACGGGTGTTTGTTTGAAATGAGGTTATTAACTTACCAGTTAGCAAAACTAGGTGAAAGGAATCCCACTGTTGGTGCAGAATAAAGGAAAACATTTCGTTTAATTATCATTATTAACCTAAACCATCTTGCACAGTTTGTTTTGTGTTTTTCAGAATTTCAGGTTATACCTAAATCAATCTGAATGTCTATACTTCAGCTACCATATGTCATCTCTGTGCAAAGCAAATATTCTTACTAAATTAACAGGGCTATTTCACAATGGGTCCGAGGGTCTTGTATGCTCCACAAATCATATAGACAGTCAATAACAAAAATTTAAGATCAGATCATCATAGAAAAAAAATATATTTGATATCCCCTCTGCCTCATGGAAGAGGTCAATAACATCCTTTCTGTAGCCTGAGCATTCTTGAATAGTCATAAATAAATCCTCTGTGTAAAAATCCATCACAGATCTTGCAAAGCAGCATGTGCACATGAAAGTGAGCCTAGATTATTTCACATATTTAGCAGAGTTATTGAAATTGTGTTGAGCATACATGGTATTTTTTGGTTTTAGCAAGCCACTAATAGATTTTTCCTCTTATACATTACTGTAGAGCATTTTAAACACAAAAATTCTGTGAATATTTGTATAATGAGAATGAGTATATTGCTGATAATTTGAAGATCAGGAACTGCTTGTGAAACCTGATTTTCAAGGGTTCAATTTAAGGATGCTCTATGTTGTTTTCCACATGTGACCCTCGTAGAACTGGGACTTGACTGCTGAGAAGGATGCATTTGAAATACATGAGAGACAGCTGTAATACCTTAATAATATACCTAATCTTGATAAATGGACTTCTCATCCTCATAGATAAGTAGGTAATCAAAATAAGAAGCTAACAGTTTTGAATCATAGTAACTTCTTTTTATCTAAAAAACCCAATTACAACATCTGATTCTCCTAAGATCATGAATTTAGAATGGAAATACAAGGCTAGAGCTAAAATCAAAAGGGAGGTAATATACACAGAGATGCTGAGCAGAAGATAAACAACCATTAAAGATTCTCAGTATTTTGAGGAGACAATCTGGTATTTAACTCTTTAATTTCTAAAAATAATACAGAGATTACATAGTTACACTTTATGCAATGTGGCTAGGACCATTTCATAGTCAGGAAGCCAGAGGTAAGGATTCTGTGAGAATTAAAATTCTGCAGTCCTCTTCATTAACAATGACTAAGATTGCAAGTACTATGTGAGTTAGCCAATGCCTGTGCCCAAACTTCCATTGTGTGTAGCAGCTTAGACCAGTTTTGAATAGCAAAGCTTAAGCAAACCCTACTGTCACTGTTTAGCACTGGGCCGGCAATTAACCAAGTGACAGATGCTCTCTATTAATCCCCTTCCCCTTCCTGATAAAGACAGGAGAGAGAATAAGGGAGAGAGGCTTATGGGTTGGAAGCTAAATTATACAGCTTTAATGAAAAAGTAATGATAAAAAAGGAAAAATAATTAAATATATACAAATATACATAAAAATGACACCACATTTCCCCCCCCCTCTTAACCCCCAGTAATTCTCACATCACCACCGAGGCTGCAGGGCAGCCCTGGGAAAGTCCAGGGTGAGCTCCTGGAGTCAGCAGCAGTTGGGAGCTGGAGGCAGGAACACACAGATTCAGGAGGGCACAGATCAGGACTACAGGCAGATGAACAGATGGAATCCTTCCAGGATGCCAAAGCAAACAGGGACAGGCAAAAGACGAAGGAAGGCCGAAGGAAGGAAGGGGTTTGACCCTCATGATCCCTCAAATTTATACTGAGTACAATTCATATGGGAATCAATTGAATACTCTGGTCAATTTTTGTCATCTGTCTTGTCCTCTCCTACCTAAAGGAGGGTTGCAGGTGTGACCCATTTACTCCCCTTCTCTGTCCGGAGCACAAGATGAGCAGTGTCCTCAGTTCTGCATACCATTCTCTAGCTGTAACTATAAATATCAAGTATTATCAGTCCTAGAAGCAGATACTCACTGAGAAACTTGCTGTTAATTTCAGCAAGTACGGCTACTTAGAAGACACTCAACTGAAAGTAAAATTACAAGGCAAAAAATGAATTTTATCCTGGCCCAAACCAGGACACCCACAGAGAGCTTCCTGTAGCTCATCTCCTAGGCTGTGCAATCTCCTAGGCTGTGCAAAAAACACTCTATTTGGAGTTGGTCTTGGGTGTGTAGACTCACGGTTGCCTGTGTTTAACACTTAAACCTGGCAATATCAAAAACTCTACACGGAAAAGTAATTAAACCTCATCTTACCCAACTCTGTGTGGCTCCACTGATGCAGCTGAAGCAAGTGGGTGGAACAAAAAGGCTTAAGGGCTGGGGCTTTTGTCAAATAGCTCTAAATAAAGGTGAAAAAGGTGAAGAAGGAATAACTCCTTCACAAAGAAAAAATGTTCATTATAAAAGCAGTATATAAAAGTATATAAAAGTATATAAAAGTATATAAAAGCAGTCACAGGCTGTTTTTTCTTGGTCAGAAAGAGTAGGGACTGTAGTTTTTGTTTCCCAGCTTTAAAGGGATCTCAAAATACTTTGCCTAAAGAAGTGGTGGATTTGATAGCAAATTCTCTGTGATACTCAGTGGGATACTTTTTTTGGCCAACAGCCTCAAATTTGAATATTAAATAATGCTGATCACCTCTTCGGAGTGATTTGACAATTTATCTTAGTTAATTGGGCTTCAGTTAAGGTTGAGGGATTCAGCTTGGCCTACTGCCCATCTAGATCAGAGAAGCCAACAAAATATAATTTAAAAATAAATCTACAGACTCCAATTTATCTTTCATGGAGGTCACACATGATTTGTTTTGACTTAGCTTTAGTTTCTCATAATTTTGCTTTAAAAAGTGATGTAAAAGTAACATTCAAACTTTCAAAGAGAAATTATTAAGAGACATCTAGACATTCTCTGTCAGTTGCGGAGGATGACTTTAATGACTGGGAGTCTTATATATAAATTAAATAGCACTTTCCCACTTGTTCCAAATAAAGTTTTATATGTTTGTACATTTTAAAAACTTTATCCTATTAATCTATCCTTCAATATCTATTTAATCCAAACCCTCCCTCCTTCCCTCCTCTTTCCATTATTCATCCCAGTTTCTCACAACATAAACAATAACAGCAAAAATGAAAAATAATTTGCTTTACCACTCTCTATTTCTTTCAATGCTTATGTTTAAAACCTATGAGCAAATAAGAAATCCTATGAAGATGTAGACTAGTGCTTCCCAGAATGATCTGCAGAATCCTGTTGATTACAGAGGGCTTCCAGCTAAAAATTTGATGACAGAGGTGAATGATGATCTGCAGAAACTTTTGAGCAATAATAGTGGTTATGATTAAGAAGTTTGGGAAGAACTGTTTTGAAAACTATATGTAACTTAATGACTGGTTAATCTTTGTCAAAATTGATTTTGGAGTGGAAGATGGGCTCAGAAATTACCTGTCTTTATGCTTACTGCAGAAAATTACATCTTTGCCATGTGGGACTTGTATTGTGGCTTTGCAAGCTCATGCAGACTCCTTTCCCAGATATCATACATTCTTCAGTCAATACCTGGTTCCACTTATTGCCAAGGCAAGGCAGATGTCACTGCCAAAAGAAAAATAATAATTTCTGTCAATGTAAATATCTCTTAAAAGTCAGGTTGAGACTGAGTTTTACAGGTTCTTCTGTAATGCTAACCTAAGACACCTTTGGCCTTCTGCTAAGGAAGGCTGAGTGCCCATGACTTACAGCATGTCCAGATGGGTGCGCAAAAGCTCTGAAAAGCCTCTTACAGACACAATCTGTAGAAAAACAGGAGACTGGGGTTAGATTTTTAGAGCTACAAGTACTTAAAATATTCTTATCATTGACTTTCAAACATTGAGTTGACTTTCAAACATTGAGTTGACTTTCAGCTTCATATTTAGGTGCCAAAATGAATGGTTTGATTTTAGAGCTCTTTTCTTTGACCTATACTGCGGCTGCTTATTGCTTATCCCTTTAAAAAAAAATAAGACTCCAGATTATTCTCTTATTTCTGATATCAGCTACACTCTGTGATTAAATTAATTGCCAGGTCTAGAGCTGGAAAGGCATATCACACCTTTGGAACAGGTGGAAAGTGTTATTTTCAGAGGGAGTTTAGATAATTTTGAAAGATTCTTTGTTAATAATATTATTGTAAGGTCATTCACCTAGACAGATTTCTGCATATCTGTCAGAGGAAGAAGTCAAAGATACACATTGGAAAAATAAATGCACTTTCTCTGAGGAGTTAGAAGAGATTTAGAGAAGGCAGCATGATGAATCCAGCTTTTCCTGCTGCAACTGAAATCCTCACTGCTCTTGGCTTCTTAGCAACAGTGCCTTCTTAACTCATGACTGGAGACAGTAGAGAATAAATCAGTCTGTCATTCGTCATTTAATTGATCAATCTATTGGCACTCCTCACAAGAACTGATCTCTATCTCTTAGCAAAGGTAAGAGTACCACCATGATGCAACCAATATAGAAAAATGACATTTTTTGTTACAGTTTGTCTGTCTTGCCCTGTTCTCTCTCCTTTCCTCAGAATATCTTGAATGATTCAGAGGCTATGGATGTCATCTAGCATGTCAAAAAAAATCCCCCACCTGAAAGACAAAAGGCAAAGAAAAAAATCCCTCTTTCGGCACACTGTTGCCCTTTGTGTCTACTTAGGACACTTCATTCTATCACCCACTGCTGTTAATGAATATCTGTTCTTGCCCTCACACACAGTACCTTAGAAACCCATTTCCACATCCCTCCCCAAAGGTTTTACCAACTAGCATCCTTTCTGTCTCCATTCAAATTTCCTGTCCTAGACAAGCAACAAATTATGCTTAGGCTTCCAGAATAGTTCCTCAGGTAAAGATTTGCTTGGAGGAAGATTTATTTCTCCTGCACCTACTTCATTTTCCCTTTCAGTTTACTGATGCAACTCTGAACACTTCCATGACCCCAGATAGCTGGGATACTAGGTTCTCTCTCTGATTTTTAAGTATAGGAAGGTGATTTGAGCTGCTGTCTTCTCTCTCTCGTTACCTTAAAAACCGTGTTCTACAGTGCATCTCTATTCTGATTAGGGGAAATTAAAAAAATAATTAATTTTGTGTTGTAATTGGATTAGTTCATTGAGATGGATATTATGAAGAAGCAATCTATTATATTAGACTGATGAACTGATTATGACCTTGGTCACAGAGATTCTTTCCTAAAATTGTACAAGACTGGGTTAGACATTGCTAAATTGTTCAGCCCACTTTTTTAAATGAAAGCAAAAAATGTTACGGTTTAATTCACCTTGCTTACCACTGATCACATTCTAAGCAATCCTAACTTTGCATTCATCTTTATTGTCCATCCTTGTCTGCCCCTGAGAATTCTTATCTTTTGTGTGTCCTTTCTTCAAACTAAGATCTTCAGGTCAAGGATCTTGCCCTCATATGTTTTTGCTCCTCTAATAAAAAAAAATATTTATATATATATATATATATTCATCTCTATTGCTTTTCAGATTTATGCACAATTCATAAAGTTGCACAGAGCTGAACAACAACAAGAAAAAAGATTTAGGGATAAGGCATGTTTTTCTTCTTTTGAACATTTTTAGCATCTACCAGCATACAATTTACTCTACAAAAGCATCTTCTGACTCTGAGAAGTGGTAAATCCCCTTGGCTGATGTTAGCAATAGAGAGAAATATGAAAACAGTCTTGTGAAGAATAACCTGTGGAATGCCTTGAAGTCTTCTCAGGGAAGTGTGTTTAGAATATTAACTCTGCAAGTGATGTTACATTCCCTGTTGTTCTCAGTTTCACTATCATGACTGTGGTGGGTTGACTGTGGCTTGATGCTGGGAGCCCACCAAGCCACTCTCTCAGTCTCCTCCTCAATAGGTCAGGGCAGGAGAGAAAATAATATGGATTATGGTCACGATAATGGTGGTCAAGATAATGGTAATATAATAAAGCTAAAGCAGAGGCCACATGTGGAAGCAAAGGAAAACAAAAGATGTATTCTCTACTTTCCACCAGCAGGTGATGTCCAGCCACTTCCTGGGAAGTAAGTTCAATATATTTAGTGGTTACTCTGGAGGAAAATTAATAATAATGAATGCCCCCCAATTCCTCCTCCTTTCTCTTAGATTTTATTTCTGAGCAGACACCATATGGTATGGAATATCCCTTTGGTCACTTTGGGCCAACTGTCCTGGCTGTGTTTCCTGCCAAGATCTTGGCCATCTCCATCTCACTGATAAGAGGGAGTTGTTAGAGAAACATCCTTTGTTACTGTTGATGCTGTACAAACACTGCTCAGAGGTCACCAAAACACTGGTATATTATCCATGCCTTTTTAGCCACCAGTACAGAGTACAGTACTATGAGGTCTTCTATGGGGACAATTAAATCCCTCTCATCCAGTCCCAATAAAATGACTGAGAGTGATAAGAGGATTTCTACTTCAAGGGAGTTATAATACACGCTAGTCAATCTCTTTAAAATCTATGCATCAGGCTCTATAAGAGTGAGTCTTGTCCATGGTCAGGCTTTAGATAACACATTTGTGTAAGATTAAGACTTTTATTTTTGCTTAACACTGGTACAAGAATATTAAAATCTCTGGGCATTTTCTGTAGAACTGCTTGCAGGATGACTTCACAGCTATGGCAATTTTTCATATCTGTTAAATGGTCAAGCCTCAGTTTCTGTGCTTTTTAAGTATTTTGTCTTCAAGTAGAGCACACAGGTCAACTGCATAAGCATAGCTCTTGAAGACAGAGATTTCAATCCAGTGTCTATCAGAAAGAACTGTTACCAGTTGGGATGTTTGGGAAATCACTATTTAACTTAACAAACACCAAAAAAAAGGATTTAATGTTAAATGACAGGAGTGCCCCAAGTTCAGTTTGGAGGGAAATCCATGTGAGCTATGGAATTGATTCATGCCATGGTTTAGACTATAGCAACTTTACTGACTGTTTCTATGGGATATGAGTTTTGCCTTTCATGAAATTTTGTACTTGGTATTTTACTATATTTAAAAACTTCTGCTCTGGAAGAGTCATAATCAGGAGTTTCCACTCATGGGAGTTAAAAATTTAGATACACAATTAGGATCTTACTGAAGACATGAAGAATGCTTGCAGTTAGTAGGGTTCCCCAGCAGGAGTTAATACTCTGTAAGTAGTTACTGAATTAATACTAATTCCAAATGTTGAATATTTCCCTGCAGTTTATGTCTCAGCTTTTCTGTGCTATTCTGGTACTGCCCATGATGTTCCAGCTTTCATGTCAGGATTCTAATAAAAGTTTAATTTTTTTTTCTTTAGAAAACAGAATCATGTTAGTATGAATGGAGGTCCAGCATCATTCATTACTTTTTTTATTATTATTATTGATTTTAGAGAAAGATTTATGATCTTGGTTTTCTTTCTTTTTTTTTTTTCTGAGGACTAAAACCATACGTATGAAAGAGTAAAGAGCTCAAAATGCCAAAATTTTTTTCTCAAGCCATCAGTCAGAAAAAACGTACAGCAAACTCAATTTTTTACAATGCAGCAATGTCAAAACAGAAGTCTGTTTTTTCACAATTTAAATGTATTACACTTGTTTAGAAATCCAACTAACAAATATAATAATTGTTCTTTATAATAAAGCTGCAGTGCAGGAAGTCCAAAGATTTGACATCCAGTGTGGGTTATACTCTGGAAAGAGATCAAAATCATTCAGCTGGATGCAAAGATGGCTATCTGCTGCAGAGATGACCTCTAAGAGGTCATTGGGGAAAAATATGAAACAAGTTAGAAATAAGAAGACATCAGAATTTCAAACAGTAAAACTTCTGGAACTTTTGTTAATTCCTGAGCATGATATTTTGAAGATTTTTTTTAATGACTTTTAAGGTTTCTATTTTGTCTTGGAACCTAGTGTGGTAGGTTCTTGGTCAAGATAGTATTCTAAGATAAATGTAGCTATTGACTGTAATTGTAGTTGGAGACGGCTGCAGCAATAACTTTATACTAGTAATGGTGGTGTAGTCAAATAAAGAAACCGCCCAGCCTTCCCTCATTCCCTTACGTTGTTTTTTTCCCCCTTAATACCTAAAATTTTTCACATCTTTCTAGACTTTTTGTTCTCTCAAGCCTTCTTCAGGACTTTCCCTGTCTCTTCCTTTTCTCCAGTCCAAATCAACGTTGCTTTGCTTGGGAGAATAATTAGAAAGATGACCACAACTATGAAATGGCATCTTTCCAGGAAACATTTAAATGGAATAAGAATGCCATTTCCAATGGCTACAATCATTCTAATTGTTTCTCTTCTTAATTACATTTAGACAAGTCTTTCAGGAAGGTAAATCGTCACCAATATTAATAAAGTTAAGATCATTGCATCTGCAATACTGCAGTCAGCTGAATTTGTGCCTCTGTGCTGTGCTAGAACTCTAGTTCATTCCAGCACTAGGCAGTCTGAATATCTGAGGAAAAAACCCCACCCAAAACCAGTCTAGAGTTTCATGATAAATCAAGTGGATTTGGAAACTGTGCTATCCAGATCTGGACTCTGTTCATCTGACCTGCTGTCTCTAAATCTGCTGTCTGCCTCAGAATGGTAAATCATACACACTGTGACCATTGAAAAGAAGTATAAAAGCCCTACTCATGTGTTTAAAGGTAAGCTTTAATTTTTAAAAGATTAAATCTAAAACCTGGACTAAGAAGAAAAGTGATTAAGTTAAGAGTAGTAAAATCTAAGAACTAACATGTCCAAAATTAATATTTTTATCAGAGCAGTAGCCCTGTTATTGTTTATTTATAATCCTGTAGGACATAAAGTTTTCCAAATATTTCCAAAACAGAAAGACATCATATAATGAGAATTATAAGATTAAAATATAGTTATGAGATCAGAACTCTCAAAACAAAAAACCACAAAACTGTGAAAAAACTGATAGACTGGGAGAAAGAATAGATGTAGCAGAAGTGATTTGGAGACAGACAGCACAAACTGTCTCTGTAAAAAGCATTGGAAACAGGAGCTGGCAAAAGGAAAATAAAACTCATTGATTTAAAGCAGTTTAACAGCCATACCATCCTAAGTCAATGTTACTTCCTTATCTAGGGAATGACACTAGATATCTTATCCCATATGCTACTTTACTCAATCCAAAAGGGAGCTTACAAATCACCACATGGCAGTCTTGGGGCAGGCAAGGGGTGAAGAAGAGAGAGGAGAATTTGGCCCTACTTCTCAGAATTTAGTCCCTTAAGAACAGTTCCCTGATGCAAAGCTGTTTACTGATATGGTAACACTGTGCAAAGACCAGGGTGAACTTTCAGCTGTGCTGCTTAGCTTCTGCTAGGTTACATCCTTCAGACCACGCTCATTCCCAGAGTTTGTGCTCACCAAGGAAAGCGGACCCACTTACGTGAACCTCTTCTCACGATGGGAGACTTGCAAGAATTAAAAGATGTGGGAAAAATGGTGGCAAATGTCATGGACCACCAGCTTGCAGTTGCTGACTGAGATAGTCTAAGGAAGAATGATGGCAATCACCATGCCTGATGAAGATCATGTTGGCCAGTGTATGCTACCCAATAATCTTTTCACCACACAAAGTGAGTAAGTTCAGGGAACCCTAGACATCTTTAGCGGTGAAATAGAGGCCAGAGATCTTGGAAAAGGTGTCCAGACCTTAGAAAACTGAAGGATTTTATTCTTATTCAGATTCAGACTTTGTGGAAGATGGATGACTGCTCTGTTTCTGAATCCAGATCAGCCACTGAATGTTTCTTTATCCTTTCTACTCTACATCGTCCTTCTCCAGACAGAGTGAAATGACAGTATATCATCTTTGGCAAATTGTATACAGGGCTTGTAATTAGAAGAAAACTTCTGAACTCAAGATTGCTTCAAACCTCTCAAGCATTTTATGAGGTACTTAAAATGAGATTAAAGTAATCATCATCAATATGCCATTTTAATCTCTGAGAAAAATGGTCATGTTGTCAGTTTGATAACTATTCCAGTTGTTCAAGACTGCTCAGATTTAAATATATCCTTAGGAGCTACAAGCTCTTGTATATTTAGATGCAGGTTTTCTTTGCCAAGGAAACATCATTATTGTTACTTGTAATAAAGCATCGATGGCCACCAGCAATAGGTTTTATCCTCAAGAATCCTAGTAATAGCAACACAATTTTCTTACTGATGAGCAACAAAAAGCTGTACAGAAAATTGTAACTTGATTGAGATTAAAGTTTTGTGGGAAAAACTAGTACCTCTTAAGTTTCTAACTAGAAAATTTTGGTAGATATATGAATTTAGATGTCTTTACTAATTTTGTCCCTTCATTTTTCAAATTAATATTTGAAAATATTTTCAAATTAATCCCATTTCATATTACTAATGGCATTGCACAGACATTCCAGGCAAAAATGGCAGCTTGTCGTGCTAGGCATTATATGAACACACAAGAAACTTGGTTACTGCCACAGTAATACTGAGGTCAGCTGTATCCTAGGAAAAAGCTGGGGTTCAGCAGTCAGTTCTCAGGGGGGGTTGCATGACTGTGATTTTCCTGCATGGCAATAACACTTTACCATCTGCTGCTGAATCTGGCTTTCCTGAAGTGGAAACATATCCCTTGAGAACAGATAGTAGACAAGGCTGTTAAAGTAATAAATGTTACGCAAGAGTCCAAGCTGGTGGATAAAAGTAAGATTTTGATTGAGACAAAGGTAAGATCTCATGAATAGGCTTAAGCTTAAATAGACATAGTTTTAAGACACTGCCAATGGACAGTAAGCATTTCAGAGAAGATTTCACAGGAATATTCCTGATACCTCTGTCTAAAGGCTCCTTGAAAACCACAATTACAAGCTTATTCCCCACTCTACCCACCCTACCTCTTCTGGCGGAATGGGAAGCTCTAAGTTCTCTGTAGCTGGCAAGAATTGAATGTACCTTCCTCTCAGCTGAATTATCAAGTTGATTTATGGAACTGGAAATGAGATGGTGCAATCTTGATGCTGTTCCAGTCAAACATCAGCAAGCTCCTCTGCAGCAATCCTGATTGGCCTTAGGTTCTGGGCACTCTTTCCTTTGGCAGAGAAATTCAAACTGTCTTGCATTACAAATGGGAAGTTCCACAAGATACTGAAATCCTTTGTGAGTCTACCATTCTCTACCCAATGCTGCTTTCTGCTCTGTGTGCCCCGGCTGTCAGCCAACAAGACATTTCCTTAGACTGAAAAATCCTGTGCCAGCTGGATTCACCAGGTCCACGGCCTCCTTGTGCTATTTGAATGGCACAGCAGGGTTCTAAGGCTTGTAAGAATTTGGCCTTGAATCACCAAGCAGAAGAGTGGGGAACTTCTCTGCAAGAGGGTTCTTTTTTAGCAGATGGTGATAGAATTCAACACTTAACCACTGACAATCATTACCATTTTTTTTTATTAGTACCACATAAGTTTAGAAAAAACTTATTTTAAACAACTGTGAAAGTGACTCCTGGTGTCATGGTATCAAAGAAATGTTGGCTAAGGATAACAAGCTCTTCTCCCCTTAGGGCACAGGAATACACAATGTTGAATACAGCTGTGGTCCATGTGAGTGGCTGTATAGCTGGATGTGTTACCACACCTGTCAATTCCATTGCTGTGTAATCTCCTGACACCCCTGCCAATTTTTTACTAATACTTGAGGGTCCACTGTTCAATGATTTTAAACGAGCACACCAAGCTCTTCAGTTAATACTGCCTGTCAACAAGCAGGTATTTTGCAAGCAATTACCCAGAAGTGTCATTTTCACATTGTGCATTAATGATCCATAAAACCACTTGTGTCACAGGACACATGCCAAGTCTCAAACTGAACCTGTATCCTTACATAGCTTGTGGGATTAGCATCTTTCAAAAACTAACTAAAGACCCAAAGCTTGGAACATGTGGCTATCCTGTCATTCTCAAGGTTTGTTATTTTGTTCACTCACGTACAAATTTGTACTAGAAACAAAACCACACTGAAATTATATGGAAGAAGAGCTGATTGCACTATGAGTATACCACCAGGGAAACAGGGAAGCTACAGAGAGAAAGGGAAGGGAAGGGAAGGGAAGGGAAGGGAAGNTAAAAAATTAAAGAAATTTAGAAAGGGGAAAGGGAAAAGGGGAAAGGGAAAAGGGGAAAGGGAAAAGGGGAAAGGCGAAAAGGGAAAGGGGAAAAGGGAAAAGGGAAAGGCGAAAAGGGAAAAGGGAAAGGCGAAAAGGGAAGAGAGGGAAAAAAAAGAGAGAAAAAGGAAAAGGGAAAAGTGTGTGCTGTGCTGTGACTCCAGTTCAAGTTATAGACTTGAAATGATGGAATTATTGGAGAGTCTTTGATACCAACACTTTTTTAAAAGTCTTAATCACTATCCAGGTATGGAAAACTTGCATATCAGAGAAGAAAAGAGAATACTTTACAGTGCTCGTTATTTTAAATGACTCTTTATTCCCCAGGAGGAAACCTAGGTATCCAACAGCTATTAAGCTTAACAGAAAACAAGCAGAGAAAGAATCCTATCAGTAAGTTTTTCTGTGTATACACAGAGTTATCTTGGACATTCAGGCTTCTTAAGCAAGCCCAAGTTAATTGTATTGGGAATGTGCATGAAATCAATTCTTAGGCAAGAATTAGCCAGGTCCTTTTCAGGTCCAACCAGAAGGTAAGAAAGTTTTTTAGCCAGAATACTTGCACCTAGCCACCAATCCCCTTTCTTCTGTCTGTTCTTGGCTGATGTGAACACATAAAGTGGCACACAGGAGCTGGGGTCCCCATCTGGTGGTTCTTTGTCTGAAATTACTTTCATAGTCTTCAGAAGCTTGTTTTTCAAAAACTTCCTGAACTAGAAGTAAAGTCTGTGTCCACACTACAGGTAATCCTTTTGAGGTTGTTTGATGTTGTGAAATAATACCTAATTAGGCTAAATTTAGAATTTGTCCTTGCTTTTCGTAATTGAAGACTGAAGTGGTGGCTATCCCCCAAAGGGTCTGTTGTTTGAGCTGAACAGTCTGTTTCTGCGAGAAACAAAGAAATCATGCACTGAAAGACTCCAGCATGCTGTAGTCACTTGGGGATGGTGTGAAAGATGGGGACTTGTAACAAGTCTGAAAGAACATTCTGGCATTTTCTATTCCCATTCTTGCCTTTCAGCAGTACAAAATCTTAATTTAATGTCATTGCTTCGTGGAGGATAATGGGACTGGTAAAGGGGTAGAGACCTCTATAATATTTGAGGGAAGAGAATATTATACAGACGTATTTTCTATTTCTGTCCTTACCTTTCAACACTGCAAAATGTTCTTTCAGTGTTACTCCCCTGTGGAGTACATGATCATACCTGTTCTGGAAGAAGATTATTCATCAATATTCACTATTCTACTGAGCCCACTGTGGTACAAGGAAACTTGTCCTGCTTACCTTGCTCTTCTACAAGAACATGGGCTCTCTTTTTTCACTGTTGATGGACATCTCAAGTATAACTTTCTTGTTTGCCCACAGCATGGACACATTACTTGACATAGCTAGTGTCCATAACTATTTTTTTTAAAATATGTTTTTCCTTCTTATTTAGTTTTGCTTTTTATTTGTTTTCCCTAATACTGTTTATACAATGGACTGCTCTATGGGCTAGCTGATTTAAACCATTAGTTTAAATCAGACAGCAAACCCTCCAATAGAGCTTGAAATAAAGTCAAACTGGGTTTCCAGTATGTGAAGCCTTTGATGCATCAATTTTTTTTTGGAGACTCTCTGGTCAAGTTCAGGAGAAAGGGAAAGTTTTGTCATGATTTTAGGTGACAAGATTTAGAAGTTCATTTTTGTTGTTATGGTATAAAGGTATACGTTCAATGGCTATCATTATTTCTTCAAAAGGTCACATAACATAAAAACATTCAGTTGAAATCTCTGAATACAGACATGATTGGCTTCCAGTGAGTATCTAAAAGAGATGGAAGTGAAGAAAAAGCAAAGAAATTTACACCATTTTTTCTTATATTTAATGATGTCTATCCAAGTATTATGGAGAAAGAGTGGCATGATAATAAGCCTGATAATGAAGAAATATAATCAACCTCATAACATATACTTCAGAAGGTTTCTTGTGCACCCTGGCACAGGAGTCTGATGTATAGGAGCCTGATATATTTTTTTTAATTGAATCCAGCACCGGGTGTTCTTATTATAATTAAGTACGAGATATTGCAACACTTACAGAATATTCTGTGTTAAATCTTCCTGTTTCAAAAGCTCTCAGAGATAGTCTTGTTAGGTCACTTTCACAACTTATTAATGTCATTCAAAAAAATAATGAGCATATTGAATTTATGTTATAAAATGTGAATAAAGTAGAAATAGGCAGGAGTAATAGTACCAATGCCACTCCTTTGTCATGAGATGCATCTCCCATGTTCTCCTTTCATACAGGCTATAGAAGTAATTTTAGAAAGCAATAAAATAACAATGAAAGAAGAAATGTACACCTTAGATACCTCTAATCCTCGATGTTACATATAGCCGTAATCTCTAAATTTTGAAGTACAATTCAAATACACTTGTGCAAAAATGTTTACAGAACATCCATACTATAAATGTGTAGACACAGAAAGCAAAGAAGAAGATAATTATTAGACTGTTTCTCAAAATTACTTTCAGCTATTAGTTATTTCTTCATGTGATTTTGCAGTATATCTCGGAAGTCAGAAAACTAAATTGAGCGATATCATCACTGGCAGGAAACAAGCCAACTTCATTTAGAGAAACATATGCAAATGAGAACTTTCAGAAGAAGAAATGAAAAAAATTAATCTTTGACCTTGAAAGTCATGTGAGGTCACTAGCCCTACAGCAGGAACATATCCCAACTAATAAGGACAGTATTAACGCAAATTTACATATTAGAATGAGAAATTCTTCCATTTTGCAAAAAGAAGAGGGAAAAATAAGATACATTGTGGAAGATAAGTTTATTTTGACCTGCTGAAATATTACAGGGGAAGAGTGGAATTAGTGCTCAAATGTGTGAAGTGTAATGAATCAGTAGAATTTTCAAATGTTTTTCACACACAAGCATCAGCCTAGATGGTGGGATCTACAAATGCTAACTTCTCTAGTTTTCTGGCCATAACCTGGCTACCAACATGCTCAGAGGCAAGACAGTCCCTGGTGATCTCTAGGCAGGAGGAAATTTCTTTGTCTGGCTAGCTATTTCCACAACAGCCTGGTCAAGTTCCAGGTTTTATGTTGCAAAAGTGGAGCCCAGGGGTGAATACAATAAAAAGGAAAGGAATGAAGCCTGCAGTGGGAAGTTCAGCATTTTGTGTTTAGCACTGTTATTCTTCCCTCCACTGCAAAGTATTAGCTGTTAATTTTATAAGGTTACTGTAATGCAGAGGCAGTGTAAGAGGACTCCAGGCTGACCATTATGTCTGCATCACTGGTATGTATTACTTTAATTTTATTCTTCTTTTTACTGTTCCCTGGGGTTGATTCTTTGCCTATTCATTTACAGTCTGTCTTATTTTCTTCCTCCTTTTGTCTGTTTCTCTCCTCTAGCCTTCCATTCTCAGACTTCAGATATTCCTCTATAGTTCTTAATATTTTCGCACACTTCTGCTCCTTTTTTTTTTTTCACCTTAAGTATCCCCTGCTTTGAAAGCACCCTCTTTCTGTTAGCACATTAACTCATGCTCCATCCTCTCCAATACTGAATTCCAACTGCTAACCCTTCCTATCTTATCTAAAAGGGAAAGAACACCACCACAGGCTTTGAAGAGAAATTATTGAAATACACTGCATTTAGACAAACTCGGATTTGATCAAACAGGAACTTTCTATGTAATTCAGCAACTAACTTACAAAAACATGACTCAGAAGTGAAAATCAGGCAGTAAAACACTCCACTGAATGGGAAATGATTCAGTGAAAACATTATTCAGTGTAGGCAATTACTGAGTGAAGATATTATCCACAGCAGACAATTACTCAGTAAAAATAGTATACAGTGCAGGCAAATATTCAAACAAACATTTGACAAGGACAGCAATTATTCAATAAACAATTATAATTGCACCCAATGGAGCACACTTGCCATAAAGAGTACAAATAATTATCAGACTCAAACGGTGTTACTGTGACTGCCTGAGTTGTAGCTAATTCACATGGCAGCTAAGCTCTACAGGACAATCAGAATCTGTCAGGGAGGGACAACTTGTTTTGTCTTTTGTCTCCTCAGTTCTAGGAAACAATATCACAGTTCTACCGATTTTAATGAAGAAACAAGTGTAGCTTTATCAGTTCTCTTGAGTTAGTTATTCTTTTCCAGGAATGAGTGTTACTCACGATTCTTTTTTTCAGATGTTTTTTCTGTTACACTTTTAATCTTTTGCTTTCCACTTCACTTTCTCAATAGCTCTCAGAACTTGCTTTTTTCCTCTTTCCTTTCTTTTTTTTTCTTTTTTTTTTTTTTTTTCCTCCAGTTCTCTGTTCTAAAGCCATAAATTTGGTCTTGCTGCACAGAGACTTTTCACATATTTCATTTCTATTAGTGATAGAACTCCTACTCATACTCTCTTTCAGACTCTCCCAGCAGAAGGAGCAGTTCTCATTCTCCTTTAGTTCAAAAGTATCACTTCTTTTGTTTTTCTAACTAGACAATTCTTCTTCTCATGCCATTTATGTTATGCACTTTCTTGATTCAGACATTCTCAAATTCTTATCTCATCTGTTTTGGTTTTTTTTACTTGATCCAGATATTTATTAGTTGCTTTCAGCAGCATCCATTGTAGCTTCATAAATAATTTTTTTTAAATTCCATTTTTTTCATGATTGCCAGGTTGAACATATAGCTTTGTATCTCACATCTTGCTTCATTGCTTCATGACAGGTTTTTAAGCAGTCCATCAGATCTAATTATGAATTATTCTGTTGCTGTGTTATTTTAATCCATGAGGACACTAATTCTGTTTAGTAGTTTGCTTTTCTAAGTATTTATATAATAGCATACATACCAAAAGAAGTAACAGGAGATTGAGATCCTTTAACTAGAGTCAGCCACACTAATATAACCACACTGGCTTCTGTCTTGTAGATTAGGGTGATATCAGAATCAAGGCTTTTCAATTTAACTGCATCACTAAGTATAGGTATTCTGGTCTTATTTTTAAGCAGAAATTGGCAACAGCACTCCAAAGGTATTACTGTATTGCAACATAGGCCAGCACAATTTCAGTATAATTTGGTAAAAGGGTAAACTATACTGAAAAGACACTTAAATTCATGCAGAAAGTGCCTGCACAGGCATTTACATTGCCATAGCTATGTGATGCACTTTACCCACTAGAGTTCAGCTGGCCAATGTCCCTATGAAGCCAGTGTTTCAATGATGTAACATTAGAAGTGCCATGGGAGCAGTCCTCAAAGTGATAAAAATTCTTCCCTCATTAAAATTTAAAACTATTAAAATCTCAGGGAAAACTGTGCATCAGAACTGGACATTTTTCATTTGAATACACCAAGTCTTTTCTACTTTCCTCTCAATGAGCTTGAAGTCACCAAATTTGCAGCCAGGGCAGAAATTTCTCTTTTCACCTTTATTTTAATTATTTTATGAATTAGATTGCCTACATTTCCAGTCATAAAATGGCAGAAATGGAAAACAACTAAACTCATTCTACATCTCCCTTACTCCTGTCATCCTTCTTTCAGCCAGATTTCTCAAACACTTTCATGAACTCTCTCACCAAATCAGCTTCAAAGAAGTGGGAGGGTTTTTTGGGACTGATGTCTTATACAGCTGTAACTCAGAACCAAATCAATCAAAGGAAAATAAAAACGCTCAGCAAAAATGATGATACAACTTAAATTAAAAGAAAAAAAATACAAAACGAATTATTTTGTTAACTATGCACCAACTATGAGTACAGGCTTTAATGCATTAAATGTATAAAATTTTATTTATTTATTTATGTATTGGTAATTTCTTGGAACTGCTCATACTTCTACTTGTCTGACATCTTTGTTGGTGCTAATATCTTACAAGTCTTTACTCATATAACTCAATATACCTTTAATGCATTTACATTAATCCTAAGAATTATTCTCAGAGGCTACTTCTGTGCTGATGATTTTCTGACTCTTTTCTAGCTGTTAAAAACAAAGGAAATTTTACTAAGAAACTTCACTAGTTTTAGTGTCATGTAAGCCAGAAGCCTGCTCTGAGTCACTTCTTCCAATGAGAATCATTCACACCCCATTAGACAGCCACTAGTTGTAGCATTTGAATCTGACCCCTGATTCACACATTTCTGGAGGTTTTTTTTTCTTTCCCCTTTCAGAAAGAGACATAAATTTAAGCCTCCAGAAAACTGGAGTCATGTGGAAAATATAATAAAATATAGTTGTTCAGTCTTATATTACTTCTAAGCTGATGACTCACAATAAAATATCTCAAAATGTGCCAGAAGAGGAATAGCCTTGTCTGGTGCTACAAGCTAAGCTCTCACTAAACAGCTTATAAATAAGTGCTGATATCACTTAGAAAGTATAGATTATAGACAGTATGAGACTGCTCTTCACAGCCAAAGCACTTGCTCCTTGTCTGATTACATTCTTACTCATTTTTCTGTGCCCATGGTACCTGTGGGTACCTGTGGGTACTTCTTGGGCATGGTGAGATCATAACAGTGCATTTGTAATAAAGCTACCTGGCAAAAGGGCTAGACTGAGACCCAACAGGGAGTTATTAAAGCCTCAGTTTAATCAAAAGCTTTCCCTCTCACCTAGAGCTGATCACATAGGAGGAATGTCAGGAAAGGAACTAGTTTTGTAAGAGGTATCTAACAAAGCTCTTAATCTGAAGGCCATTTCTGTGCAAAAAAAGATGAGTTGAAAGGGGAATAGGAGACCCTCAGGTTAAGAAAAAAAGAGACTGGCCTGTCTAGTTAGCTAAAGGAAAGATGTGGAATCTTTACCTGTGTACCTATATACAAGCATATACAGAGAAGTGGGTGGGGAGAGGCGAAGAAATTAGGAAGAGATGAAAACTGTTAATGCTGAAGGACTAATTTAGTGTAAGAGCACTGGATCTGAAGTACTAACATCTACAATTTCGCTAGCAGCAGGTCATAAACACTCACAGAAACAGTTTACTTTCTGTTAGGAGCTGTGTATAGAAAAATACCAAAGTCATTATAAAATCGTGGTTTTTTGTGGCAACCCACATGAGGACTTGATTGTGCAGGGTCTCCTGCATGCTAGTTTCAAATGTAAACAAACACATGCACATAAATGTTATAATGTTCTCTTTCACTGTACCCTTTTTGTCTGAACTAAAGGATAGCAGAAACAGAAAAATTTATCATTTTCTGTTTCTGCCTCAACATTCCGCTAATTTGTCACAACCCTGCCAATATTTTCTGCTTTTTCTTTGCTCATAATTGCATGGCTGACAGTTACCATCTACGGCTGTTATTTCCTTCCACTGTGTCTGCCCTGTCCTTGTGATAGTTTGACTTCTCTGTCTCTGTTTCTGTCATGTTCTGATTTGCATTCTTTCCCCTTAAATTTCCCCTGTGTAATGAATGGACTGTGGTGTAGTCATAGTACTCCCCCAGTCTGTCTTCTCTTTGGTAGTCACAAATACAGAGCAGCATCATGAGCAGTGGAAACCTTTGTTAAGACCAAGATGGCACTTACAATCGGGATGGACAGATGTGGCTCATTACAAATAATCTGAACCATTTACCTCTCTTTAAATAACAATTCTGCTTTCCATTCAATTGTAGTGCTTATGCCATTGTCAAAATAGATGCATCGCTGACTACAGGAGACTGGAAACAGAAGACTCCGTCTCTTTTAGGGTAATTTTACTTGCAAATAAATTTGAGGTGGACACTGGATCCCAGCTTCTGCTTAAAAGTAAATCTTTTATTTAAACTTTTTATTAAATTACTTTTGAGACACCCTTCATAATGTCTTCTTGCTACCTAGGAGAAACATTATCTTCTCCCAGATTGTAAAAGTGATCTGCAGACAAAAATCCAGATTAGAGCTGTCTCTTTGTGAAAAAGAACACAGTTCTTTTTGGTTCACTTCCAAGACTCCAACTTCCACTAAAGCAAAATCCACACAAGGATGTAGCAAGACAGCTTCTGCTGTTTCCTGTTTATCATGCACTGGCCTTTTATCCCTTGGTTGTCAATGAAAATCCACAGGTTTTAAAAATCCTTTTTGAGATGATCTAAACGATATAGATGTAATTATGATCTGCTGTTTTCAAAGAGTGTTTAGCTTTGATGACTGCAGCTTCTTTTTCAAACATTATCAATATTTTGTGGGTCTAAAAAAATCAGTTTTTTTATAAGTCTGTTGTAAAGTTTATGAAAAACTATTAGCTCTAGATCTTGCAAGATTACAATCTTGACTTTATTTTCTTTTACCTTTGAGGTATAGCAATTTCTAAGGTCAGGTTTATGTTTTATTATTTAAATTATCTAATTTAATTTGAGAAAGAAAAAAAATTATGTATTTAAATTTTTCAAAACCTTAAGTATACAAATTGCATACCTCAAGCCAGGAGAGACACTGTGGGAATGAATATCCACTATTGTATGTGGGAACAATTTTTTTCACCTAGGAAATACTCCTATTTGTTTCTTCAAAAGCTGAACTATGTTTAAGCAAGCTAGAATAATCCCATGATCCTCAGTCAGCAGTCTTACACGCACAGCAATATGTAGGTATGTTCTACTTTACCCTTTTGGGCCTGAAAGGAGCATCAGAAAATGTTTCTGTTCCTAGAACTGGAGCCCTAACAGGTGTCTCTTATTATACTTTGCAGTACAAGTCAATAATCTATTGTCTACACTGTGCAACTCCAAGGGTAGAAGAGAAGCATAACACGCCAGCAGCTCAATTTCTTATTCCTTTCTATCTCTTACCTGTACAACCCAAACATTTTACTGTGTCTAGATAGGAAAAACATTTCAGGTTGCGCTCAGATTGCTGTTCAAACTACTTCAGGTTGCTGAAAAAAAGTGCCAGCTTTCCTACCTTAAAAAAAAGAAAAAAAAAAAAAGAGACAGACAAATCAATAAAATGTGGCATTTAATTTTATCCAGGATAATGTGAAAGTAAATTACTCAATAATGGGATCTTGGAGGTAAGTAATTCTAACTCGGTTTCACCCAACATTTTGAGATAAATGTGCTTAATATCTTTATGTGGAATGCCTACAATTTATTATAATTTTATATTACTTCCTCTCTGAGGGCAACAGAATCTTGGCAATGATTTGGAAATGGGATTAGAAGAGAGGCTTGGAAGGTTTAAAAATCTTTTTCACAGTAAAGCAGAATAAAGCTGCCATCAGAGATAATTTCTTTAAAGGAATTTCTCTAGATCTTCTCTACTGTAAGTGAAAAGTAAAGCCCAATGATGGAGAAGCTGGGGATTTGCTTGCTGTGGGTAATCTATAATCTTGCAGAAGGTGGCAAATGTGAATTGTTCTCAGTAAGGAAATGTTTTTACAATTGAGAAGATGCATGTGTCATAGGAAATATTTCTTCACAAGAACAAGAAGACTTTTATTGCTCATTTCCATCTGATTTGCACAAAATGTTTCCAAAACATCTTGCTAGAAAACAGAAATATGTAAAAACACAGAGTTTAAATATTGCCTGTTAATTTTGTCTTTACTATAGTTTTTGGGAAGCCGTTTGTTAGTAGAACAGCTGATAATATGTATACTAGTTTTTGAAGAAAAAAAGCAAAAATGAAGTGGTAAATATCCCTGTAAGTGTTTGTGATAATGCAAACAAGAGTCATAATTTTTTGGTTGGCAATTTGTTTAAGCAGAGTTGAGTCACATAGAATTTTGCTCTTCAGCTGAAGGGCATACTCCCACTTTGATCAAACAAAAATTTTTCAGAGGTTCAAAGGACAGTTTCACTTGGTAAGTTATTCCATTCAAAAAAGATAAAACATATTTTAAAAACTATTGCAATACCTTACGCTAGTCTCCTGTACATTACTAAACCAAATTCAGCAGTGTCGAAAAAACTCTCAGAAACTGTTGCTTAGCTCTTTGGATGACTAGGTTGATTAACACAAAAAACCCCCATAAAAAGTGGTGTTGGAACTGTAGAGTACCCCACCAGAAGACTGGCTACAGCACTTAGTCTTTGAACATTGATTTTTCCCAAGGACATGTTGTACGTCAACACCTGACACTTAGTGATCTGAGTTTATTTATTTCATTGTGATGGTGAAGTCTGTCATATGCCCAGGAGCTAGTGTAATGACCCTTAAGAGCATCTTTGCCACTGAAAAAGTCAATGTTATGAGAGGCTGAGGAAAATTCACTTAGTAAGAATAGCTTCACAAGAAAACTTCCTTTGTTCATTCTTCAGCTACTTGCAGCTGCAGCTGTAAATGTCAGCCTTTAAGTTAAGCTTTATTTCTTTGGCATGACAGAAATCAGCATTGCTCTGTAACGTTCCCTCTGGTACCACCCTCACCTTTTTTCTTTGTTTGCTTCTCTGGATTGTAAGATCCAGTGGGGATGAGACTTGTACTCCTGTCTCTTTTACCCAGTTTACTATCCTGCTAATATTGACATATGTAATTGCATTTTCATAGTTGGGAGCATGAATCAAATTTACATGTTTGTGGACGAAGCCAATAAATTAGAATATTTATAGCACCAAGAATACATTGTATGATCTATCCTAATTATATTGCCAGCTCTTTGGGCAGGAACGGGTCTCACCTTTGCTCTGTGATACACAGCTTTATTATGTGCCACTACACAGACTAAAATGGATTGCCGATGACTTCACCAAGATCCTGGGTAAATATAAGAAACCTATCAAGCATTTATATGACTATCCAGAAAAAAAGAAAAATAACCTAGCGATCAAAGTCTAAATTAATTTTAATCCTCGTGTGCAAACTCATCCATTCTCTGCAGGACTGTCTTACTTATCATTAATAATATTGAACTGTGCACAGCTTCAGATGAGAAACTTTTTTCCTCAGATAGGAAGACAAGACTTCAAACAGTTAATTACATGGTTTTGAACAGTTTTGCAATCCAACCTAGAAGTGGGCCACTTTTAGCAGTGCATGGAATAGATTCCATTTTTCTTGATAAGCTATCATAGAGGAAAAATGTAACATAAATTGCCTCCTTAGTGCTTTGAACAGGAAATGTCTCCCTTGCGATCAGAAAGCTGGAGGCAGTTTCACGATGAGGTACAGGGAAAGAGAGTATGATCTTTCAAAGAAAGCTGATTATTAGTTGTGATGACTAAATTACTGTCTTGAACATATTAGTAAGTTCAGATGACAGGTGATGTGCTTTGCACACCTTAAGAGTTGAGGAACCACTACAGACATGTAGGTTCTCCATCCAGAAACTCAACATCTCAATTCTTCTCTTTGTTATTTGTTTGTTTTTTGTTTATTTATCTGTTTTTATATACGTAAAATCCTCTGAAATTGCATTAAAACTTTCTTCCACTGTCTGCTTAGTCTGCTGTAGAGTTGGTTGCAACAAAAATAAAAAAAAAATCTTCAGAAAGTTTATGGTGGTTTGGTTTTAGTGTGATGCTTATGGTTTCTGTGGCCCTGTGTGGTCTCGTCAACCATTACAGAATGGCAGAAATACTAATGATGAACTGGTCAACTGTGGGATGGATTAGCTACTTTACATCTTACTAAAAGTAAGATGGGCTAAAAGTAATGAGAAAAGATGACCAAATCTTTAGCAGGGCTTCAGTCATGCTCTTCAGAATGGCTATATTGTTTTTAATGTTCTCATCACCTAGTTGACATTTCTGATTTTAGCAGGTGACATTTAATTTATTTGCAATTTGCATTTACTAGTGTTAAAAAATAAAGTAATATTAAAACTCTGTTTTCATGGGGACCAGACTAAAATAATAAGCTGTAAGCTGAGTCCTTTTTTTTTTTAGGTGTATTTTGGAGCTTAGAGCTCAAAACTGGAAACTAAAATCTTGCATGAAGACACAGGTCAGAGATCTTTGTGTTGTGTGACTGCTGCTCTGGTCTTGGAACTTCTATAAAGAAAAGTATTGTTTGATGTCTGTATATTCTATTCCCAGTCACTCACCCTTAAATCAAAGTTCATATTAATACAGGTTTTTATGAGATAACTACTAACTGACTGTTGGTTTGAGGCTTTATTGATATTCAGATTTAAAAGTCACCTGAGACTGTGACACAACAGGTAAAATACCCAGCTACTTGACATGAGAAAAGTAGCTATGAACTTGGTTTACAAATATCATTTCTAAGATTAGTATCAGATATAATTCAATAGCAGGAGAAAAGACCCAGGAGTAATTAGCAATAGGAGATGTTACATTACTAATATTCCTTTTTAAGACTAGCAGCTTAAACTTTAAGTTAATATATATTAAGGTGGCTATAGTTTGTTTCTAGGGCACAAACAAACAAACAAAACCTACCCATAGCAAATAAATTGTTTACAAATAGGTTTTTAATTTTTTTTTCAATCACTTCAGTTTAAGATTGGAATCACCCTTTAAAATCATTTAAGAAAGCTGGTGCTATTCACAGCTTTACTCCTCATAATACTCCAAACAAGTTTTCATTTGGTTTTGCTAGGTAGCTGATGCAGTCAGTATACTTGCTGGAAAATGAAACACAAAATCTTCTGACTGAATCTTTTTAATCATAGCTTTAGGTTAAATAGAATTCTATTGAAAGGGATATCTAGAATAATACATATTCTGTTCTCAAAGTTCCTACAGTGACAATTACACCAATGCAATGATTCAATTTAAATGCAGAATAAATTGCCCTACTATATTATTTTCAGGAAAATTCAATTCCCAAGTTTTTTTATTGCTAAGAAAAATGCTAAATCAAAATGTATGAAGTAAAATTAGCAGGCTGGGAAAAATATTTGTTGCAATTTTTCTTTAATTTCTACATAAAGTTATGAAGAAATTTTCTGAGTTAATCTTGTTGTAAAACATTATTTTAAATCTTACCATCTACTTCTACAATAATTTCCATTGTTTCTATGAAACAATCCTAGTAAGCTTTCATGGAGATACATTAGAACATCTTAAATTTAGCCCAGGTTGTCAGCTGTTATCCACAAGAGCATTTTAATTACACAAAGTAGAATATTAGTTTTAGGGAAATAAATTGGCTTCCAACATAGCTAGATACAGATGCATCTCAATTTATATCAATATGGACTTTCATCAAAACGAAATAAACAGATCATGTTATTCAAAGCATTTATATCTAATAAATACTTCACGTTGAGGGATAAAAGCTTCCCTTTTGTTTTCTTCTTTAACATCTTTAGTTTTCCACTATTTTCTTTTGCAGAGAGATATTCACATGCTTTTCTCACCCTAGAACACCAAGGAGTTCAAAACACTGAGGGAGTTCAGTGTAATTAGCCCTGCTGTGTCCCTGAGTACAGATCTTTAGTGCTGCTGTAATGATTCTATTCTTACTATCAGACTGATGGCACATTCAGATTTTATCAATATGAATTCTGGAATGCAGAGGTTTCAGCTAGAAATAAAATTTAAAAATGCCCTACAGTTTGCAAGAATTTTTGTGTCCAATTCTAGCATATCAGGCTTTTCCACCATGTCCAAGAGACTTTAAACAGGGTGGGTCTTGTGGGAAAAGAGCCAAATGACCAAATAGGTGGAGGTTGATCAGTAGTGAACATGAATAGAGTTCTGTTTATTTCTAGCAACAAGTATTTTGCAGAGTTTAAGAAAATGTAAAATTCTGTAAAACTGTAGCTGGTAGACCCAGTGGTGGAAAAAGGAAGGATATTGTGAGAAGTCCTATGGCAGGGTGGTAGGGCCTCTCTATTTCCCTTGCCTGTCACATTCCTTCAATGCCCCTGAGATCAAGCTGAGTTCATAGTCTTTTTCTAAAATAAAACATTGATTTAATTTTTTTTAACTATTAACAAATCATCAGTGTTTTAGTGTACTGGCTTTATTTTTTCATTGAGTGTTTTCCAAAGAGCAAAAATGAAAGAAGAAGGACTGAAAAAACAAATTCATTTCTTAAGATTTTCAGTCCTTCTCCACCAGACATCAACATGTCTAAGAGCTGGCTCTTCACAGTACTTTGCAGAAACACTTCAAAAAGCAAAAGAAAAAAAGAAGATATTTTCAAGTGAGACTTCCCTTCTGGGCAACCTATGAGGACAGCAAATCCGTATTAAGAACTTTATTTCCCTGATGACATTATATCTTACACTTACACCAGCCTTGCTTGTCCTCAACTTAATTTTTGTTTTCTTATTCAAACTACAGGAAAAAGCATACCCCTTCTCCTGCCCCCATTAGCTTGAGTATCTTCAGAGAGCACACCTCCTCTCCTATTCCCAAACTGAATCTGATGTTCCCTGTACTTCCTTCAAGCACATACTTGTAAAGAACCAGGGAGATGACTAATTCAGCACACCTGAACCTAGAGACACCTTCCCAGAGATTTCCTTCTAGTCTTTGCCCAGGGCTCTTGCCTTTTCTGTATCATGGAGGGGAGAGTTAACAAACTACTTGTTAATCCACTGATGAATTTTTCACAGCCTGTTAGAAAGCTGGTATACAGCATTTCTGAAAAATGAAAATCAGATGGCATGAAGGACTTATACCCTGCAAATGATACTGGACTTAGATGATAGATTACTTTATCTAAGAAAAGATGCATTCTCATTAAAGTTGCCACAGGTGGGGAGATCTCTTGTGAGAGATACTGAATATGAGCATATGGTGAAATTGCTTTATGAAAGACTTCTTGGCAAGATATTGGTAGCAGGATCTTATAACAAGCATGAAAAAATATTGAGCAATACTTGTAGATTTTAAAAAATTGTTAACTTAACTAAAAATGGCTGAAATGGGACTGATATGAGAGCTTATACTGCAGGTTCAGCCATGCTCTGAAGATAATTAGAAGCTGAGAGTAAGCTTTATTCACATAACATATTCAAGTTTCATTTATATACCTTAGAATATATGGCATTTTGATAGAGCCTGAATTTTATGTGCAAACTGTCCTTTTTGAGATCCTATAGTGGTGACATTTTTCTTCTGATGTTGAAAGCCTCCTGGGAACCAGAAGACTGCTCTGAAGGCATGCCTATACAGTTTTTTTTCCCCTCAGAAGTGCCTTTCTGCAGTGCATTTTAAATGACTGTCCCCACTCATCACACTGTGGTTCACAGAGATCATGAACTGGGTTCATTTCAAATGAAACTAAAGTGGGAGCACCCCATCCAGAAGGGAACATTCTTTCCCTGAGACAAGACTAGAGCTTGCTCAGAGTTAAAAAGCAACCAAGCAAAATCCCCACCCTTCGATCCTGAAAACATCACTCCTTTCTATTGTAATACAGTCTGACTCTTCTCTGTGATGGGATAGCCAACACTAACCTCAGAAAAGACACTTGGATGTGCTGCATATGCTGGGTGCAACTCTGAATGAAGCACATGAGGCCTTTTCGGGTGCTGAAAGGGTGGTTAAGTGGACTACACTCAACTCAGGACAGCAAAAATGAGGAGACATCACCTTATCCTTGTCTTCCCATCTGTTCCATTTCTGATCTTTCAAACTTAGACAACATCATTTGACAAGATCAGTCCCAAAGTTTAGTACTCTCCTTATCAACATAAACTCACAAAACATAGAATCACAAAAAACTCTGTTGTCTTTACAGTCACCTGTATGGGAATCAAACCTTGCATTAGTGGACTTGACTGCAAAACTTTGTGACTGAAAACAAATATTACTACTGTTTTCTGTACTCCACTGTTTATCTCTGCCAGGAGCAGCTGTGATAATAAGATGCTAACAAATACTTTGTTTCATTCTGTGTCAGAATCAAATGTCCACTCTCTTAAAAGAACTTTTTATTTAATCGGAAAGGTGTTATTATTGAGAACACAATGCATGCTGAATAATCCACTGCACTTATCAGTATAAGAATCCTACATCTGTCCATATTTACCCTGTAGAATGATACTTCTAAAGAGTCCTGTCCTCTCAGGAAGGTTATAATAGCTCATAAAACATCTTTGTCAGGTGCAAGCCTATTGTATAGTCACTTGATGGCTCTTCTCTCCTACACAGACCTGTTGTATTAATTAATATTGTGCCTTCACAAGGTGGTGGAAATGTGTAATTAATTCTACAGCATGCATCATTTGTAGTTTGATTGCTTTCTTTTTGAGCTGGTAATGAAAAGATGCCTTAGTTCTTTATTTTACAGATTTTTTTCTAAAATTGCCTAACTTTCCTATAAATCTCTTGGTAATGACCAATATTTCCTTTATGTTTCTTATAATATTTTCATTGTTAAGAGCTTTTCATTTAATTAATCTCATCACTGTTTCCTCAGCTCCTTTTAATGTTGAATTTTCTAGGACACTTTTATTTCTAGTTCAATTTTACTGGTAAAACATGATACCTAATGCCTTGAAGACAAGGTCAAGTAGCTTAAATGAATGAATCAAGCTTTTTATGGGTAGATTTTAAAGAAAGAAACTATGAAAAGGGAGACCAGGCCAAAATTTTTGATGGTAATGACTCATTCTATAATGTACGCTTCAGAATATTCTATGTTATTGAAAACTGTCAGTGTATAATAGTGGAAGAAAAACACTCCTTGCTTCCTCTGTGTTGCTGAGATTTTAATGGGTGTCTGAATTCTAACTGTCTAATGGGAGAAGATCTTTCACTCCATGCGTTCCAGCTTCCTCATTCATGAGCTTTATCATTACTCTCTGTAAATGCATAGACTCTATTTTTGCACTCCATTACCATATATATGCAGTCTCTTTATATACAGTTTTGTTATCCATATGCAGAAGAGAAGAAATCACTATTATAGGACCTAATTAAATTAAAAGAAAACACTTCTGTGGATAGTAGTGTTACATCTGTAATTTCAAGTCTTTTCTCACATCAATTTAACTCTTATCTTCTCTGGAGTTATGATTTTTACACATAAGAAGGGTAGAACACATTACTTTTTATAGATTAAATATTCCATTTTTTGGCTGCATATCAAAGCTGGATATTTAATTTAAGAGTTAAATATTCAGCGCTCGTCATCAATATAAGTTTCTTTATTACATGACTTCCAAAGTTATTTCTGTTATATATCTAAAGGCTTTAAATAAATAGGGCTGGATTAAGACTGTCAATTTACAATTGTGGAAAATTCAAGCCATTGTGCACTCCAAAGAAATATGAATATAGATTGACGGTACTCTTGAAGCCTAGCCTATGACCAGGTATCAATCTTGCCCTCTCTGTCTACTTTATCTTTTGAGACAATTAATTCATGAATATAAAGAAAAAATTCCAAGTACTGCTGAACATAAAGAGATTTGCTAAAATGAAGACAATCTTTCACTTTTCGCAATAACCTTCACATGGCATTCAGCGTAACCAGCATAATCGGTCAAGCATATTTACATCCGCTAAAATTAAAAAAAACCCAAAACTGATAGTCTGGAAACATTCTCTATATATTTAATGAAAAATACACAATTTAGAACTTCACTTAATAGATTTCTTTCTAATGTTTATTAGTATTTAATATAAAAAAGTCTGAAAGATCTATTCCTATTTGAGCTCATTGCAATTGCAATAACTTAAAAAAACATTAATATTCAAATGCCTAATACTTTTACACAAAACATAACTTATCCTGCTCTTTCAGCCATAATCATGGCTGAGTTACTCTCTTTGACATGTTGAACTTTGTCAGAGACTTGTATGTGTTTGGTCAATTTTTTTAGAACACAGAACATCATTCTTAATCAGGGCTCTAAGCCTTATCCCACTAAAAGTACAGAACAAACGCAAAGTTATTCCATGGGCACATTAAGCAATATTAAAAAATCACTCTAAATTCCAGGTGAGTAATGCTGCCTTGCACTCAAAATGACCAAAAATAATTTCGTCTTGGAGACTGTAGGGAAACTAGGATCCCAGGCTGCCTGGGTATAAATAGAAAGGAAGAATTAGAAGCATCCATCTTGACAACTGCAGGGGCAGTGTCCTAACAGTAACATTAGCAAAGCCAGTGAAATACTGAAATTTGCAGCAAGGGATTTAATTAGTATTTCTTATCACGGTTGAAGAAGTGGTTTTCCCAGTCTAGTGAACTTGTTCTACCTTTTGAAGAAACTTAAAAAGTGAATAATGAGGGGACTGTAGATAAATGTGATTAATTTAATCCCACAGACATGCTTTTTAAGTTACTGTGTGGGCAAGACCAGAATGACTGAAACTGGTCTTTGGGAAGCTAATGGAACAAAATAACTATTTCATAATGACAGGACAAATTTGTGGTAGTATCACGTGAAAACTCAGATTCAAGTAAATCTCTGTTGTATTCTTTGTCTGTTACTTTCATCCTTGAATAGTGTCTATAGTCTTTGCCATTCACAGTCTAAAACATTTCAGTCACAATGCCCCTTTAAAACTCTGTAAAAAAAGTACAATGTGAGAAGTGATAGGAAAAGGGGTAATGGCTTTAAACTGGAAGAGGGCAGATTTATATTAGACATCAGGAAGAAATTCTTTTCTGTGAGGGTGGTGTGACACTGGCACAGGTTGCCCAGGGAAATTGTGGATTCCCCATCCCTGGAAGTGTTCAAGGCCAGGTTGGATGGGGCTTTAAGCAACCTGGGCTACTATGGGTGTCCCTGCCCATGGCAAGGGGGTTTGAACTAGATTATCTTCAAGGTCCCTTCCAACCCAGACCATTCTATTACTCTCTGATTCTACAGTCATTGAATAAAATCAGTTGATCGCTAAAACCATTTTTGGGAAAGAGTTTTGGTAATCTTTTATGCACTTAAAGCATGAGCTTCCTCTGTCAGTCATGATAATACATTGGTTCATACACTGCTGTGCAGGCAGTATATTTTTTAACCAGAAAAATTGTTTAAAATGTGGAAAATATTCTCTATATCAAAGAAAATATGGCATGATAAAAATGGAGGCATATTAAGCACAAAATATTACTGAGAACTAACATCAATCTCATTTTTTTAAATTTAATAGCTTAAAAAACAAACTCTTGAAGGAGTATCTTCAAGAAAAAATGGCATAAACCAACCACATTTTTAGTGGCTGTTCAACACACTCAGATGAGTTTTGCAGAGGGCTTTTTTTGAGCCCTTTGTTATTGTACATACCTAGCGTGTATTGGTGACTGAGATTCCTCCCAGCTTGAATCCTGCCAGGCCTGTAACACGCTTTGTATATTATGAGTAAGAAGCTGGCTGCTAGGGAATTCAATTTATCTCCATTAACTTGGTTACTGGCCTGCCATAAAGATGTACTCTCACCTGAATGGTGTGGGAGAAGACAAATAAATAAGCAATATGCCTGGGTGTCTCACACCTATGCAACTGGACTACCAGGACAATAATATGGGGATCGTTGGAGACGAAAGAATATAGCACCTTCTTTGTGGCACTGGTAACTCATCCAAGTGCAGAAATATCAGTTCTCAGAGGTCAAAATTTGCCTGGTAGGAACAAGCAGGCCTTCACTGTTACAATGCAATCATTTATTCCATAATGAACTTAAAATAGCCACAGTAACTCTTTGAATTGTCACCTGACACTCATCACTCTTGCTGAAGGCCACTAAAAGTGGCATTGATTACTGACAAAAGTAGATCACTAGCCTGCTTTTTAGAATATTCACTTCAGTGGTTGAAGATATGAAGGGACTGAATAACTCACAAGGACTCTTTGTGAAGATACTGTTGCACTGAAATGCCACCTGATGGTTCAAATATAGAGTGACAACGTTTTGGTTACTACAGTGGATCGAAACCCCTTGCTTCCGGTCAGTGGTAAACTGATCAGTCTTACCCCAGGGGGAAATTTTCACGTTTAAAGTAAGTGATAGTGAACATACTGAAAATCTGTGACTCCACGACCATGCCAAAGAATAATATCAAAAATTTCACCATTTTCTCATCAGGTTTTCTGTTTTGTATCTTTGAAAAATCTAGACTGACACTCTGAAAGCTCTGTAGCTGAATCTAAGAAACAATTCAATCTTATCTTACTACAATACCAAGAGAAAAAAAAGCCTGAGAAATCTAATTGAAATTGTCATTTGTTTTATTGAAGAACAAAGCTTTCTGGTCTTTTGCTGGCTAATAATGGCTTGCATGACTGCGCATTTGCAATAAAATGTAAGTTGCAGAGAAGAATTCAGATGAGGAACTGAGGAAGTACTGGCATCAAAACTGATTAAAACTTTTCTTTAGGTATGTTTGCAATTAACCAGACAAAATTTGTTTTGCATTTCATTGAGGAAACTAGTATTTTTTTCAGTTTTTCCTTTTCCGAAACTTAGATTTGGTTACTCACTGTGAGGAATAACACAGCTTTTTTCTAACATGCCTTGTGAGCCTTTCAAAGTAGCTCTGGTTTTTTTGTTTGTTTGATGTATGATGCCCAATCTCTAACCAGTCTGAACTGCAAGATTACTTTCTCTAGAAATAATGAGCGATGTATTACTAGCAACTTGTAAAAAATGGCTATCGGGCTTGTCTATTTCCAGGGTTACATTTATGCTTTAAAAAAGAAAAAGGAAGTGTGAGTTTCAGTCCTCCTGTGTACTGTAGAGGAAGGGGGAGGCAGATCTCCTCCTTGCATCATTTTGTTGGAACGAGAGCTCTGATGGAAAATTTAAAAGTTCATAGGTACTACATCTGTCTAATTGTCTTCTCTGGACTCAAAGCCTTCAGTCTGCCTTAAAGATGGATCAAGAGTCCTCAGCCTTGAGCACAGAAAAAAACCTCTCCTGGTTTCGACCCAGAGGAGTTAGTGTAAATTAGGCCTAGAAGAAAAGTGTTAGGATATGAACTTTCATTAACCCCATAGGACAGGGGAATAGCTGGGTTATAACAGAGGACCACCTTGAGCTAAAGCAACTTCTTAGTGACTCTGGAAGGTGCCAGTATGTCAGTCACTGTGAGAGTTGTGAAGGTGCAGAGAACCTTTGAATTTGAGCAAGACAACGAAGAATAGGGTATTCACTACCCAGTCCTGTAAATCACAGTGTCCAGACCTACTTGGGCAGAGGAGCAGAGACCTCCAGCACTGCACTAGGACTATGCCTGGCATGACAGAAACCACTGCCCACCAGCACTCCTGCAGAACTTGTGTGTCATATAATTAATAAAAGTGAATGCCTCTGTGATTAAAGTGGTTCTTGCATCTGAGCCCAAGAAGTCTCCACAGTGCCATTTGGTGTTTTCAGTACTGGGGGATGAATTGCAGATGCCTGTCAGAAAGGAATGGATGGTCATAAGGCCCATGACTATGAGGCTGTGGTAAGACCTTGCTCCAGATGTGGGGTTGATGCAGTGCAGCTTGCATCCACAACAGCCTTTGCTCAAGGTCAGGGTGACTGATGTAATCCCATGTTACTCACCTGTCCCCAAAGTCTGAAGTGTGAGATGGCTGAGTATGTGTGTGGACAAAATTTCATCGTATGTCTAAGAGCATAACCAAGAGAAATCTCTCACTTTTGGATAGAAGGATGAGTGAAGGACCTTGGCACTGTGTTTGACCTGACAGCATGTTGCTGGTGTCATGAATTATGGGAAAGTGAAGATGAGACTCCTGGGGTATTGCAAGACCAATATAGGAAGATTTCAACATGTGTGAGAAGAATGGGGAGATGTGGGGCTGAGCTTTAGCATACTGGGTTTTGAGGGAAGAATTATGGGAACTGGAGAAAGAGAAGCATGATTTGGAAAATAAAGCAGAGCATCATAGCACAGTAATGGGTGGGTGAGAGAAGCTCTGAGAACTGCCCAGTAGGAGACCAATATAGCACAGTAAAAGAAAGAGTAAAGCAGCAGTGGATTTGGCTTGTCAAAGGGCTGCACTGCTGATCAAAATGGATGAGATCTTCGTCTCTAAGATCATGCTAGCAAGTGCCTACCCCTGGAATCTGGAACACAGGAGCAAGTGATGTCTGGTCTTTCTCCAGAAGTCTTTCCTGGAATAGTATGGCTTTGATGGGTGCATGTTCCTGGACGTAGCAAGCTGCTGGAACTGCTGTAACCCATGCACAAATTCAGGGTAATCAAGGGGGCATACAAATAACAGTAAGCTGTTGAACATCTGAAGTGAGCTAAAGCACAGCACCAGCATCTGAGCTGAAAAAAAAAAAAAAAAAAGGAAAAAAAGGAAAAATTAAAAAAGGAAAATGGTGTCAAACAAGATACACAGTAGTCCTATATTTTTTTAATACTGATCAAAGCATTGCTTTTTCTTCTGGCTTTAGAATAAATGCAGTGTTATTGCAGTATGTCTACTTTGGAGAAAAAGAGGACACGAAACAAGCCTATACCCACAGGGTTTGGTTGTTGTTTTTTACAGATATCATGGCTGAATGGCACAAGGTCCTTTTGGTTCACTGTGGGTGCTTCAAGTTTAAGATTGCAGTTTGCATGTTCTTAAACTGGAAAAGAAAGATCACTAATAGAGTTTCCTTGGGCTCCTTTCCTCCAAAGAATAAAGGAAACAAAGGAACAAAATAAAAAGTTGGTCTTTGAAAATGCTCTACTGCTTTCAGTAGAAATAGAAACTTTTGATTTGTTTTGTAAATCTGACGTACCAGTGACAGGTGTTCTGGAACAGAAAAAAATGATCTTTTAACTAAAAATCATTCTAAAAAGGAGACTTGAAAATGGAGAATGGTAATTAAGTCCCCAATAGAACTGTTTTTATTAACTATAGCTTACTATAACTAAGAATGCCTGCTTTAAGAATGAATATCACTCACTCAGTGACACTTAGAAGTACTTTGTCAAAGTATTTTATTCCAGGACAATTGAGTCATCTGCCACACAGTTGATATATTGGCTAAGAATTATTTAAGTGGCCTTGAAAAAAATGGAATATCTAGGTCTTATACATCTCAATGAAAGAAGTAGATTGTCATAACAACTTTGAAAATGCCATTCTTTCAGTCACAATTAATTTCAGCCCAGCCATGGCACTTCATAGAACTGGAAACCAGAAATTCAACAATAGCACTGAAGGTGATAGCTAAAGGGTGCAGGTTACTGGCTCTTTCTTCCTCTAAGCTTGTGAGTGAATGCTGCAGCAGTCCTCACTCTGGACATGAGAGAACAAAAGCCAGAAAACAGAGGAAAACAAAATCCATGAAAAATCTTATTCACTGTGCATTGTGGTGAATTTGAATAGTGTGTCTTCAAAGATAAGATGTCAGTGTTACATGGAGAGTCTCAATTAATTAACAGCAATTAACTGGTTTAAAGAACATACTCAAGTACTTTGTTGAATTGAAGCCTAAATGGTTGGTAATACAATAATCCTGTGTATGATGAATTGCTTACTTCTTTTTGAGTGAAAAGTTTCTTCAGCATCATTCAGAGACTGTTTTTATCACAGTAAGTAGTGCTTAGGATGCATGGAGCTCTCACTGAGCATCTAGGGCAGAGAGACCAGTCTGTGGCCGAAAGGCCTGACAGATTAATTCTTCCTCCACTTCTAAAAATGGAAAAGTATGGAGAAGACCTCTTCTGGTAAAGTGCATGTTTTTACACTTGCATAGACAGGTAATTTAGTGTATACGTGTTATTTTCAAGGCAGATCATCTGCATAATTACAAATATATAACTAATAATGAAAGACCTTTGGATTGTTTTAAAATTTTTCTTCTGCTTTTCCTTCTTTATCATTTACTATTTCATTGTCTTTCCCTCACCAATAACATCTGATCCTAGAGCCCACTAATGTGACTTAAGAGGAAATACAAAGTTCTGCAAAGAACTTCTTTATATAAAATCGCCTCTCTATATTGTCAAGACTCTCTGCTTGCAAGAGTTTTTTCTCTACTTGCAAATCAGTTTTTCTCAGTTGGCTTGTTATCTGCTTTGGCTGAGAAGTGAGTTATATATATATATAAAAAAAAAAAAAGGTGTGAAAAGATGCCACTCTTTGTCATCCAGGCTTGTATCATCTGTTATATTTATTGCTACTATTTACTTAGCTGGAGTGAGCAGCACTTGCAATTTGTTTCTATTTGATCTCTTTGACTTTTCACTTTTTCACTTTGCTCCTTGCGAGTGCTTCACCCTCCGCTCTACATCATGCTTCTTCTTGTATGTATGGCCTTTCAGCATCTTTGGATACCATGGTCTCCTTTTTTTTTCTGTTTTTGTTCTTACAGGCTCAAAAATGGAAGATAAAACAAAGGAAAGCAGAAACACTGTCTGTTCCTGACTTGCAGGAAGGCATGTCTTGAAAGTTTTTTCATTTTCAAGAATATTGAAATAATATTTTTTTCTTTTTTCCTGAGTAATAAACTCCCTGCTTATTATAGAATATATTTCATCAGAAGTTCAAAAAATATCTTTCAAACCAAATTAACATCAGTACCTTATTTTCATGAAACCCAGATTATTGGAAGGATTTATATGCAGTGACTCAGCAGGTCTGAGGACTTGTTACTGAGACTGAGATATTTTTGAATGAGGAGTCAGGCCACTGTAGCTGAAACTTAATTCTTTAAAAGATATTTCAGATGTTTTTATCTTGGGAAAATTGTTCTCAGTTTTACTTGTCTCCTTACAGTCCTATCTTCACAGTCAAAATGAAAAGCAAGGTAAGCATATCATAGCATGGAGAAGCCCACCATGGACTAGAGCAAATACAGGCTTCACGGAAAGATGTGGTATCTATAATGAAAGGAATGCAGATAAGATTCCTGCTGCTATGTATGATGTAGTTATTCTGATCTTCAAATGGATTTTCTGTGTCTGTGAGGTGGTGTCACAATGATCTGCAGTCCTTCCATGTGGCTGTATCACAAATAGATACAGCCTTTTCAGGCAGTTATCCACTAATTCTCTGTGTGTTTTGCACACTTAGACCACATGTGTGATTCCAGATAAATCGATGCAATTTAACCATTACAGTAAAATACATTTTGCTCTCACGAATATGTTATTTTGTAGCAACTCTTTGCTCATAATTCCTACTCCAGCTAATGTAACTTATATGTTGTAGACTAGTTATAGAAATGCTAAGTAACACACACTAGAAAATAAACAACAAACAAGGATAGCTGATAATCTAATAATTTATTTCCATTGGTATCTGTATCAACTAATTCACTGTATTGACAACTGACTTCAGAGGTAAACAGTCTCTTTCATAGGTAAAAAGTAGTATTTGTCACATAGTATTCCTGCAGCAGGGCACTTAATACTTGTACAAGGCAAGCACTTTTTCATAGGGGGACATTAATATCTCTACAACTTCAACAAGAAATTTAGATGCTTAAACATTTTGGTGTAGCAAGTGGGCCTAAGAGGCTTGAGTAGTTCTCATGAGATGCTGTGGAACAGAACAAGTAAAAGTTGACAGACCTTCACCCAGGTCTACTAATAAGCACAAGTTTACTTCAGTGTATAAATATGTGGTTTTCTCTAATTAGGCAGTTGAAGGCAATCATATAACAGATTGTGTCTGGGCTGCCATAGACTCTTAATATATTTCAGTTTAACCTCATTTACACCAAGAACTCCAAGACAAAGCTAGCACTGAAATGACTTCCCCTTGCCCATGCCCCCCTCCCTTCTTCTAGCATGGAATTAACCTCATTTTATTTCATGGCAAAGGAAACAGTTGCTGTCCTACTATTGAACTGCAGGGCTCTCAAATTCACAGTCAAGACTCACAAGATTACTAAATGAGATGTGCTGTTGTCTTCTAAATTACTTTCTCGAAACTCAAATATGAAGAGTGTCTCCAAGGAATTACTTCACAGCATAGCTCTTTATTCCATCTGATGAATAAAGTTGCTTTATTTCAATGCTGAAATGTCTATGGAAACTATTTTTCCAGCTGTGCCATGCTGTATTAGAGACTTGCTCTGAGACCTTGCAACGTTTTGCACAAATATGTGCACTGAGCAGAATCTAACAAAATATTGGGATGAATCTTTTAGATTGTCTTTGATAGTAATCAGCAAGCCATGGCTTTAAAATGAAGGTTCTCAAATAAAAAGATATAGATGCATGAACTATATATATGTGTGAGATACGCTCATGTATGTGCACACTAAAATGTACAGGCTGTCATTGGCTTGTGATAATAATAAACATAAGTGACTCCTGCAAAATGTAACCTTGAACAAATTGAATTGAAGTGTCCTGTCTCGTTGGGCATAATATGAGTGCTTTGGGGACTGGTTTTCGTGAAATGAAGCCTTCCAGTCCTTTAGGACATGAAAATCTGAAATGAAATATGCTTGCTATATAACGCTGCCCAAAGGTAATCAAAATAGGTTTATTAAAAATGATTTTATGTTGATTCCTTTATAATTATTTTAAAAGCTATCAAACATAAAAGCAGAAAATATTCAGGGAAATGATTACTGAATTCTGAAATACTGAAATATTTGTGTGTGGAATAGAAGTACAGTCCTCTGTCTTGCTTAATGAAGATTTCCCAAACTTCATGAGATATTTAATTGTCCTTCTGTCTATGCTAAAACAAGAAAAAACCAGCGATCAGTTCAAAGTAAACAATATGATGAAAATTCTACAGATATAATGCAGAAAGTGCATTTCCATATACCACTGGCTGTCTTACGTTGGTGAAATAAGTAAAGGAAAAGATTGCAGATTCTTCCTACTTCCATAGCAACTGAGGACCAGACATATTAAGCTGTACCATCATGCATATATTCAATTTTATAAGTAAGTAACTTAAAAAATCCTTCTCTAAGTTAATTTCTTTAAGAAACTTTTAAGTTGGCTTCCTTGAGAAAGGTGGCTGGATGGTCTTCAGAGCTTAAAAATTCTTTCCATGAAGAAAATTACTCCTGTTCCCTGCTGGAATTTGTGGCCATAAAATAAATGAGATTTCATCTCATAGATATAGAAGTTTGAAAAATGCTGCTGGAACTGAGTGAGAGCTGATCTCTTCTGGCTATGTGTGGGTCACTGATATTGACAGGAAGGATTTTTTGCGTGCAGTTGAAAGGGGAAAAAAAAATAAACAAAGGGACATATAACTGTCATCACTCTGCAAGCAAAATATGTATTGTTAAAAAGCTGGAAGTTGAAAGAAGGATTTCCAGACAGGTAGAGACAATTCACATTCCCACAGAGCTGAAATGAGAAAGACTCCTCACATGACTCTTCTAAACACATCCCTGAACACAGATTAAACGTTTTCTTGCAAAAATGTAGTCAAGGTATATATTTCATATTTCATAGCCAATATATTGAGTAAACACTTCAGATATGCTTGAAACACCTCAAACACACCAAAGCACTGGCTACTGTAAGATTGTATTTCAACACACGGCATTTTGTTCTACCATGCAAGAAAGAAACCACTAGGAACCTTTACTCTGAGCAAAATTATTTTACATGGCAGTCGCTCTCATTCCTTTCACCTTGGTAGAACTCCCAGTGTGCCTGGATAGGAAGCATGGTAATATAAACATATAGAATTGAAATGCTTTTAGAAAGAAACATGGACTCAGTCAATGGCCAACCCTGAAATAATTGGGTTATTTTAAACCATATCCTTGAAATGCCACAGAGAAGGGAAAACTTCATGTGTCCTTACACCTGCATTACCATTCTACTCCATTTAGACAATGTATAATTACCATGCATAAGAGAGTTAGTTAAGAAAGGTTGCTTACAGCTCCTATTGTGCTCCAAAGCTTTTAAACACATGCTCAGACACGCACAAAAAGAAAGACCAAACATAAAGAATAACATATTTGAAAATGTTTTCAAGCATCACTTGGGACTTAGTAACAGTAAAATCTTTCAGGGGTATCAGATAGCTTCTAGAATCTCTGTGGCATCTCAGTATTTCTACTGACATCCTGGAATTCTTGATTGATTTCAGGTATTTGAGAGGCATATTTTTCATACAAGATATGAAAGATTTTGTTTTTCTCTCACTTTTAATTATCACTCTTTTCCAGATGCAAATTTCTTTTTGAATTGCAAAGCCTCAAAATAGTAAGGCTTTTTAGGACTTTTTAGGCTGTACCCATAATGATCTAGGCTGGAAGTTTTTGGAACCCAGAAACTGTATTTCTGAGTGGAGTGTCAAATTTGCCAACAAATCACTGTTTGTTTACCCAACGGAATGATGATATCATAGTAGCATTTCCTAGCTCAGCATCAGTATTCATCCCTTGCCTGTCATTCCGTTTCCTTAGGTTACAAGAGATTACTGTTATTGGTGGGATTTTTTTTTTTTTTAGAGGTCAGGGGATGGGGTGGGGAAGAGGGGAGAAGAAATAACAAACTAATTTTCACTCTAACTACACTAACCAGTTGAACATGCTTTTTTTTACCATATCTCATTCTTCATAAGGGATTTTTTTTACCTTCTCTTTAAGCTGTATGGTGGGAGGGGCTCACACACTTCTGTAAGACTTCCAATATTGAAACACATTAAACAATTCTCTGTAGTCTCTAGTTATATTGCAGTCTCTAGGTCCACTTCATGTATTAGATATGTTATTAAGGGGCTTATCCCAGATTGTTTTATGGTTAGTTTGGCACAGTATTTATGGACTTGCAAACACCCTTGATATAATTTGATCTGAGGGAATCTCCTCAGGGTTTAGTACACATAGAGTCTTACAATCACCTTTTCTAATAATGGCAACAAAATCTTATTTTAAGTCTGGTTTCTTCTAGGCAGAGCTCAAAAAATGTTCAAAGTATCCACTTATAAAACCCAGTAATTTATAATAAAGGTAAATTGAACTATTTAAAAAGATATACACTACAAGGGATAGTTCAATCACTGTGTCTTGCTGGCCATTGACTAAAAATTTCATGCTTTAGAAGGACAGGTTTATCTTTCAGATGTATACTATACCAAAGAAAGAGACTGGAACTACAAAATGTCATGATAATGAGTGTCTCTAATTACATCGTCAATGCTGTAGATCACCAGATAATGAACAAAGATATCAAAGGCATCAATATTACCTCAAATACAAGTTAAATATTTAATGTATATGTTGAAAAATCAATGTAAAAGAAAAATTCCCTAAGCTATAAACAAAGTGTGTTAAATAGATCTGAATGACAGAGATTGGTTAACTCCCTAATTGGAAAAACACACAAGTGAAACAAACCACAAAAGTCAAAGAATAAATGAAAGAAAGGCTGCCACAGATTTATACAGCTGTTTCATCCATCTGGTGTTGCTCTCCACCAGCCTTTGCTCAGATATGACTCAGATGCCTATATTGCAGGATAACTGACTGATTAAATGATTTTGTACATCCATCAAAGATCAAAAACTTAAAATTAAGCTTACCGAATAAACCCACAGAAAATTTTTTGAGTACACAAAGAGTTTCCAGAAGAGTAGGGACTGATTTCCAATCCAGTTCTTGGAGGCCACAAAACAAGGAACACCAGGACAGGTCTTGGAGATGCATCTGGTTTTGAAGGCCTAGTTGTTGAAATCTAAAGGTTCTAATGTAATGCCTCAAAATAATGCTTGTAAAGAAAAAGGGTGAGTTTTAAAATGTAAAAGTGAAGCATGAAGTAACGCGCTATACTTGCAAATATAAATCTGCAGAGAAAATTTCTTTCCTCACTGGATTTGAAGTTCATGCATAAAATTCCCTGCGAATTTTGTTCAAATTAAGAAAAAAAATGAACTTAAGTTAGTGTTGCCATTGTTCCAATCAGTTTTTTGAATGTTAACCTGTGAAATCTTTAACTGTGCATGATAAGTCTCAAGAACAGCTGTTGACTTTATTCAGGTGTTTTTCATATGCCCTAAACATTCTTACATGCCGGTAACTGAAAAGATCAGTTTTGTGCTTCTAAACCTTTCACTAAAAAGCCTTGGTATCATGCAGTAGGTAGATCAGCAACCAGTAGTTCTCTGTGTCCGGGTTGGTACATTTTCTTTAAGCACATCTCACCTGCAGCAGAGCATCAAAAATCTGGAAACAGAAGCCTTCAGTCCAGCTTAACACAGTAGTGAAAATGTTTTCATTTACCTAAGACATCACACACATTATTTAGGAGTTTATCTTTGGTACTATACTATGGCTCTATGGTTTCTGTCCCACACTTGTACTGATGAGGAAATCTACACACTGAAACATCATGACAGAGGGGAAGAAAGAACAGGCAAAGCAATCTTGACAAGCATGTGGAAAGGCAGAGACTTGGGAGGACCAAGTTTAGCATTTTGCATATTCTCGTAACAGACATGTCTGGATTTGCCATAAGAGAAGATGTAGTTAAACATCATATATAGGTATCCCAAAAATTTTCCTTGCTAGTTTTCTGACAATCCTCTGGAAATTTTCCCCCCATTTGTTACCCATAGGTATATTGCAGTAAAAAACCCACCCCAAACAATATCCAAACAAGAAATCCTGTGGAACACCTTAGCTTGGGTTGTTCCCAGCTGCTTTCTCCTTTCCTTTTCTTAATAACTGTCCTTTTGAATTAGTCACAACTGTTAACATTACACAATACCATGATGCACAGTTTACAGGATTTTAAATAGGTCACTTGCAATAGGTTAATTATCCTTACTTTTACAAACCTCCCAGAGCACATCATCCAAGAATTTAGGGCAAAATCTTGACGACCTCCTTTTATTGCAGGTAATTTCATTCTGTAAAATAGACAAGCTGAATGAGCTGGGTTCATCTTGTTGGTTTTGTCACCTAGACTCAAGTCAGTCACACTGAACTCACCTAATAGTCAATTAGAAGATAAAGAAACTTCAGAGAGTAACCTGTCTGGTCACAAAGCAGGTTACTTTCTGGGAGGCATGATGACTGCTGACAATGTCCCTTGGACTTCTGAAGACAGCAGGCACTATTTTTACTTGTGAAGAAAGTACTATTTACTATTTACTATTTTTCTTGTGAAGAAAGTGCTGTTGCTGGCATAGGTGCCACATCACAAAGAAGAGGTGATGAGCACTGCTTGGGATGAGGAGGTCTTGAGGGAAAAATGGGAGACACTTAGCTAGCCATGTCACTATTCTTCTGTTTTTAATGCCCTTGAATTTACTTACAACAATCTCAAGAAATAATATGGATTTGAGTTTATAATTTTTTGAAGATCAAACAGGAATGAACCTGCAAGTGAGAAAATGAAGCTAAGTGGATTACACTGGTTATAAAGTTTTGGAAATGAATACTCTAGCTTTCAGTGTATTACTGATTACCACTTTCCTGCTTTGTCCCAGCAAACAGGTAGATACTGTTATCTATGATACTATGATCTACTGGTGGTATTACCCACTGCAGACATAGGTGGAGAAGTCAGAAAATGCTTCTTTGGGTCAATTTATTTTATGGAATAAAAGTCTGCAGAGTATTTCCAAACTACTCTATACAGAGCACTTATAAAGTAAACAAGAAAAGATGTTATGAGTGGAAGGTGCAAAAGATGAACTTATATACATAAATATTGACATATAAAAGTAATTTAATTAATAATTTCTTAAAACAGTGAAGGAAAGCTTCTGTGAAGAGATGTAATTCTTGTATTAAGTAGAGGCAAACCACAAAAGACATGATTTAAATTGGTCAGTTTTTAACCAGCTTTTGGAATGAAGGAAATATCAGTATGATTATGAGAATGGGGGTGACTGATTTGCTCTTCCTTATGGCTGACAAGAAGGCAATAAGTCACATTTGAAATTCCCTGGATTTCAGAATCCCTGAACTGGGAATATTGAAAAAAAGATGTAGTAGAAACAGTCAATTCAAGGAAAGGGCAAATTGTAGCAGAAGAGCATATTACAGGATTGGTTCTAAGCAGATCTATCTTTCTCCCCTGAAGAAACCTTTGGGACAAAACACTTTTTGCAGTACTCTTTCAGTATTATCAAGGAGGTATTACTATAAGCAAAACTCCAGTTTATCAGTGTGTCTTTGGTCCTGAGGAAAAAAATTGAAACAGCATCTGGGAAAACTGGCACATTTGTTCTATCCCACTAAAAGTTAGAGATAATCAATCAAGGAAATTCTTAATGGTGTTCTTCTTTTTCTTTCCCATTGGAAAATGAGAAGAAAGTTAAACAAAAGGAGGAAGATGATGAATCAGACACAGAACATGAATAATTATTGGCCTAAGGGACTCCTGAAAAAAGAAAACACAGTTCTCATTTTCATAGTTCATCCTTCATTTTTGGATACCCATCATCATCTATTGCCAAGATTAAAATCTGTTTCTCCATTTGCTTCCCTTATTTCAAGTGAGTTCAAAGAGATATCTGGTCTCAGACTGAAAGTGCATTACTCTCAGAGCACACAAAACAACATGAGAATTTTCAGGGAAGATCAACATGAAGGTATTCATGAAATCATGTTATTTCTGAGAGTAAAGGGCAAGGAAGGAAAGAAATGGTATCCTTTCCTCAGGGTCCTTTAAAGTGTCTTCTTCCGCTTTTGTTTATTCTGGAATCCTTGTTTCTCAGTTTCATCCTTTTCTGTCTTCTTGCATCAAAAATACAAAAAAAGGATTCTGACTTCAAAGGGTAAGCAAGGACTGCTGGCCTGACATTAAACAGCACCGAAGTATTTAGAATCTGGTTCCTATTTCTACCCTGTTTCATCTATGATCTCTCAAGTTCTCACAGGTCATCCGTGCGTGGATGCAAACTTGTGGTAAGAGATATCTTGTCAATTAAATTTGCAAGCTCTCTGTAACCAAGGCCATCTCTCATTTTGTGTTGTTATCCATTCTCCCACAGAATCCCTGTACTCTAGACCTGAGCTTCTAGGTATTTCTGTATTCTACTCTGTAACAATGGTACCACATTTCTTCTACAAGATCCCAGGGACTCTTAACCCTATATATAATATATACATAGACAAAATTTTGTCCTTAATGTCAATGACCTGGCACTATGAGGAGCAGAAATTTTTGTACTCAACTAGTACAGAAGGACTCAACAACACAAAGCCACACAAACCTTTTGTATATAGACTGTTCAGAGGCACTGAAGCAGGAGAAAGATGCATAAAGCCCTGGTGTCTGGCAGAATGGGCATATGTTATCAGCACTCAAACAGCCCCACTGTGAGGAGCCATAAAAGTCCAGCAAGATATATTCCCATTCTCTTTGGCCTGCCCTACTAACCTCATCTCCAGTGCCTCTTTTCCCTGCCAGGTGACCAGCTGGGTCTACATTCCCTCAGTCCTGGTTATGAGCCAGTTTGGCCAGAAGAATCCAGAGTCCTGTAACTGCTCTAGCAAGTCCCTGGAGTTTGGCCATCCAGTTGTGAAGCACGGGTTCTCACTGTCAAGATCCCCCTCGCCCTGGCACTGATATGGCACAGAATGCATGGATCCGAGGACATGCCTCAGCAACTCCACAAATGTGGTCAGGGTTAATTGGCCAAATGGTTGCTGACAATGTACAGAGTTTGATACCAAAGTCTTTAATATTAACCTTATGCTCTGAAACGCTGTGTCTTAAATAATATTAAAACTATATCTTGTTTATCATATTTTTCATCATCATTAGAAGCTCTCTGTTTTTTGTGTTGTGGTTGGCAGTATCATTACACAAATATCTGTGTCAATACAGGGTGGATTCTAATTATAAAAATACAAGTATTAATGTATATTATAAACGTATAAGTATAAATGTAGGTAGGCGTATAGATTAATTTTATCCTAAATACCTCAGATGTACACGTATGTTCAGAGGTGTGTATTTATGTGCACAATACAAAATAGACTAATGCTTCATACCCAGTCAAATGTTAATACCTAACAATCAATATATATGAGCACAACAGAAATACCTACAACAAAGTAAAAATCCAACTTCTTTCACATGCTTCTAAGCATCCAATATTACTTTTGATTTTTTTGTATTCCTATATCTGTACAAAAAAAAGGAAAAAGCATAACTGTATCGAATACAAAGAATTTGAGCCTGTAAGCAAAGATACACTGCAACATCCCTGTAATTCCGTGTATGGAAAATGCCAGTGTTTTATTTTTTGTTTAAAAAGGTACCAACCATTCCCATGTAAAATACATTAAACAAAACCATCCATTTCTTCTTATTTATTTTGCTTTCCTTAAAAAAGCTGGTTTTCAACCTGGAAAGCATTGTAGCAACAAAAGTATGAATAAAATACAAATAATTTCAAATTGGGCTTGGGAAAATACAAATAATTTTAAATTGGGCTCAGAGTACAGGGAAAAGAATAAGAATATGTATAATTAAAGACTACATCATAATGTCTCTAAAAAGAACTGATTGAAACATTTTTCACATAATTTCATTGTGTTGAGGCCAAAATATTTTGCAGAAGTATAAGAGATGAAAAGTACATTTTTAGTAGGAAAATGTTTTAGCCCAGATTCTCAACTCGGAAATTATCAGAGTGAAAGACCAACTCACATTTTTAAGTGCTGCAATCATTGTAAGTGGAGGCTTTGGCTTTGGCTTCACTCTGTCCATTTCAGAGACATCTACTATGAAATTCTCAGACCTGAGTGAAGGAGTCACGGGCTCCCAGACAGGGCCATACCAATTTAGTTGACACCCTAATAATTTTGAAAACTCCCAATACAAAAGGGTCTGATGTTTCCAATTTGTCTTTAAAGCTTCAGATCCCAGAGAAGTCCAGCAAAATCCCACCTCTGTAAAAGCACTACTGAAGTTAAACACTGTAATGTGTTGAAAAGAGGATTTGGAAAATCAAATGCTGTCATGAAATAGAACTATTACCTTCTTTCAGGTTTGAAGCTAAATTGAAGCCATTTTCATCTCTTAAATTTTCAAGATAACTTGAAATCCCAACTTTCTTGTAATGAAGCATCTTCTTTTCCTCTCTCCATATATTTACACATTGATAAATACTATGCTAACCCTATATCTTAGTACCTGAGTTTTATCAGAACTTGCTGACCTTCCCTGAAATTCAGTTTAACAATTTTTTTGTTTTTTCCCTCATTCAAGGAATGAACCAGGAATTCCTGATTCAGATAAGGAGTATGACCTGTGCTTCTGAGAGGTGTCTATATGAGTTTGGAGTAGGTTTACATATGGTCAGTGCTCATTTGTTTCCTCATAACACCTTCATAGAAGAGCAGCAGCCCCTAATGTGTGCCTTTGGATTGTTCGTATTCAAAAACAGGCAAATAAAAAAGATCTCGATTCATAGGCAAGAATCCTAATGGAATTCCCCAGAGCAGGAAGCACATCTCAAACCAGCCTGGAAACCTCTAGGAGCAAATGGCCATGATGTGTGACAAGACAAGTACTGCACCATGATCATATAAGAAGAACTCGCACTAGTGAGACACTTCTGTTAGAGTCAGTGTCTTAGAAAAATTAATCAATAAATGAATTAATGACTCACAGAACTGATGATATGAATGAATAGCAAGAGGAAAAATCTTTCTTTTTGTTAGCTGTCCATAGCTCATACAAAATAAAAGATCACAGAGGAATAACTAAATGCATGAAGACCAAATTCAAGCCTCTGACATACACCTAAGAACAAAATATATCTCCTATTTGCCTCAGTCAAGAACTCCAAAGACTGCAACAGCTGTCATGGAGAAATTATCTAGCACTTTAAAGTGGAGTTTATACAAGGAAAACAAGCAGTTCCTCTTGAACTTAACCAGATGCTCCATACAGTGATTTGTGACAAAAAAAGACCATCCCACAGAATGCAGAGGTGGGAATGTGCTTTGTGGCCTCCCTTACCAAAGCATTTCAGACACAGCTTTACTTGCAGGAGAAATTTTGTAAACACATATACCTGAGGAAAGACAGCTGAATTACAGGTTGGCAGGAAGAGATACATGACCTAGCAATGTACCAAGGGCAAGGAGCTCGTGCTGCAAAATATGAGAATGGCACACCATGGACTCATTGGACAGACTAAGAACAAGTTACTCAAGGTAAGATTGTCTGTGCTTTGATGTTCAACACCTTCAGTTCAGCATGCAGCTTAGGAAGCAAGGCAGTAATAACATCCACCTTGGACTGATCATCATGGCTTTGTGTTTGGCTGAGGCATTAGAAAAAGATGGAATATCCTGAGCAGAGCAAGTGGACAGACTAATGTCCTTAGAGATCACAAAGCCAAATCACATTTCAGCTGGTATTGATCTGGGGGAGATGACCCTGTTAGAAGAGAACCATCAGTGGAAATTAAAGAAATTGCTTTGCAGACAAACTTGACAGGTAGCCCAATTTTTAGGATTAAATGTTGTGTTATTACTAGTGATTCATCAAAGACTGTTCCAAGACAGCAGTACCACTTTTCATATTAACTGTCATAATATCCAAGAAAGAGGGGACAGAGGTCAGAAGTGCATACACCAGCCATTTCTCTGGACATGGAAAACAAAGAAGCTTCCAGAGAAGCACAACAAAACCGCATCACAGCTGAGATCAGACTTGGACATGAATGTAGGCAAAAGTACAGCAAAGATGTGACTGCCTGTGCTTTCCATAGGTTTTAAGCAGGAAAAGTCAACCCTATCTGGAACTGCTGGCTTTTAATGGGCAGAAGCAGAGACTGAAGGAGAAAGCTTGCTTTTCCTTACACCACATCATGTAGTAAGGTGGAGCTGGCTCAAGAGCAAGCATTGCCAGTGAAGAAACCAATCTGGTCATTCAGAGAAGCATGGCTAAGCATGACATTAGCTTGTCTGCCAGGAGAGAGAAGAGCCTATCCTCATGTTCAGAGGTCCTAGCGTGCACCTTGTTTACACTTAACATTACCTACCACAGTGAATATGTGTTGGTTTGTGGCTCAGTCACACCTTTAATCTTTTATTTTGTAATGTATTTAAGGCATATCCATCTATCAGACTACCTTGGTAGTGAATTCATGCTAAAGGTAGTACAATACTGAACAAAGGGACTTCATTCAATGATTTCTCTGTCTCCTCTCTCTGTCTCCTCCCCTCCATTGCTACTTTTCCTCACTTTTTTTTCCACACATTTTATTGCCATGAAGGTGCTTGCAAATATATGGCCACTAAATGGTGACCTGAAAACAGTGACACTAGAAGCATCCTGCAAGAGCAGGGGGAGGTCTTCAGTCACAACAAGCTCTTCCCTCTGGGATTGAGCTTGGTCTCCTGAGACCTCTCCCCTTGGCTCTGACAGTGTCATTATCTTCTCAGAGTAGTTTCTCTCTGACAGATCTTTTAGGCAAAGGCCAGGATTTTAATTGCATTCTGAAATGAAGGATGCAGACCTACACTGTATCTGCCTCTTTGTTTAACTGGCAGACAGCTATAAGCTGGATTTTCTGTGTGGCTTCCATGCCTGTGCAGATCTTTCCTGCATAAAAACTTAACAGCAGACTTCACTTGACCTTTAGGGTTCACAAGTACTGTTGCTGCAGATTTTACACTGTTAACTGTCTTATTTGGTTTTGAAAACATGAATTAAATGCCTATAATAGTTACTGTAAGAGAGCCGCAGCAGCTGATTAGTCAAACGTATGCAAGCTAAAATCATGTTTTGAAATTAAATTTACAGATAATGTAGCCTGATAAAAATGAAAACGTGTTTTAAAGTCATTCAGTTTGAGGAGACAAAGAAATAGAATTTTTTAAATTATTTTTTTAACCATTAATGTCAATTATACTGGTATTCAATTCCCTCAAATCACTATTTGGAAGGAGAGAATGATATTTTGAATGTATTTCTTTAGCTTCTTAATACATTGAAGGTCTTTCTGCAATATTTTTCCACACAGTATGCTGGCTGCACTACTAATTAAAAGATGGTAGTTCCTAAATTAACTTGTGAGTACCTACAGTGATGGAAATTGCCTCCTTAGCAGTATTATTTACTGACAAAGCGGGTGATGACCTGTTTGTACATCTAGAACAAGTTCATTAGTTTTTCCTAGTGGCTACTGCAGATAAACACTCTGATATTTCATTATCGTGATCTAATAAAAAAAAAAAAAAAAAAGGAAAAAATAAACAAGAAAATAAGAAAAAAAAAGCCAGCTTCCCAGATAACTGGGTGTTCATTTTTGGCCAGTGTGATTCATTTTTGGTCAGTAGATGTATATCTGACAGCTGTCATTAATAAGCATTAGAGTGCTGTTTGAGCTCTAGGGTGAGATATGCTTCAGTGTTCTAAAAATAAGACACTATCATTCCACAAGAGTAATAGTTTAGGCAGCAGTGGTTTCAACCCTCTTGGTTTGACTCTTCAAACTGACATAATTTAAACTGAATGTTTTGTCCTGCCAGGTCTCCTTTTGGGTACACAGTATGATGAAAGATCTCAGAAGTCATCAATACAAATGTTTCTATAGAAAGTATTGGTCAGATGCATCTAGAAGTGACTGTCTCATACATTACCTGCTGAGAAGACAAGCATAAATCCCAGGCCAGCAAACTCATCAACATATCTCATGCTAGCAAAAGACTGGATGACAACACTAGTGCACTGAAAAAATAAGCTTCACCCCTAAACTGAAATGAGATGAATTTGCCTTTTTCTGAATGATGCTGCACCCTCCGGTAAACAGAAATTATTTCAGAGAAATTTCAAAACCACTTTTGAGAATCCACTTCAACTTTTTTATTTTACTGGAACCTACAAATCTAGACTGATGACTGAGACTCTCTAAAAGACCTTCCCACATCATGTCCTTGGTTTGGTTTTTCATAAGCTGATGCTGGATACTACTTCTTTATAGCTGATTTAATTTTAGAGACAGCCAAACATCCATTTTCCCATCAATTTCAATTGTGTGGTGTCCATTCATATGTACATACAATTTGGCTTAGAACCTTCTTGGTATATTGCACTTACCACACATTTGTTTGCCAAATGATATTGACTCATTCCATGACTCTATTTACTAGCAAGACTTTGAATTAGACAGAAAGAAGATCAGAAGGATCCACAAAGTTCCTTTCTTTCCTTAATATCAGCATCTTTCCCAGACGTTAAGTTCTTGGCTATTTCCGGAGAGGGGTTTTTTTGTGTCAGTCCCCATGTTATAATATTAAATCTATAAGCAGTGGATAGTGCAGAAAATTAAGCCAGTTCACAACACTACTGATCATGATCAAAAACCTTTCTTCCTGAATTAAAATGAGAGGAGATACTGGGAAATATTCTGTATAGCATCTTCATCAATAACCCCTCTAGTAAGGTCGACTAGCAAAACCATTTCCAAAGCCATGAACCTAAGTAATTTAATCTACTGCTGATTATGTATCTGGAAAAATCTTGTGACTTGTTGGCATAATGCTACCTCAGACCCCAAACTACCTGCCTGTATTTATCTTGATTTCTCCTACTATTTCCAGTTGGGTGCTTAAGATTAACCTACATGGCGCTCTGCAATGCTGTGTCATCATACCTGAAGGAGGTCAGCTCCACACACATAGGTTCTCCATAGTCTTGTGAAATGCTCCTAAATCATTGAAAAGAGGATATATTTGAGGAATTTTAATTTCTTCCCCTTCTATCTGCTCAGTATCTTGCATTTGGTGGTTTTTCCAGTAGTTTCTAGGTCAGAGATCAAGAAGCTCCAGTTTATTTATTTGTCTTTAATGTTAGCTCTGCATTCTTTCTGATGGCTGAATTAAATGCTATTTCCTTCCAAGCAATTTGGAATTGCTGATGAAAGATCTTTGTTTTGCAACTGAGGCCAAGATTTTCATCTGGGTTTGTTCCACTGTCTGCAATGAAGCACTGGCTCTCTCTAATCAGGTAGTCCTGTGGAGAAGCCTATAGAGAAAGAGAATCCCCAGCATTTCTCTATATACAGAACTGCTCACCAGAGAATTATGTAAGTTATGATTTTATTATATTCTGTGGTTTAACATGACATGAGACGAAAAGTGGACTGTTCTTCTTGTCCCATGTGTGCAGGATGATATTGCCGTCTTTATTACTTTGGAACTTCAGGGATTAAAGCTACTTCGCATATAAGAAGAAGCAACAAGTGAATCTTAATTAATCCCTGGTTACCACAACAGCTGATAGAAATGGAAAGAACATTATGTTCTCACACAGAAAAACAAAGCAAAAAACCTTTTAGCTTCATTGTTTCCTGCTTACCTTAGAGACTAAAGAAGAGTTAAAACCACCGTGAAATGACTGCAAAGAAAGAAAGATTTGATTCTCTCCAAAGCTGATTTACAGCTTTTGATGGAGTCTAATCATGAGTGAAATTAACAGTGTAAAAATAAGACAATGTTCTTTGTATTTTTTTTACCTAATCTCTTTAGAACCCTTCTAAAAAGTTCCTATGGTCTGCTCAGTGGGGTTTATCTGCAAGCACAACATAAACAAAAAACAATGCTCATCTATTTAGGCCACACACAGAGCAGATGTCAGTTCAAAAAGCATTAATTAATTAGAATTTTGTCATTTTGTCATGGTTTAGCCATTTGGATGAACCAAATGTACATACAACCTGGCCAAGGACAGGTGTCTGAGTGCCCCTTGCAGCTGGGCAAAGAGGGGTCTAACTCCTCTGAGCTCCTCTGAGCACCTGATGAATGTGAATACCAAAGAGCATGTAGCGAGCTGATGGTAAAGTGGTGCAGGGGAACAGCAGTGAAGCAAAGAGAGGGGGGGCTGCATGTCTGCCAGACTTTATTATAGAGTATGGGCAGGAAACAGGAGGGAATATTGACCCCTCAGGGTCTTAAAACCCTCTTCTTTAGTTCTTCGTACTCAGACTTTGTTTCCTTCACTAAAACTATGACACATTCCCACCTTTGCCTTTCCAAAATTAGAATGACTAAGAAGTGCACTGAAGGAGGAGCTTTGGTTCTGGATATGGGTTTATAATACATTGTATTAAAATGTTGAGATAAAACAAACGACTCATATGTCTGAGGTATGAAAGAAAAGGTTAGAGTATGTGTTGTGTGGATTAGATACATGCCTTTGAATTTTATTTATTTCTAATTAGATTGCTCAGTTGTATACTTTTTCTTATACTTACAGCTCCACCTAAGGCTTATGGCTAATCTAAGAGCCAACTTCACTGTTTGCAAAGAAATTAAACAAGGACTGTAAAACACGATTCTTCTTGTGTCTGTAATCCTCTCTGTTTCACTAAATAATTCATCAATAGCAAAATGTATTATAACATGCTTCCAAGCTCTGCTTGTCAGAGAAGGGGACAAGGTGACAATGGCAGAGCTCAGAAGGCTAGCAAGGAGCAGAAGGAAGAGACAAATTCATTTGCAGAATGGTCCTCCAAGACAAAGAAGACAAATAGACCAAAGGATCCCAAGTTTTTGTAGTTTAAAAGATCTCAGATTTCAGTTGTGTCCAGGAAAAAAATATGCAAGTATTTTCCTCCTTCTAAGAAAGCAAGAAATCATTTTGACAGTGGAAACACTGTACTGGAAAATAATAATACATATAGATGTGTTTTGAAGTCTCAGTCCTGCTACACTCATGGTGCAATGATGAAGTTAGCTTCAAAATAAAGGATAAAATCACCATTCTTACAGAGATGCAAAAAAATCATAATGGATAAAAAGAAAATTTGAAATTCTGATCAGAAATAGAGATGATCTTTCTGACAACAACTATTAGAATACCTAAACAAAGCAGCGGATGGTAGCATTTCTTTTGATGTCAACTTCATGAACTTTGTTTAATAAAATAACCTTTATAGAAATGTGGAAGATATTTAGAGTTTCAGCTGTAACTGACTGCATCACCTTCCATTGCAGGAAAGTGTTGAGTAAATAGCACAAAGAAAGAGAAGCCATTTAAAATTGATTTTTTTTAATTGACTGAAAACCCAGGATTGTGAGGACACTATCTTCAATTCTGTCATCAGTAAAGGTAGCTTAACTAAACATTGCTTCCAGAATGAGATAGTGTCCCACCAGAGAGTAGTGATATGTTATTCCTTTCTAATATTTTTCTAAGGTGCAGGGTCCATTCTGATATCTCTGGAAATCCACACCTGTTCTAAGCTTTTTCCCTATGAATTTCTGTAGCTTTACTACACAGGCTTTAGACTAAAAAAACCACAAAAATTCAGTAGAAAAAAATTTAACTCTGAAAAAATATTTAAATAAAAGAATTATCTTCTTTAACGGAAACCTTTATTTACTTTAAAAACTTAAAAACTTTCAAGTTAAAAAAAGATCTCACTGCAACATGAGTGAACACTTTTTCATGTAAAATGCTTTCTTTTTATTTTTTTATTTTATTTTTTTATAAAACACATTTTAGCTCAAGCTGACTTTTTTCCCATTCAAAACAGGGAACGAACCAGAGTCAGGTTTTTGTGCTGCCCTAGCTGACCTCTATTTACCTTGCTCAGCATTTACTTCAATCATTTTTTAAACTGTCTCTTCTAAACACATCTACAAACAAGTGATTCCTGTATAACTATGCCTGTCAGCCTGCCTCCCCCCTACCTTTGCCCTACATGTTCCAACAACCTTTTGTCTGCTTTCATGCACACTTGGCAGAATGAAAGAAATATAGACTATTAACTACCTCATTGGAACCATGGTGATCAGAGGCCTTGGTGAGGTCTGTGGTACACAGATATTACATGATGTCTCACATCATTATGCACAAGTGATCAATGTGAAACAGAGGTATTGATGGATGTCCTGAATGCTGAAATAGGATTTGTGTTGGGTTTGTGACCTTGCAGGCAAAGGCTTTGGCCACAGGCTGTCCCTACACTGTAGGGTATGGGAACATGGACGACTTGCAAGGCCCTGGGCTACGTCCTGGCTCCCTGGTGGGTTGAGAAGTGATGGGCATGACAATGCCTATTGTGTCATTAACTTGTAGATGGAGGTGATCAGAGATGAAACACAAATCTGTAATTGCACTGCCTGGGAAAAATTCATGTCTCCAAAACTTGCTGGGGAGTGTGGACCTCAAGGCACATCATTTGCTTCCATTCTCCTTTTCATTTTTGTTTAGTGCAGCAGCTTCTCTGTAGACCAAATCCTTCCCTTTTAGCAAGAGACTGAGAGGCACATCACACTCAAGAAAGACTGAGTAATAGTTGAGTCATGTGTCTACTAACCCTTCATCAGCAGTGGTAACTGAGATTACTTATTACCTTGATGTCCATTTTTGCACAGTTCTTCAGTTCTAATGTCCTGTAGAATTCAGGCAGGGTTCTAAACTTATTGTACTACCATCTGCTTGTCCTAGCAGGAAAGGGTATGACTTTTCAGATTGTCTACACTCCATCCAGCCAAACCACCTATAACTTGCTTGTTCAGGTTGAAGTAACCCTCTTGAATGGTGCTAGAGGGGTGCATCAAAGATGTTTGACTGCAGCAGCAACTCTTTTGGCACTTGTTTATTTTGTGCTAATACAATAATAAAGAAAGCATTGTTGCATATGAGGTACACACAACCTTTTCAAAAAGAGTAGTCTTATTCTTGAACTTTCCAAATTAAGTAGAAAATCTTCAAGTTGGCATGAAGACTGAGTCATACTGCATGCAAACAGGAAATGACAGTCCCTAAGAAACTGTCTCAAAATATCAGTTGAAATATACAGCCAGACTAGGCAGTGATGTCTAAAATTTTCATTATGTAATACTCTTTTTTAACAATTTTAAGCGACAGATATATGGGCTAAACATTAGGTCATTACATTAGTGAAAACATAGCTTCTGATATTTGCAAAATCTGGAGCCTGACAAACCTTCACTTTTTTGGTCCCAGAATGCTTTAGAAAATTTCTGAAGATAACTTGACATTTACTTTAGTGTTTGCATCTGACAGGGATTGGATTTTGAAATCAATTACAGTAACAAACATATTGAGGAGAAAATTATCTACCAAAAAAAGTCCCACTTTTCTTTTTTTTTTTTTTTCTGATCCTTTGTAGATGATAATACAGTATAAAAACCTGGTTGTCTTCATTTTCAGCTGTGTTACTGAAAAATATTTACAGTAATGTTCACTAATGAAAAATATTTACAGCATTCCATCAGGGGAACTCTGGAATGAGTATCACAAACTGGGTGTTTGCTTGAAGCAAATCCATTCATAGTACTTGCTCAAAATATACATTTTTTTCACTTATGCTTCTCAAAGGAAGTGACATACTCCATCTGAGAGTAACTGAAGTTAAGTCATAATGGAAACCACACAACACTGAGAATATGATGATAGTTTATAAAGAACATTTCTCTGATACAAAAATAGAGTGCATGAAAACATGCAAGTGAACAACTAAGGGACAGAACTGTTTCATTCATGTCATATTTCTCTTCTCCCATGGCAAGGAAATTACCATGAGATTATTGGCAAAATATCCTTTGAATAAGAAATTGATTTATAGTGTTGTAATTTGTTATCTTGACCTTTACATGCATTTTTGCAAATTTTATTGGAGGCCACGTTTGGGTTCAGTAGTTTATGTAAATTATATTGAGTTTAATGGGGCTTGAAGTATCATATGGCAGTGACGAGTTGGCTGGATTCTTCAGCAGTTTGTCTCTAGACTTTCTACTGTTTGCAATAACAAAACGGCACATTTCAGGGGAAGCTTAAAGGAATTTCATCAGGGTTCTGGAATGTGCAATGGCTGGATGCAATGATCATAAAAGCCTTCTCCAGCCTACAAGATTCCATCACTATATGATAACTACATATTTTTTAACATATATTCAGTCTTTTTGAAAACTTCTTTAAATGACTAGTAAATTATGTTTTTAATAAGAACAAAATAATCAACTGATGTAAAAATGTATTTCTCAGCTGACCTGTGACCAGCTTTCTGTCCCCAGTATATGACAATTTGTGTTCCTGCTTTCATTGTTGTCTTTATTTCCCTCTCTTCTTTTCAAGTTTGCTTTCTCTGGCAATGCCACAAAAAAACAATCAACCAAGAATAAATCCCAAACAAACAAAAAAGCCCCCAGAGCCAGCCTGTTATCCCCAGTGTCTGACTCATTCTTAGTTTGATTATTCTACTCACCTTAGAAAATTTCAACACCAGCATGAGTTGAGACAGACTTTCTTGAAAACTGTCTCCCTCTAAGTGCAAAAGTCAGGTGTACAATGTACCTTAATTATTGACAGAAAGTTAATTATCTCAAACACATAATAAAACCAGAAATGTAGATAGCTATGAAATTGAAGCAGTTTCAATTGTACCAGCATCAGTACAATGTCAGTGACCAGGAACAATAAATATGTATGCTGTAGCACAGAAAGCAAGTGCAAAAGAATCTACTTTTGGTGAAATAACTTCCATATTAAATCTAATAACACATCTAAATTCCTGGGAAAAAACCACACTTACTTTTTTGGGGTGTTTTTTTGTTTGGTTTTGGTTTTGGTTTGTTTTTTTTTGGGGGTGGGAG
>JAAWXA010000005.1:23187891-23294892 GCA_038090715.1 Florisuga fusca | reverse complement strand
GGGGGGGATTTGGGGGAAGTGACTACATTCTCACAGAAATTTAGATTACAGGTAATATTAGTGCTGGCATAAAACTGCTATAAAACTGTTGCTTATGTTGAAACATGACTATAAGACTTTTACGGATTTCTATATCGGATATTTGAAGAGTTCTATTTTTTTGTTGTTTTTTTAAATTAAGCATCACTACATTGTACTATGGTTTAGTATTAACAGTTACATGTGCTTTATTTTCACTGTAAAAGCTGACACCCATAAGCAGTGTTACCAAACACAGACCTGAGCCTGTTCTCAAGACCAAAATCTCCTAATGTTGCCACCACTTTCATTCCAGCACATCTGCAGATGCAGCCTGCTGCTGAGCCCTGAAGACCATCACAGGAGAAGCATAAACATATCTTGCAATTCAGCATCAGAACAAAAAAATTTCTGTCACCCAGAGATTACGTCCTGTCCAGGGGTGAGATCTCTGCATCCCAGAGCTCAGATGATATAGGCTGCACTCCTTGGAGCTGCTGTGTGGATGGTTTGGCTCCGAGCTGCAGAAAGCTTGAAGAAAGAGCAGGGTGCATGATCAGAAAATGAATGCTTGGGCCCATGCTTCAGCTAACACAAGAAACATTGCCAACAGGAGGAAAACAGGTATTAGCCATAACAACCATACAGGCAGCCCCCAGTTCCAAGTTTTAAATGCACTGAAAATCTTGAGGAATGCATTAGGTCTGTGACTTAACACAATGAGTCTCAGCAGTACAGGCACTACTTTTTAAATTGATCACCAAGACTGCTATTGTGAGCACAGATTCTGCCAAAGTTTTGCTTTAAAGGATGTTACATTACTTCTTTGAAAGTACATATGATCCTTGCTTTTCCAGAAAATTAGATGAAAGGATTATCTGGCTTTATGCAGCAGTTTTGATAAAGTGCTTCACTCACAGCTACAGGGGAAAGGAAATACTCATGTGGTCACAGGCAAAGCTCTGTCTAGATAGGAAACTGGAAAGATGGTAAAAAAAGGGTATCCTGCTTTCCATGCATCTGTGAGTGACACTGCAATGGTGTTAGTCATATGAATATGACATTGACTAGAAAAAGTGGCTAGCCAGAAAGGAGTCAGCATTTCTTGGTGAAGATAGGCTATATGCAGCCAGAACCATTACGATGATGAAGTATGAAATAATTTAACAAAGCTAGATAATTTGGCAAACATGACAGCAGATTGACAGGGTAATGTGCAGTACTCATATTTGTTGATGGTGTCTAAACTAGCTGTGACTATGCAGGCCAAAAGCTTAGGCATGACTTATGGACAGCTCAGTGAAATCATCTGCTACAAATTCAAGGACCTCTTGGCCTCTTGCAGGGAAAGGCACCAGATTGCATGATCTCTTTATGAAACAGTTTCTTGGTATGCTTTGAGCATTGGGACATTGCTGGTTTAGTCACCTCAGATTTTCATCTGATGCAAGGTGTAGGCGTACGAGGAAGATGTGTGGAGGGAGAAAGTGCTCAGGGTATAACTGTCTGCAGTAAGATTTGCAGTCATAACTTCTACCAGTCTGCTGCTTCCCACTGGCACTTCTAGATCCCACAGCTAGTCTATGTCTTTCCTGGTGTCAGTGCAGTGATAACGTCCTTGAGAATTCATGACCGTGTTGAAACAATCATGTGAGCTTCCCATGACAACAAATCTTGACGTCTGGAGGAAATATTGGTAGATAAAGACAAAGGCAGAGCTACAGTAGCATCTGTAACAAATAATGAGTCACAGTTCTCTTGCAATATAACCAGTATAACGTGGAATAATAAAAAAATCAGTAGTGTTCATGCTATGTCACTTAATCAAGGTTCATTAACACCTTCTGGCTAAATCTGCAGACAACTCGTTTTTCCAGTACTAGGAGATATGTGTATGAAGGTTTAAGAAGCAGAGGTGAAAATCTACTTTATTTCAGTTGGTCACTGACACTTCTTTTTCAAAACTCCCCTTCATGCCACACAATTGCGTTATCATTTTGGGAACTGACTAGCATAACCTGTCATGCAGACATAAAAATTGAGACAAGAAAGAATTTTTTTCAGATTTATTTGGACCTATCAGATAGAGCCTAAGAAACCTAACAGCAGTTCCTTGTTGTTCTCTGATATGGTCAAAATCAAACTCCGGCAGCTTTTTAAGTATGTTGAGAACAGAGCTAAAGGGTCTTGCTCCCTGCAAATCCAATTTGATAACTTTTACCCGCACCTTCATAAACAGCAACTCTTTCGGAGGAGGTAGGAACAGAGGAAGATCAATCATTCTTCTGCCAACTTTATGCTGTTCTGGGCTTTGGTGTTTACAGGGGGAAATATGGGTTTAAGCACAGAAGTTTGGTTGGAGTTCATTAGATCAGAAAAACACTTGGTTTGACTGACGAATCTGACTCTGAAAAGTCCCACCAGTGCACAGCAAGGCACAAAAATCCAGTAACAGTTGTGTTGCTTCCTACCTTAATTATTCTCAGTTATTCCACACAAGTAGCCTTTTATTTAGAATAGCTATGAACTTTTGTAATCACAAAGATGTTGTTGAATTACTTTTCATTTCTGCAAATGGAAAAAAAAAACCTTGTTGTGATAACAACTCTGTAAAATGATTATACTTTATTATATTCTAGTGACTTATCAAAGTAAATGTGCTTGTACTTTTATTAAAGCACCAATAAAATTACACCTGAGTCAGACACTCCATACAGATTATTCTGGGAGGCTTTAAGAAAAAAAACACAACAAACAAACATTTCATCCAATTGTAATGAAAATAAGTAGCTTTGCAATCTCTGTCCCTGCTTCCATTTCTCTAATTTTACAGCAGACATCATTGAAAAGAAACACACTGAAGTTATCTACATTTGTGTAAGCAGACTTTTCAGATAGCTAAGACATCTGCAATTTTTATAAAAATACCACTACAAAGCCCAATTTTCTCTAATGAAAGAATATTTGCATAGTAGCTAATATTCCAATAAAGATAATATTAGAATTTGTAAAACTTGGACAAAAACTGGGGAAAGCAAGTCAGTACTTAATTGTCCCTTTCTAGTCCCAACAGTTCTTTTGGTATTACCTGAAGAACATGTGGGCAAATAGGCACATGCCTACAGGACAATACCTAATCCTCCCTATGACTATGAAATGGAAAATTCTTGTTTTCCTTCCTGTTGGAAAAAAACAAAAAAAACCAGGTGGTCAGTCAGAGGAGTTGTATCAGAGTGGCTGTTTTCTACTAGTTCAAAATTTCGTACTATGTTTTTGATTTTTAAAACATTTCCAGAAGAATGAGGAAGGCAAGAACCATACCATTCTGCAGGAATTTTAAATATTTCCTTCTTGAAGGTGACATTCCCAGCTTAATTTTTCACCAGCCAGCACCAGCCAGGCTAACTCTTTTTCCCTTGGCTGGTGAATATTCATCCATATCAGTTGTGATGACCATAGTGAGCACAGTGCTGAACAGCAACATTTTGGTGGTGAAAACATTTCAGGGTCCCATGATGACTTCCTTGTGGCAACAGTTGACAGCCAGGTGAAAATAGGCTCTGGAAGCACTGATTTGGGTTTACTGTAGGAGCAGAGAGTAAGGGACCAAATTTTGGAGTCTGAAGCATTAAAGCCTTAACTCAAGCTCATTCCATCCGTTTCACTGAAGGAACCACGCCACTGTAGCTCCCACATGAAGGCTCTCTCTCTTCCCAGCCAGGCTGGGTGAAATATGTGCACCTTTACCATGGCGTCATATAGAGAATTTGTTTATTTCAGACTCAGAAAATAACTACGAGATTGAGTAATAGATATGAGGTGGATTCTGCATATGAAGTGAAATATGAAGATTTTTCTGGATATTGTTCAGGTTCTAACTTTCAGACTGTTTAACAGAGATTTTATTCCTTGAAAAAGATGCTTCATTAATCTAATATATGCTAAATGTCTGGGGGTAGCAGACACTTTTCAATCATCATGCTGATGCCAGAGTTTTTTGGTTTTAATTACAGGAAGATCTACAAAAAGAGGACTTCATGGAACTATGCCAAAATTATAGTACTGGTTTTGATTCCTCCTGATTATGATTAGGAATTGAAATTAATATTCATGCTGGATTTGCTTCACCACATTTTCACTTTTAATGCATTTAAAATCAGCTATGCTGGCATCTTCTGTGTGAAACACTGGCATAGATGGCCAGGATTCTCCAATCAGCTTGGTCACACAAAGGGCACAGTGTCTTTGGAGAGGAGCTGAACAATGTATTTCTCTGCTGTTGGCAGAGCAAGGTTCTTCGTCTCTTCTGAGATATGAATGTGACTTGTATAGAAAAGTGGTAATTATTTTTGAACTCTTGTTTTGAAAATGAAAGATGTTGAGACATCCTAGTATTGTCCAGATGGTTTACATGGAACACGTTGTTAATGACATGTATTTAAAAAATAACCTGCTTGAGACAGCTTGTCAGAACTTTTGATACTAGTTGAAGGTAAGTCATAAATCCGTCTAAGATTTTTATGAAACCACACAATCATTTTGGTTGAAAGGAAAATCTTGAGATTGTCTAGTGTAAAATGCCTGCTTAAGGAGGACTGGCTAGAGAAGGTTGCCCAGAACCATGTCCAGGTGCCTTTTGAATATCTTCAAAGATGGAAATTCTACAACCTCTCTGGAAAACATCTTTAGTAATTGGTCACTTGTAAACAGTGTGTTGAACTTGTTTTTTGTTTGTTTGTTTGTTTGTTTGTTTTAAATTATTTATTTTCTAGATTTTTAACCATTGCCTCTTGTCCTGGCACTGGGCAAGACTGAGAATGGCCTTGCCCTATTCCCTCCTATCAGGTATTTATACACATTGATGAGATCCCCCTTAGCCTTTCCCAGGGAGAACAGTCCCAGCTCCCTCAGACTCATATGAAAAATACTCTTGTCACTGAAACACCATCATGGTCTTTGTTAGACCTGCATCAGTGTCCATGTCTCTCATACTGGAGGGCCCAGAACTGGACACAGCACTCCAGATGTGCCACCAGTATTGAGAAGAGGAATTCCCTCCATTGTTTGATGTCCCTCTTCTAATGTAGTGGGGGATGCTGCTGGCTGCCTTTACCAGGAGGGTACACTGCTGCTTCATGATGTCCATTAGTGTATGTCACTATGAATTGCTATTTAATACACTGTTTCCATAGAATATAGGTGTCCTGGCTGCATCAAAAATCATAGAGAGATTTCAAACGATTTTTAAAAGCAGAAATAAATGAGGCTTAAGAGAAAGAAAATATCTTATTACTTAACTAGCTTAAGATTTCTGGTATCTAACTTGGACAAAAAAGAACCCAAACCACTTTAGTTTTCTTCTCATAAGCTGCATATTGCAAATGTAATATTCAACACTTTGAAATGACAAAGCTGAAGTCCTGCAGTAAGTGTTGATACTGCTGAATTTCTTCCTTAGATCTAAAAAGCATGTGCATATTTTAAGGAGAACATTCCCAGGAAATAAAGAAAGGAATTGTCAGAAGGATAATAGTTTTGTAACTCTTATTACTTACTCTTGATACTATTAATAGTCACTATTTGTGAGATGAAGCACTTGTGTCTTATTTCTTCAGAAATCAGTAACTGAGGCCTGCCATTAAACTTCTTCCTAACTTTGCCTTAGTTTTGTTTCATGGGAAAAGTTAGGGAAGTTTACATGCACACCTACAATAATCTGATGAAGATTATAACACATGCAGCAGGAAAACTCTAAACATATGGGTTGAAAACATGCAACATATAAGAATTATCTTTACAGTTCAGTGGTATTCACAGTTTAGATATGCTCAGTAACCACAGTATTTCCCCTGTTTCTCTCTCAAGGCTCTCATTCAGAAGCATTTGTGATAGTCCCCATTAACTAAGAGACACAACTCTGAAGTTATTCTTTTGGCATCTCTGGAATTTCTTACTTGTAATTTAGGAAATTTCTTTATGAACCTGAAGACATAAAATCAGAGAGACCGCAACATTTAAAGTCTGATCATGCACTTGGTGACTGCACAGAGAATTACAAAGGCTTGCAAGTGTGAGAATTATATCAATCATGTGTAGAGAAGGGTTTCAAATAAAATGTGAGGTTAGCAACAAACCTGATTCATTAGGACTTTTTCACATGAATATAATTGTTTTCTTGAAGGTCAATAGCTGGAAGTGAGATACCAATGTCAGACTAAGAAAATGCTCAAATACCATACTTGTAAACCTATAAGAACAAATAATTCCAATCAGTAATCTTTTTCTTTTCCTCTCAGCTTTCTGATAGTAGGGATCCAATAAACAACATTTCCTTTCTCTATATGTACCACTATCAAAATAAGACAATTCTTCCTCTCTGTTCAGTGTTCACCTGACTGTCTTTGGTTGCATCTGAATCAATGGAGGAATCTAGGATTTCAATTTAGACACAGGAAATACTTCCTCATGAAAAAGAAAAAAGAGGAAACAATGAAAGAGGAATGACAGAAAATTATAGGTACAGAACCTTTGGGGCTCTTCCTGGTCTTTAGTGAGGGAGAGAGTGCATTGGCTGCACATTACTTGAACTACTCTCTGACATCCTAATGGACATTAAGGTCATCCTGCCAAAGAGGAAACCTACTCACCAAATCTACCAATTCAGTTTAGAAAGAAATTCTACCAGTTGAGAAGCATTAGTATAAGTTCTTTACTTTCACATGGTGTCTTACTGCAGTTCATTGATCATTTTGCTTCCAGCTCAATTATGAGATTTCTTCCACTACTCTGAGGAGGGACTACGAAAGCATGTTCAATATTCCCTAAAGCAGCTTTGCCTAAAATCTGTGCATCAAAAAGAAGCAATCAAGACTTGTGTCCACATTCATGGGAGGTAAATGTGGAGACACTAAAATACTTTCTACTGACTTCAACATCAGCAGATTAATTGCTCCCAGAATACCCTCTGACTATTAATATAACATCCCTGGTTACTGACACAACTGAGAACATTAAGTATACAGTATTTATTGCTATGATGCCTCCTATTAAATATTCTATTAAGACAGCAGACTTTTCCAGAAAACAAATCAATGCAACAACTAAATACCAATACACTGAAAAAAGGAAAAAAAAGCCCTTTCCCTTCCCCCTGCCTAATTTCTTTGACTTCCTAGTGATAATTGTATAACATTATAAGAAAAGGCAATCAAGCCTAGGACAACTCTTACACAAATACAGGTTCACAGTGAACGGTCTGTTTCAGTACCTATAATATCCATCTTTCTTTCTTTCTTCTTTTATTCCTCCCATTCTTTTTTTTTCTGACTCCTGGGGGAGTGTCCTCTATGTATAGCATGAAATCCTAGATCCTCTCATTTAGATTAACCCATTTGTAGAAGCTTCAGGTTAATAAAACTCAGAGGCCTGGCTTCACTCTTCTCTGTAACTGTGGAGACAAGGAAGCATAAAATCAGAATGCACCTTTCCAAGCCTGAATTCATGGGATTTGATACATTGCTCAGTTTTCATTTTCACTCAGAGATAGTGACAAGGTGTGATGGTACCTGTCTGCTCTCTGTTCCTTTCCTGCTGTTAGAAGAAAAGCAGACTACAGCATTTTTTTTTTTTAGTTAAGACTGGTACAACATAAGCCACCAGCAACAGCCACACCAGTATTCCTTGTGAGGAATAACCAGTTACTATGGCATTCAATCACATGGATAAACCATTCGTATTAAGAGATTCATGGATCAGGTGAACAGAAAACTTACAGACTTCAGTATCTTCCTTGCTCTTCTGGATGCTGATGCTGATGCTGTTCTGAGCAGTCCGGTGTGAAGCTTGTTCCAATGTGTGGTGGAGTTCAAACAACTGATGCAAAGGATAATTATTAATTTGAATAAAAAAAACAAAAAAAACCCCAACAAACCAAAAACCCCCATACATGAAGAGCTAGGAGATTCTTCTTTTTTTTTTTTTTTTTTTTTTTTTTTTTTTTTTTTTTTTCCAGAAGGGTCTACAGAGGGTTGTCAGAGGTGTCTAAACTAACTCTGAATGAGTTGGTGCAACTATATGGAGAATATAGCACTGTACAGAGATATCTGTTTGGAGTTGAAGGAGAAGATTTGTGGTAGTGTGGCATAGAGACCGGCTGCTTATTAACTCCTGTTCTTACATCTACCTCACCTAATGTTAGTCTAGGTATTTTAGTACACAGGGCTCTGTTTGTTTATCCCTTGGAGACTTTCTGCTCTGCTGGGAGTGTGAATATGACTCATTCCTTTGTATTCAGTGCACTTGGGTTCTCAAGAAGCTGCAAAAACCTCTAAGGTTTTCATAATCTGGTCCAATTATATTATTTTGAAAATATTTTCCTTAAGGCACATAAATCTATATTGACTGCTGAGGCTTCATCCTTGTCCCCTGAGTATTCTGCCAGAATGCCATGGATTCATTCCGATGTCCACTTGCAAGACAACAATAAATTAGACTTCAGTGAGCATTTGGACATGCACTTAGATCAAAGCACTACTAAAGAAAAGGAGAGTTTTTCTTTTCTTTTTTCTGGCTTTGAATCAAGCCTTTAGCATTGTCAAAAGCTCTGATATATTTCACTTGAAAAAATGTTTTGACAATATGTTAGACACAGAGGTAAACTTACTGATAATGCAATAAAAAAAATTAAAATTGGCTGGTGTAAACCAATAATGGGATTCAAACAGCTACACTTATTGAAAAGAAAAAGTATAATTGTGAATAAATCTTCACTGAGAAGTGCAATTTGAGTCAGAAAAAATGATTGTAGTTTTCTTTCATCCCAAAGAAATAAATATAATCAGAGACTTTCATTATCACTACTTTATTTTATATCATAAATTACCTTTAAAATGGTATGCCATAATTTATTGAAAATTCTAAAAGCCAACAGATTATGCATAAAATAAGATATCACTCACTGGGGGGTTGTATAAAAGAAGTTGGTTGTCCTGAATTTTGGCCTGTGCTCTATCAAATGAATGTTAATTTGCTTTCTACCATGGGAAGAATGAATTATACTAAAAAAACCCACAAAACATAGCCTCAAAAATACTTGCAACTTTGAGTATATATTATCTTTGGACTGTGATTTGGATAGTCATGATGCTAAAAGAAAATAGAAATTTTCACACCTCCTTTGCAGCCATTTGGATATGAACAGGGTAATAAAGGGGAAGTAGATTTTATGGATCTCTGAAATATAGCCCCTGCACCCCAAAACCCACAAACTAGCAGGCTGGAAGGATCCTGGTAGGGAGTGGACATTGAGTGTGGGGTGATCCTGGGATTTGCCCTTAACAAATGCACTGTCCAAGGCACCTGAACTAGTTCAAAGGATTTGTAACTGGCTTTTGAGATAACCAGTCAAACCACTATATTCTTCTCACAGACCAGGAAAGACACCTGCTGCGAAGGATTCTAGTTGGAATTTGTTGCACTCCATCCCATGATCAAAGCTAAACCTGTTCAAACACCTACACAGAAATGATTAGGGTTGCTATTAGCCAGTTGGTATCACTGTAACACCATTGATTTTCACTGGAAGCGTATTGGGAATGCTATACTGGAATATAATACTGGAAGCATACTATTTAGGGTCAGCCTTCAAGAGAAAAAATGTGCAGAACTAACATGTAAGTGGAATTCGGTAAGGGTTTTATCAGCTCCTGTGACTGAAAGACTCCACCGCAGGGAATAATTTTAAAAAGGCCAATGCTGTCCTCACAGCATCAGGTTCTTTTGAAGATCAGGTAATAAACTCCTTTTTTTCTGTTTTCAATTTATAAACTGGCGAGCCCTCCCATCATATGCTTGGCAATGGTGTAACTCTAGTGGAGCACAAAAAACAAATGTTTAGTACCCAAAACAGTAAAAAGCTTTGGGGAAAAAAATATAAACAAATAAATAAAAAGTAAGGTATCCCTGTCTACCCCAGGGACAGAAGAGTCTGTTATTCTGTAGCAATTACTTTGTTGCCTACATTCTCTCAGTGCAGATCCATGTACCTTACAGAGACACGTAGGACCTATGAACCATGATTACAGTACAAAAGAACAACTGCCTCTAAAACAGCCCTGATCTTGGTGGCCTTTGAATCAGATCTGCTAGGCTGGCTCAAATCCAATTGCCTTTTTCTTTTTTTTCTCCATTATGATCATGAAATTTTGCCCCAGCAAATCCACTGCCTTCTTGTGCATTCCAGCCCTTCCCTCTGCATCTTCTGTTCACCCACTCCAACACTGTGCCTTTTTAATGTGAGCTTTTTTCAGGTTCAGTTTTCTCTTGAGTGCTGCAGATGGAACAGGGTACCACAGCTAGGTGACGTATAGAGTCCCTGTTGATTCCAGATTGCTTACAGATTTCTGTGAGGTCCTGTGGTTTACTTCATGAATCATGCCAGTCTAATCTCCGGTGCTATGAAAGAGCTCTGTGCATTGCTGATGGCTTATGAATAAAAGCAAAAGAAAGACCTAGTGAGTGGACTGGATATGGCAGAAGAGTCTGGCCTGCTGAAAAGGTAAAACATAGATACAATCCAGAATGAATTCACTGTGAGAAAGGATCTGAATGCTGAATCATATCCCTATATAATTTTAATAAAAACTTTAATATGGTTTCCTGCAGGCATGCTGAAACCTATTTGCAAAGTGTATATTTCCTTGGACCTGCAAAATTTCAGATGGAACTGGCACATGCCAGCATAATATTCTTATGTTTTCTTCTTGTAGCAGTGTATTGCTACAGTGTATTTCTGTGATGCAAAAACAAAATAAAAAAAGATAAGGAAACAACAGGAAAGCATGATTAAACATGAGTGGCTATCTTAGGTCAGCCTTAGACTAGTCTAAAGTAAACGTTGGTGGGGGAAGAACACAAAGATAACAAGCATATAATTTTACTTCTCTCCATAACCCTTTTGTCTTCAGGTATTTCTTGGCTGAGATGATTTCTCAGACAGCGTTTGGTTTTGTATTTTTGTAAAAAAAAGAAGGAAGGTAGCATGGAGAGGGACATTCTAGAAAAGTTATTGCAGGAATAATAGCCTGACAATTCATATGATGCTCAAGAAACAAGGGTATGATTACTTTACTTTCCTATTTTCATCCAACCTAATCAGGACAAATTTTAGGGCTGAGATATTAAACTAACAGCAACAGTGCTGATAAATCGTCATGGTCTAGTCTAGCTGAAGAGGCATGATGTTTTAAACATGCGTAAAACTCTCCTTATGTTTTATATGGTACCCCTCTACACTTCTTTTTGTGCCCCTCACCCAGTTTAATTCAGTCATTTTAGCAAGGTCAGGGGAGTGACAATGTTCATTTACTTCCCCTTTGATTAGCTTTGTATCTATTTTGTATGCACCATCAAAACCTTATTACTGTATCTTTGTGACCATCATTGTTATGAATCAGTCATGTTGTTTTTTTCTCAGTTCAAGAATAGTTTGTTTTGAAAGACTGATTTTTTGTCCTTAGAATTAAATCAGAACTCAACTGATTAGATCACAGTTAGAGTGAAAACATTTAACATTATCTTGATACAGACATTCCCTAATGGCTGGAAACATCCGTAAATCTATTGTATATGCAAGAGTTTATAAGAGAGACAAGGGATGCTAGAAAACTATGACATGTATATATCATTCTTATGAGCAAAAGATGTCTGGAACTAGTATTGAGATAAGTTATGAAGGAAGACTGATTTATTTTTCAGAGGAGGTACATGGGAAAAGCATTTTTAGTTATNTGTTCACCCACTCCAACACTGTGCCTTTTTAATGTGAGCTTTTTTCAGGTTCAGTTTTCTCTTGAGTGCTGCAGATGGAACAGGGTACCACAGCTAGATGACGTATAGAGTCCCTGTTGATTCCAGATTGCTTACAGATTTCTGTGAGGTCCTGTGGTTTACTTCATGAATCATGCCAGTCTAATCTCCGGTGCTATGAAAGAGCTCTGTGCATTGCTGATGGCTTATGAATAAAAGCAAAAGAAAGACCTAGTGAGTGGACTGGATATGGCAGAAGAGTCTGGCCTGCTGAAAAGGTAAAACATAGATACAATCCACTCACTAGGTCATTTCCCTTTTGATTTTAATAAAGACTTTAATATGGTTTCCTGCAGGCATGCTGAAACCTATTTGCAAAGTGTGTATTTCCTTGGACCTGCAAAATTTCAGATGGAACTGGCACATGCCAGCATAATATTCTTATGTTTTCTTCTTGTAGCAGTGTATTGCTACAGTGCATTTCTGTGATGCAAAAACAAAATAAAAAAAGATAAGGAAACAACAGGAAAGCATGATTAAACATGAGTGGCTATCTTAGGTCAGCCTTAGACTAGTCTAGACTAAACGTTGGTGGGGGAGGAACACAAAAATAACAAGCATATAATTTTACTTCTCTCCATAACCCTTTGGTCTTCAGGTCTTTCTTGGCTGAGATGATTTCTCAGACAGCGCTTGGTTTTGTATTTTTGTAAAAAAAAGAAGGAAGGTAGCATGGAGAGGGACATTCTAGAAAAGTTATTGCAGGAATAATAGCCTGACAATTCATATGATGCTCAAGAAACAAGGGTATGATTACTTTACTTTCCTATTTTCATCCAACCTAATCAGGACAAATTTTAGGGATGAGAAATTAAACTAACAGCAACAGTGCTGATAAATCGTCATGGTCTAGTCTAGCTGAAGAGGCATGATGTTTTAAACATGCGTAAAACTCTCCTTATGTTATATATAGTACCCCTCTACACTTCTTTTTGTGCCCCTCACCCAGTTTAATTCAGTCATTTTAGCAAGGTCAGGGGAGTGACAATGTTCATTTACTTCCCCTTTGATTAGCTTTGAAAAAATATATTTGGGATGCTGCATTGCAATAACAACCCAGTATAATTTTAGGAATCTGATATTCAGATAGCAAATAATGTTTGTTATTAAAACAAGACTGCACAACACAGTCCACTCATGATTCTGTTAGGATTACCTCTGAAATCTTTTACACATGCAACTTGGGAATAATCTCCACTGTATTTATTCTGAAAGGATAGCAACACGTGGTAAAATACACTTAGCTCTCAAAAAAAAAGAAAAATTAAAAAAAAGAACTCACAGCTGGCCTCTTCCTGATGTCTATCGGCCCTTGGCGAGGAGGTGTTCTTCCCTGCTCTCAGTAATGCAATGGACCTTAGCCTATGAGCCAACGTCAATCTTTTATAGACACAGGCTTATTATTTTTTGTGTATGCACCATCAAAACCTTATTACTGTATCTTTGTGACCATCATTGTTATGAATCAGTCATGTTGTTTTTTTCTCAGTTCAAGAATAGTTTGTTTTGAAAGACTGATTTTTTGTCCTTAGAATTAAATCAGAACTCAACTGATTAGATCACAGTTAGAGTGAAAACATTTAACATTATCTTGATACAGACATTCCCTAATGGCTGGAAACATCCGTAAGTCTATTGTATATGCAAGAGTTTATAAGAGAGACAAGTGATGCTAGAAAACTATGACATGTATATATCATTCTTATGAGCAAAAGATGTCTGGAACTAGTATTGAGATAAGTTATGAAGGAAGACTGATTTATTTTTTAGAGGAGGCACATAGGAAAAGCAGTTTTATTTATTTCTTTCAACGAGTTTGCTGAATTGGTAAGAAATTAAAAGTTTGCATGGATTTTTTGTAGAAGGTGTGGAAGTTACAAATGTGGATGTTCATGCATTTATGGCAAGGATAAATGAGCAATAAATGTCTAATGCATCAAGCTACATTAGGCTAATTTCTATCAGTAAATAATTTTGCATTTTCCTCCTATTTACTTCTTCCTCTTTTTGTTATTTAATAAACTAATGTGATATACTTTTCTTTGAATTAGGTTTTGAACTCTACATAGAAGGAACCACCCAGTAATACCTTTGTTCACAGCAAGGATGAAAATTTCCTTGGACCTTACACATGTTTCAGTGCCACGGTTGTCAGTAGTGGTGAAATGGGAAGGTTTCACTGCTAACGTGTAAGACGGTCTGAGTTTGAATTTTCAATATTGGAGTCAGTCTTAGACTATGCAGAATTGAATTATGGGGCAATAAAGCCTCGTAAAAACTGTCATTCATTTTAGCCTAACAGTGGAGGCAGCTCAATCAGCAGGTTATCTATTGCTCTATTAAACGTTTCTGTACTTGCTTCCATTTCATTTGTCATATATGGGAGAACTGCCTTAAAATAATGCAGTGCCTTTCCTTATCCACCTCTCAATCCCTTCTTAAATCACATAATTGAGAAGACACTACTCTTGACTCATAGTGCTTATGCAAATCATGAGTTAGAGACCATAACTGCAAAACTTGCTTGCGTGCTGCAACACGTTATTTTCCATAATAGGGTGTGTGATATCAAAGGCTTTAACTCTGTATTTTTTTATTTGTCTTGTCATGAAGCTACTTGCAGTTGCTGTTTTCCCCAAATGGTGGTGATCTTCATTCATGTCAGAGGTATCTTTTTTTTTTTTTTTTTTTTTTTAGAAATTGTTTTCAATAAAGGCTTACTATTTCGATTCCAGTATTTCCTTCAGCATATTTAGTTTTCAATATATGTTAATGACAGAGGAAGTGTATTATCTACATAGGACGAAGATAGTTCATTGTAATTTCAAATGAAGGTATTGAGTGAAAGGCCTCAAAAGAAATGATCCCATGTTTACAAGTAGTTGAAGACAAGCATCTCATAAAAATTAATAAGCCATAGGGAGTAAAGGAAATTACATCATTCTCTGCATGATAATATGTTGACCCCAGCTAGCAGCGAGACACCTACCCAGAATAGGGGAGACACTAGGATGAAAAAGTTCATGGTCAAGATAAATCTGTAGGAGATCACTTACCAATTGCCTTTGTGGGAAAATATACTCAGCCTGGAGAAAAGTAATTTAAATTGCCAGCTGAGAAAGATTTAGGTAATAAGAAACCAAGAAAAAAATTAAAACACCACCTTCCCCCTCCACTGTATTTTCAGGTGCAACTTCACTCTTGACTTCTCTACCTCCTGCTCTCCTGTGGTCAATCTGTGACAGCTCCTCTCTGCCACTCCTTCCTTTTATCTGCACTGAATTGGGATTTCTATGGACTGCAGTTGCTTCAGGCAATATCCACTTGCTCCAGCACGGAGTCCTCCAGGAGCTGCAGTGTGGGTAACTGGTCTGACATGGGTCTCCATGGGTTCACTGAATCACAAAGTATTAGGGGTTGGAAGGGACCTTGAATAATTATTGAGTCAAACACCCCTGCTGCAACAGGACAACCTGCTACATCACAGTCCTCTCCAAGAATGATCACCTGGAGCATGGCCCCCACCTCCTTCTCCTTCCTTAGTGTTCATACTGCCAATTTTCCTTTTTTTCCCCTTCCTCTTCTGCTTGTGCTGCATTTTGCTCTTTCTTAGCAAAGAAAACACCACCAGCTTCGCTGAAGGACTCAGCTGTGTCCTGCTTTCACTGTCACCATTGCAGTCCCTTGCTGCCAACATCTTGCCACCTACACCAAAGAAACCATACGAGACCCTGCTATTATTAAATAATGTTGTTTAAAGTTTCTGCATAAGTTACATCTATATGTAATGCTCTTTTGAAGAGAACATGAAAGCAAACAGCATAGAGGAGGACTGAGTGGTTATGCTGTCCTAGCTTCTCCTCAATTCACACCTCAAAACCAGGGGGATGCAAGGGACATCTTAATCATGACTTCACATGGCTTCATCAGGAGATGCTAGTGTCTTCTCTGGAGAGTACTCTGACTGCATGACACACCTCGAAGAAGTGAAACACACAGAGGCAACCCTATAGCTACAAGTGGGGAAATGACAACCCCACAGGGAGCTGTGTGCTTTGCTCTGTGCTATGAAATATCTTGGGCCTGAACGTTCTCCCCTTTAGGGTTCTTGCAGCTCATTGAGGTCATAACTAAACCTCAGCATATAATGTGGACATCTGTCACCTTCCATCACATGCAGAAATGCTGCTTTCCCTTCACCCAGGTGCAATACAGAGAGGGGATGCAGAGACTGAGTGCATGAGTGTGGCTACAAGCTTATGCATGGAGGTGGGTTTTGCCATGTGCCTGTGGTAAAGCATGAAGCCTGTTGTCTGATGTGTTCTAAGTAAAGACTGAAATTTGTCTCAGCTGTGCTAGAATTACACTTTAAATATGAAGCTTCATATTGTAAACTTTCATTAAAATGCGTGCCATTATGAAGTTTCTAAATGAACAACACAGGTCTCCAACACGTGAAGCAGGATTTCCTTTCACTCAGATTTATATAAAGAAACCAGTTATTTTCCTGCCATTTTTTTCCTCATTAAAAAGTGTCTTTTTCTAAGAAAAGCACTTGTGAAGCCCTCATTCCCAGCACAAGTAGTCAGTTCTTTCTCCAGGAAGGCAATGCTATCTGTGAATCATCAGGTAATCAGCAGCTTACAATTCGCTTTGGAAATTGTCACAAATGAGAGAATTCCCATATTATAAAATAAAATAAAGTAAAATAAAATAGCTTTTTAGAACTGCATATTATTGAAAACAGAATTTTAAATTCCTTCTGTGGCACTTGTATATCATTAAAATAATTTTAAAAAGGCAGCAAAAAAACCCAAACAAAAAAACAACAGAAACCCACCAAATTTTTATGTATTTATATGATACTTTTGCAGAAAGCAGATCAAACTATGAAAGCCGTGATATGAGTGTGGCTTGAAAGGAAGCAGCACAGAAGGGTGACATTTATTAATTTACAGATGGTGTTACTCTAGCTGGCTGAAACCATAGTGATCTGGTAACAGACATGGAACTCCAAATGCCTGAAGCAACCCCAGATGTCACTGCATACACTCCAGGGAATATAATTTAATAATAATTGATGTGGCAAGTATAACACTTGTGAAATATGCCATTCAGCACCACCACTGTGCATATTCCCTTGTGAGTAATTTAAGAACATATAATATTTCAGAGCTTTGAGTCAGGAAAGAGATGATAATTAGATTCCCATTTTAAATCAGGTATATGAAGGGGAAAGTTAATCAACTCAGAAAGATAATTTAGCAGATTCGGATTCTCTAATAACAGTTCTAATTAGAATTAGGGCATAATTTGGGACACATATAAAGTTGCTAATTATTATGAAAATATTTTCAAACATGCTGCAGGCTCAAAGGTGAAAAAAATTTATGCAAATCTTCAATCTGAAAGCTGCCACTCACTGTAGCAAATAGATAGTCATATCAGCTCTTTTCTTGACTGGTGTGAGAGTAGCTTTGCATTGTGTTTACAGCTCCCAGGCTTTCAGGCTATCAGATTCCTCATTAAAAACGGGTGTATTTGTTGAAGCCCATGAAGGACTTGGTCCTGCTGACTTTAAAATGCCTTTGATATCCCTGACCTCAAATCTATCTCACTTTAGTCAAGTAAAAATTAGATCCTGGGCTTCCTATGAAGTCAATGGAGAGATAGAGCTGAGGATCTTCAGGGGACAATTTATCCTACTTTTCTAGACACTTAGGACAAAATGAGTCACACTTCTAAAGGTGCCAGCCTCTCACCATTGACTACAGAGAAAGTTAAGATGTTTAACTTTAAGTCAGAAAAATAAATTCGACCCACAGAGTCTACATAAGGCATTTTGATTTAAAAAACTTATACCTTTGTATAGTCTTGCTTAAGGAATAGAAGTGAAAAGTAGAAATAGAAAGTGTTTTTATCATACATCTTTACAAAATGTCCTGTAGATTTTTCTTTTGTACTTGAAGGGAAAAAAAAAAAAAGGAATTTTAACAAAACAGTAAGCCAAAATGTGCACCTTCACAAAAATGGAAAGTTTACACCATCATTCATTGACATACTGGTGGTAAAACTTGATGCCATTCTTTCCACATGAGTTTTATATTCATGAACTAAGGGTCAAGATGGTCTCCTCACTCTTTGAAAAGTTACATTACTGACAAATACCAGAAGAGTGTCTCATTGTATAGCAAGTGAGCTACAGAGAGAAGCTAGGATTGTGTTCATTCCAAGGTAGGTTCGCATAAAGACTTTCTTGAAATAATCTCCAGTACACTTCTAACACCACTGAGCTGAGTAACTATCAGTGGAAAAAAACAGAAAACCAAGCCAAACAAAGAGCCAAGTCCAAATCTCCAGTAACATAAAGTTCCTTCATGCTGGTTACATCTTTAATTAAAAAAAAAAAAAATCTTTTATTTTAACTTTGATCATGCTTATGCAAAGTATCAAAATGACTTATTGCAGAATGAGATTTTTATAATTTATTGCATACACTAGGTGTTCGAACTCCATATATCCTTTGATAAACACACTGTTTTGCAAGATCTGTTTAAGAGAGCCCAGAGAAGGGACACAAAGATGGCTGGAGCATCTCTGGTACAAAGATAAACTGAGAGAGTTGGGGCTATTCAGCCTGGAGAAGGCTCTGGGGAAACCTTATAGCTGCCTCCCAGTACATGAAGGGGCCTATAGGAAAGCTGGGGAGGGTCTTTTCACCAGAGTGGACAGTGATAGGACAAACTGAACGAGGGTAGATTCAGGTGAGATATCAGGAAAAAATTCTTCGCCATGAGTATAAGAATATGCTGGAGGAGGTTGCCTAGGGGGGGTTGTTGATGCCTCCTCCCTGGAGGTGTTTAAGACCAGGCTGGATGAGGCCTTGTGCAACCTGGGCTGGTGGGAGGTGTCCCTGCCCATGCAGGGGAGTTGGATCTTCATCACTGAGGTCCCTTCCAACCTTAGCCATTAAAAAAACCAACCAAAACAAGCCAAACCAAAGAGCCAAGAAAAAACAAACAGACAAACAAACAAAAAACCACCCAAACCCCAAACCAAAGAAACAAAAAACAAATCACAAAAATCTGTCCAGCTCCCCCTATTCATGAAGTGGCAGAATATTAAACTGCATACCTATTCACTGCTGTGCTATAGCTAGGCTTTGTTCTTTTACCCAGCTTGTGGATCCAGAGACACTCCTTCCCACACCTACAGCTGGTGTAGTCTTTCATAGGATCCCTATTCACTTGCAATATTGCCATTATCAAATAAGACACAGATGTCTGGACATTATTGTCGTTTTCCTGATGTGCCCCTATGAAGAAAAAAGAAATGGACAAATAACTCAAGGATATTCTGTGTACCAGAAAAATCTCTGCTGGACCTGCAAACTAATTTGGTATCTGCTGAGTGCAAATAACGTGCATCTGAGCAGTAAATGAAAACCTAAACTTAAAGTTTTTTCATGCACCTGTTTTAATAATTAGATTAGATAGGGGAGATACAAGTGGTAAAACACAGGATGCATCAATGCTATTAGGGAATGATACATGGACAGAAAGGAGAATCTCTGAGGTTCTGGAGATAGATCCCTCATGGAGGAGTGACAAAGTCTAGACTGAGCAATTTAGACTTTTAATGTGGATATTGTAGGGACATTTTATGATTACTGTGGTTTGCCTTCTGATGATATACCAATGTGCCATTAGGGTTATATTTTCTATCAGCCAAACTGTCTGATATCTTCATAACTAAATGAAATTGGGGCAATTCCAGAATGTAGTTCTGCATTTTCTCTGCATCTGAATGCTGAAGATGATGGTTTGTCTGAGGGAGAGAAATCACAAGGACAAGTACATAGGAGTGAAAAATATTTAAAATAAAAAATCTTTAGAGAATAGTTTGACAGTTTAAAGTTTTAATAATATTTATTTCTAATTTCTATTTATTTCTCTGTAATAACAAACTAATAGAATCATATATATTGTTAGAATAATTTGCTTCTGTCACATACTTTTCAACTTTGTGTCAAAATTTTAAATCCTAGTAACATATGTAGACTTCATCATAGCCAATTAACTATCCAACAACAGACAGATTTGAGATGATTTCTTCATTATTATTTGTAGGATTATTACAAATATGAGCATAGAGCTGGTTTCAAATATCATAAGTCAGACCACAACGCAGAAATTTTTTTGAGAGAAAAATAGTATTTCCTTTTATGAAAGCAAATCACTGTTAGAATACTCAAAATGACTTACTAATGTTTCCCTACCATTTCAAGTCTCTGTTATGAAAATTTGGTGCTCAAATTTCTGATGCTTTTATCTAAAATGCAAGCCTGATTTATTTTCATGAATTAGCATTTATTTTGATGAATCAGAACAGTAGCAAAATAATAGCACAGAATATGTACATAGAACATATTTACACATACAGCATGCTACTAAATGATGTGTGCCAGGAAAGTGCATTATCTAATGCATTAATATTTTATCATATCTTTAGATTATTTATTTCATTTGAGGCTGGGATTTTCCATGAAGCCTGCTACTGGAAGAGGTCTGAGGAAACCAAGGGTATTCTTTTCAGTCTCCTCTTTTATCTAGCCCTCTCCTCCCCAGGCAATGCACCTCAGCACCCATGTTTAAGAACTAGTACAAAGTCCTCCAGTCCCTCCACTACAGATAAAAGCATTAGGCAGTGGTACTGGGCTGGGAAAACCACTGGCATTTCAGCAGCAGGCTAGAAAATGGTTAAAATATTGTTCTTTGAAAAGACTGTGTCCCCTTCCTGCCTTCACCCCACAATCACTTGTGATGTAATGCTATCTGAGTGACAAGATGTATCTGAACAAGAAATTAAGCCCAAGCCAGTTCTTTCTTTAACCCCGACTGTTAAAATGTGTCTTTTAGGCCACAGGTCTTGTTTTTATTTTTAGGTTCTTTCCCAGACGCTCTTTAATTAAATCACACATCACCTTCTTGCCTCCTGAGTCTGTTACATATGACTGGTTTACTTTGTGTGAGAAACAGATTAGCCTCAGCACAGATTTCTCACCTTTTTTCTACTGAAGAATCTCTTTACTGTCAAAAAAGTGCACCCATAAGTCTCTGAGTGCAGTTATTCTTGTTAACTGCTGCTTTAGCCAGTGATCTTTATTAGCAGCATATCTGCTGCCAGATACTCACTGACCCCAAGGACTCTGGTAGCTGAACAGTGATCTGCTGCTGCTTCCATTGCAAGGGTTTGTGCTTGGTTCATAGCTTCTGTTTCATTTGCTTTATGTCTGGATACTCACCTTCAACAAAAGTAAGAAAACCAAACCCAAACACTCAAGAATAAGCCTAAAAATGTTCACCCGCTTTAATAAATTCTCAATGTAGAGGATAAAAAGATTTCATTCACCCAAAAATATTTAGTTCCAAAAAATTAGAAACATGGGTGGGTTTTCTTTAACACTGGACAGTCACAACCTGCAGGCTTATTTTCATGTTTTGCTGTTTCTCAAAAATAAACATAGTTTACAATATATTTATTCCCGAACTCAAGGCAAAATTCTGCATTTTATATCTACACTGAAAAATACAATGGCAGAGAGGGCTAAATACTCACAATGTTTAGAAGAATCATATCTCCACCATGATGCCACTTCTGGGGAATAAGGTCACAGAAGAAACCAGCAATAAACACTAGATGAGAAGACAATGCTTTGTTTCTCGCTATTGAGTAGGTCTTTATTCCTTCCATTTAGACCACAAAAAAGCTTTCACTGGCACTTCTCTTCTTTCATCTGCAAGAGATTACATTAAGGTGCTTGTAAAGATTTAAAAAAAACAACAACTCACACTAGCACATTTGAGATGTCTTCCTAATTGTTTTCCTTAAAGACAGTTTATTACTTTGCCTTCATTAAACTAAGATCAGTGGTGAGATTAAGAAAAGGAAAAAAATATTTTTCTGTGTGTTTCTTGTTTGCACTTTGAGTCAGATCTAATAATGAATACTGAAACTGAACTTCCACTACAATCAACTGAAATCAATCAACTAATAAGTTAAGAAATTGGAAATTCTTCAGTAAACAGTTGTTACTAAAGCTGTAAATCTGAGCAGTGACCAGCTGTAACTAATTACAGTCCTCCTTCAAACAGACAGGTAGTAGACTCCAAAGCAGCAGAAAAAAGCCACCTCAGGAAGACGTTCTTCCACATGCACAGTTCATCCAATGCTGAACTGAATCCAAGGCGTGTTGCAGCACACTTCTTTGTAAATTGGAGGTTCCAAAGTTCTCAGGTAACCTTCCAAAAATTTGCTCATTTAAATGTGCAGGAAAATACAATCTCATTACTGTAATACGAAATGCTAATGGCCACTTTCAAAGATCCGGAATTTTAGTTTAGAGGAGCACACATGACTCACCCTTTTGCTTGGGCCCTCTTTACTATTTTTCTGCCACTTCATCATTATCACATATTACAATATTACACTCATTGTCACTGTGCTTTTCTAGGGAAAATATGCATATCATTCACAGGAAACATTCCTGATATAGAACTATTAATTCTTGATGTGCTTTACTTGAAATTCATTTTGAGATGTTGCTGGTGTTTCTGGAAAATATTAGCAACATTTCCCCCGTGTACATCTTTATGGCAGCAACTGAGTCAGATGTCATATGCATTGCTATGTCCCCAGCTAACAGTTATCATTTTTCTAGAACATTTATTTTAGCTTCCAAAGAGCATTTGTTCAGAATGTTAAAATCATCCTCTCCAGACTTGAGAGTGTACCCCAGAAGGCTTCTACAGGAAGATAAGCAATAGTATTTCTGAACAACTAAAGGAGTCATACTAATTCTTGCCCACTGAACTTGTCAGGGACAGACTCAACACTTCTTTAAACATAAAATCCTTGTGTGTAAAACTGAAAAAATAATCCAGGAGTTCCCCCTTTCTCAATGGAATTATTCATTCATTCATTTAGTTGAATGAATGAATAGTTCACAGCAGTTCACAGCACAAAGGTTGCCTTCTGGGTAAACCGTGTAATATCTATGAAATTAATGCAATTCGAACTTGCTATGTATTACCTTGAAATATATATCTATTTTTTTCCCACAAATATATATATTCATGGAATATGGCATAAAACCAATACAAGACTGTCTTCTAAGATAGTGAGCAGCAAATTCTACTAATGGAAAGAACCTCCAGGTGTTACAAAATCCATCCAGAGGGAATGTCTTTTATCTGATTAAAATGTCTGGTAGTAAAATCCTGTCCTATGTGAACGATGTCAGAATTGCCTTAATGTGTCCCAGGGCTTAACTGGCCTTAAAATTAGAAATTGACCTTATTTTACTTGAGCCATTGCTTCTTATTCCATCTCCTTTGGGCGATGAAGAACAGATTGTTTACCTTTTTGCAGCAGCCATTTCAAGATCTGAAGACTACTACGTGCTCTACCTTAGCCTTATTCTGCACTATATAAACTTTTTTTTTTAGCATTTTAGGTCATTTTAGGCTACTTTGTACTGCATTTGGGTCTATGCAATGGTTTCAATATTATCTTGAATAACAGTGCTGGAAATCACACAAGGTAAGCCGCTGCTGTTATGCAAGGATCCAAACATCCAATATGTGGCACTTCTGTCCACACATCACGATACATTACATTTATACTTCTAATTCAAGTATTTTTGGGGCTCCCTTTCCCCTACTCTGCCACTCCCCTTTCCCGGGGCCCTGGACCTGCTTCAGTTTACTAAAGTAAATCCTCAGTAGGTGTCATGAGAAAGTAGAGACTGCTCAAATGTAATAGTCAATCTATCTGGCTCCTCACCAAGCACCAAGTATTTGGGGAAGAGTCCTCAGAGGTTATTGCTCCACACTCACAACAAAGTTTCTCCTCCTGAAGATGTAATGATCAGATACTGGCCTTTTTTTAAAAAAAACTTGGTTTGTAATACCAAAACAATGTAAAAGAGACAAGTTATACTGCAAAATTATATTACCCTGCCTCATCCACTGCCCCATGCCTGAACTGAAGCATAACTTTAAATAACTTGTTCTAAATCTTAAAGAAAATAGTTCTATTATTTTGATTGATTTTTTTCAGAAAATAGCTAAAACCAATATTATAATGGGTATCCACTTCTTGGAATGAAGGTCAGTTTTTCTGCTGCTGAGTTTCTGAATCACTTACTGTGCTAGGCACCTGCAGACATTTTGTCTTGCATTAAACAGCAGAAGCTACTTTCTGCTGTTCAACAGAGAACTTCTCTAGTTTCTTCATGTGTTTCTATGAGTAGGCTAAATTTGGATGATTCATTATGTTAAATGATCCTCAAGGCTGTGCTTCCAAATTCTTCAACAGAACCTCATTAACAGCATACCAGTAAAATACAACAGCTATATTCATAAACTGTCTCACAGTCTTCTGATGCTTTGTTCTGCACATCTCAGCACAACGTTGTCCTGACAAGAAAGCTCAATCCCCTCAGTTTTTTCTGTAACACTAAAGGAGATTTTTTTACATGCAAATAAAAAATTAAGGGCTCACAGGAGACTACAGAGGAATGAAGCATGCAAGCAACAAAGCAGCCATCACAAACAAGTAAGTTACTGCTTAGTTTTCATCCTCCACTCTTGGATAAGATGCTGAGCTGGGATCCTGGTTATGTTACCTGCTTGCATATGAGATCCTCCAAAAAATAGAAGTGAGGATTTGTGTTTGGATCCATGTGACAGTCATGAAGAACCAAGCTGTATATTTTAACATTTGTAAAGATATATTGTAGAGCTCAATAGCCTGTAGGAAGTCCAGGAAAGCATTATCATTCACTGTCATAGGGATAAACAAAGACTTTAGCACTACCGTGTTGTCAAGGGTTGTGCAAAGTCAAGATGAAATACAACATATCAGAACACACCAGACCTACAGACTGTGCTGTAGTAGAGGAGTCATCTGAGCATCTCTTTCATGTCAGTTATCAATAGATACTGTCACAGACATTGCTACGCATGCTTCCAGCTGCTTTTCAACACCTCACATATGATTGTGCAAGTCCCTTTGCTCTGTGTTTGCACAGATACTGGTGTCATGGGTTACAGCTCTTTGATGGGGGTTCTGTATGCTACAGGACACTCTGCTCCCCCTGTGACAGCTGTGACTACCAGCTGAAAGTGACAGGTAAGAAAGCAAAGGCCACCCCAGAGAACTGCAGAACCACTTGCTTAGGTTTTATGTGCTTGGTTTATTGGGGATGTATCAGCATTTCCACAGGTGTTTTTAGAAGGTTAAATAATTAATTTAGAAACTTCCTAATGGGGATATGTAGTTCTAGCCAGGAAGGAATTTCTTTTCCCCAGTCAAGTTTTTCTTTATGTGTGAATTTCTAGTGACAAACAGGTAAGATCAGTTGCTGTACTATATTAGCTTTCATCATATTTTTCAGATTTCTAATGCCTTTAAACTCAAAATCTGTGTTTGGCAAGTGATTAATCAATTATATTTGAAAATTAAATCTGTCAGGATAATAAAATTAAAAATTAACTGCTGATCATAAACAATAGTCCTATATGCAATTTTCATAATTTTAAAAATTCTGAATAGTAGTATAATTACAGAGTACTATATAGGTCCCAAGGGAGCTGTTTTCATTAAATAAAAAAAAAATGGGTACTCTGTACACAGTTAAACCAAAGTACATGGTCTGATTAATATAACACTGGTGTGGGACAATTCTGGCAGGCAGCTAAGCCCCTCACAGCCACTCATTAACAGCCCTGCTATGGGATGGGGAAGAGAATCTGAAGGGTAAAAGTGAGGAAACTTGTGGCTGAGATAAGGATATATTAAAAGAAGATACAAGAACTGTGTGCACGAACAAAGAAAAATAAGGAATTTGTTCACTATTGCCCACTGACAAACAGGTGTTCAGCCATCTACAGGGAAACAAGGCTCCATCATTCATAATAGTGACTTAAGAAGACAAACACCACTCTAAATGTCTCTCCATCCTCCCTCTTTCCCTCAGCTTTTATTGCTGAGAATCACATGGCATGGGATACCCTTCTGATCAGCTGGGGTCAGCTATCCCAGCTGTGTCCCCTCCCAGCTTCTTGTGCATCCTCAGCCGACTCACTGGTGGAGAAGAGAGGGAAACAGAAAATTCCTTGATGCTATGTAAACACTGCTCAGTAACAGCTAAAATATCGACACTGTTTTGGTCACAAATACAAAACATAGCACTCTACTTGAGCTACTATGAAAAAAATAAACAATCTCCCAGCCAAAACTAGTGCAAATACTGAACGTTTCCATAAAATTTAAATAAAAATAGAAGGGAAATGGGGAAAGGGGTAAGTCTGATAACTAAGAAGTTACCTTTCTTCCACCTGCTGAGGATATTTCCTAGGAACTTAAACCGCTATGTGTAGTATATCACCTAAAAGCACTTGGATGCAGAACAGTATTTTTATGTTGAGCAACAGAAGGCAAGCCAGTCATTAATTCCATGTGCATATATCTCCCTCCACATTAAAGTAGACTGAAAAAGAAAATTAACAAAAGCTTCCAGGTAACTTGTTGAAGCTGTCTGAACCAGCTACTGCAGTGGATGATGTGTCTAGCTTAATATAACCTGGTACATGCAGTGGATGAATCATTTTTCATAAAAGTGCCTTTAACCCTTGGTTAATTTTTTACTTCCCTTTTTTTCCTATAGCTTAAATATAGAAATATATATTTTCCAGTGGATTTTCCTGTGACTCCTTTTGGTCCAAGGTGAGTAAGTAACTTACAGCTGTGCCACGGTGTTATTGATACACTTCCTGATTATTGCTATTATCAGTCTTATCCAGGAAAAGTGACAGAACCAAGTCAGTGAAGAGTAGTGTATCTGGGTACTGTTGCATGTCTAGGTATCTTAGAAGGAGATAGATCAAGAGCTAAGAGATCTCATTTGCCCATTACTGAGGAAACCTCAGACACAGAATCCTGCATTTCAGAAATTCAAACAGAAATCAGAAGATTTAATAAAGGCTGATGTGTTTCTGATTCGATTGTCTCTTGTCCAGACAGAAAGATGAAATAAGGGGCAATTATCTCAGGATCCCTTTAAGGTTTTTTCTTTTAACATGGGACAAGACAGTCTGGCAATCTTTTTCTTACATTTAGCTTTATGAACCCAGAAACAGAGGAACATATTTACTTCGCTTGTTTTGAGTGAAAAGGAAGAGCTATTTAATTCTAAACAGTTTCTACAGAGATCAAAGATAGACTCATTAACTTAAGCTTCATCTACAAATCACACTGACAGTCAGTATCCCACAGACAAACACCTCCCAACTACAGAGTCAAATTAGTAAATAATCACATCTTCAGCCTGTCTTGTCTTGCCACACTCTCTTCTCTATTTTTGGGCACCGTTGAAGATAAACTGGCTGCTTCCCATCTGAAAGGGGCCCTGTCAGTCAGAACTGACTGGGACGACTGTAGTTTTGGCTTCATGAGGAAGAAATTTTTCTCCCTGCCAAGATGTCTGGAGAGAACTTTTTTGTCTGTCTGGACATAACCAAGAGTGCCTGCATAAGGGTGACTAACTGATGTTTTTCAGTGTGAGTTACAGAAACAATGTAGGATTACTTCTGTGCTTTTAAAATGTAAATCCATCTCCTACTGAATTTAACGGAAGCCACACACTTATCATTCTGCTCAGAAAAGTTGTTCCTCTGAGTCATCTAGTAAGATTACTAAGCATTTCACATTATAATTCCTCTTTTCAAACCGTAAACATATACTTGACAAGTATATGTTTCAATACTTATAACTGATAAATATTTATAGACATTTATAAAAAAGTGTACATTAGTTCCTGTATTTTTTCAACATATTTAAAATAATATTTGTCTCTCTGTCTTACAGATACATTACCATATGTTTTATTTTTGCAAGTATCCAGATGCTCTCTTCCTGCAGAATAGCAAGGAGATTCACTAGAGAATTCTTCTTCCTAATAACTGATTCCTTTTCTTTCAGTTATCTAATTCTTTACACCTGCCATCCTCCACTCTTATGGATTGACATAATATAGTAATTAAAGCTTTGAAAAATGCTTAAATTTAGAAGCATGTTCAGCCTTTTTTTGAATAGAAGCAAATGTATTTCTCTTTTTGGAACCTACACATCTAACATTCATCCAAGTGGATATAAGCAAAGCATGAAAAAGGGTCATTATTATAATAGACTTGTCTGCAATAACGGAGCAAACAGAATAAATAACCTTCCACTTTAACTTTCAGACATTTACTCACTTGGGTAGCACCTCCGAAATACCTGTCTTTCGATGGAAAGCAAAGGTATGACATCAATTCATATAACTTTGTTTTAACAAGATTTAATTGTTGGGATTCAAGGGAACTATAAAATAGGTCCAGACCCTCTGTTCTTTAGTAATCAAGATGAATCCTAATGAAATATTCTTCTCTCATTGGACCAGAAATTATAAAGATTACATCAAACATCCTTTGGCAACTGTCAAAAAAAATCCAAGGAGAATTTCACTTTTGTAGTGAAATTTTCCAGGTACTTTTTAATACTTTGTATATGTGAAGTTGGTAGGATCATCAACTAGCAAAGGTATTATAAGTAGCAGGTTAGCTTGAATACCATAAAATACTAGTTTTATTTGTGAACCCCAAAGTTTCCTTAGATCCCAGCATGTTTTTCCTGTATTATTAAATCAAATCACCCTTTGGTCCAGAGTACTTCAGAGAAGACTTCAGTTGTATTGTAAAGTTTTTATTTTTCTTCCAGTTTTCATTTTCCACACTCAGTCACTTCACAACAGAATATTATCAATGTAGACTATATTCTGAAGATGTCTGTAGTACAGAAACATAGATGACACCATACAGGAGAACAAGAACAAGTCCATTCAACAGGAGTCCATTCAAAAAGGTGGGTGATGTCTTTTGATAGTGCTGATGCTATGAGGAGAAATCTCCACAAAATATTTCGTTTTCCCACTTAGGCATCTAAGTGAACCTTTGCTATGCAATGGATGCCAGTCAGAGCATGAAATATCTGGTGAGGAACCCAGCTGTTCTTGCTATGAGGATGAATGAGGGGACAGATGAAGCAACACAGTGAAGCTTCAAGTCCTTCATATGTTACAGGACAATTTATTTTATGAGCTACAGTACAGTTTACCCACCATCTACTTCAGAAAAACTGGAGACTATGAGCTTCCTCATACCTTCATGCCTTACCCTCACCAGTTAATGGCAAGAAGACATAGAAAGTATAGTTTTAATTTACCCCCTCAGATTTACACATCCTATGAAGGAGTTGAGAAGTATCTGGAATAAAGGGACATCCTCCTCCCCTCTCCAGACCTAAATGTTGTGTGCTTCTTCCTTTATTGGTTCAATCACTACTTTCATGCTCCTTTGTTAAAGGATCTAATCTACTTTGCTTCTAAAGTGGGTTTCTTAGTCATTCCCTGTCACTTGGCTGGTGAGATTGACTGTTCAAGAAGTTGTGTTCGCTCATTTAAAGTGGAAGTAGCTTTTTCTCTTGGCTGCAATAACAATCTGTTAAGAAGGTAGATGATGACAATTTTTTATTAACTTGCAGTTCATCTTGGACCAAGTAATGGTTTTTAAAGATGTAAAATCTGAAGTGTCTGGAAAATACATGTGACCTGTCTCACAGTTACTGAGAGCAGGAAAAATTCATCATTTCAGATTAGACCAAGAAAAGCATATGCGGTATGAAGCACAGTCTGTTGCATTGAGTTCTTCAGGGATATGCAAGTAGGACCATGTTTAGTCAAAAGACAAGTGACAGGAAACAGATTGTTATCTTCTGTTGTGTATTAGGCACTGGCATAACAGGCTAAAATATCTCTAATCTATACCTTACCATGACAGGGATTTATTTTAATTATTTCAAAGATTAGACTTTCGGTTACTGTCACAATTATAAACTGGGGGCAATGCAAACTAAACTCTCACTTGTTTTGATTCAAAGGCACAGACAACCAGAAAGCATATCCATTTCTTGTCCTAGGCATCATCTGATTAATTCCAAGCATGCAAACATCCAGCAGATCACTCTTTTCAGGCAGTAATCAGTAAGTAGATTACTGATACTCAGAAGAAAAAGTGAAAACTCTGTAGGAAAAATACATTTTCCCCTCAAAATGCTTCCCACTACATCAGTATTAAGGGTCAGAAAAAAGGTCTTGCAAAAGACCTGTATGACAAAAACTTTCAGTGAGGATATTTAGAGAATAATGTTAGGTACCTCTTTTTCTACCTCAGCTAGGCTCTAACTCAAGCATTCTACTTCTAATTGTGTGTAGGTCTGGAATATGACTACAAACTTTTTTTCAGTGGGATAACCTACACAAACTATCTGTAAAAATAGCAATGCTGCACAATTTTATACCATTCCTTTCTATTTTGCGATGGACCATTGTGTCAGGGCTTGCATCATGCTGAGGTTACTTAAAAAGGATTCATCTGGAATGCTGTTTCTTGTGATCCGTCTATATTATATACCATGATATGATTGCTATATGTATGACTACATTTATTTATATATAATAATACAATATATTATCCAGTGCCCTGCTAGTTTGTAAACTATCCAATAAACTTCTTTGCTCTCACGATGTGGACGGACAGCTGGACATAATATATGGTGCCATGTTTTCCAACTCTGTGCCAGGAACCTCTTCTAAACAGTTTATTTCTATCAACACTTATTTCTAGGTTGATGCAAGATTCACATCACATATTTGAAAGAGCTGCTATGCTGATTAGAAGGGACATTTAATAGACTTGTACAGGATAATGGAAGATGTGGGAGTAGAAATCAGGGCTTGTGTTCCTTCTATCACCCAACAAAAATGAGCAGTTACATTCAATATATTGTTTTAGTAATTATTAATCATAGTAATTCATTAGTAATACTAAAGACATCAAAGGAACAGTGAAATACCCCTTTTTGTACTAAACTCTCTTGGTATTATAAGCTCATTCTCTTTTATTTCCATCTTGTTTCTTTACCTTTTATGCTATCTGGCAGATGAATAGGATCATGAAGAGGGTTTTGCATTATGTTTCTGAAAGCTGCTGATGTACTTCAGTTCTAAGTTGATATTCTTGGGCACTATCACAGCACTTAATAACGGCAACATTTATGAATGAAATGATGCAATGGTGACATATTTTAAAACAAATATTTCTGTAGCACATATTCACTCTGGAGATTTATGCCTTTATATCTCCTTGCTATTTCTTTAGCCTGATTTTCATAATATATATGATCTGTTGACTACCAAAGCATTTAAGATTAAGATAAAAAATGTTTCCACTACATTACATGTTTGTTTATTTTTTCCTACAAAATTTATGTTTATAGATATACACATAGGAGATGACAAAGTTTATTTACCTAGGAATGGAGATGAGCACATAGGCTTTGTCCCCTGTCCTATGTAACTGAAGTTCTAGTAGCTTGTTATGTATTTTTTCGTAATTATTTTCTTTTATTAACAACTTCCATATTTATTTTATAAATGCTGTATTTCACATGTCCAAATTTTTTAAAAAATCCATCTCAATCATGTCTTGATATTAAAAATTTCCTAATTTTTGTTATCAAAATACACTGATAGCCTGGGTTAATACAATATACCTCACAGATAACTGTATATTTAACTGATCTTTCATAGGCTTCTATAAGCTCACTGAAGTACATCCTTAATTTAAATAACTAACTTGTGTGAACAGAAATGATTGGAGTCAAGTCAAAACTATCTTGTTCTTGATTCAAGCCCCTCCAATAATTGATTAATTCTCAGAATTTTTCAACATTCACAGGCTGTTAAGTGCTTCACTTCTTACTGGAAATGAAACTGTTCCTTTAAAAGTCTGAATGTGATGCATGGAAAAAACCCCAAAACATTAATGAAAAAACACTGCGCAGAGACAGAATGAAAATAAATTCCAATCAGTTAACAGTGTTTCTAATACTGACCAAAGGATGGAAGCAGGGCTCCTTAAACAACCTCAGATGTGATGTTACTTTGTCAAATTAAGAACTTTGCTAATTAGATTTTTTTTTTATGATAGCAATATTAATTTAAACAATACATACAGGAAAGAAAACATCTGACTAGTATCATCTGATTTGATGTATAAATTGAAGGTTTAGGTTTGTGCATTTAGTAAAGATTATTCAGCTTCAGTATTACATATAAGAATAACCTTCAACAGGAAACTGTGAGCAACAGTACCAAGAATCTGAGAGTGTAGATGGTAGGGAAGCATTTATATTTTTTTTAGTTCTTATATTAAAAAAACACAGTTTTAAAATGCTTCATATAGTAGGTCACAAACATGGTAAACAGCACCTCACATAACTCATCCTCCCCCAATTCCCCTAGGATGAGTTAAGCTGTACCTGCAAAGAACCAGCACAACACTGGGGGCTCCTCAGTTGGTAATTCCCAATCAGAAAAAGCCCACACTGAACTCAGCAGCAGATGGATTTACCCACATCCAGGGACAGTCCATGATGGGCTTAGAGCAAGAAAACTGGTGCTACCTGCGGTGGCAGAAGGCAACCTGGTGCCTTCATCATTCTTGGTGAATGATGTTCTTCCCTGGTGAGGAAATGATCAGCAGCCATAACAAACTGAATCCCAACCCTCCTTGCACACCAACCAGAGAAGCTAACAGAGGATTCTCTTGAGAGCCATTTTATACTGAGAACCACAGGAAACAAATGCCTTGACTGATCCATTTGGGTCACCTGACCCATCCTGTCCTCTCCATTGTCTCAGGGACTCCCTATGGTAACTGCCACATCAAGAGGGTATTTTTGTTTTGTTGCTGTTTTTTGGTTGTTTGTTTTTTTGTTTGGTTTGGTTTTTTTTTCTCTTTTTCTCTTCTATCCTGGTCCTCTCAAACTAGGACACTCAGGTACTCTATTATTGAATCCTTTTTCTTATTTATAAAAGACAAAAATAAATTGTATTAGTGGGTACCTATATTTCCCTGATTTTATTTAAATGATTGCATAGAAGCAGGATATGAGACTGTGATTTGCACTTTAGGAAGCAACAAAGGATAATAATAAAAAGAAGGTTAAATAAAAAAAGCAATCTGCTTCATAGTGCTAAAGGTTTCCATGAAAACACAGGATGATACATCTCTAGGACCACCACTTGTGACAGTAATGTAAGAACTGGATCACTATGGTACAGATCTTGGTAGGTCTAATATATGCACAATGTAATTTATGATACCTTTCCTAAAACTTCCTGTACAAATGGTCCTGTTTTCAGAGGGAAGACACAAAACATAAAAGATTTATGCCAGTGCTATTAAACTCTAAAATTTATCAGGTGCTTACATATTCTTCACTGCCAACAAAATGGATAACTGTAGCCAATAAATTAACATAATTTAATTATGGAATTAAAACAGTTAAAAAAAATATTAAAAAGAAATATCTGTGGTCAGTGTTAGTGATCCTCTATTTATTAATCTCTTTTTATTAATTAATGTGAGTATTTGTGATGGAAATGTAATTCTTCTGATCAGTCTGCTTGAACATAACATTCCCTTAATGTTTTTATTTATTTTTTTATTTTTAATGTTGATGCTCTTCATAACTGTGTCACACGCTAGTCATGAGTAAATTGGATGAGATATGAAGATGCCCTGTAGTCTCATCTTCTGAAGCTGAGAGACAGGTCAAATATTCCAGGAAATTCTGTGTCTGGATGAAATAACAGGTGGCAAAAAATTACTGTACATACAACTTATGTTGATATAAGGTTTCTCATAGTCCCTAATTAACCAGACCACTCCTACATATGTTCTTGAAATATCTTATCAAAATGCTAATTAATAAACACAAATCTCTGACATACAGTAGAAACTTTTAACAAAGTATGTCTTTAACTTCATTGAGACATGACCATTATACAGATATGTTGCCAATTGGTCTTATCCAGAAAAGACAACCCATTAGTTCTGAAGGCAGCGTTTTCTTCTATTTCATTATCAACAGATCACTAGCAGATTTGGGTCAGATTCTGTTATCCTTACTTATGTGGAGTACCGCCATAAATCATTTTTTGCTATACCTAAAACAAACCCTCTGAATTAAAACAAAAACGCTGGTGGATAAAGGTATCTCTAGTGTAAGTTAGAACATCAGACTGCTTGATGTTAACTAGGGTTGTGATGGTGATAAATTGGCTCCCCATTGCTACTCTGAACGTGTTCATAAACCCAGACTCACAGTTAATTAAGGTACTGAACAAACAAAGTCCATTCAGAAACACTGGACCCTGTTCTGATTCCTATTTCACCAGCTGATTGCCAGATGGAAGGTGAATGGGATGTGAGCCATTGTTTTCATTATTCACACAGTCTTCAGATGGGAATTATTCCTGCAAATGCTTGGGTTTGGATGGATGCAAACACTGCTTTGTGTGCCACTGCACCTGCAGCACATTCAGGTGAAGCCCACCAGAACAGCATCAAATCATTCCCAGCATCAGCAACAAGGTACCAGAGGGATCTGACCAACCACTCAGTGGTAATCTAAAGTTTGAAGACATCACAAATGCACCTTCCATGATGCATGCAGGGAGTGGAAAGCTGTTCTGTACTTTCTTAACCCTGTCCCAGTGCTGCTGTCATACTTCATCCCCTGGCAGAAGCTGACCTGTGGGACAGAAAAAGTGCCTAGGCTTTGTTTACCTAGGCTTTTGCACTAGTAATAACAACAACAATAATGACAACAATAAACAATAGTAATAATAATTCACCGTTAACAACAATACCATCATAGTATAAAATATTAAAATTTAGCATTCATATAAAAGCAGCTTTACTGCCTCAGACCAGAAGTCCATTTATCCTCATGCTCTCTCCCTGACATTGACCCATGCAAATGTCTGGGAGCTGTATAATCTTTGAGACATGGAGTAGATGTAAAGCTCACTAGGAGCTACTCCAGCTGGGGACTGGCCCAATATTGCTAAGCAGCCCACAGTAGAGCTCTCCACATGAAACCTCACTGCCTACTGAGTGTGCTGTTTACATTTAGCTGCAAATATGCAATTACTAAATAAATTTCAGATATTTTTTTTTCTTTTTCAGAATTCCATGTAATAGACTTTGCCTTTAAGGCAAGGAAGAGCTTTGTGTTGCACTAAGTTTCCATGCAACCGTAAGATGTTGAATATCAAGCAAGTTCTTTACAGGACTCAAATGTCAGATCACTCACTGCTCATAAGCATTACTCTTGGTTTTCTGAAAGTCAGTGATGAGATGCAGAAAACACCAATAATCATCATCTCTCTCAAGAGAATTTTTGCTGCAGGAAAGGGCAGGGTAACACCACACACAAAGCCACTTAGCACGTTAGTGCAGGTAGAAATCTTGAGTATGTGCAAGTAAATACATGCACAAACAATTCATAGCTAATGTCCTGGATATCACAGGAAGCTGTTACAGTACTGACATTTATTCTTAGGTATGACTATAAATATTTCATTACCAAGCAGATTAAAACATGTCTTAAGTAATTATACTAAGCTGTTTACTACTAAAGTCTCTGCTGAGTCAAAGCTGTGGTTTAGGTACTGTTTTGGTACAGGATATACTAAATATTTTTTAATCAACCAAATCAACAGATACATAGCATGTGTTCAACTAAACTGTCATCTTTGAGAAAAACTAGTAAATTACTGCAATTAATATAGTGATTGTCATTTCTAACTATTTAAGGATCTGCAAGCAAATTTGCCAGTGATTCATTCATGCTCAGGAAAACAAGATGAGATTGAAAACAAGAAAGAAGGTTATTATTCATGAAAGCTTCATAAAATTAACTCAGGCACCCCCCAAATTTAAATTTGCCCTCATCTCACCTCTGAATCATCTGTTCAATCTGCCTTTTCTCCACCATACTGTGCTGAATTGATTGCTTCAGTCATATAAGAGAGGCAACTCAGAGACAGAAATGTCTTTCAACAATACTCTGGCCAGCTCCCATTCAGAAACAGTAAAAAAAAAATTATGTGAAAGGATGTCAGCTTCCTGGATATAGAGGGAGATTTTATTTCTATGATCTGGGCTTACAAAGAGGAATCAGAGAAGACATGTTTGGAAGGAATAAAAATATTTTTTATAATCTAATAGTTCAGAATCTAATGGTTTGTACATTCTCTATATTATGCTTGCTGTTGAATAGAGTGGTGAATTGCTGCTGTAATTGGGGTCTTTGTACACAGTATCCAATGAGGTATTCCTTTTGCACCCATGCCATTTTCCTTGCCCTTCAGAAACCAGCTCCATCACATCATTGCAAGCTTTCAGGATTTTGCTTCTCCATCTTACCTCAGGCAATTCCTACAGCTACTTTGGGCTCAGTTTTGCTTCCTGCAAACCACTCATAAGAGCTTGATTCTTGCTTTAATAAACATGGAGTAGTGCCAAAGGGGTCTGCCAGGGCACTAGTAGTTTAAGTATATTGACTCAGACACCTATAAAAAGTAAAGATCATACTTGTAAACAGGGCTTTTAAAAAGGTTGGTACATAGTCCACTGTGTACATGAAGGAAAATACTGTAATGCTGTATGTCAAACACAGAGATGAAATTCAGTGGCCTTGTATATAAAACCAGTATGTTCTTCTTGATACATGCTGAAGTTACATTTATTCATAACCTATCAGTGTAACATACACGTAGCATGGGAGGCTGAAAGAATGACAAGAGAAAAGGCTTTGAAATATTTTGATAGTTACTTAGCCTTTAGGGTTTATACTTTCAAAGAGAGGAAGAGCAAAGGTAATGGCAAGGCATCATCATGTTCCCAGTAAGAAGACTTCTGTCTCTGATGGGTGCCAGCTGTGGAAAGAAGGCTTTTAGTCCACTTTCTCCTTTACTCCAGGGGCACAGCTACATATGAATTGCTACAGAATGGATTCTTGAAGCCTCCAGTGGGGACAACATCTTTGGTGCTCAGAAGTATCTTGATTAATGACAGGGTAGACAGCTCTCCAAGTCTGCAAGGAAAACAGAAGTCCCAGGGAACCTTCTCTTTGCTTGGCCCCACATCCATCACAGGAGAGAAGAGCCAGCAGGCATTAGTGCCTTTACCTGGGCTAAGCAGCACAACCTGGGTGGAGGCAAGAGGTGGAGTCTTGAGAGGAGAAGCACTAGAGGCTTCTGCAGATCCTTCCTGCTCTTACCACTAAAATATTCCAGGACTTTTTGCTGTAGGAATCCGAATCTGTGGTGAGTCAGTTTCTTTATGTCTTACATCTATCAAAGTCCTGAAAACAAATTTCCTGCTGAATTTCTATGACGTCTTTTATGTTCTTCTCATTTAATAGGTTTATTCAGGCTACAGAAAAGTTACCATAAATAAATTATATTGGTATCCCATGGAGAGATTTCCAAGGCCAGAAGCAAGACAAACTACTCCTTGATTTTCACTTATCTGCAGATAAAACATCCTTTTAGAGTAAATGGGGGGGCAAAACTGTACTAGTCTGCTGATACGCTTCAATATTTCACAAGCTGGAATTCATCTACTCCTCCTTAGTCAGGATAATAGGGACCAGTTTCATAAAAGCATTGTTTTGGTTATGCAAAAGATGTGCCTTGAGAGGGCCTTCCTGAAGAATATGGCAAAAAAACCCAAAACCAAACCTGAATTACACTGCTTGGGATAAAAGATGTCTCCTCATTTTAGGTAGCTCTCAGGCCATTCAGCAGCTCTACTGCAAGTAAAACAGGAAAAAAAGCACCATACAAAATACAGATTTCAAAAAATCCAGTTTCAGGGGGTATATAACTTGCATTTCTCCTTCATAACTATTGGCATGATAAAGGTCTAGTTATTAATTTCAGGTATCTCCCAAGAACTGGGAGAGACTTGTCAATCCTCCGAGCTGAGGATTTAATTATTGTGATATTAACTTGGGTTCATTCCTTTTCTTCAAGTATTTTAGCTGTGTCTTTTGTTATGGATAATTGCTCCTCAGGTCAGTTGCAGAAAACTGCATGGTCTGGACCCCCCAAAGCAGTGAAAACTCATAAATTTAAATTAAATTCACACCAACTAAGAGGTCTCATCTCCTTGAAAAGTGAAGTCACAGCTGATTATATCATGTTGTTCTTACCAAATCAACATTTAGGGACTGCAGTGATATTTATACCAGTATATTTGGCTCTAGGGATGGAATTGACAATATCTGAAGCAAGCACTTCACAAACTCCAGACACTTTCTCATTAAAGGAAGATTATTTTTTTATTTACTTTAGCTGATAAATTCATGTCATACATGGGCAAGTGGCGATGTTGAGGAAACTTCTAGAGGACAAAAGTAGGTGGGTGGTAAGGGCTCCTGGACTCTGCTTTTGAGACAAAAGAAAAAAATTATCATAATTTAACAGTTATTGAATTCACAATCTTTCAGATGAAAACCAAAATCAACACAAAAGATTGTGAATTCAATAACTGTTAAACTATGATGAATTTTTTCTTCTGTCTCAAAAAATTTTGGAGTAGCTTCTACACCACAGAGGCAAACATAGGTTCAGAATTACAAGTACTTACAACCCATGCAGGACAGGTATTAGACCCTGGGTCCCTGATGAACTATTATGGATATTGATGAATGTTAGTGAAAAAATCAGAAGTGTAAATATAAATGTTTTTCCATTATACTATTACAGTCCATGAAAAACACATTCCTGCTGCATATAAAATTTTCATCTGGCTGGAGGATTCAATGTTTATAACATTTCATGCAGCAGCAAGATTAAAAATTTATTATGAAGATTAAATGATGCTACTAAGCAGCAATTGTTTGAGTTTGCTTTTTTGGCTTCATACTGACTTAAATATAAGTAATTTTAATGTCCTATGCCTGAAAAACAAAATCAGTTATGATCCTTGATAACTCTCATAATTTCCAAAACATGATGTTAGAAGGTAAATGTTACTGGCAACTTATTAATTTGTAAAAAAAAAATATTTTTTTTTCTCTCTTCCTCTTCACAACTATAAGTAGAAATTAAAATACCTGTAGCAAATATATCCAGCGTAGTGCATATTTTTGCTGAGTTCATCAGCTGGCTGCAAGACACATACTGTGTAAACACATTAATACTCCTGGTCCACTAATTGGGAGTTCTTGCTGCAGATAATGAGGGACAAGTTTTCCATTCATAGTTTTGTTCATTTGGAGATTCTTGTGATGCAAATAGGTAACAGTTCCTGATATAAATGGTGTTATAGGCCAAGAAGGAAAAAAACCATGAACAACAACAAAACTAACAGAAAAATACACAATTCAGAATTAATGTTAAATTTAAAAGCAACCTGTATGCTTTGGTGAATGTACATTTACGGTCAAAGTACCTGTAAAGGGTTTATTGAAGACACAGGTATAAATGCCAATTTTGGAGCCCCAAAGAAAGAAAAGGAGACGTCACGTTTTTCTTCACTCTGTTGCAGAATATTGGTCCCAATGCATTAATAATGGGACCGAAAATAGGTGTGCACAAACACCTCAGTGCATCATTTGACCTTTTATTTTCACACTATTTGTTGCACTTCCAGCTGATAGTGTCTCTTTGCTAAGTCAGAGCTCCCTTCCAGTTCCCTGAGGGACAACTGGACCACTTAGTAAAACTTCAAAGCAGTTGTTGAAAAAGGAATAATTAATGAGAGAAATGAGATGCACTTATAAAGACTGAAACTTGCGTGCTTGTAAGCCACTGTGTAACAAATGGCAGGAGTAAATCAGGCTTTAGCTTTAGGCAAATGAGTTGCTTTGCATCAAGAATCAAAAGGGGGTCTTTGCTTAGGGTTAAATAATACAGTGGGAAAAACTCAACTTACCCAGAAAGCATTAGTATTCTAAATAATTGGAAAAGGTTGAAGTGCCAATTTAGAAGTTAACATAAGGAAACATTTAAATACATATCTAACTGTAATGTATTTAATTAAGCTCCCAATAAAAATGAATATATATGGTTCTAAAACATTTTAGAGCAGAGAATATTTTAAAGTTCAGACAGCTCATACATTTAAAAGGCGGAGAAATGCTTAAGGGACTTCTGTAATCAAGAAAAAATAATTACTTAAGGAGAATAACACATTGTGGATTAGCTTTTAGGTTCAGGCACAATAAAATCTTTATTGAATCCCGTCCCTGTGTGTTCTATAGCCAGAACAATTTGTTTTGTTCTTTACAATCTAATCCTGAGAGGAAAAGGCAGACATATTGACTATTCATACCCAACTATTCCCTGGAAGTGTTCAAGGCCAGGCTGGATGGAGCTTTGAGCAACCTGGTCTAGTGGAAGGAAGATGTCCAGGGGGGGTTGGAACTAGATGATCCCTGGGCCTTCAAGCCCAAACCATTCCATGATTCTAACTAAATTAATTTTGTTACCGCATATTTACCTTTCAACAGAAATTATTCAGAAATAGATTCAGAGAGTTTCAGCTGAAAAGTGACACCAAGTTTCTAGGAACTCTCACAGAGTGCTCTGGAAAACTTCTGTTTGTGAGCAGAGCATAAGACAGAGGATGCAAAGTGTCTCGGAGAAAACTCTGCTTAGTCTCAGCATTTAGAAAAGATTGCACCTTGCTGCTTGAAGAAAGTTTTATTGTTTTCCATGCCTATCTGGGAGGAGATATAATACCAGAGAGACAGTACATGATTCTTGACACAAAGAATGAATGCGTACTTGCAGGGCTTAAGTATTGCAGGTTGTCTCAGTGAAGGAAGAAGCCTGGAGGATGTGGCACAGTGGGGAAGGGAGGTAATATTGCTTAAATGAGAAAAGTTCTGTAAGTTACCTTTCAATATCTGTTGATAGCAATGCTGTAAATTTGGACTTCCAGTTGCCATGGCTGCAAACAGACTTTGATTCTGACCAGTAACAAAAAATGCCTTCCGGTTATTTGTTGCATATTTAACACATTGCCTGCTTTTCATAATGATTAATTACAATTGCTTAACACTTCTAATAGAAATATTCATCACCTTCCAGGGATCAGTTTTTCATTCTTCCCCAGCTCACACTAATAATTCAGGACATGCAAGAATTGGAACCAGTAGTAATGTTTTAGCTTTTTTTTTCTTTCTTTCTTTTTTCCACAGCCATTGCCTGGAGAACAGGTTAACTGCATAAATTTCACAATTTAGACTTCCAATCATTCCAAGATATATGAGAATATTTTTGTTACTTTTTTTCCCCTTTTTATCCCAATACATAAATATTTTAAAATAATCATTGGCAAATTAAGCATTTCCTCCAGTTTTTCACATTGTTTGTAAACCTCTGTGAGCAGAGCACACTGACAGAACTGGAAACAAAAGTGAGAGCTGACTGTTTCCCGTTCCAAAAATTACAAAAGTCCAAAAGCATAAACCAGAAGAAGTAATCGAATCTTTAATTATTCCCATAGCCATTGCAATAATCTACCATACATATCAAGGAAAAAGAACCATGGGGTCCACAGTGTAATATTAAGCATGCAGAAAAGATCTGAGTTTTTCCATTACAACAGAGAAGTTCTAATCCTATGGCTATAGCATTGTCCTCTGTGCACTAGTGCAGTTTGAGGGAGAAAAGGATAGCCTGGCATTCGGGAATTTTTTTTTTTTTGCTGTTCCAATGCCTCTGCCTTTGCTTTCTGCTGTTTCTTGCATAGTGAAAGGTACTCTGATCAGCACCAAGACAGTAAAAACTGCAGGAAAATGATTCAACAAAGGCCACTCAGACCTATCTGAAATGTTTTGGGATGTCTGTAGCAGTAACATGTATGTCGCCTGCTCCCCTACATCTGAATTGCTTCAGTTCATTTCCTAGTTGCAGCATAAGTTGTATTTCTAAAGAGTGGGTTTTAATTTCTAGTTATTATTTTAAAGGTCAACCAGCCCAGACAAGCAGCTTACCAGTGATATGAGTTAANAGCTGAAACTCTCTGAATCTATTTCTGAATAATTTCTGTTGAAAGGTAAATATGCGGTAACAAAATTAATTTAGTTAGAATCATGGAATGGTTTGGGCTTGAAGGCCCAGGGATCAGTTTTTCATTCTTCCCCAGCTCACACTAATAATTCAGGACATGGAAGAATTGGAACCAGTAGTAATGTTTTAGCTTTTTTTTTCTTTCTTTCTTTTTTCCACAGCCATTGCCTGGAGAACAGGTTAACTGCATAAATTTCACAATTTAGACTTACAATCATTCCAAGATATATGGGAATATTTTTGTTACTTTTTTTCCCCTTTTTACTCCAATACCTAAATATTTTAAAATAATCATTGGCAAATTAAGCACTTCCTCCAGTTTTTCACATTGTTTGTAAACCTCTGTGAGCAGAGCGCACTGACAGAACTGGAAACAAAAGTGAGAGCTGACTGTTTCCCGTTCCAAAAATTACAAAAGTCCAAAAGCATAAACCAGAAGAAGTAATCGAATCTTTAATTATTCCCATAGCCATTGCAATAATCTACCATACATATCAAGGAAAAAGAACCATGGGGTCCACAGTGTAATATTAAGCATGCAGAAAAGATCTGAGTTTTTCCATTACAACAGAGAAGTTCTAATCCTATGGCTATAGCATTGTCCTCTGTGCACTAGTGCAGTTTGAGGGAGAAAAGGATAGCCTGGCATTCGGGAATTTTTTTTTTTTTTTTTTTTTTTTTTTTTTTTTTGGTGGTCTTTTTATTTTACAGAATGACTGAAGCTACAGAAACTATTGAGGTAATATCAGGTCAGTTTCAGACTGTGTCTACCTCAAATGACCAAGCTGGGTACCATCTTGTGAGGGTACCATATCCCAGGAGGGACCAACTGGGTAATGTACTTCCTTGCTGTTTCTCCAGATGTGGCGCAGCTTTGTCTAAAGGAGGCTTCTGGCACTGAGAGATTCAGGAAAAGTTATTTGATGTCCTCAACATGTTGTGCTCCTGTGTCTCTTCACTCACAACCTTTCAGTAGCACACAGCATGTGAGCTGCTATCCTTGATTGTCTCTCAACTTCAGACATTGAGCATCTGTCCACTGGGGAGAACATTTTTAAAGTGGATCTGTATTTGCACAAGCTGTACAGAAGCTGTGTATCAAAGATTATTAGATGGCTGAACTGAGGCTCTCATGTTTTTTATTTTTCTTTAATTATGAGCAATAGAGCAAGTAATGTTTTTAGCAAAAATATTTCCCCTTTGTATTATTACAGTTTTATGATAGAACAGTAAGTCTTGGTAATTTGATGGTGTCTTTCCACACTTTTTAAAACACTTACCTAAGCAGGTTTATATTTTCATGGTTCAGTCTTTTCCTCTTTGTTTCCTCATGTCACTGTTTCCATTGTAGATAATCCTCTTTGCTGGTGTGGAAGCATACGTATGTTAAAATTTTCGTGATTGTTGGAAGGCACCACGGAATAGCTACTGTTCCCCAAGAACCCTGTCAGAAGTTCAAGGTGAATCAGCAGAGTGATCTTTGGGATGGGAAACATGGAGAGTTCTGTTCATTGCAGAATTCATTACATACACTATTGCCTGTCATTGAACAGCTGCACCAGTCCAGACTGGGAAATAGAATTTGACCCAGTCTTCCAGGGAATAAGTGGTCACTATAGGAGGAAAGATAAAGCAAATATTTTATAGTCCTACATGAAAGCACATCATCAAAGGGAAAGCTATGGTTTTCCAGATTGTGCTTGCTCAATGTCAGTTTACACCTGTAGTCATTCACTGGTGCCTTTTGCACAGATCTGGATTGTCATGCAATATTCTGGATTTCTATTCTCCTTTCACTATAGCCTCACCTTCCCTGACAAATATATAGTTACCGAGGGTATCATTTCTGGAAGACTTTGTATCTCTTCTGGTAAGTTTTCTGTCTTAATCATTATGCCCTTCTTTTGCACATCTTGCTTGTTGATCATCGATTTGTTTATCTGAAATGCAAGGAAAGTGATTATTATTACCCCAGGAAAAAGAAATGGTTTTAGTATTGCCAAGGATACTGGGAATATAAATGTCAGGAAGCTCACAGAACTTCTGTGAAACCTCAGCTTGATTTTAAAGAGGTTATTTTAGTAGAGAGCAATGTCACTATTGCTGCCTGTCCACAGAATATGTTTCACTACTGGAGCAGTGGGAAGCAGACAGAAAAATGGCTAACAATCATGGGAAGCCCTGTATTACAAAAATTAAATCTGTTTGCAACACAGCTTTTTGAGGTGGCTGCAGAAAAAGTAGCAAAGTGTTTCAGAGGTGATTAGGAGTTCTCTGTGTCTCATTCTGGATGTGTCCTGTTTCAAACAATTCGTCTGCTACTTGGCACTCTCTAAAATAGGGTTGTTTAGCCAGTTTTTAAAATCTCAACCAAGCAGCTTTGATTGATAAAAAGCCAGTCTTCTAATGAGGTATGAAGATCTGTATTCCCAGTTTTTCGGGCTGGCTGCTGAAGTAGTAAAAATGTTGAAACCAGTAATTCAAAGTTCCTTGACATGGGACTTAGAAACTTCTACTCCCCCTTGTCCAGACATTCACAAAATGCCAGTGTCTACCCAGAACTCTCTTCCTGGAGAGTGGGGATTATTGGGATATTATTGGGATATATCTCCTTAGAATGCAGGTAGAATAACAAGCTATCAGGAGCTAGGCTGAGTTGTGAAGGTTATGCCACAGTTCTCCAGTACATACTGATGAACAAAGGGCTGCCCTCCCCTAATGAGGGGTTTGAAAAGTGTCTTGCTTTTACCACAAGTTTGTGAAATGATCATGGATATACGTGAAGTTACAAGGGAGTATTTTACATCCTTGCAAGTTCACATTCCACTCAACTTCTTGATTATCATAGCTGGACACACATGAAAATTTAACATTGCTTTCCTGAGGAAAATGATTGTCAACGTGATGTATTTCATGTGAGTTAACACAATTATCTTGTGATAGCTGAATTATTAACTCATATCACTGGTAAGCTGCTTGTCTGGGCTGGTTGACCTTTAAAATAATAACTAGAAATTAAAACCCACTCTTTAGAAATACAAGTTATGCTGCAACTAGGAAATGAACTGAAGCAATTCAGATGTAGGGGAGCAGGCGACATACATGTTACTGCTACAGACATCCCAAAACATTTCAGATAGGTCTGAGTGGCCTTTGTTGAATCATTTTCCTGCAGTTTTTACTGTCTTGGTGCTAATCAGAGTACCTTTCACTGTGCAAGAAACAGCAGAAAGCAAAGGCAGAGGCATTGGAACAGCAAAAAAAAAAAAATTCAAAGTTTTTCTTTGGTTGGGAAGTCAGGTTCTGCTTTATATTTGAAGCGATGGGAAAAAGAGAACTGTTGAAATGAGGGAGGGCTGAAAGACAGTGTCAGGAAAGAGAATAGAAGAAAATTATATATTTCAAGTTTTGCACAACTCAGAGACTTGTTGAGCTTAATTTTCAATCAATCTCAAATCTTGAATAAAAATTAAAAAAAGAAGCTCAATGTAATGTAATGATTTTTTATTCATCATTAATAATAAACAGAATAATTTACAATTTGTATATTTCAGGTTTGCAAATTAGATCTCATGGTGAGTCAGAGGCAGTGACCAAAGCAAATTAATCATGTGAACTGATGCAAGAATGTGGTAAATCTTTCTCTGTGCTTGTGAATCACTGGACTTATTACTGTACCTATTTCCCTGAATTTTTATTCTTTCAAGCCATTTGATTCATCTCAGTCACTGTGAAACCATTTCACAAGAAAAAAGTACCTGGAACTTCAGTGTTTCTTCTTTTTGTGAGTTGAAAAGAAGGGAAAAGAAATTGATCCTGGGTTCAGTCTGAAAAATCTGATAATGTGTAATCTAAAATGTAGGTTTTATAATAAAATAGCAATTTGAGACCAAGATTTCAAATACATTTTGAATATATGAATATAAAAAGATAAAATATTTGAATATAAAAGAAAGCAAACTCAGAGCATGGCAGCTCAAAGAATATTTACTGTTCTTTGAATTTAGCTTTTAGTATTTTGTAGAGATTTATCTTCTAACAAGGGACAAGGGAAAAAGATTTGGTTGGCTTGTATCAGAAATAGTATGGCCAGCAGGACTAGTGAATTGATAGTCCCCCTATTAATGCACCAGTACTTGGCACTGGTGAGGTTGCACCTCAAATACTGTGTTCACTTTTGGGCCCCTCACTACAAGAAGGATATTGAGGTGCTGGAGCATTTCCAAGGAAGAACAATGGATCTGATGAAAAGTCTGGAGAGCAAGTCTTTTGAGGAGCATCTGAGGGAACTGGGGGTGTTTGGTGTGGAGGAAAGGAGCCTGAGGGGAGACCTTATTTCTCTCTACATCTACCTGAAAGGAGGTTGTAGTGGGGTAGGATTAGGAAAAATTGTTTTAGTCAGGCACTGGAACAGCCTGCTCAGGGAAATGGTTGAGCTGCCATCCCGGGAGGTTATTAAAAGACATGTAGATGTGGTGGTTAGGGACATGGTTTAGTGGTTGACTTGGCAGGACTAGGTTAACAGTTGGACTTCATAATGTGAAAAGGTCTTTTCCAATCAAAATGATTGTATTGATTTTTTCACAGATATTTACATGAAGAAAGAATATATTAAGATTTCTCTTTGGTTTTTAAATGTGTCCCCAAGATGTAACTTCCCAGTTCTTTTCCTTTCCTTAATTTGGACCACTAAGGCTTTCTCCAAGAATAAAGTAGAGAAAATAAATCTAAAAGAAATGAAGGAAATATAAAGAGTGGGAAAAGGAACCTTCAGCCACACAGCCTGAAAAATCAAATAATCAGAAACGGAGGGTTTTTCATTTAGGGTCTCTGGTTAAAAAGTTTCAGATTTGTCCTTCCTGACCCATGCTAACAAAAAATGCAATTTATATTACAAATGTTTTTGTTGTTGTTGTTGTTGTTTCCTTTACCCTTCTACCCTGTACACAATATAAATATTTAGATGTTAATTAAATTTTTTTCATTAAAACAGCTAGTCACAATAGCATGCTTACACAGTCCTTAATATTCACCTATGATCAATGGATCCAGTGTGAGTATTTTCAATGTTTTCAAACAGCTCTCCTTCACCACCCCATTTTTGGCCAGCAGCCATTACTTTTTAACATTTTGTGGCAAAAATGAAGCTATACTTACAGCTTAAAAAATGTTGTGAATAAACCAGATTACAGAATCCTGCAGAGGCAGTTAGTTTTACAGATCTTTTGGTTGCTACGTTAGTTTCATCTTTGTTTCTGATCTGACAGCATGCTTAAATAGCCATGAGTAATCTATATTGTCTGGTAATAACCCAAGAAAAGACCTTAAGTCTTTGGGAAAATCCATGTGAAAACAGCACTCCTGAAAGCCAAAAGTAAAATTCCATTTTTTTAAATAGTGTTGAGATACACTGGAGAATTTAATTTGCTAATTCTCAGAAAAATCAATGCCAAGGTCTTTATTAAAAACACATCTGCTTTAATTAGTTATGTAACTTCTTCATTATATCCCTGTATATGAGAACAACATGGAAGGAATGGGAACAAGCAGCACAAGGAGTAATAAGAAGTGCTGGGACTGCAATACACATTTGAATAATTTGGCAGGTCTCTTTGCTTGGTAATGACAAACACAGGAGCAGAGATTATGCAGCCAGCTGCAGCAATATGCTACATTACTTTATGAAGGTAAGTTTGATGTGAGACATATCATAGCAACAACCAGTAAGTATTCTTTTAACCCACTAATCCAGAGATGGGGATAAGCTTTAAACAAATTCACCTTTTTGCATTCTGTCGAATAATCACTGCTGTCAGGAAAAAAATTCCAAAAAGCCATTATCACATCTGACTAAAACCAATGGGTACATCATGTCCCCCTTCAGTGGGGTTTCTTGTATGCTCCTTGCTTATTTTCAGTGTTTTCTACCTTCTTGTTTTGGTTTGGGTTTTTTTGTTTTGTTTTGTTTTGTTTTGTTTTGTTTTGTTTCATTTTTGTTTATTTTATTTTATTTCCAACCCTTCCACCCCAGAAAGGAAGGAATAGGCTATCCACAAGTAACACAGATGAAAGACAAACATAGTCTCAGGACATGGGGCATCCATGTTCATCTCTTCTCCACAGAAACAGTGTTGTGCCCCATACTTCTTGCATAATCTGGCTTTTTCAAGCAGCACATCATGGAGATGTGTATTGTACTGTGCTCTGATAAGCAATGGAGTGATGATGGAAAGCATAGCAGGGAAGGTATGTATATCTAACTGTGCAGCAAGGATCAAAAAGTAATTGTGCTGGCAACAAAAGAAGGGCAAGGGATGAGCCATATTGTGGGAGAAATCATGGTTCCTCCTGGACTGGGGGGAATGGCACCAGTCCCCATCACCTCTAATCATCAATAAGTCAAACTGTGAGTGCCAGAGGGAATCACTGTCTGTCTATATTCTTAGTGTCTACTGGCTGGGTAATGAATATGTTGTGCCATTGGTCATAGTCCCTACACAACTTGCTTGGGTTAGTCCTTAAAAAGAAAAATACACACACTTTCATCCTGTCTGTGCTCTTCCTGGGCAGACGTTCTTATTGCATGTTTCAAGGCAATGATCATAACCCTGAAAAGAACCAAATCCTGCACTAGAGAGAGTTTGTCTGACGAGTCGATCTTCCACTCTGTGTCCCAACCAAAGTGTGAGGGAAAATATACATATTCTGGAGAAAACGTCAATCTTTCATTTTCATACCACTGTTGTTATATTTTGGTGCTGTAGTCCTTTTTAAGCAATCTTAAATAAATGAATTTCAAATTGAAAAAAATGTTTTCACTGAATATCCACAACATAATACATATTGAAATAAAATGGCTCATAGAAATTATTTCCTCCTTTTCCTCTACTGGATCAGAAATTAATTCCAGTTTTGACCCAACTTCCCTAATTTTTTTGTTTGCTTGTGTGTTTTTTTTTGTTTGTTTGTTTTTTTTGTTGTTGTTCTTGTTGTTTTTTGTTTGCTTTTGTTTGTTTGTTTTGGGTTTTTTTGTAGACTTGCAATTAATTAAGATGTTTGGTCCAGCTGCAGCTCTACTTTAATTTTCCAGAGCCAAAAGAAGAAACATTAATGTACAGAGGTCATAGCCTAATCAGTTTTATAAAGGACCTTTCCATGTAAGGTCCTTGTTCTCACTGTTGGCAGCTGACAAAAGAGTTACATGCAAATAACAATGACTCAGTAGGGAAGAAATGTGTCTCTACCTGGGATTGTGTATACAGTGAACACGCTGATAACGTGAGCTCTTTTTTCAGTTATTTTAGTTGTTATACTGACTTTTTTAAACATATGTCAAGGAAATTTTGAGGCAGACACATTACTGTGTAGTTCATGCTTACAAGTGCCTTTGAAGACCAGTACCGATTTTCAACACTGTCACCCCATAAAAGCATGGCATTGAAAACATCTTCACAAAACAAGAACATATGCTTGACTGCAATAGATTGCAGGGCTTTCAACCTAGTCTAAATAAAGTAATAGTATGTAGGCATCATTTTTCATTCAAGTCAGATCATTGAAATGTTTATGGAATAGAGAAATTACTTAAAATTCCTGTTAGAAATCTGAAGGCGGTCTCCCACTTGGAAATTCTAGATGACATTACCATTTTTTTATCTCCCAGGCTCTTTGTAATAGCTTGCTTTCACTCCCAAAGAAAAATAGCTCTTTCTGGCTACAGCTATTCTTCACATTTCTGATACATTGCAAACTGATTTGGCAATTATTCTGAATTAAAAATATATGTGTCAAACAGATCACTTAAAAGTTGATCAAGAGCAAGCTAAAGTGTCTGGATGTAAACCAGAATTAATTAAACTAGGATATGGATGTTTTTTTCCCATGAATAACTGTGATTCTGACTAAATAAGATACACAAGCATAACAAAGCCACAGCACATCACATACTTTATATCTCCATTTTTAAAATACTATGCTGCTATTTAGAGGGCGCAGTGTACTTTTAAAACAAACAACTGTGCATCAAACATGGAATTCCACGTTGTGCATCTCTTACCTTGTGTCCTTGCTTACTTTGAAAATGTTCTGGAGACCAGCAATAGGACTCCTAAGTGTGTCAAACTCAGGAATTAAATCAACATCATGACAGGCTGCACGAAATCTGAGAGCTGTACTCCTGGTTTAACAGCTCTGTGCAGGCTCTGGCACCTGATTTCAGGTTGGCTTAGGGCCTCCTGTGGTGCTGGGCTGGGGTCTGAAAGTTTCCAGTGAGGTACAGTATTCTATTAGAACCCTTGGAAGCAGTGTCAACAGGGTACAGAAACATAATTATTCTTTCTGATCCAAAGGTTGTTCCCATGGGGTCCCTTTTGCTTTGGCTTTGGCAATACACATTAGCTAAATAAATAGGACTAACAGATCCATCAGTCAACTGTTTTGTGCAGGATCTATATTCAGATAAAACATTTTTTAAAAATAGCTTCATATGTGGATATATAGATGCAGGTGTATAAGTATGTAATATTCATATTAATATAATATGATTAAATATTTAGACATTTCTTTGCACTCTTTGTGGGTCCAGATGCAAGGATTCTATTTGGGAATCAACTTGATCTAAGACACATTTATAATAAATTTGATTAGAATTTAAAGTATTCTGCATTATGTTAGAAAAGAGAGAAAAAAATGGAAGGGAACTCAGAGCCATCAAGACTGGGACACTGTGGTTAAACTCTGTTGACATCTGTTTTCAGGATGTTGGTTACTTGAAGGGAAAGGTTGACCCTTATTTCAACACCACTGCTATATTGTAATTAAGCACAAGGACAGTATTATTAGGATTCTTTGCAGCAAAAGATCCCCAGAATATTTTCTATTAAGGAGAAGCACTTTTGGACACCGCAAGTGTAAAATGTTTTCTCACTGTGGTATTCTGGCATGAGACCTACAGCATTCCCATCAGGCATAAAGATATTGTATGGGAGAAGCATAATTAGGTCAGCATAGTTCAGCTGACCCTTCAGAACATACTGTATGGTGGAAAAGAAGCAAAAATGTGCAGTAAATTTCCTTTGTGCAACTCAGGATACCTCTCTAAAAGTCACCATTCTATTTGTATCAATGCAACATAGAACAAAAATAATATTTGCTGATCATTTATATAGTGGGGAAGTTCCCAACATGAACAGACAGAATTTTAAGTTAAAATTCTATCATTTTATAAGAAGCACTTAAAAACATTTGTTTGGGTAAGACCTTCATACTCACTTAAAAGTTATGGATGATCCTTCATTTACCTCTGCAAATTGCTTTTGGAGCATGTTTCTGTATAGAATGTTTTGAATAGTAAAATGAGTATTTATTTGTGTAAGTATCAACACCTGACTGTTTGTCTGGTTCTCCTGATGACTCCTTCAGGACAGACTCAGGAAGCTGAAATACCATCTAATTTAGTTGACAAAGTCCCCTAATTAAGATTGAACTGACTCATTTCAGCAGAGACCTGGTCCAAGGCATGAACTAAGTTCTTGGAGTATCCACTGAATAATTTCTAGTATGATTAATATAACTTATTACCACTGAAACTGGAGAAGAATAACATTAGTTTGAAAGTTGGTGTCTTAGCATACCTGCCTGGCAGAAAAGGAAAAGTTCTTAATGCTCCAGAAGTTGTCTTCATGAAATCAGTCATTTTTCTCCAACCCTAGTGCTTTCTTTTCAGATTTAAAGTGTAATGCATTTCACTATGACAGACTACTACTTCGTAAAGTCAGTTCTTCCTTCTAATAGCGCTAGTATTTGATTTATAATATTTGTCTAGCATAAGTAAATCTGGCAGAAGGCAATTAAAATAAAGTTCTCTAAGTTTACAAGGGTTTCAAGCCTAGAGCAAGCTTAATTAAAGTCAATCATGGGGAAAAAAGCACTTAGCCCGCAGCCCTCCACATTTGTCAGACATCTGAATCATGGGAAAGGTTAATTAGAACCAAATGAGGAAAAAGTAAACACTAAGAGTGCTTTCTGGGGTTCATTAAATTTAAATAAGTCAAAATATGAAATATGCAACTTTGTAACAATGATCCACACACGTGTCTGTCTCCTTTCATACAATCACAAATATTCCAAAGTTAGTGAATTAACATACTTGGGAAGCCTGACTCTTAGTTACACTATGCCTCCATTGACTCCATTTTGATGATGAAAAGGGAAGTAAATAAATTTTTTATGCCTTTTTACATTATGGAAGAGCGTAAAGCAAGTTTTACATACATATAAATTTCAATGGCAGATTGTTGTTTATCCTTTTTGGGTTTTTTTTATTATTTCAGTCTGCTTCCCTGTATCTCTGTCCTCTGATGAATGAAACAGAGGAAATAATCTTTAGGAGTCCTGCTATGATACTCCAAAGAACATCTCCTAAGTAGGGATAAAAGCAGGATCAACAAAAATCCCAACAGTCAGTGCCTATTGATTTAGCCAAATATGTGAGAAATAAGTGAAGGAGTCTCCTGAGCTGGACTCAATGATCTTGAAGTTTTTTTCTGATCAGAACCATTCTGTGACGCTGTGAGTAATGTTGAATTATCTGATAAATCTGGTTGTGATATAGTTGGGTAATGTTGGATAAAAGATTTTTGCAACATCGCTATTAATGTTGCTGCAAGAATCATTGTGCAACAGTAGAAATCACAAAAATTCAACTCTAATAAAGTGAAAAGGCTTACTAGCAAGTGTAGTCAAGGAGCACAATCTCTATTTTAAAAACATGAACTTTTAATGCAACCTTACAGAAACATCTTGAACTTCATGACAGTCTGTCTGCATAGCTGTTCTTTCTAACTGCCAATAAATTTGAATTTAATTCTCTTCATTATGAGCAAAGAGATCTCATCCTTACGTCTCTTCATTACACCTCTTTTTTATAATCTGGCTTCAGGATGCCTTCTATTGTCTCAGTACTTAAGTTTTAACCTAATTATGTTATTCAGTTTCAATTAGCTACTTACAGGGGGTCATGAAAAAATTCCTGCTGCTTTTGTTTGTTTTCTCCTTCTCCTGAAGCATCAATACCTGGCAACATCTGGACAAAAAAATAGAGCATTTAGGCCACTAATCTGAGCAAAATTTCTGTCATTGGTGTGTCTGCTCACATACTCAAGCTTTAGCCAGCTGGACAGCACTTTCTTTCCTTGTCATGGTGATGGATCATGAGGTTTATTTATTCTGTTTCTTGGCCTTTTAGTGCACTGGAATATATAGCTTATCTATTGGAATCATCTTGGTTTAAGTTATCTGATTATTTCCTTACCATTGCAGAGAAATTGGTCATAAAATGGACTTATGTATTAGCTATCTGTTACATCCACCTTTCAAGGACTGAACAACCTGATTGAGCTATAGAAAGTCTTTGGGCTTGATTTAGGAAAGCTGGGCAACTTGAATCTTCTGACTACATAGTGTGAAACTCATTTCATACCCTCAACTTTTTTCCTTGTCTATGCAAATTGAACATCTCATGCCTTTTTCTACAAAGCAGAGCTTTCAGCCCTTGCTTTATTCTTACAGCTTTCACCTAAAGCTTTTGCAGCTTTTTAGCAAGCCTGTTGAATGGCTGACACCATATTGGGCACAATCTCTAGTGTTTTCACTGCTGTCAGAAGCTCTACTACTGATGTCTCTGATGGTAGTTTGGAGTCTAAGTGATATTGAGAATAAAACTCTATTAAACATTCTCTAACTGGCAGACTCCACGTGGGGGAAAGTTTATACAAACTTCTGCAGGGAAAAAAAGTGTTATTCAGTATCCACTCTAAGTCAGACCAAAGATACCTGGTGTAGAGAAAAAGTAATCTTGGTGGGGAAATACAGGAAGAAAATCAGAATAAAAACCTACCTGACAAGAGCAGTCTGACCAACAAGGGAACACCAGTGTATTTAATGCAGTGGGGAAAACTTGTCATTTACACAACAAAAGCAGTAGATTTGGTAAGCAAGATGTGTGTAAGGAGAGATCTCATAAAAAGGGTCCAGAACTAAGGGAGTTTTGGGAAAAAGTGTCAAGCCATGGATTTAAAGTAGAATACTAAATCTGGGGAAAAAAAAAAAAAAAAAAAAAAAAAAAAAAAAAAAAAAAAAAAAAGAAAAAAAAGTGAGTTGAAAGGTATGGATATAAAGGTGGAAAGGTGGTGCAGGGAGTGATAACGTTCTGCCATGGTTACACATTGGTTCAGCAGCAGAAAAACTGAGAAAGCAGTCCAAAAGAAAAGATTTCTCTGCAGGTAATGATGACAGTTTTAAGACTGTAATCGAGGTAATAAGAAAATGAATATTATAGCAATTTTGAGGAATCCTGAAGGTAAAGTGAATGAAGGAAAGGGCTTTTATGTTAATTCAATTGGGTGAAAGCTAATTTCCTGCTTTCCCAAGGGTCTGCAAAATTTGATGTCCTGGGCTGCCTAATTCCTGCAACATCTCTGAAATTCTGCAACCAAATTACTTCCAGTCTTTCTGAAGAAATGTACTTAAGTGCTTTGGGACATTTTCATTCCCATGAGTAACACTTCCAGAAAATGCTGGTATCAAAAAGAATACAACACCCTTCAGTTCTCCAGCAGCGAGTGTTTACAGAGACATAACTCTGGTGGCTAATTTCATCTTCTGTAAAAAGCCTGCTGAGTTGGAAATGCATTCCACATGTTCTGATTTCTTTGCAATATTGCAAGGCAATGAAATATCATCTTTGCAGAATAGTAAAATAGCAACTGAAGCCAGCTCTACCCACTAACATACAGAAGAGCATGACACTGTCCACAAGACACAGGGAGCTGAGGATCTCCAGAGCTAAACAGTCACTTGTCTGGGTAGCTTTGGGAAGGCACATGGCTCTGTCTTTCATTTTCATCTACCCGAGGCACTTCACATCAAGAAGCAATTACACACTCTAGTTACTACCATATTGTGTTGTGGTAAGTAAGAAAGTTTAAGATATTGCTTTTATTTCCTCCATCCAGCCTCTACAGCTAGTGACTAACTCCGTTTAACAGATACCGTCTTCATGATATAATCTGAATGGCCCTCAATAGAAATGGCAAAGTACAAAAAAAAAAAAGGATTTTCTTTACTCTAAAAGCCTGTTTGCAATTAAAACATTCAGCAAAATACAACATGCCTTTTGTCTTCTTTCTTTCTTCCACAACAAAAAATGTACTCCAGCAGACAAGAAGGTATCTTTTTTCCACCTATTTTTCTCCCAGTGATCACTAATGTCAAAGAAATAAGCTTACCATTTGCATTCTGAGTAGTAATAAATATGATAAAAGATGTAAAAAGATTCAGCTGCCAAAAAAAATTCAATGATCTTCATGCCTGAATTCTTTCTAACCACTGCAAAATCTGCCACCAGAATAGCTTTTAAGAATTAAACATGAAAACCCTACTACTTGAATGTACATTGATATAAATGTGTTGTAAATGAGAAACTGTTATCTGAAAAATTATTAATTAATAATTATAATTTTCTCTCTGAAGTCAACTATGTAGAAACAAAGGTAACAAGTAACTGTTATAGCAAAGTAAGGATTCTGGTGCAATACGAATCATGAAAGTACAGGCTTAGAAGTTTCTTTCCAACTAGATATAGTAATATTAATTCAGAGTAAAATTGGAAAAGTATTTCAGGCTCAGAAAACTCAACAACCTGCTTTCTTGGATGTGCCACTTTATTTTAGAAACCTAGACTCAAGGAAATTAAGTATATATTCCTAAATGATAAATGATGGTAGAGGTTGTAGTATAACATCAGATCTTGAAAGAGAAAGTACAGAATATTTTGCAGAGGTATGTGATGAATATGTTGTTTTTACCTGTTAATTTCATTAAATTTAAACTGTATCAGTCAAGACATCCAACATGGGCTGGTTTGCACCAGCTTAAATTTAAGTTGTCATACATTCTTCCTGAGAAATTTCTGCAATTGTTGGAGGAATGTTACTGAGCCTGCCTTCACCCCTAAGAAAAAAAAATTACCAAAAGGTACTTCAAACAATGAAGAATTTTTATGATACAAAACATACCATGACCCATTATCACTAGAAGCAAAGATCATGGAAAGATTTTGAAAGAATTCTCTGAACAAAAACATTGAGCTATTATCTACTGAATAAGCAGAGTTTAATTAGACTGCCATTTATTTCAGTAGACCCATGGACGTCACTGGCACTGGAAAATTGCACCTCAGGTTATACTTTCTTGTCAATATATCTGTGCAGTGCTCTAATGACTAATTTATTTCATCATCACCATGTAATGGTTTTGGTTGAAAGGGACCTTGAAAGTCATCCAGTTCCATCCCCTCCCCCTGCATGTGCAAGGACACCACTTGACCAGGTTTCTCAAAGCCCCCAGCCTGACCTTGAACACTTCCAAGGATGGAGCATCCATAGCTTCTCTGGACAACCTGTTCCAGTATCTCACCACCCTCCCAGGAAAGATTTTCTTCTTAATGTCTAAGTCAATTGTACTAGAAGACCTCTACAAGGTCTCTTCAGAGCCATCTCTTCTCCAGTTTGAACAACCCCAACTCTCTCAGCCTGTCCTCGTAAGAGGTGCTCCAGCCCACTGATCATCTTTGTGGCCCTCCTCTGGACTTACTCCAAGAGCTCCACATCCTTCCTCTGTTGGGAGCTACAAAACTGGACACAGGACTGCAGGTGCAGTCTCACAAGAACAGAGTAGAGAGGGAGAATCACCTCCCTCAGCCTGCTGGCCATGCTTCTTTTCATGTAGCATTCTTTTATATGTAGCATGTAGGTTGGCTTTCTGAGCTTCAAAGTGGACATTGATTGCTCATGTTGAGCTTTTCATTAACCAACACCCCTAAGTTCACCTCCTAAGGGCAGCTCTGAATCCATTCTCTGCCCAGCCTTTAGTTGTGCTTGGGACTGACCCAGCCCAGACACAAAACTTTGCACTTGGCCTTAATGAACTTCATGAAGTTGACATGATAATGTATTTCAAATTAAATCATAAACTTCAATTTGACCTATGTAGTTGAAGACAAATCCTATCTTAGCAAGAGCTCCTCATTCATGAAAATTCTAGTCTGTCTTTCCACGTAAGCCATAGAGTATCTCTGCCTTTGCTTGAGGCTGATTTCCCTTAATTTGGTGTGATCCACAGACAACCTGCCCTCTGCTTTCACACAGAATGGTTCTGGTTTCTGATGTCAGAAAGTACTTTGATGTACTGGTATAAATAGTGGGCATGCTGCACTAGGGGATCTGTGTTGGAGCACTGATGAAGAAAACAAAGTGACATCTCATGCATAAAGCTGCATAAGACAAAAAAACTACTACTCTACAAATAATTTGTGAGGAAACTGTTAATTCATAAGTAATAGGCTTTTAATAGACTGTGTACCAGACTGAAGAAGCCCCAAGCTCTCCACTGCCTCTGAACTGGACTCTGTCTTTGTTTGACATAGTGAACCAGATAGTAGAAAATATTTGCATTTCACATCTCCAGGTGTTTTACTCTGCAAATTCTTCAAACATTAAAAAGAAAACAGAGTTTCCTTACAAGGGCAGAGTGAAGAATAAAATCATGCTTGTGTAGACTGTCACATTCTTGTTGAAGCAACCCCTGATCCCACGCAGAAGTCTCTGGAAGAGCTTTGTTGGAAGGAATCCTCTAGGACAGCTGCTGTCGCTGACAGATGTGCCAGTGCCAACACAGCAACCACTGAGGCAGTTTCCATAGTGACTGCCAACTTTGCTTGTGTTCTTCCTTCTTAGGTGCCAACAAGCAGTCACTGCTTACTCTGTGTCAATGCAATCTGTGTATAAGACTTCTACAAGCAGCAGTCCATGGTTATAGGCACAGGAGCTAAACTGACACCTTTGACACACTTTGGATGTTTGTATTCTCCTCATGGAAGAAAAAAATTATTTCCCTTTGTCTCTTTTCTCTGTACAATTGAAAGTCATACTATTACTGGGTTTTAAATTTGAGGATTGTAATGGCACCCAACACTTTCAAAAGTTGCAAATAAGGTGGCATTAATGTTAAGTAGCATGAACAGCAGCAACAGAAAAATGTGTTGAAAACCTAAACACCATTGTGCATGTAGATAATAATATTTCAGTTAAAAGCTGTTACTGCAATGTTTTGCAAGCTACTGCAAGACATTGCAGTACTGTTGCCTCTGTGTGGTTAGGGAATCTTAGTCCAGAACATTTATTTTTCTGTAATGCTCACTAAATTCTTCCCACTGTGGCTTGATCTTTAAGCTCTGCCACCCCGCTCCTCTTTATCCTCAATCTCTCTTTCACTTTCTTCCCTTTTTCTTTAATTTATACACACATGGTTATGTGTGTGATATTTCAAAGACCCATACCAAATGAGTTAAGTCTGGATCATGTGCATTGATGGGATTAGCAGAGTTGAAAGAATGATCCACAGTGAATAATGTGTTCACCTTAATATGTAGCAGGGGTGTTATAGTGCAAATATATAAACCATGGCAAGTGATGATAGGAGATGACAAAATATAGACATAATATGAATAATAGTGGTGAATGTTCATTTACATTTCACAAGACAATATTTACCATCAGAAACTTAAAATACTTGTGGTGGTGCTTAATTCTGTTTCAACTGATAAGAAACATGAGTGGTTTCCTAGTCCTTGAGTATTTGAGGACAATTTGTACATTTAATCATCAGCTTCATTTTGAAGAAAATCATGGTATCTCTTGTATTTAAGTCATAGAATCATAGAATAGTAAGGGCTGGAAGGGACCTTAAAGAACATAAAGATCCAACCCCCCCTGCATGGTCAGGGACACCTACCACTAGACCAGGTTGTACAAGGCTTCATCCAACCTGATCTTTAAATGTGCTGGCCTGATGCTCTGCAATTGGTAAACAACTGTACCAAGATTCTTTAGGGTTTTTTATCCATTTGGGTTACAGAGGAAGACTTAATTTTTGAATTTTGTGAGGCTTTAATCAGGAGATAACTTTTCTGATTCTGGCATTCAAGGCTCGAAGTAAGGAAAATCAAAAACTTTAGATATTCCTGGGGTATCTACGAGTGAGATGAAATGCAGGCCTAATTAATGCAGTCAGCAGCATCTTCAGAGCTGCTCCACTGGTGTTTGAAGAGAAAGTAGATGCTCACAGTAATAATATCTTTGCCAAAAGCCAGACTCTGTGCCAAACACAAAGGAGCCTCTCGTAATTACATCTAAATTACTTCTGGTGGATGGTCCTAGGAAGACCATACTCTCAAATTCACCTGCTTCCTGGATTTTACCAGAAATGCACAACTTATGTGCCAAAATATTCTCAGGAAACCCCATGGAAAGTTAGTTTGGAACTCCAGTGGGACAATTTAATGGCTCTAAGGAGTTTCTGTATGTTGTACTTTAGAGTTCACTTCCAAGGTCCCTACATGGACAGATGATGAATCTGATTTTGACAGCCACTAAAGTGTACTGAGAAAGGAGATACCCTGTGGGATTGGAGGTCACTACAGTTAGAAAGAAGCTGAAAAAAGTGTTCATAGCCATGAAACATAGGCACTTTGGTTTCCTTTAGTCTTGCCTCCAGTGTTCAGCTCAGGTACAGACATTTGCACTTGCAAACTGGGAAGTTTTCCTACAAGCTGGGAAATTACTCATTAAGAGTAAAAGGGAAAGGAAAACCTGAACAGATTTGTAGATGACAGAATAACTTTGAGCTGTGCTCTGTGGCTCTGAAAAATAAAAAATAAATTTAAATATTGCATTTTTTGACTGAGAGGTAAGGCACTTTCCATAGCAACAGAGAAAACTTAATGCTTTTGTATAAGTTCCTGGAAAACCTCCCTCTTGTAAGATCTTATTTACTTTCAAGCAACATTTTCTCCAGCTGGAGCAGGTACATGGAGTGACTGAAAAGATAGAAAGGGGAATAAAAAGCCTGTTTTACACAAGAAAATAGCAATGCATAACTTTTTTTTCACCTAACAAAATGAAGGTTGATCGGAGATTCTGTTGCAGACTATAAATATATCAGGAGGTAAACATTAAGGATAGAGAAGAGGTCAGTGTTGGCACAAAATGATATGTCTGTAAATTGTCTGTGAATTTTAGGCTCTAAATAGTAAGAGTCCATACAAAATAAAGTACAAAACAGAGAATGTGTCTTGACTGGTCTGGGAAATACTTTTTTCCTTAAATGACAAGATACTAAAAAGCTCTGTGACAGCTTTGGGTGTTATTAGGTGAGACAGGCCTGCTGCTACACAAGTTTTTCCTTTGCTACCTGTGATGATTTTTCCTTCAAAAGTCAGATTTCGTCCTTTTATATATGCATTTATCATCAAGTTGCTCAATGAAATATGTTCACATGAAATTAAATTCTGATTAGAAATCAGTTATCTTGCTCAGAACCCAATCTCCTGGAGGATTTGTACATAGGATTTATGATCCCCGCACAGGTCTGGACTTGTAATCCTTTGTATTACAAAGCATCTTCTAATCTGTAAAGATTAGACTAAAATCTGGAGTCCACTTGATTTTGTCTTTTAATTTTGATCAAATATCATCCCTTTCAGTATCTAATTTCCTCAGAGTATCTTCTTTTTTTACTTTTTCTTCTTGTAATCAGAAAAGAATAATGTATAACACCAATATATCACCAGTGAGGCAAAGAAGCAATTTACTTGTTTGTAGCATCCACATCCACATCTGCCTTATATAAAAATCACTCAGCATAGATGGCAACTTCCTGTAGCACTGAAGACCAGTACTGTTCTAAACTTTAGCTCAGCTGATATTTACTGGTTTGGCTGATGTTAATGGCAAAGCCAAGGATGAACTAATGAGTAGACCTATGTTAGCAATTCATCGTGCACCAACTTACCCAATTTCATTAATGATTCACTGACTCACTTGGGGACTTTCCTTTTTACAGTAGCGGTATAAAGGGACAAATAAAAAAGATTACTTTATAGAGACATTTACAAATTTTCCAGTCCTGCATTGTTTTAAAAGAAAAAAAATATGGAAGGAACACCCCCAAATCAAATGATCAAAAGACCCCACTCACATCCACAAACTAAAATCCCTACTTACTTCTCTCTCTCAAAGCTTCGAACACAACTGGGAAAGCTGTGGCACTGCCTTGAGGTCTGAGTTCTGCCGAACCAATAGCTGAATCACAACGTGACCTTTTTAATATTTCAGTAAAAGAGAGACAGGCAGATCAGAAGCAGGCCAGGCTGCTGACGTGGGGCTGCAAGCAGCCCTTTCCCTGTCCTGCACTGCTCAGGGTGTGCAGGCAAACACACCCCATGGCACAGTGCTGGGCTCCCTGCACACAGTGCCGACCCACAGCTGGGGCTGTGGATTTCTGGACATGTCACCAGCTTGCTTACCTGCACTGCCTTCCTCTACATTTCCAGTCCATGATGGGGAAAGGCCATTCCTCCCCATTCTTGTGCCCTGGGGGGCAAATGGGAGCAGAGTGATGGAAAGTATCCACAAGAGAGCAACCTCCTCATTTCAGTGACTAAAAAAGTCCTTTTTTATCTTCATATTGTCTGCTAGTTTGCTTTGAAAAAAAAACATAAAACAATTGTGGGGGGGTTGTTTTGTTTTGTTTTTTTAAACAGAGTTGAGATTCTGACATTGTAGGGCTCCAAAAGCGAGCTCTAGAATTTATGTGGCTGAAATATTTTTTCTATCCAAAGCATATGCAGGCATTGCCAGATGTTACAGTGAGGTAGATCTATTATTGCAAACTGCTGTAGTGTTATTTTGCAACACACTTGCACTCAGCAGGCGAGAAATGGGTGTATTTCAGGATTAGGTTAGGTGGCACACTAACACTGAAGAATTCCCTTTAAGTGGAAAGCTGTTTGTCTTGTCTAGCTGCCTCAGGCCTGCAAAAGCTGTTACAAAAAAACAGTACTGACAACTGCCACACCCTGTATTTAATTGAGCATACTGAGAGTTACTCAGTCTCAATGAAACAAGATTTTGAAGACATTTTTGCAACTCATTATATAGGGGCATTGAGGAGAAGATGCAGTTTTCCCTCCAGTCTTGGGCTTTCCTGCTACTCTGGAGGAGCTTTGAATTGTAAATTTAATAGGAATGGACTCAGGTTCCTCAAATTTGCTATACTGTACCCAGAAACATTACAGTGTGGAAATTCTTCAAGTTCAAATGAAGAAGCAAGTCTGAATGTTAAGTATAATTTCACAGGTCAAAAGTTGAAATGCACATCAATATTAAGTCATTAAATATATAGCATATAAAAATGGTGACACACTATAAAATCAGAAGTTTGAGAAAGTAAGTGAATTAATCGAAATAAATAAATTAATTATAAAGGCAAGATTAAAGCCCTTTATTGTTATTTGATAGGTATTGGTTCAGACTTGTGGAAGACCACTAAAGAACATCCTCTAGGTTAGAGAAAAAAAGTGTAAATTTTCAACATTGAAAAACAGATAATAGGACTCTCTAAGCATAAATTTGCCTCTAAACATACTGCTGAAGGAATATACTTCATCCTAGCATCATTCAAGAATATGTTCCTGATGAAAGAAAACCAATGTGGTAAGAATCCTATGACAATATTCTCAGTCCTCATAATGGAATTAAGAATAACATCCAGTAACTAGAGCTATGTTATTACTAGATGTGGGATTTCAAGTAGAACAGTTAATTGCTCTGACATTGCCTGCTCTTTTTTCCCCCCTTTTTTCCTGTTCTTAAAAACCCCACCCTAAATGAAGATATAAATTCCAGCCTTGTTTTTGTCTTTGCCACAAGCCTTGTCTGCTCCTTAGGATCAGAGTTCAGGGCTCTAATTTCAACCCTAATGCAGACTTAACAGCCTTTTTGTCAGGGTTGCCAAACTCTCAATGAAGTTTATTTCCCCTCAGCTCCTTTCAGTCTGATATTTCTGGAAGAGGTCACTTTACATCCTACGTTAGGAGAACAAACCTGACAGCATAGTACTAGCACGCTGAGGCACAATGGTGTCACTGTTCCCTTTCACACAAGAGTAATAATGTTGAGCATTATATGGTAGCAAGCACTCACATCCCTCTTCAGTTATGGAGATGAGAAGCAGCTACAGAGTGTGATGTGTAATGCTGGGACAGCAGGAAAGTGTCCTGCTTTCCACTGCTTGAGGTGTAGCTTCCTTAAGCTGAGAATGGGCTCAGGATGAGCATGGACCACTTGTCCCAGTCCTATCCTAGAATCATAGAATCATCAAATCATCATGGCTGGAAAAGACCTTCAAGGTCATTGACTCCAACCACCGATTTTAAGGCACCTTAACCATTAAATCATCTCCCAAAGCACCACATCTACCCATTTTTTTAATACCTCCAGGGATGGCAACTCCACCATGTCCCTGGGAAACCTCTCCAAATGCTTCACCACTCTGTCAGTGAACAAATTTTCCCTAATATTTAATTTGAACCTCTCCTGGTGCAACTTGAATCCATTACCTCTTGTCCTATCACTAGGAACTGGGGAGAAGAGGCTAACATTCATCTCACTACAGCCTCCTTTCAGCTAATTGTAGAGGTCAATAAGGTCTCTCTTCAGCCTCCTAATGTCCACTAATGAGTGGAATTTAACTGCAACAGCAGAGTGTTGCCATCCTAAAAAAACAGCTTTAAGCAGGCAGCTTCATGTGCTCGCTGCCTAAGATACAGTAGTTGAATGGAGCTCGAAAATGGCAAAGAAGTAAGCAGCTTGTTGAATGAAAAACAGGAGATGGATACTCTCCAAAAGAAACAGATCACACTGATGAGTTCTAAGATTTGCTGGAAAAAAATCCAAAATTTGGCATGTTCTTCTTTACTACTATACGTGCCTCTAAAAGCATTACAAATATTCCTGCTTGGAAGTTTTAGTAAAACAAAATTTTTGCTCACAATTGCTACTGACATTTCAACTGTGTTTCCTTATTTCCTTCCATATGCAGCCTCACACTTTCAAAAGTTATTTTCAATAATTGTTTCCATGATTTTTATTGTTTATTTAAACTTGCAAATAAACAAACAAAAACAGACATCATGAATTTCTGCCATGTAAATGGCAAAACTGTGAATTTTCCCAGTGCTGAATATCATATCAGTAACATCTACCATGACTACCTTGCTGTCCTTTTCTGTAAAGATAAGTTATGATGCAGAAAGGAAGAATATCTTTTAGAGTGAACAAAGAAAGGATATGCTTATGATAGTGTAATACTCAACCCTTTTTCTTTGAAAATTCCCAGAGAAGGGAAGATGTAAAGAACAGGAAGAAATTCTATTATCTGTTTGTGGAACAAGACAATTAATATATTTGCCACCATCCTGGAGAAACAATGGTTAAAAAAAATGTTTATAAATTCAAAAGCTAAAAAATGTCAGGCTTTTACAATAAGATCTTGAAATGTCATGAGGTATTTGTTCTTTCAAAGTGTTCTTTAAAATTTATATATGTCTGCTCTGTTGCTCAGCAGATTGCAGAGTAAGGACATAAATAGTTTAAAAGAACCCCTCTGGTCTTTCAAAAGGTGAGACAGAAGTCTTATTTATTCTTCAGAAAAAAATGTTTGCAACTATGACAAGCACCAGAAGAGACAGCAATAAAAAATCTGACTGGACAGAAAAATTAATCTAGGCTTTTTACAGCACTGGAGTCCTCATTCTCCACTGACTGGAAGGATATTCTGGTTTGTAAACCTAACGGCAGGTATTCACATGGCTCATGCATAGGCATCTATTCACCTTCACCAGAACAGTGGGGACCTAGGTCCTTTGTGGATAACCTTGGAGTTTCCTCCAACTTTTTCAAAGAAAGAAAGCTTTTGAAACAAGGTGGTGATTTAGCTCATTATGCTGTTGCTGCATGGTCTTTCTTGCCCTCTCTGTACTGTCTCTGCCAGTTGCTTTTACCTGGCAGGCCACTGTCTTCTCAAGCAAGAGCATGGAAAAATGCACTTATTCTTCCTTTCCCTAAGAAGTGTGTAACAGCCTTAAGGTAGAGGAATCACCTTCAGTGGTGGGTGCTGTGGTGCCTTTACTCCTCAGCCCACCTTCAGAGTCTGTCAAAACTATGGCTAGGGTACCTGCAGCTATGTTTCTGATACATACACTTTGCAGTGGAGCTAGACTGAAAGCACTTAGTTATTTCACATAAATCTCTACATCTTACCATTGCATCTCATATAAAAATTTATGAGTGGCGCCAAGCAGAATGAACAGACTCCTCACAGAAATGTATTAATTTATGTGAGGGAAAGAAATGACATCAGATTATCATGAATATATTATACTTAAGTAGTGACAGAGTCTAAAACATGAACAAACTGAGTTCCATTATAAAACATGCATAAAGTCACAATATCTGAAAGCCACAATCAGTTTTCAGTACCCAGATCTCTCACTGGTATAAAAAAGTGGAAAGTTGGAAAAAAACAAAACAAAACAAAACAAAACTAAAATTGGAATCAAGTGAATCCAAGGATAATCTAAAAAGCTTAGTATTGTATATATTCAACATGAGCTCAGCATGAGAGTGTTTTGGGATACTGACAAACTATTCATATTATAATTACAGTTATTTATTTCCCAGAGGAGTAAAGCTGTATGATGCTCTGTTGTATGTACCTTACAGAGATAATTTCTACAGGAGACCATTAGTTCTGCATAAACTTTATTGTAGTTGCACCCAAAGCTCTTTAAAATCCTTCATGCTTGAAAGACTAATTGAGTTGGATTGGTCTGGAAATTTAAACCTCTTTATATGCTCCCCTTCAGCCTCTAATTCTTCTTAAAATCAAGACCTTCTTTCCATTATTTTCAAGCCACTCAAACTTCATTTTCCCACTTAACACTTCAATCTGAAGAAATATCAGGTATTTGTCGTTTGTTCTTCATTCAGAGCTAGATAGAGAGCCCTTGGGACTTACAGGATCATTATCTTTCCTTTTGCTTGGAGAGAGATTTCATGAGAACCTTTAATTTCTGCCTTGTAAGTTAGGAAGAACATTCGTCACCCCCAAGATTAGATTTCCAGTATTGTGGTCATCCTTAATAGCAAAAGCTTTGTCACTACAACTTAGGACTAAAGGTACTTTCACCCTGGTGTTTAAAGATCTCCAGTCCTCTTTTTATCACAGAACAAGCTTCACCTCAGAAAAGTGACCTGCTAAGACCAACATCTTGTTTCCACTTGAAGATGGCTGTTAAGATCCACTTGGATCTGTATTTTCTTCACAGGGCACTGTTTGATGATAAATCTCTTTCAAATGACTTAATTTTTTTCCACAAATATTTAAACAAACTATGCAACAAAGCAATTATATTGCACAGAGAGTAACTGAGACAGATTCACTAGCAATGTCTAAGCATTAAGGTAGATTTGTCTGTGCCACCAAAAACCAGTTGGAATTTACCTGTAAACTTAGGTGATTTTCATTTTCACAATGTCATAAGAAAGAGCTAGTTTAATAAATAAGATATTGCACTTAGAAGTTAATCCCCAGTGGAGGTTTTCCCCTCTCCTAGCCACACGTATCTTTCTGAAGTTCTTGTCTTCATGACTTTTCCTGTAGAATTTTTAAAGAAAAATCACATTTACATTTTCAAGCTTACAATCTTGCTTTCTCTCAACTATTTCAAACTCTTAATGCATGTGGAATGAAATACAAGACTTCTAGCACTAGGCCTCAGCAGCCAGAAAACTTCAGTCTGTGTAAGACAGGTTGGTATTGTTAATAGCTGAAGTTACTGATGCAATAAAGACTCTGGACCAATTCACACCAACATAAATTACTGGCTGCACTTATTAAAATGTTCATTTGTTGTTTAATGATGGATTTAAATAATAATTTATCTAGTTTAATATCTTATTAAAAATTTAAGAGATACATGCTTGACCATTAATTTATGCATTACCAGACATAAAATATAAGGAGATAAATTCAGGTAAATGGATGTGAGTTGAGACCTTAATCATACTAATGTCTCTCCAGTCAGTCTCAGGGCTCTGCCTGCCAAAACCTGGGAGCCTAAAATAGGAAATAATCCACAGATAGCAGGGTAATATTCCTTCTTAAATGTCTTCATCAAAATACTTCTGATGCCTTTAAACTGACCAAAATCGTATCACTTTTTTGGAGGACTTGGAAGTACTTTTCTCAGAGAAGAAATAGAGATTTAACACTGCTGCAAAAAGAAGGAAATCCCCCTTGGAAGTATCTGGCAAGCAGACCTCTCTGATGTGATAAGTACCCATCTGTTTGGCTGGTAGTGGTGAAGAGGCCATAAGGAAACTGTGGTGAATCCATTGGCAAGTTACCTGGAGGTGATCAAAATCCTGTGATTAATGGTGCTTAATGCATTTCTTCAAAAGTTGGGAGAGAGGATGAGAACTGCAAAATGGCACAGTTTGCCATTGACTTGAACATTCCTTAAATAAAGCTTAGGATGAGAATAGAGATGAAAAAATTGATGTTTTCAGCCTGGGTGGATGGACAAATGAAAATTAGGTTAAGCAATGGAAGTTAAATACTACCCCTGGAGGTATTTATAGATGTGTAGACTTGGTGCTTAGGGACCTGGTTTAGTGGTGGACTTGGTAGCTCTAGATTAACAGTTGGACATGATGATCTTAAGTCTTTTCCAAACAAAACAATTCTATGATTAAGTGAGAGTATAACTAATGTCCTCTGCTCTAGCACTTGCCTAGCAATTCAAGAATATTGCTAAATGAAAGAATTTGAAGACAGCATGAAACAAGTGAGGTAACTTTATGAAGACTAGGGCTGTCTTAATGGTTTTGTACTCCCATAATACATAAATCTAGAGCAGCAGTCTTCTTGACCCTGGTCCCTAACCTAAAAGAGACTAAGCTGTGAAAGGAAACATAGCAATGTTAGTCATTTTCCTAGGATATCCTTAATTTTTTGCTCATATTTTGCCCAGTTGCACTACGTCTCCAGCTGCCCATCACAGTCTTGCATGACCAGATGTCTCCTTGGTCCCTGCTGCTGAACACCCTGCAGAAGTGCTGGGTGACCTCTGGCTGAGCCACCACTGGCATCTCACCATGCACAAATGGTAATGGGAAAGTACATGTTCTCTTCCAGTACATGGGAATCACACATTTTGCTCATCACAGTGCCACAGAAACTGCCTCCACCAAAACCTAACAAACTGTGAGTGTAATTGACCTATTCTATCTACCTATTCTATCTATTCTATATGATAGAATCAGAGACTAGTTTGGGTTGGAAGGGACCTTAAAGACGATGACCTTCTGGCCTTCCTGCCATGAGCAGTGATACCTCCCATTAGACCAGGTACTCAAAGACCCATCCAACCTTGAACACATGCAGCTAGTGGGCAGCCACAGCCTCCCTGGGCAGCTTGTTCCAGTGTCTCATCTTCCTCCTCTTTGTTGCTTGGGTTTTTTTCTTGTATATGCAGAATCACTTTTTGCAGAAGGTTCCTGATGTAAAAGTGAAGTGATGCAGATAGTGACAACATAGCCTTATTACATTTTATAACATGGGAGGGTTCATGCAGTCGCAGTGAATGTTTTCCCTGTCTGTGATTTTGGGCAGCTGTCTTTTGTATAATGTATTTTATATAGGTTTTAGTTAATCTTCACCTGACAAAGACTCAAATATGGATCACAAGGGATAAATCAATAAAAAAAGGATCATAGTCTTAAATTCTATTATGCAATTCTTGAAACAGCATGAACTGCATAATAAACTGCATTATGCAACTCATGAAACTCAGAAAGAAAAAAAGCCCAGTACATGTTCAACAATAAAAGAGTGCATATAGTACTTAGTAATTTATTGCTGTTCAATAGAAATTTAAGTGTTGTTAAAGTGACAAAAATTAAGTATCATTTGAAAAAGTAAAAAGTTGTACCCACCAAACCAAATTTATTCTTTTTATATTATTCTTTTGTCTTCTTAAGTCACTAATATCACAAGAAGCTGGGCTGCATAGTTCATGCATTTATCATGATTACAGCTCCATGAAACTTTCCATCAAATTCAGTACTTAATCTGCTGTTTGTTTACTTCTATGGCAAAATTACTTTTACCTTATTATCCTGGACAACACAAAAAATAAGGAATCAAAGAAAATGGAGTTTGATATATTTCAAATATTAGGTTCCCCAATTCAGTGTATTTTTGAAGTTTTGTTAATAAGACGAACAAAAAGAACAGTGTTGATTTTTAGGAGGCTCTTCTTTGATAGAAGCAAATTCTCCCCTGGAAGCTTTATTACCTATATTAAGAAGCAGGAAGAAAGCAGATTCTTTTACACCAGAAGCAAATATAAGCTAGACTGACTGAACTCTGTGAACTTCTGCCTATTTTCAGAAGAGAAAGGTCTTTATATATCTTTATTCCTGCTTATTTTTGTATGTCTGTCATTTTGTACTGCTGGATCTGTCAAAGGTAAGGAGCTTAACAGAATGTATGGGGTTTTTTTCCTCTGCCATCATCTATGGAATTAACTTAGAAGTAATCCAGTAGCACCAGTAGTCCATGATAATTTGATTAATACTGAGTTCTTGGTATTTACACAATATTTCTGATTCACAATACTTTACTCATCAGTCTGTTACTTTAGGGACCATTAGAAATCTTCTCAATGCTGTTTAATGTCTGCTTTTACATTTGCACTTTTGTCTTAGTGAAAAGATATATTGAGCAGAGGAAAAAAAAAGATCTCTGTCATTTGTCTAGACAGCTCAACAATGTATTCTAAGATGGATGACTTGAGTGAAATAAATCTTTTTCACCAAATGAGTTTTTATCCATCTTTCAGCTAATTCCAAAACCTAAATACGAAACCCAGTTCTCAGGGACTCTGTGATTTGTGACTCCATAAGCCGACAAATGGATTAAAATGAAATATAAATATCAAGACTCACAGGAGTCAATTTAGCCATTAGAAAAAGAACATTTTTCTTACTGTCCATGTTGGAAACAGCCTGACGTCTGCTCATATTGTTGTTAATATCTCTGGTATCTTCAGAGGAACATCCCCATGAGCAGAATGATCATGGAGATCATTGGAGAAATGCAAGGTGTTGCCTCAAAAACGCAATATTCTTTAATGCTTTTGTTCTTCTGTTTCTTTATTATTTTTTTATGAACATGTTCCCATCACAGCTGCTTCCAATGACTACTACTGTGATAGTATTACAAAAAAAACAGAAGTCCTTAACCATTTAGACATTCACTGATCAAAGCCAAGATTCCATACTCAAAAAAACCCAAACACCCAAAACAAAGAAGCCTACAAATAGAAGGCACAGACATTTTCTGATATGCTTGTGTTAGGTAGCCCAATAAGATTCTTTGCTCTGTAAGAGAATTGTCCCTTCTTGCAGTAATTAGGTCCCAAGTAAATTCCCCCTGTTTTCCTTTGCAAAATGTATTACATTATTACCACTTGGAAGACAGCAGAGCTCTATGTTATGGACCCATTTCTCCAACAAATGAGAGTCTTTGTTTTTCTCTGGATGGAGCTGCTGAAAAGTACTTGCACTGACTGCAACACAAAGTGCATTATAGCTTAATAATTAACAGGCTATAACACCTTATCCTTGTTAGAATGATCTTTAATTCTAGGGCTTGTTTTTTTACTACAGAAGAAATTTCTTTTAATCAGAGCGGTGCAGTGTTAAGTAATGCAGAAATAACTTGAGAAACTTATTCCAGGAGTCTCCACATCCTCTTCAGGTGGGGATAATTCTTCATAACCAACTTCAGTTCACCACTGTAATTGTTTAGATCTCAGAGGGGCAGAGGTCTCATACCTGTAGTTGTGATGAATCGTTCAGAGGAAGGAGAGAAGCTAGATGTGCCCTTGAGTCTACCATTCCTACTTACTAGCTCAAGGTAGCCCCTAATCAGTATGTACATTTCAAGGGTACCAAACTCTTGACAAGAGAAGGCTGAGAGCCTCCCACAGGTACTCTGAGTCACCCTGCTTTCCCAGGCTGAAGCTGCTTAAGTACGTGCTCTAGTGATGAACCAACAGGGGAGCAGCTGAGTCAGAAAAAATGAGGCTCCGTCTTTCTCTTTTACTCAGAAAGGACTTTAACACTGGGGAACAACTTACAGTTCTAGTACGGATTCACATCATACTTATTCGTATAGCTTATGTAATGATGAGTGTCTGAAGAGTCCCATTGTGTGAAAGGAGTGGGTAAGACTGGATCCCCCAACCATTCTGAGTACAGCAGAGCCCGTGGAAAGGGTGGTCTACTCAGAGAGGTGGACCTCCCAAGACACGTGGAGGCAGAATCATAGTGTCAGAACCATTTTGGTTAGGAAGGACCTTTAAGGTCAAGTCCAATCATTAATCTAGCACAGCCAAGTCCACACTAAACACCATGTCTAGATAGCTTTTAAATACCTCCAGGGACGGTGACTCCCCCACTTCCCTGGTCAGCCTGTTCCAGTGCCTGATAACCCTTTCAGAGAAAAAATTTTTCCTAATATCCAATCTAAACATTCCTAGGCACAACTTGAAGCCATTTCCTCTTGTTCTATCAATCGTTGCTAGGGAGAAGAAATCAAAACCTGCCTCGGTAGGTTGTAGTTGTAAAGAGCAATAAGGTCTCCCCTCAGCCTCCTTTCCTCCACTCTAAAAAAACCCAGTTCCCTCAGACACTGCTCAGAAGACTTGTGTTCTACACCTTCCACATCAGCTGCTGTTCTTTGTACACATGTCAGCACACCAATGTCCTTCTTGTAGTGTGAGGCCCAAAATTGAACACAGTAGCTGAGGTGTAGCCTCAGCAGTGCTCCCTAGTCCTGCTAGTCACGCTGTTTCTGATACAAGCCACCATGCTGTTGGTCTTCTTGACCACCTGGGCACACTGCTGGCTCATATTCAGAAGCCTGTTGACCTACACCTTTTCCTCCACACAGATTTCCATTCACTCTTCCCCAAGCATATAGCATTGCATGGGGCTGTTGTGGCCCAGATGCAGCATCTGGAAGTTGGTCTTGTTGAACATCATACAATTATCCTCAGCTCATCGACTGTAGATTGGGGTAACATTTTCTAACCTCCAGTTAACTGGGTCTTTCCCAGTTTGCCAGAACTGCTGGCAAGTTATGAAAAAATGAACTTCTGTCAGCTCCTGCAGTACCTTTGGGGAGATTCCCTCCAGACCCATTGACTTCTGGGTGTTTATGTGATTAGCAGGTTGAATTATGGGAACTTCATTCTGGCTCCCATTCCTGTCTTCCAGCTCAGCTGGCTGGGAACCCAAAGAACAATTGGTCTTACTTTTAAAGACTGAGACAAAGACGGTATTAAGGCCCTCAGCCTTTTCCTCATCATTTGTCACTATATTTCCCAGCACATTCTTCTTAGCCCTCTGTTTGCTGTTACTGTATTCATAGAAACACTTTTTATTGTCTTGTACTGAAGTCCTTCTTCAATTTTCTGAACATATATATATGTATATAAATGAATGTGTAAAGCTCCAGTATGAAAGGAAAATTTGCCATGGAAATTTTTTGCCTAACCTGAAGTTGGTGTGAGAAAAGTGTTAGGACAACATTCCCCTGCAAACAGCCTTGCCCACTAGGTAGTGTTGCTCAGTAAATACCATTAGATTATTTTTTACTAATATTGGAAACTTAATATGCTGGGACTGAAACAGGACATAGATTTGCAATTTCAGCTGCAACCACCTTTGTAGAGAGGTTGGGTAACACTCTATCATTTTGGCCTATGAGGTAAGTCAGTTTCCAGTTTGTACTGATACACATTTTGACCCCTTGCATCTTTTTGTGCCCTAAGTGACTATTTATTGGCACAAAAGGGTGCAATGTTAGATTGATTTAGGAACTATTGAATTTTCCTCTAAGTACAGAGAAAGAACAGATAATCATTAGAGAGCAAACTGACTTCCACTAAGGTGAATTAGATGTGTTATGGCGACAGTTTCACAAGCCTGAAACTGAGTATAAACTGAGTATAAACGACACTGAGGTCACTGGTAATATCTGTATGAAGAAACAAATACAAGCAAAATCCTTAGGTAAAAAGCCCATCAGAAATTTTACATGACACATGCTGCTATGCCTTCTAAGTGAAGAAGTTTGCAGATAAAATAAAACTGGTCTCAAACATGTGTGGAAAGCTGTTTCATCTCTCTTTTTCTATGTAGGCATTTGAAAAGAAGGACCTCTGCCTTGGTGCTCAGGAGATTGCATGGGTTTGCTTTTCCCTTTCTTCCATTCTTTTGAGAGATTGCTTCACAAGATCATTGCATGATAAGACCCTGAGAAAAAATAATCTCCAAGGAGTCTGTACCTGGGCAAGTTCCTGGTGCTAATTAGACCTGGGTGCCTTACACCTACTGCTGCAGAGAACATATGTCCCACATCTGAAAACCTTTGATACCTCAGTTCTTCCTGAGATGCAGAAGTCAAACTACAGTGGTCACAGAATTAATCAAGTCTAACATTTACCAGTCCATGACAGTAATTATTGCAACAAATGTCTGTTAATATGCAAATGAAGCATCATCCTGTAATTACTCAGCTGTTGCTCAAGTGTGATTTATTGAATCAGCAATTTGTGAAGATGGAGTGGCACAACCTAATTTACTTGTGTAGCTTCATTAATGGTTAAGGGGTAGAAATATGCTTCCTGTCACTTTCATGATAGTGTTTGTTAGCACTAGAAGGTGATATGGGTCATTTAACTTGTATGTACAAATTCACTTATAACATCTTTTGGAATCAGGAGCTCCTCAACAATCTTACCCCTCAAATGTTTCCTGCAGTATTCCTGCTGGTGGCTTGAGCATTCAGTTTAAAGACAAGCTCTGAGAAAACAGCAGTATAAACAAAAACGGGTGCTAAAAAAAAAAGTGAATGGTTAGATTAAATGAGTAATGCCAATATTTGGTAACTGCTGAGGAACTGACTGCATTCCTTTCTATTTTGCCATTGCTGATTACAAAGCTAAATGAAAATTGTGTGTATTCTAGAGACAGAAAAAACCGTCAAAAATCAAAATAACTCTGCACTGTAATTTTTGTTATGACCAGTGACATGGTGAGGATTTGAGTGTTGAAGCCAAACACACAAAATGTTAAACAATCACAAAACAATGCATAATATACAAACTTTTAATTCTGTTCCTTCAGTTGCTCAGCACTGCTGAAGATCTCAGTGATAGGAATAGTAGGGGAATGAAGATTTAACTGAAAGAGTGTGTCCTACAAAGATAAAATCATAGAATGCTTTGGGTTGGAATGGACCTTAAAGGCCACAATGTTCCAAATCCCCTGCCATGGGCAGGGAAATCTCCCTCTAGATAAGGTTGCTCACAGCTCCATCCAAACTGGCCTTGAACATACATATATTTTGATACACATAGTTTGAAATACATATATTTTTAACTCACAGAAGGTCTTTTAATTTCATGAGTTTGATCTGTCCTTGAATCCCTTTTCATCAATTCAGCCTTCTAGTCTTTGCTCCAGATGTCAGCAATGTTTTTTTTTCTGCAGTTTCTCTATTTACCTCTCACTTCATATTCTTGCTTTGTAAGATATTAGAACATTTTAACATTTTCTTGAGGGTTTTTTGTGATATAGTTTTGGAAAATCTGTCTGAAAGGTGGCCTCAGAATATTCTCTTATGGTGTTTCACTTTTACAAAGGAAACACAGATCTTCTAAAGGAAATCTATGAGTCTAATGATATTTTCTTAGTCAAAATTTTGTTAGCAAATATCCTCACGTTTGTCTGGAAATAACTTACCACAATGTATAGGGCACAGTGAGCAGAAGCAGAATACTCCGAGGAATTTGTCGTTGTAAAACCTGCACTGACAGGATTAAGTTCTAAACAACACATTTCTTCATTATTTCTCCCATCATTTACTTTTTCATTCTAAGAACTGGGCCTTTGATTTACATGACATCAGTAATAGCTTAAAAGACTATTGAGCAAAGGAAACAATGATGTAATATGGCCTTAATTTAACAAGAGCATTCATTTAAAGGATATGTAATTTTAAGAAGATACAGAAAAAAGCTATCCTGGTAATTAAACCCTGTTATTGCTAAAGAAAACATGAAGTGATAAAAAAATATTTGAAACCCAGACAACTAGATATCACCTAGCATTTCAGATGTCAGGCCAGGGGAGTGATTATTTCATCCTTTCTGGTAAAATATTTTAAAACCTCTGACTTTGTGCAGGCAGCAGAAACACTCATTACAGCATACGACAAAGACATGACAAAGAACATTCCTTTCAAGACATATTGTTAAACCACCAGCTGAGTTTGGTACTGAGTTTTAGTGTGGGGGAATAATGACAGCCAACTCCTTAGCCATGTGCAGTGGGTGCTTTTGCCTTATGAAAGTTCAGGTGAAGAATAATGGATATCAGCTAATAATGCACATCTGAAGCAATGACTCTTAAGGGACCATCAAGTCTGCAAAGGTGTGTTGATAATCCTGTTTTGTTTTCTATACCAGGCACCGACACACAGGCTTGTACCATGACAGAAGAATAGTACAGGATGTCAGCAGAAGCACACATCCTTTATTTTACCTCTTGTTGTAATTACTATCCAAGGAGAAAAAGGGCTTTACTGATGCCTCACGCAGTAATTTTCTGGTTTTTCATACAGAGCGATAGTAAGAAATGAGGGACAAAGAATTGCCTCTGAAATATTTTTTCCTTAGAAAGACTTTTTCCTTGTTCTGACTGAATGTGGTCGTCTGGCAACCAAAACTATAGGTGTCTTTTCAGTATACGATGCTTTGCAGTAGCAATATAGCACTTTTATTATCAGCACTGATGAAGGTGGGAAGTGGGGGAGAAATTGAGAAGTGCTGGGGGAGCTGGACAGTTGGCTAATGAGCCTTACAGTCTCAGGGATACATGAAGAGATGATCTGAGATTAAAAGTGAGATAGAAAGTTACGCAAATGTTCTTGAAACTCTATTTTCCCTTTCTATTTTCCTCTGAGTATTTTCTTCTGTCTTCCTAGTGACTAGGAGCATGGGGGATCAGAGCATCCATATCAGGGAAGCAGATCTCTAGTAGGCTCCTCCATCCCACACAGTTCACCTTTTCATTCCTTTGGTGTGTGATGCTTTATCAAACTACAGTGCCAGTGGGGGTGAAAGGACTGGCCTCCATGAGCTGGGTTCAAATGAGAAATGATGTCATTTGAACATTCACCAGAAGAGTTCCCAAAAGAAGTGCGGAGGTGCCAGTTGAGTCCTTTCAATCCCTTTTACAGAGGGTAAGTGGGAAGGAGAGAGCTCACAACAAGGGAGGTTGCTCTTTACTCAGTCTTTTCTCATTCAGTTCCTGTTCTCCAAACAATCTGATCCTGTTTGGCATAGGTGCCAGCCCCCGAGGGACTGTTTTGTCAGTGGAAGCAACCAGAGAGCACAATGGTGGTGGGATCTTCTCTGACTCAAGCATACGCTGCACAATTAAGCTCCTTCCCCCATCCACCCATGAAGTGGAATCAACCAACATCCACCCATGCAAACACCTGGGCTCTGCTCCAGCTCTTGGGAAGGAGGAGGAAACACCACCAACTGCAAGGAAAAAGGCCAAGGTGCACATGACACACTGTTATGTGTTGCTGTGCACAACAGTGTCAGCATCTCATCGTTCTGGCATTCTGCAGTAGAGTGGACCATTCAAATTGTGATGTTCCTACAAATCTTACGATATTGCTGCCTATTATTATTCTGTTCCTAGCTTAAGCACTGACTTGCCTTAGGAAAATTCCACAATCTTTATGCTTCATTTTCCTCCATCAGGAAGCTAATATAATTCTAGAATTACATTACATTACATTACAGTGCTACAGGGACATAGTATGTCAAATCTTGCAGCAGAACACCTGCCTCCAAGCAGAAACACATTGTATACAGTAAGTCTTATTTCTTAGTGTTTATTGCCTCAGACGTCATGCCCCTCAAACAAGTGTCTCTTCTACAGAACACACAAAGACTTCTTGAGTGTATCTGTACCTGAAGTCATCGACACTTCAACCCATTTGATTCAGAACAGATTGCTGCTGCAGAGGATACAGATAGGCCCTAATAGTTGCAAGACTTTTCTGTTCTTATGAATATACAATCAGACTACAGAGTTATCTCCTCCAAGGTTAGTTTACTTACACAGACCAGAAAAAACACAGAAAAGTTAGGTTGCTATCAAAAAACAGCTTTATTGAAGAAAAACTGGCAACAGGTAAACTGAGACTGTATGATATGAAGTCTTACTTGATATCCTTTGCTAAGGTAGTACCACCCAAGTCATCATGGTTTCTGACTGTATTATAGTCTCACCACCCTCTTCTTTAAACCTTCATCTCAGCTTTTTCACAAATTGAATGGCTGTTAGGACAAATACACTACAGCAGGGGTACCTGTACCCAAAATAACAAGACTGCAGATTCTAGATTTCCTTAAGCTACCTCAGCAGCACAATGTTGGACAGTATTTATATTAACATTAAAAAAAAATCACTGATTTACTTACATTGAATGAAAGTGTCCTATATCTGAAAAAGAGCAGTCCTTGCCTTCCATTCTCCTCTACCATGCACCAGATGTACCGCCAGTATGAGGGTATCTCTTTAGGAAACAAGTGGTGAAAAAAATTGGCTTCTACCATCACACCTGTGGACTGCTCATCCTTACAAAATCATATGAATGGTACCCCTGCTGCCCTAAAGAGTTCAGCAGAAGCTTGAGACTGCTTTGAACACACAGAGCTGTTTTTTGGCAGGTAAAGAGTTTACATTTAAAAGGACTTAGTTTGCACAGACCTGACACTGATTTTGGTCACACCTAGTAAAAGTCTAAAGGCAATTCATTGAGGTTATTCCAAGGATATTTCTTCATATTTCCTTACAACTGGGAAGTGGGGTTTTTTTTGTTGTTCTATTCACTCAAATATCTCATATCCTTTTACTCAGCTATCAGTAGGCAGGAAGCATCAGAGAAGTAAAAGAAAAGCTATGAATTCATCATTCTGGAGAAAAAGGCATTTAATTTAGTTTAGAAATTGTTTGGCTCTGTCATGGGGTCAACGTCCTACACAGATGGACTCTGCTTGTATGATTCTGTGCTGGTCTGAAAAAATATTCTGCAAAGAGAGCTTTTGAATTCTCTAAATTAGACTCAAATGTGCAGCCTACCAAAACTGGCAAATTAGGAAAATAAAGGGTCATACAACATCCAGCAAATGAGAACCCTGGAGTAGTGAACACACAATAGAAACCAAAAAGTCAATGGCAGTCACAGTTTTAATAATTCTGAGACATTTAAATATTTCACAGGGACAGAAAGCATCTTCAGGAACTTGTCTTTTATCATAAAAAGTAAAAGCCAAAGAAAAAGCCCCACTTTTCTCAGTAACAAGCAGAAGTAATAAGAAACCATTCCACTTTTGAAGTAACATAAGAGAGAAATTTGCCAGCTTCCCTTCAGGAATAAGGAAGTAGGGGAAACTACGTTGCACAAGCACATGTGAAACAAGACCAAAATTTTGATCCAAAAAACAGAAGAGAAGTTACTTCTGAAACCCTCTCAGGAATTACATCCTATCTTTCCAAGGTCAGCTTTAAGCTCTGAAGGTAGAACACAGAAAAGTAAAACAGAACACAGAAGTCTTCTAAATGTCCCATACCTCAGGCATCCCTTCCAGGTATGTGGAGCACCTACCACTTTGAATCAGCATCTTGCAACTGTACTAAGCTGAATGCCAAGCAGTGGAGGATCAGATCCTCAGGAACTAAGACAACATTTTAAACTTCTTGCCAAATCCAGAGTTAACTGTATGTTATTAATTACTATACAAGGCTTTCACAAGATACTAAATCTGTAACCAAAGGAGACAGGAATTGAAAATTTGACAACCATTGAGGGATGCTTTCTCATTTTACTCATTCTCTTTTGTCTCATTGCCATATTTCAAACTGTATTAATTTTTGATTGCACTGTATAAATAAAACATAGTTTTATGCCAGTTCTTATTCAAATGCTGACTTGGAGTCCCTATCCTTCAGAAATCTGATACTATTCCTAAGTGATAATGGAGGATAATAGAAGCTAAAATCTTGTATTTTAACCTCACTTGGACATAAGCTTCTAAAGAAGAGGCAGATTTAAAGGAAAAAACTGCTGTGCCTTCTTAAAGGTTCAAGTACCCCCTTAATCTATTCTCAGATCTTGACTTTTTTGGAATAAGTAGCTAAAGCAATGCACCTTCAGATTTTATTTAAGTTTTGAAAGTCTACCATTTCCAAGTGAATGTATTTCTTGAAAACTAAACCCTGTATAATTATCCACTATTTGAATACAAACACTTTACATAAAACCCACCCTATGTTGTTCAAGGCTTCTTTCTCCCTGCTTCCTCATGCTCTGATTAAAGTTGGTCCTTAGAGCAACTGTCTTTGTTTCCTACCTACACTAGCTGTCTTCAGAGGTTTTACAGTGTGAATAATTCTTCTGGAGTTACAAATTCGAGTCACACATTTGCTGGAAGCCAAATTGCCCTTTCACTGGAAAAAAAGAAAAAGAAAAAAAGAAAAAAAAAGAAAAAAGAAAAGGCAAAAGAAAAGAAAAGAAAAAAGAAAAAAAAAGAAAAAAAAAGAAAAGAAAAAAGAAAAGAAAAAGGGATGCTTCTACTTTGAACAAACCTGAGATATCTTTTCTGTTGTTAATCAAATTGATTGCATTGTATCCCACAGAGTTACACTGATTTAGGCGACCTGAGCTTCTGTCCCTTCTCAGACTCACAAAAGAGCCTCTCTATTTATGTGAATCACAGAATCAGAGAGCCAGAGGTGCAAAGGAGATTTCTTTGTCATTATACACACTTCTCAAAATATCCCATTCTGAGGACATTTCTAGCTGTTTAAAGCAGAATCAAAATTTTGTCTCAATTAGACCACCCTTAAAAATGGTCAGAGAAATATTATGGACTTATTTAAAATCTTACTCTAACACTTAGTTTTCTTTGCCACATGATCCACAATTAAAGTAAACATTTTACAGCTAGCCTACACATTGCTGTTTCAAGATTATTTTATTAGAAAATGAGCATTTTATTTTTCAAACTAAAAAATTTTAATTAGGACAATATTAGAGGGCTAATCTTCTCCAATTAAATTTTAAATTCATTACTCTGTGTTAAGTTACTTAAATCTAAGAATCAAAAGGATTTGACCTTCAAGAAAGTAACTTATGGGCTTCTACATTCTGGTACACAATTTTAAGTAGCATAAAGTAAACGCTGTTGATGTTTGCTGCAAAATGTTAAGGACATTTCAGGAACGTTCCTTCTGCCAATCCAGACTTGTTGCCAATTTTACACGAGCAGATAAAGATATTCAAAATGTTAGGTACATCTCCAGTTATATAATATTGTAAATATGAGCTAGTCATATTTGACCTAAGGACAATATTAATATTTTGTATTCAATAGAAGTAGGATTTTTAGAATAAGGAGATGAATCAAATACCTTTTCTCTCAATCCAATAGAAAAGAGAGTAGGAAGCTTCTTTTGTTAATGTAATCATGTCCTTTTTGAATCTCATCCCCAAAGTGGTTACTATTAAAATTAATACATGTTCCCCTCATGCTTGAATCAAAGCACCTTGTTTGGGTTTTTCCCAATAACTGTAGTGTTTGTCCAATTTACTTCTGTATGCTTAATTTAAATACACTCAGTTGTCTGTTTTTGAAGGCCCTCTCTAGATTTCCTTGAATATTCTCCCATTTCCCACTGCCTTAATTTAGTAAACCAATGGCTGCCTCTCAGTTTAAGATCCTATTGAGCATGTAAGAGATAAAAACAGAACTGAATAATAAACATATTCCTGTAATACACAAAAGCCCTTCTGAGGCTTCTGAGCCCAAGATCTCTCTTCGAGAGATATGATTACTGCTGTCATCATCGGAACCTAAACAGGGAGAAATTACCTTGAAACCATCTATATATGCAGAGTAAAACAGGGGACAAAATCACCATGCTCCTCTTCTTTCCCTGCAGTTTTACACAGTCATTTCCTTCCCAGTCTGCAACCCCAAAGTAACCCTGATTCCTCAGGGGCTGCCCCTTCCCTGTCAGGGCTGTGTGAGGAGCATACAGGGGGCAGAGGGTTGGGACTGCTTCACCCTACACAGTCTAACAAACCTTTTTGGGGTTATCTAGAATGAGGTGGGGTCACAGCTGCCATCGTTTCCTCAGAGGTCAGACAAGACACAGGCACTTCTAGTAATCATTGAGAGAGTTTACTCTTCCTGATGCATATCATGCAGCCTTATCATGGCTCATAATACTATCACATTTATATTTCAAACCCCTTCAAAAACTTTAGGCGGGGGCTGGCCCTGTTTCTCCAGCAGTAAAACATTAATTAAAGGAGACTTCATACTAAATATTGCTCATCAGGAAAACTGAAAAAATTCTTTAAAGTTACATGGGGATTTCATTTTAAGTATTTCAAGTATTTTTCCATTTTTACTATTTTCAAGTATTTCATATTTTAAAAGTTCATTTAATTGCTTAAATCTGTTATGAAAATTTAAACTATTGGTATGTATTGACATCTGAACCTATTTATGCTATAAATGTTAAAAGGTAGCTGGACTATAATTATACCTATAGTTTTGGTTTCCTTCAAATATTCTAACTGTTACTGTATCTTAATAATATGGAGCAAATACTGACAACAGACTTTAAGGAAAAAGTCAAATCATTTTTTTTGCTGCAAACTTTACAGGAAAAAATAAACTCCTTAATCTTCCATATTTGTGTGCTGGTTTTCAAATTTAATATGCAAAAATTGTAAGCATCTGGGGAGAATAAGAGGCTGTCAGAAAGGAAGTTTCATTTAAAAAAAAAAAAAACAAAAAAAAAAAAACCCAAACAAACAAACAAAAAAAAAAAACCAAAGAGAATTTAGTGGCAATTGTATACTAAAGTCACATTCTGCTGGCCTTTCCATGTGGTCCATGCTCTGGTGTTTTCTATGGATGCTATACTCCTTGTTTAGCTACTATTCAGTGTCAAAGGGGAACTGGTATAACCTTTGCAATATAAAAAAAAGACAGCAGAACTTATGTAATGCTATTTCTCTCCCCTACGGAGTATAATGAAGAATGTAAGATGTGTGAGAAGCAAAGACCCTGAAGAATCCTTCCTGTAAAATTAATTGAAAAAAAGGGCCAGTAAAGACAAAATTTCATCATTATCTCCTAGTGAAAAACCCCACAGATATTACCAATTTAGAGCAGCGGATTACAACAAGAACTTCATAATTAACCCATGCTTAATAAATCAACACTTTTTCTCCCTGTCCAATATGTCACCAATATATATTGCAGCAAATAATAAGGCACATGAACACAGGTGAAAAACAGAATGCAAGTGAAAGGATTTCTTGAGGTTCTATTCTCCAGGCTAAACAGACCCAGGTATATCAGCTTTTACTCATGAGAGGGATGCTCCAGTCCCTTAAACATCTTTGTAGCTCCCCTGGTGGACTGTCTCCAGTAGTTCCTTGTCTTTCTTGAGCTGGATTGCCCAGAACTGGACACAATAGCCCAGATGTGGGCTCACTAGGCCAGAGTAGAGTGGGAGGATAAACTCCCTTGACCTCTTGAACACACTCTTCTTAATGCACCCCAGGATGCCATTGGCCTCCTTGGCCACAAGGGCACATTGCTGGCTCATGGTTAACTCAGTGTCCATGAGACATTCCAGGTCCTTCTCCACAGAGCTGCTGTCTGGCAGCAAAAACTCTAATCTGTACTGGTGCGTAGGGTTATTCCTCCCTAGGTTATTCCACACTTGCCTTTGATGAACTTCACTAGATTCCTCTCCACCCAATTCTCTATCCAGTCCAGGTCTTCCTGAATGGCAGCACATTCTCCTATGGAAGGGGTGGAAGAAGGACTTTGGTGCAGTGTCATTTTCACCTTGGCATGCCTTTTCGTTCATATATTGATTACACTTTAAGTCATTAAATTCACATATCAAAAGTAAATCCTAGTAGCTGTAAGGATTTTGTCCTATTAAAGAAATTTATTTTCTAGTTTCAGTGATTTCTGAAGGGTAAGCACCACAGAAACTGTGATCCAGTGGTAATTTGGCATGTTTGGAGGAGTTTTACTGCTCAGTGTTGGCATAATTTGTTTTATGAATGGTAATCACTAAAATGGTAATGCTGGCTAGTAGTGTTTGTGCTATGAATCTATCATCATAGAAATCTGTGGTTTTAATTTGCAGCAGCAGAATTATTTGCATGTTCTCATCTGTGTTATAAAATGTATGAGAATAGAATAACTAACTTCCAGTGCAAACAAAGATGACAGCACTTAACTATTCTCTCTGTACGCATTACAGTCAAGAAAAGCACTTTACAAAATTATCAGCAAGCATGTGAGGTTTGTAACTTCCCTACAGTGAAAAGGCAATGGGACCTAAACTCTGAAACAATTCAGAAAATTTTATTTGTAGTTACATAAATTTTTTTGTGTCATAGGTATACAATTCATGGATCAAATTCACATCTCTTGAGTCAGCTATTTATTCAGGTAATGAGCTTGCTGGTTTTTTTTATAAACAAGACACCTGAGAAAAAAAAATGTGAGGAAAAAACCTTTTCCTTTACAAAAAATCATTGTGTATTCTAGACTGCTAACAAGCTCTATAGCACCATGACAAGTATAGATGAAACATGCAACATCTAATTCATCGCTTTGGTACTTACCATAAATATGCCTTTAATCTTAAACTGTTTGTAGCAAACACATAATGTGACAAAAATGCTATGTACTTTTATCTCCTGGAAGGATACAGATTTCAGACAAAGTTCTCAAAGAAAATTCATGTCTTAAAGCATCTTTTATACAAAATACATTGATCATACACCTGAAAAAAAAAAAAAAAAAGGATAAGAAAAGTTTTTCTGATATTCGGTGATGTTATTTCTTGATACCTTGGTCTTGTCAAAGGATGCAACCTGTGGTTTCATGGCTGTTTGTGACCTCAGCAAAGTCAACAGGGCTGTGTGTGCATCATTAAACCCTGCACCAAAACCTATTCTCTACAAGCTGCAGAATTCATGTTTATGGATTTGTCTCCACTTTCATATTACTAACTGAAATGGCTATGTTTTATAGCAGGACATGAAACACCTGTTTGGGTTTCAGTAAAGGTTCTTGCATAGATGAATAAGTTTATCCTCATGAATAAGTAAGAGGATGTAAATTAAGAGACAGGGAATGAAATGTCATTAATAATTGTATTTATGTTTATTTGTTTTGTTAGTTCTTTAAGTTCTTTACAGTAATGAAAATTTTCTACAATTACCTGGCTTTTAGAACACAGATAAGATTATAGTTTTTGAATTTCCTCTTCTCCTCACTTTATGCATTTGAAACTATCCTATTTGCTTCCCAGAACTAAATAAAACGATGTAGTTAATAGCAAGGAAATACAACAGAATTAGGTCTCCAGAAGGGAACATATTGAGAGAGAATCCATTGATGGATTTTCTTTTATTTTGTTTTGCCTAGCTTTATTCAAGATGACAGGAGACCTAATGATAAAAGGTAATAATAAATATTAATGAATGCAGCAGCCTCAGCAAAGGAGGGGAGAGGAATGGATTTTCAGCAACTGAAGATTGAAAGGAACTCAGAAGGGAGTTGAAGAGGCAGAAACTACAGTATACAGTAGCTTTGTTTGCAATTCATAAAGGAAATCAAACATGGCTGTTTGGAGTGGGTGAAAACTTGCAAATAAAGACCAAGATTTAGCAAAGATAAGATTATACAGCTTTCTTTCATTTTGTTACATGTGAAACATATCTTTGAGTGAATAAAAAATGTATGTTAATACTCATCGTGTGAGTAAGCACATATTAGTGAAAGAAAACAATTCAAAAAGCCAGAGAGATATAGGTAATGCTGATTCAAACCATAGTTTGTCCTATAACCTGGATAAGGAAACTGGGGGTGAATCTGAAGTATATCTTACCAAAAAAGAAAAGTTTGTTAAAATGAAAGATATAGTCATAAAAGCTTCCAAGGAGAGAAGAATTTAATAATTTGCACACCTGAAAGTCACAGAAAAGGGGGAACTAAAATAAGGAAAAGCAATTAATTAGAAGCTAAGCCTAGATGTTGAAAACAGAAAGAGAAATATAATATAACATTAAGAAGACTCCAAATAAATAATGACCCAGGAAGAGACAATGAGAGTAAGGATAGAAAGTACCCTGACTACCGAGGCAAAAAAGGTCAGTGAGTGTTGGTTTTTAGAGACAGGGATGACTTTGTTTTCTGGATAGCTGTCAAATTACAGCAAAATGGATCTGACCGAATCAGGTACTTGTTGGATTCTTGTTGTACCCCAACCCTTTCTGTCCCAAAAATAAGAGATGAGGTGTGCTTGATGAATGGACTAGAAAGAAATAGGCATTTTCTAATAAGTATATAAAGGAAAGATGAAAGAATCTGGGTGTTTTCCCCTATTCCATTACCAAACTCAAAGTATTGGAACTGGTTAGGAAATTTTGTCTGAAATATTATTTTACTTGAAAACTTCAGTCAAAAATAAAACTTTTCATGGAATCAAACTGCTACTGAAGAGTGGCACGATCTACAGGAAAGAGAAAAAAGCAGCAAAAAAAATGTATAGAAAAACCGGCAGGCCAACGGGTTGAACTAGCTTATAGTCAACCAGGATGTACAAATTATTTTCATATTCATTGCTTCACACATTTTCTTTAACTATTGCCACTTTTTCTACTGATGCTCTTATTTTAAGTATGCACAGGTATATGAAAGGAAAAGCTGATAACCAATATTAGTCGGAAGTTATAAAGTGTAGAGAATTAATAAACAAGAACAAAATCTGAAGCATGAATCTGTCTCTTGCAGTGTTAAAAGTAATGGCAAGTATTTTCAAAGAAAATTTCCCTATGTTTTAATGGAAATTAAATTATATCAACAACTATGTGGAAAACTCTGTTTTTCCTATAAATATATGTCTTTAATATTTTACAAAAAAAGTGGTAATTCAAGTTATGAAGTGGTGTCCATTATAGCAGTAACTAGGAAAGTGATGAAGTTGAGATGAAGAGATACTGGAAGAGGTTGGATCGCTCCCAACTTCAGCCACCCTGTCTGTGATATGGTCAGTGCCATACTTCCACAGTTGAAAAAAAAAAAAAAAAAAAAAGGAAAAGATGTCTGAACTGCTCAGTGGCTCATAGAGCAGAGGTTGCTGGTGTGCTGGTGAAGGGAAAGCAAACTGAGTCCTGGGACAGGAGCAGGAATGACTGTTTCCTTTTACTGCACAGCACCTCCACAAGGACTGCACAATTTGCTTTATTATCTTTGCTTGGGGAGACGTAGCAATACACCTTAAACTCTTTCACACAGGTCTGAAAATACACAGGGCCATTCAACATGCCTTTGAAGTGTGCTCACCTTACATTGGTGGAAGCATATGTTTTTGTCATATGCAAGAATAAATAAGAGTATATGCAAGAGCATACGTCATATGCAAGAGAGTAAGCTTCAGAAACAAGTTATTTTTGCAACTTAGAGAGCAGTGCCACTGGAAACATGGTGCCTGACTGCTGGGTGCACTCCCAGGTGTTGCTTCACTCGTTTGTATCTGACTGCTTTATGGTCCTTTCTGTCTTTTCAGAGGGCCACAGTAAGAAGGATGTCTTCAAAGTAAGTGCAGTGCCCGGACTCCGTGTTTAGTGTGCAAGAAGTTGCCCCGGCTGTGCGGCTGTGGGGGTGCAGGGAGATGGCAGCTCAGCAGCCCACCAGCACCCATCTTTTGTCCTGTGCTGGCCAGGTTACATCTGTTATCCATGCAGTTACTTGTGCATCGAGCTGCCAGAGTATTTGTATGTAGACCTAAAAGTCTGAGGTATTTTCAGCTTATGTTATTGTATCGCCATATGTGACATTTGCACTCAGCTGGTGCATGTTTGTTCATTGGGGAGGTAACGAAGAGCTGAATCAGAAGCATCCTACAGTCATGGATATTTACATGTAGCAATTATGTTCATGTGATTCTGACATCACCAGCAGCCTAAATCTACCATACCTAACTGTAATCAGAGCTTGCAAGACATATTTTGCCTAAGTGATGCTCTAAAAACAAAGTTACAAATAAAGCTTTAGTTTTTATTAGCTTCTTAGAAGAGTTTTCTCTGAAAGAATGTCTCAATTTGTGGTTAACTATATACAAGTTCTGACCATATTTTGTGAATAGAGACCCAATTTACAGCTAAATTATATTTAAGAGACTTAAGAATCATCTGACAAGAATGAATTGAAGGAAATGAAAATATAATTTGATTGAATATACAGGCACAAAGCCTCTTCCAGTTACCCATGTGTCAGATGTTGCCACAGATTATATTTTCATTCATTACCATTACACCTTCTTTCTCCCTCGAATCCCTTTGTCTGGTTCCTAAGCAACCACACCAAGGCTTCTCTTCAGAGAGAGCCCATATTCATGACCCCAGAATGGGATTCCTCTAGGTAAATCAGAAACCGTCTTGGGAATTTCAAATGCTTGCCACAGGATATGAGCACCTCGCATTAAGAGCATAAACCAGAGACAAGAACACTCAGAGAGAAACCAAATCCAGAAGCTTTTCCCAGATTATGCAATGGATATAATCACATAAACTGTCTGGGTATCAGCAGTAGTTTAACTTGGTGGTCTCCCAGATTAAAAATTACAACTTTTTTACTTACTTTTTTAACTTACTAGATATATTCATAACCACCCAGAAAGTGGCTGTTCAACTGAATGCTTGCCACTATTTTAATGATTGTTGAAGAGTTTGCATGATTAAACCTTTAAACTAAAGCTGCCAATGCCTGCCAGCTAGGATTTGAAATACTTATTTTCATGCCCCATATTTCAGCTTGCTATTGGAAAATGAAATATAACATTTTCCTAACTCATATGTATTTTATAAATAATTGTCTATTAAATTCATGAAGTATCCTAAACAAAAACAAGATGCACACGTAAAAAATTCAAATGAGAAATGCTGGCAATGCAATAACTCTTGATCTGAATTTATAATGAAGTGAGTTTTAATTTTGAAAAGTTGGTAAGGTACTATCAGCCATGAGGTGAGATGACAGAACATAGCCTCTTTTTTTTTTTTTTTTTTTTTTTTTTTTTTTTTTTTTTTTTTAAAAACCACTCTACAATTTAAATGATAAAATCAGTGATGACACATGTGAAGAAAGTGATTCCTGACTGTAATTATTCCACCCTTCTGAAACCAGAAGAGCTGCCATCATTCCACTGAGGATAGAGAAAAAATATTATGTTTCCAAACGTACAGCTCAAAGGGCATATCTGACATCTTCAGAAATGCCTGTTGACAGTGAGGTCCTGTGCTTTGATTAGTTACATCATCATGCAAAAAAAAAAAAAAAAAAAAAAAAAAAAAGATCTGATTTTAATGTAATTTCCTAAGATTTTAATAATTTCTTAAAAAAAAATTCCTGAGACTCAGAGGCTTCCTGTAATACTTTAGAACAAGACTTGGCCTTAATGGTTTCAGGCAAAGAAAGAACTGTTTGCCATGACAAAAGCAGCATATAAAATTTTGGAGAGAATGGACATTTTTTTAACAATTTTCTTAATGGCCTTTCAGAAAGATGTGTACTGGATTTCTTTTTTCCTTTCACTTCACAGAAAGAGATACTACATGTGACTTTGGACTAATGCAGACTGAGGAATAGCAGTAATATAATTTTATCTAATAATGTGTGTAGTCATGGACCTTTGGAACAATAAAGCAATAAGGAGGAATTGTTTATCTTCTTTTTTATGATAAAGATTCTTGATGCCTTGCTTGCAGAGTGTTTTTCAGACTGGAGGTGGAAATATAATTGCTATAATACTGTCTACAATGTTTTTCTATAATATTAATATAAAGAGAGAGAGAAAATCCTTGTAGGACCTGAAGTTTCAATTATGAGTTAATTTTCCTTCTTTTGTCTTTGTCCTCAATTTTGAATTGAAAGATCTCTTTTTTCTCTTTCATTTCAAAGCCCTCAATATTTCTAAAAAAACAAAACAAACCAAAACAAAACCCTATCCAGTCACGGATAATATTTCTCTCCATTATGGGGCTTCTGGATTTGGCCTTTATGCAAATTTCTGTTTCTGTTATTCTCTGATCCAAACATTTTATTAGTCAGCTAAGGCTGGTGTTCCTGTCACAGTATCTAAGTATCACAGTATCTAAGTCTATATGGTTTTCCCTGGCAAGACAAAGCAGCTTATTTCCTTTTGTAGCAAATGTGTTACTACTGTAGCCAAAAGAAGTTTTGTTATTGTTTAATGGGAAACAGGTTTGAGCCATTTATTTTTATTTCACTGTCATTTAGCTCCACTTGTCCTTAAATATACGTGGGTCGAAGAACCTCCAGCTCAAATGCAGTCACCTGTAATTGTCTGTGGCATTCATCTTACTGATTTATATTTTCTTCGATAATCACTTTCTATATGTCTTTGGTATTTTGAATTTTCTGAAATATCTAAATCTTTTTAAGTATCCCAATCTGCTTTTGGGTCTAGTGACCACACTGCAGGGTCTAAGATTGATCCTATCACATGCCTCTTTTGCATACTTCAGTTTTCCACATTACACTTCAAATCCCTCATGGATTTTCTAAGGGTACAGTCCTGGGCAGTGATACAAGGCTTTATGATGCCAGGCACGGTACCTTGCAACTAAGTTGTAAAATGAAAATATAAGTCGGAAGATGTAATGTGTGCTTACAAGAGCAAATTTGAGCTCATTTACTTAGCATGCATCCTGCCAACTTAGCTAAATTTGATGTTGGAGTTTCCATCATCTTGGCCAGCAAGACAGACATCCATGGCATGATTAGACTCAGTTCCACTGCCTGATCACCACTGGTTACTGGGGAACATATGATTTATGGCAGATTTCACTGAAATACAAACTGCCTTTCCTTAGTTGTAGCAGGTGGTTTAACCTATATGTAAACAGGTGAGCAAAGTAATATGCTGCTGTTAAATATAACTCATAATCTTAACCATGTATTTTCATCTGGGGTGCATTCAAAGACCTCTTAGTCAAAATGAAATGTGTATTCCAAGCAAATCCAATGAGTGGACTACTCCTGTGTTGTCTGTACCTTGCACGGGGGAGATGAATGGCGTAGGCAAATGGACTGTTTACTTATAAAATTGCAACTCCAGAAAAAGTTTTTGTTAAAGTTATATCATTTTGCAAACAGAAATGTGAATTCATAACCCAGTATCCCAGAAGAGCAGAAAGCAAGTTTTAAATTAAAACAATACCTTCTTTCACATGGGAAAAAGGAATGTATATTATATTCTGTATTACATATTTATCAAAATTAAAATTTCCAATTTTGGAAGATTAGGGAAGTATAAACTTTATGAGTAGGGGCTTCTGTTGGGATTATAGGAATCAATTTAAAATCTGTTCATTTTTATGGAGTCTAAAACTAAAGAGTTTTAGCTGGTCATTGTAGAATGTCAAACAGTGCCTAAGAAGAGACTCCTGAGAAGAAAGCTTTATAACCTGAACAGCCTCAGATTGTCTTTTTCACTTATTAGTTCAAACCCAGTTGTATCCCATTTGAAACACAGAGAGAGTTTGTACTGTCAGGTGTGCAATACTTTTTTTACCAGTCTTGAGAGAAGCAATGGGATTTGGTTCATTTAAGTATTTTCCTTTATTTATGATTTGTTTGTCTCCCATTCTTCCAGCACAATGAATTTTCTTAGTCTTCTTTCACTGCTTGAAAAAAGTGGAAAAGCCAGTTTGTACATGTATGAATTAGCTGAGTCATGTTTGGGATTTTTCTATGGCTAAAGACTATGCAAAATTGCCAGTTACACATGAAGCTCATCAAAAATATTCTGAAAGATGTGTATTTCTTGATAGCATTAGGATAACCCTTAATTGATTTGGTCAGATTTGTAAAAAAAGAGACTTGAAGAAACAGGTATTTTTCTTTCATCCTCTTTTCTAATAAATAAACCCTATTAAAATCTATAGAAGTAAAGTTTAAAAATTTACACACGCACATACATGTTCTCAAATTTCATAGAAACAGACGGATTTCTTCTCATTTACCTTGGATCTCCAACTGTGTTGCTTCACTGTATACAGCAGACTTACTCTATCTGTCAGAGAAAAACCAAGACCAATTTTTTAGTGTGTTGCATGCGAATAAGACTAATAATACAATTTTCTCAATACTAATTTCTTTTCAAAATTCTTTGGTAAAAATGAGAGGGGGAAAAAAGTCTCACAGATAAGAAAAAAAAACATTCCAAAGGCATTCAGAGAACACTTGTTGGTTTTGTTTTTTTTTAATTAACAGCTTTCTGATTCAACTCGAAAGAAAAGGTTTATATTCTACAAGAGAAACGTGTCTTCTCTGTTTTGATAAATCTTAGGAGTTTAAAATCACCAGCATCAACTTTCTAGGTGGCTTGTACAGTCTGTGGAAATTTCGAAAGGTGTGACTGGCAGCTTAACCACTGATAGGAAATCAATGAGGTCTAAGGGCAAACAGAGTTGGGCAAAGAACTGGGTGAGGGAATGTGTTCTGGGGAAGGGTGGGGTTGCACCGCTGGCAACACCAGCAACAGGAATGGGGCAGTCATAAAACATTGAACAATATGTGTTGCTTCACACTTCATTTTGGTTTTAAAAGTACAATTTTTTAAGTGAAAAATCAGTCTTGCTGTTTTATTGTTGTTGCTGTTGTTGTTGTTGCTGCTGTTGTTGCTGCTGAGGCATTGCCAACCTCTGTTCCCAGTACACTTAGAAGCCAGAAAGCTTATGTGTGTCTCAGAAGCTGAAACACATAGTCATGACACAACAGATTGCTCCAGAGGCCTGAGAAGGTCCAGGACAAGACGAAACTCTCAAAATATGAGACACATATTTTTCCTTCATCCTGGCAACAATAAAGGCCATTCCAAGTCTGGATGTTTGCTTGCATTTGCTGCACAAAGGTGTTTAGTGAGGATACATTACTGAAAGTTCAGCAAGATATTTGTGTCTTACTGAATGAAATTCTTTTGTGCTATGTAAGACTCCAGACTAGATAATTACAATGGTCAGTTTTGGTCTTAAAGTTTACAAATTTTTTAATAAAATAATTTAAATAAATGTGAGCAGAGGGAAAACCTTTCTCTCTGCCTTAGGTTAGCAACCCTATTGTCTGAGCTATTCTAGGGTAATGGAGTAAGTGAAATGCAATGACTGAAGCAAATAATTGATATAACTTCTATAATATCTGCCTGGAAAATAATGCACATTGTCAATTCTGTCACCAACTGAAGGGGTCAGCAGGGACAGATGTACACATTGGCGCACTCATTTGTTGTTTTTTTTTTTGTAAAAGTGTTTTAAATGGGAAAAGCAGGAAGACAAATCATCAAATATATCATTCAAACCCCACTGAATCTGGAAAAAAAAAGGGGTCAACACTGAACATTTTCCCTTGAACATTCTGCAGTTCAAAAGATCAAACTCTACATTGTGCATGTTGTTTTAATGAGATGATATGACAGTTGCCAAGGTAACAAGACTTTTTTAAAAGCTAAAATAAAAGATGTTGCTGACATGACCCATCATAACAATAACTCACATGACCATGGGATTCAGGAAAATAAGATAAACTAGAGGGAAAAAAACCCAAAACACCATGCCACAACTGAAAAGAGAAAAAAATCCTAGAATTGTATCTGATCTTCTAAAGAACTTTCTTCTCTCTTGTCTATCAATGAAAATATATACAACTCACAAACACCTTTTGTATTATTTTATCGATAATTTATTATTTTTATAATATATCAAAATATAAATTCATATATTATTTTATTGATAGTAAATAGTCATTATGTTTTCATTTCAATGCATATGGTACTTCTTTATTTACTGGGGGAGGGTGGTCTTTGATGGTTGGATGCGGTGATCTTAGAGGTCTCTTCCAATCATGAAAATTCTGTGATTCGAAGCATCCACCCTATTTTCACATCAGAATTTTTTTTTTTTTCCAGGAAAGGTTAGGAGAGCTGCAGAGCACTGTGAGGTGAGATGGGTCTGCGAGGGTGCATATCCCTTGCTAACTGGTCCCTGCCATGCACCACAGCGCATGAGAGAGTTTGGGGTCCATAAGACTACAGTCATGACAAAACCTCTGCCTCTGAGCAAAGAGCAAACACCTCTCTGCCTTTGAGCCTGAAACTCTGATGCAGAGGAATAGAAATAAATTCCTCCTCCCCGACTAACTCATGGCCTGAGGGCTGTGTCTGGTACAGGGGAAACAGCAGTGGTGAACTCTACTGCTGATGGCTGATTGATCTGTCCTGCTCTTTCTTCTATAGCTGAACTCTTACCTGAAGGCCTGTTCTACCACTGCTTGTAAAGGATCTACAATCTGCTGGTAAGCAACTTGTAGATGTTGCAAAGAAAACTAAAGTAAAAAAACTACATGATGATATTCAGCAAATAAAACAGTACTGTAACCAGTAATAAAGTTAGTAAGTGCACATGTCTACTTACCCATGACAACCTATAGCAGTTGCACTGAGCATTCACAGCAGTTGTCATTTTCTTTCTGGTGACGAAGTTAATGCAGAAGTTTGCATAAGGACAAAGCCAAAATTTTGTCTAAGCATCTAACTGATTCATTTGCTTTGAGACTGCTCATCCGGGACTGAAACCGGAATTTAAGCCAGAAAAAAACAGATATTTCAGCAGATATTGTTCAGGTCATCTTTCCTAGCAGCAATTACATCCTATTTCCAGCCTATTGTACACAGATCTTAGCCCTTTAATTAACTTGTACTGTAAATTCTTCTTTCCAGGTAACCATAATTTAAAGTAAATGTAAGTTCTTCTTTACATTTGTTGCTATTTTTGCAAGCAGATCTGTTTTTGTAGAAAGGGATCAAGAGCATTAACATTTTATTATACTTTTCTGGAATCTTTGGAATTAAAAGAAATAACAACAAAACTGAAAAAACAAGTAGCCTTTCAGTAGCATTTATGTTTTCTCTTTGACTCACTTGAAAAAAAAACCCCACAACCAATAAAAACAAAACAAAACAAAACAAAATACCAAACCCCAAAACCATCTTTACTATTTTTGTAAAAAATTTTCTGAGAAATAAAGGTTACAAGTTAAAAGTTATATATGAGCCTTACCTTATGTTCTCTGATATTGTCTTGGTCTTAAATATCACTTTGTTTACAGTCACTGAGGTCAACAGGCTTATTTTATAACAAACTTAATGTGATACCAAATTTAGGTCCTTAGTTTGAAAAATGGATGTATCTAGTCCCAGTCATCATCTTGTCCTGGTTAACATTTGAAAAATAACCTTTGTGCTTAGGAAAGAAAGTTAGTTATTTTTTTACTTTGGTGAAGATCCAAGGTAATGTTAATATTAAAGGAATTACTGGGATCACTCTGAATTAAAATAAATGTTGCTAAAGACTGGCATATAGAATGGCAGATAGTTGAGGCAGAGTGAAAAGCCAGTTAAGGAAAATGAAAATCTTTTCTATATTGATTGTTTAAGTTAGTGTGATAGAAAAATTCAATTCTTAATCTGTCTGTTCTGGTTAAGATCTTATAAAGAGCTGTGGGAAAAAATGTTCTTTTTTTTTGTTGAGTTTTGTTGCTCAAAAAAAAATTAAATAAAACATTTTCCTCAAGCAAAAATATATTCATACACATTGATTTTAATTTCTTTATAAAAACTTCTGGATAAAAAAATTCTCCTTAGTTCTTCTCTCCACATGCTTCTTGGAAAAAATTTTTTATATTATGTAATTATTTTGAAAAACATTATTATAACATATTTATATTTTTACATTATATATACCTAACCCACAACACAAGTTTGGTGCACATTGGCATATTGGATAAGTGCCTTATAAGTACTTTCCAGTAAACAAATTATTAAGCCAACTAACTTCATCCAACAATACTTTGAGAACGGCCATAAAGTTAATGCCAACTGGAAGAAGATTTGAAGAGAAGACTGGGCTTTTGATCATCAGTAAGAAGACTGACCACCAAGAAAAGCAACCTACCAAAAGCAGCAGGAAAAATCTCCAAAATTGTGATTAATTTTTTTCATGGAAGAAGGAATGGGAAAGTACTTTTTTATTAATTCTGCATGAGTACCATCCCATCCCTCTTACCATCCCTTCTGCCCTTCTAAACGTCTCCCAGTCCTACCATATGACTGTTGAGGTGGGGAGAGAAGGACTGTACACATCAGTTGAGGTTTCAGTTTGCCATGGATTTCTGTGATGGATTAAAAACACTCTTATGTTTCTTGTTGTTCTTTTCTAGGTTCCTAATATTGGATTAGGATGATGGTAGGATGACTACATGGCTTGTGTCTGTGTCAGGTTAAATTAAATCAAAGGAGAGCAGCCACCTGGATGTAGAGGATGTAGAGCCTTCCTGTTGCATTTACAGAAACTGATGGTGGCAAAAACAATGTCACAGTTCCTCATGCTTTCAAAACACTGGCTGCATTTCATCATTGTGGAAGCAGCATCTTGTTAGCATAATTAATGCCTCCTGTGAAACAAGCTAAGGAAATTCTGTAGTTCATTATGGTGTTAAAAAAGTCAATGAAGTACAATTTTCCAGGAGCTGCATTTGAGTATATCTATTCAAAACTGAGGCAACCTTCTTAATTCTGAGTTTTATGTTCTGTGTGCAAAGGAAATCTTACATAAGAAAATCCATTGCCATTACTCAGAGTTTAGGATATTTATCTTCATATGTCTGCTCAAAGAAAAGAAAAAGGCTCATTTCCTACAAGCTTCACTTGTCTCTTTGACAGTGATTAATATATTCTTCTAGCCAAAATAAGATCCAATTGAATGCACTCCACTGTAATTTTAAACAAATATATTTCCTTTTTATTCTTCCTTTGCTCCAAAGAGTCACTTTCATGAGATCTGTCTCTCTTAGTGGTTCTGGAAATCCCTGCTCGTCTTGCTGCTGTCCTCAAACTGATTTGAGACTTCTCTGAGCTCAAAGTAAGCCTACGTACAATTTGAATTAAAATGCAGAGGCACAAGGAATCAAAAGTCAAAGAGGAACACTCGGAAATAAATAATATCTGCTTTCATAGTTTTGAAGAAATTCTGTTGTTCACAGAGAAAAACCAGCAAAGTTGTAGATTATGAAAGAAATACTTTTGAAATAATATATTTTTAGAAAGTAAAATAAATGAGCACTGAATGTTCCCTGTACTAGAGAAGGTCCTATCAGTCTGTTTGTGCTCTTAACAGTAACAAAATCAAGTTGGGTGAATATTAAACTCTCAAACAATTTCTCACAGGCAATATTTGGTGATGGGGAAACTGAGGAAAGTGGAGGTGGAAAAAGAGTAGGTGGAAGAGATATAAGAGGAATGGGGAGAAGACAGGATGGCGGATGCAATGTAGGGTGGAAAACTGACAGCAGTATTCAAGGTCTAAATGCACTATTAGATTGAAAGGAAATGAAGTAATATAATTTAAAATTAGCAATGTGGGTTGCTGAAATACATGCAGAAAATAGACATTTCAGGAAATTTCAAAGAAAACACAAGTTGTCTTTTGATAATCCATGTGTCCTGCAATCTTCCTGTTCTCTTGGTGAGTAGAGATTGCTGCATGAAGAGCCACAGATAAATACATAGCCTTAAGTTTAACTGTATTTTCCCCTCTGTTGTATAAAAAATTATAATATTGCAAAAAGCACTCACTCTTATGACCTTGCTCAACAAATTTCGTGTCTAAATACCAACTGGGATCTGAATGTTAGTATTTTTCCAAGTATTTTACCAGTCTTTGAAAATGTTAGCCCACACACTCGTGTGTTGTCCGAGCCCTGGAGAACTGTAAAGAAAATTCAGTGTGTGCACAGACTTGACTTTGAATTATCATCCATTAATGCTTTTGTATGATAACATTTCATAGAATTTTAAAGGTCTGGTTGTTCTGAAAGAGACTTCATGCATCTACACTCGCCCATGCAACAGACTTCTGGTTTGTGTACATTCATTCATTTCTCTTTGCAAGCTTTTAGGTTCTCTTTGACAAGACTTTCTGAATCCTACCGAAAAGGTAAGGATATTTTCATAGACTACGAAAACGTGAAATGGCAGAATGCAACAGCTTGTGAAAAATCATGCAGAAATTACAGTAAAACACAAAGATGCTGTATATAGAGGGATTTTTTTAGTTGTTTGACAATCAAAGACAAGTAATTTGTGAAGTAAACCCTGTCACACACACACACACAAACGGTTCTGTTTCTTTTAAAAAGGAAGGTAAATGCCACTTATTATTTTAAAATTAATATTTTCTCTACCAAGTACATGTCATTTTTGGAAAAAATGTAATGTAATCAGCATGTGCATTTTCAGATTTTTGATGACATTGAGAGGTGGGACTACATGCCCCAGGGAGTCAGTTGCTGCATATACAAAGTCTGTTGCTCTTCCTCAGTCACCTTCAGGGCTGGAGACAACAGACAGCATGGGAATATTGGGGTTTTTAAAGCTATTTACCCAGTGCCTAAAGTGTTGGTGATGATCCCTGTGAATTCCTGTTCTTGCTGTCTTATGAATCTTTGCTGGTGTAAATGCCCCTTTGACAGATAAATAGGTAGACAAAATGGGACACTTATGGTAACATTCTGCTTTCCTTTTTTTTTCCCCAAAAAAATTAAATGTCATGGAGGAAGCATATTCCCTAGCATGCTAGCATCATTTGTTTCCTTCAAGCAAATGTATCAGCTTTGCTTTTCCAAGAGGCATGGTCACATGGAAAAGGCAGGAGGCTCCATTAAGCAAATCTGAAGCTGCAACACTTAGCTAGTAAAGAAATCTGAAACCAGAGCATAGCAGACAATTTTGTCCAACTCTTTCTGAAAAACGAAAAACTATCAAAATACAGACAGGCATTGGCTTCCTAATATAATGTTGAGTGGCAAGTTTCTTTCAATCATTTGCAAGGAACTCTGCTTCCTTTATATCTACCTCTTCCCTCTGTGCATCCTTTGAAGTTACCAAGCCAGAATTATTCCTTCACTAAAAAACCTACAAATAATCCACAATAAGTTTTTTTTAAGGGTTTTAAAGTTTTCTGAGTTTTGGTGAAAAAAATAAAATGCTCACTTTGCTCCCAGACAACAAAAGAATTCTAATTTTAAATTAAAATAATTAATTTTTTAACCATCTTTAATAGAATTTCATATTTCATCAGAAGACAATCATATTTCAGATTTGGTGAAAAAAATCTAGTCTCGATGTTTTGCTATTCTGTTGGACGGACCTAAGCTCTTCTGTATGGTCTCATAATGTTGTGGCATAGTCCTCAAAATACAGGGCTTAAAGAAGTGTGTAAGTCATCTACTTGAAACAGGTTCAAATCACTCAGTAGGGAATTCACACGGAAAGTCCCACTGAGAGAAATAATATATAGAGGATCATAGATGTATGTATCTTCAACAGTTATTTGTTCTTCATCTCAAATTTCTTCTGACAAGATTTGAAAGAGTGAAGAAATAGCAAGTTAATAAAGCATTATCTACAATAATATATTTAAAACACATTTAAAAGCAAGGAAATATTGAAAGTATCTAATCTGACTGCCCCCAAAACTGCTATTCCCAAAGAAGACTGCTAGCAGAGCTACATAGAGGGTTGTAGCATACTTTTGACCCTGCAGGAAATTTTACAGTGACGGATCTGCTTTGACTCTATGTGAAAATTAAAATAAAAATGGAGACAGAAAACCTAGTATGCCTAAATTCACACTGGCTTTCAGGGCAGAGAGAGACTTTGAGTGGAACATTTCCATGTCTCTCTTCTTCCAATAGTCTTTGGAGGTGTTCAGCACCTCCATTTCACAGGCCTCAGGCATCCCAAGTGAGGCATCCAGAAAGAAAGAAAAAATTATTTTGAAAAATGTGACTACAGAAGAGGTCAGGAGATAATTTAGTTGTCACTGAAGTATTCTTTATTAGCATTAGGTACAAGGTTGCATTTCTCTTACAAGCAGTCATTCACTACACTCTAACTCTTCAGATGAATGGAATGGGTGCTTTATCAACAAGAGTCTCATTTCATGTATCAGTCTGAGTCATTCTGCAAGAAACAGCCAGAAAAACACTGTGCAGGACAGAGACTTTTATGGAAAAGAGTACATGGATGCATATTTCAATAAACCCTTCACTTGAATACGTTTCCTTTTCTATGTAAGAGCTAAAGAGGAGAAAGCACTCACCTAAGAGTTGTTGCCAAATTAAGATACTGTTTGTGTTGCTGAAAGAGATGGGTTGTGCAAGTCAGAATATTCAAACACCTCCATTTCTTGTCAGAGTTGATCTTCAGTTAAAATTTATTTACAATTCAAATGTCTACATTTTGGGGTTTCTTTTGTAGACTAAAAAAGATAATTTCCATTTTTAGTAGTTATCTAAAGATAACTTTAATTATCTAAATATGACAGTGAACAGCTCTTTACAAACACTGATTAAATGACGTCAATAAGCTTTAATGCAGTAGTCTTTAAACCATGGCCAAAACCAGAAGAGTTAAAATATTTTAGAGTAAAATTCATATTTGGAACAACTGCAACAATTTGAGTTCAATTCAAAATACATTGAAATATTTTTATTGTAATTGTTTTAAAAAGAGTAAATGTAATTTTTAATACAGTATATGTATTAGAATTAAAAACATATTTGATTCCAAACATATCTATTAATTATATGATCACACTTTCTAAGATGTTAAAGGATCAAGATTAAAATCCAAAAGATTATTACTTCAGTGTTACATATTCCCAGGAAAAAGAATTAACTTCTTACAGGATATTTTGAAGTATGCCAGATTTCTCAAAAAGTAAAATTACGGATATGATTAATTTATGTAGATTTTCTCCTCTTAAATTTTCACTTCTGATAGGAAAAAAAAAAATTACTCTGAACTTAGTTTTCTTTTTCCCAAGTATGACCTGTCTTTTGATGGTACCAGGAAAAAAAGAAATCATGCAGCTGGACAATTACCTGGAATTTAAAGGCACTGGGTCTCACAACAGCAGTAATGATATTTCAGGTAAGAAGAGCAGTAAGAAGGGCTAGATGAAAAGGAATAGAAGTATACCTAAGGAATTTTTATATTATTTTATTTTATTTTTTTATGGAATGGCTTGTTTTGTTTGTAAGCAGTTTGGGTAACTGTAATAGGATTTTATTCTGTGAGAATGATGAGTTTTTGAAAATGTGGCTTTGGAGATGGGGACTTCGGAATGAGTTATAATATAGAATAGCAATGAAATATTACTCTGAGTAATGATATAGATGGTCATTAAAAAGGTAACAAAAGACCCTAAAACTGTTAGTTTCAAAACACCAAGATAATACTGAGATATTTTTTAAAGGCTGATTACTGATTCATCAAATATAATGTCATATTAAACCAGTTTCCTTGTCTTAAAACTGTAAATGTTATTCATGGGTAATGTGGTAGAACTCCACTTTAGTATGGGGATTTGATATTTGTCCCAGGTAATACACTCTTAAGCAGTGTTAAGATTTACAGTCAAGACAAAATCATAACACTGTGGATGAATAGCAGCTGCAAAATCTACTCAGAGAGTGTGGATTTATTACTGAATAGGAAAGTCAGTCTCTTTTTGTTAAAAGAACTACATACAGTTTAGTCTAGGCAGTGAAAACACGTGAGAGGTAAGGGAAGTGGGAGAAGACAGTATGGCAACATCCTGATGGTAAAATACAGCCTGAAAAAGGAGTGTTTTCAATAGCTCTGTGTGCCCAGAGCACACAGGAGAAGAGAGAAAATCATTTAATAAGAGGCAAAGAAGCAGAAAACTTTCCAGTCATGAAGAGGCATCTTATGAGCCACAGGACATGAAATCTAAGGAAACTGTAAATTCTCCTTGTCCAAAGGATTTTTAGAAAGAGGCTTTACAATCATATGTCAGAAAAGCTACAGAAACACTTGGTCAAAGTAAAACAGAGACAAAAGGATCATCTTTTCCAGAACAGTGCTTCTAGCTTCATTACAATTTATTACCAAAAGGTCTATGATACAATATAAAGTATTATATAATCTGATTTTATAAGTGGAATTTTCTAAGTACAGTTTTACCAAAACACACCTGGGGCTCAAGTATCTTCGATTTTAGGGGAATGTTCAAGTACGAAATGCTTTCAAACTGATATTTCATAGCTCAGCTCCTAAGCAGAAGGACCAGTTACTACTCTCTTACCCTACTGAAAATCCTTACTGTAGAAATAGTTTTCACAATTCTCTCATCTTCCCTTTCCTGAATTAAATTGAAACCAAGTGGTGCTACAATACGTAAATGTACCCCAGGATTATTTTTCTTTCTAAGCGGGTTTTATGGATTGAAATTCTCTTCTCATTTAGTTCTTAAAGCTAAATTTGGAGTTCTTAAAACAATGATGCTGAGCTATTCATGTAATATATTTCTTTTTCTCCCAACCATTGTGCTTTCATGAGATTTTTTTCATAGTAACACTGCCCAAGAAGCCATAACAATTTAAATAAGCTGCAGGTTATTGATCAAATTTTAGAATTTTATAGAAATTAACAAAATTGAAAGCTATACCTTTTTTAAAGAACAGCAGTAATTAATGAGGGAAATAATGCCAGTTAGTAAAACAAGATAACTATTGCAATCTAAACTTTGCAAAACACTATAACATTGCAAGAGGTCTGGATCTGACAAAATTTTAAATGAATAACAACAAAAAAATGCAAATTATCTATTTGAGAGGAGATAAACATGTACCACTGTCATTTTTGGAACAAAGGTAATTTTAACATTGAGCTTGTAACCGGAAGATGGAAAGCTCTGAAAAGATTTGCTGACAGCTTCTGAATTTCTTGGGCTGAGCCCAGCTTTGATTTTATAGACCATAATATATGGCAAAAGCTTTCTGGGATATGAAAAAGAATAAAGAAATCAGGGAGGCCAGCCATGGAGCCCTAGTTCATTTGCATGTGGAACTCATTCATTTTCATTACTGGGTTACTCACACAAATGTCATTTGGCCTCCCAAATACCTGTTTTAGTGGATGAGTGGCCTACAAATTCAATACTCTATTCAACTGGAATGCTTTTTAAGAGGTTTGGCCCAAGAAATGCAAAAATAGGAAAAAAATAGAAGTGAAGGGTGTTCACATTACCTGGAACTATATTCTAGGCACAAAATCTCTCAATAAATGGCATTAGTAGCAAGTTCTTTGGTGTGAATTTGGTAGGAAAAAAAGTGTAAGTTAGAACATAAATAAGAGTGAGTCACCACTTAAAAGGATATAAGAAGGGCAAGAGTTGCTCTAAAAATATATAGAAACTGGAAACAAATACAAGTATTTAAATTCTTATTTACAGGAGAAATTGTATGTAACAAATGGCAAGAATGAGATTAGAATATTTTGGGTTAACTTGGTTAATTTCTCCTTAAATCCACAAGTATATTCCTACCCTGTTGTAATAATGCACTTACAATTATAGCCCAGGAACTTGGTGGGGCAAAAAGCAAAATTGAAATCTAAATGGAGTACAGAAAATTGGGTCTAAATTTTGGTTCTTGACTCATTTATCAATGATTTGTGTTGAGTGTATTATCTGGAAAAGGGTTATGTTTAATGACAAGGGAAGCACCGCTTGGTATGGTTTATGACACAGATGAGGAAGAAGGTCCTGGAAGAACAGAAGGCAGATGGAGCTGCTGCACACCCTGCACACATCCAGACTGAAGGCTGAAATAAATGCCAGCAAGAGATCATCAAACACAACGGGACTACACATGAACAGTGGCACCAGGAAGAAGAGTGGCAGAGCAGAGTGAACTCCTCCTTTGTATGTTGCTTTTGCAGCATGCAGCAGCAGTTCTTGCAAGACAAGGAGCATGTCAATCCTCCTTTGCCAGGACTCCCCAGGCAGAAATATTACAGATCAGGAAATGCATTCGTTTTGGACCTGGTACCTCTCTTCAAGGTTTTGAGAGAACAGACTCCTCTCAGGTAGTCACCCTGCCTTCTCTATAGTCTGGCTGCTTATGTAGCAGCCCTCACTACCTGCAGACCATCCCAAGATGAACAAGGGTTGATCACTTGCCTGTTATCCTGCTGTGTCGAGAAGGATGGGAGAGGTTTACTAACAAAAGTTAATGAGGAAATTGAGTTAAAAGGTGATTTATTACTTCTTAGAAGAAAACTAGAGGTGAAGCTAGTCAGAAGAAGAAGCATGAATGTCAACAATTTGAGACACATCTAGAACAAGCGAAGCCGGATCGACTGTGAGAAACAACTGCCTGGTATTTCTGTATCATGTTGCCACTGAGTAGCGTTCAAAATCAAAACAGAGAGTGAGGGTTGTTGCCACCCTGCAGCAAACAACTGCAGCTATTACTGCTTGATCTGAGCACTACACACTCTGTGTCTGCTGTATGGGGACAACAACATGGCCTATCAGGCTTGATGTCCCTTCAATATGATCTGAAGGCAATGGTACAGCCATAGCAATTTTTGTTAAAAGCCAAAAGTCTAAGTCTCTTGTCTAAGCAGACTGGTGGTGCAGCCATGCATTATACAGTACCTTCTAAGATGACCTTTCCTTTTTAGGCTCTTGCTTACTTTCCCTGACCAGACTGATCACTGCACACACTTGAGTGAGCTGGCACTGATGTTATGGGGACCCCATCCTTTCTTAGGCAGTGAACATTAGCTGCAATTCAAACCCAAAGTTCAGAGCTGCTAAAAACAGTTCAACAGTGCTGTAGAGATGCCCTGCAAGTTCCACGGGACACCAGATGAAAGCCTGCAGTGTCAGAGCTGAGTCATTGACTAACATTGGGGCACAAGAGGACACATTTGTTATAGACCCCTGGAAGGTACACTGATGGCAAAATGGAGAAATTGAAACACCTGAGAGAGGACAAATATTTTTAAGGACTGAGCATCAACAGTTTGAGAGACAATAAAAATAAGACAGGACAGTCAACATCTCAGCTGTGCAAAATCATTCAGGAAGAGGTTGACAGAAGCAGTCCTTCTCATTGGATATTGGTGTATAGACTGAGCATTTTCAGTGACAAGACTGAGTAGAGAATTGCACAGTGTTTGGAGAGAGAAAGAGGGGAAAATACAAAGGCCTCAGATACAGACAGGAAAACAAATTTGGGTGAAGTCAGGACCCAAGTATTGCCGCCTTTCATAGCTGATGGATTTTGTTCACTAAATAGACACTGAAACAGTAGAAAGGGATGTTGCTGTGCATCCGGCGAATAGCAAATTTAGTAGCTATCTTAAGAGAATGCAGTGTTTCAGACAGCCACAAGCCCATTAGCCTGACCTTTGTGGTACACAGGTCTCTACATCAAACTGTGAAGGAAAGAATAAAGAATGTAAAGGAATGGGGAAACTGGATAAATTGCATCAGACTGAATGAGGTCAATTTGATATCTGCATGGAACAAGGTAATTAAAGGTCCAAGTAAACAGTCACAGCACAGTGTATTTATGTGAACTAGAGTGAGACATTTAAAGCAGACCAGACTGGAGACATCAGGAGCTGGTTAAATCACAGAACGAGTAAGGAACTGCTAACACGAAGAAGTACGAGGTGAACAAACTTCCCCATGACATGAATTTTGAGGCACTGCCAACATCCAAGGCAGATCAGAATATTTTATGGGCATAGCTGAATGATCATGAGGCTTAGAAAGATAGAAATAGTTTAAATTCAAAAGCGCAATGTGCAAAAGTGCAAATCGTGCCTTAGTAAAAAGGTAGCAAAAATGACTGCTCCAAGCTGACTCATCATCAGCTGAGAGCTAAAAATGATAGAAATGTCTGGGCAAACCAATGAATTGTTAGGCAAGCTATGATCTACCAATGTGTTGCAACAGTGAGGGGAAAAAAAACACAAAACCCAAGGATTTATCAATTCTAGCATTTTCAGAGGAGATAAAGTTTTGTTAATGAGACTATAGAAAGAATTGAGGAAATTCAATCAGAATAATAATTTATAATTACAGTTATATATGCTCAAAAAGGAACAGAGTCAAAATGGAACACAGGAAAGGAGTAAGCCTGTTTTACCAAATGAGACCAAAAACTTTCCTTGTTTATCTAAGCAAAATGAAGCTTGATATTGAATATATTTTTCTAAAGTAGGGCTAATGCCAAAAAAACCCAACCAAATAAAAAACAAGCACGGTCGTTGCAATAGCAGAGATGGGGCATGAAAACAAACAAATAAATATACAATTGCAAAATACTTTACAGATGGGGACTAGTTATACCATAAAATGAGTAAGAAAGGGGATAACAGGAAGTAGGAGAGTGAGATAATGAAATTTCCCAATGACAGAAATTTTGAAGCAAGTCAATAAAATGGAGCTTTGGAGTAGTCTTCTAAAATTAGGTTACAGGAATAAAAAGGATCAAAATTAAAAACCCTAATACACTTAAGATAGAACTCCATGAGTTCGTGACAGAAATATTCATATGGTTGGCCGAGCAAGCAGAAACCTTGTAGTCGTAAATCTTCACATTACTTTAGAAATACAGAAATTGATGTTGAAGCCATCAAAAAGCCATGAGTTTTATTGTATTTTTTTAAACATCTGCCCACCCGTTTATGTTCTGAGGAAAACAGCTAACCCCCCCAAAGCCTGCTGACATACACCTAGTAGCTGTGCAAGTTTAGGAACTACTGTATTATAAGCAAATATATACATCTGTTTTTCCATCTTTTTGACAGTTATAAAATAGAGCCAAGGAGGACAATGAACCTCTTTGCTCCTTTCCATTCTCAACTTGCAGGCCACAAGGAATTAAATATGTTTCCTGTTTCTTGTTAAGAGTGCAACACAGCCTTGTGATTTATACCTTTTAAAGGGATCCTACAATTAAAAAGATTTCCAGGAGCCCCAATGAAGGCCATTATGTGTTCCTAACATGCGATTAATGCGTGTTTCAGATTAGTGGGTCTCCTTATTGATGCTCTGCTGTTATGTTTATCTGGTATTTCCTTATATGAAACAATGAAACAAAATAAATGAACCCTTGTTCAGCAGGAGCTGTCAAATTAGAAACAGTTACAAAGTAATAATTAGGGAAAATGGATCACAGTGTTCAGGCTTCAGCAATGATTGTCCCTCTGTGGGCCATTAACAATACCTAGTCTTTGGATCTGCATGCAATTTTAATGAAGACACAAGCAAACAAACTGCAAAATTATGTGGGCAGGAGTTAGCTCACTTTATGAGGCAGACTTTCATATGATACTGGATTTGTTCTCCTGCTTTTCCTCCCCTTTGCTCCTCATGCTGGTGATTCTGGTCAGGAAGGTGGTATTTGAAAAATGATGATATCTTCTGATCCCTGTAGTATAGGTTATCTGCAACAATATCAGTGGGCTAGGCTGTGTGTTTTTCTTTATTTCACTTCTGAAAATGCAGGAATCATAAGGACAATATCAAGATGCTGTAATAAACCCACAGTGCCTCAGATGAAGTGCATGGCTCGGGTGCAGGGAGGATTGATAACAAAAAACACCAGTGAGGAACCAGCTCCACCAAGTCATCATTCCAGAGGGGTTTTATGGTGATTTCTTCTCTTCCTATTGCCATGCAAGAAGAAACTGCTGGTGTTTGAGCTTCCAGCCTTTGCAGAAAGACAGAGGCAGTTTGTTGTCAGTGAGGGAGGAAAGCAGTGGAGGAAGGAATGGAGCAGATCGGATTTCTTCACAAATTAGCGCTTTTTTTTTTTT
>JAAWXA010000005.1:23047601-23187872 GCA_038090715.1 Florisuga fusca | reverse complement strand
GGGGGCAAGGAGGGAGGGTAGGTCAGAGAGGCTTCAGTGCTTTTGCTTGCTTTCAGTGTATCTTGACAGTGCTTGAGAGTGTTGGTAGTTCTAGTGATGATGCTTATTAGGCTCATTTATTTTCTTGATAAGCAGATGAGAAGAGAAATAAATCCTTTGGTTTCTTAAGCAGCAGTACCATTGTTTTCAATACGTCTGATACTCCTTTTATGTGAAGACTCATAAGCTGTTTCTGCCTTTTCCCAGAAGTCCCCTTTGTGGAATCTATTGACAAATGTAAACTGGCATTTCCATTTGAGCTGGAGAGCCAGGCAGGTTCATATTTGTCCGTGAAACATCTGTATTGGAAATTCTGTGCCCTAATAAAAATATTTTTGTAGTTTACAAGAAAAGGAGTTTGAATTCTAAAATCTATTTAAGGTCCAGAGACCTTTGAGGAAGATGTTCCAGTTATGCAGTCATCTGCCCATCATTCATTTTTTGGCCATGAGTGAGCTGGATAGATCACTCAGCAGCTTTCTGGGGCATCCTTGAGACACCAATCAGTTTGCAAAGCTGCCACAAGTACAGTGAGGGATTCACTCTGTCCCCTTGGGCAAAGGCTGCTAACAAAGAGGGCTTGCTTCCCCCTAGACACATTTGACAAGGCTTATAAAAGCACAAGAGACTGAAATTACATGGCCCAGGAGTCATATGCAAAGGAATCAATTCATTTTCACTAAACAAAAGCCATTACTCTCAGAACATGCTACGGCAATGAGCCAGACAGAAAGGCCAAAGCAATGTGAAGGAAGCTGCTGTGGACTCACAGGGGAGTGGGCATTTTTTTTCCAGTTGTACTGATTTATGTCCCCAGGACACTGCAGTGTGTGTTGCAGTGCTCTATGGCAAATCACAGCTGCTATGGCAATGATGCAGACAATCCTTTCCTGGGCCACGGTGTTTTGAGGTCTAGTGGGTGTTCTTGCCAAGGTGTAAGAACAGTACTCAGATAGTTGCCTTTAGATTCAGTTAGCCTAGCTCAGTGCTAACCCCCCGGACTCGACTAGCCTCCTCCTCAGACTGCTCAGGAGTGAGCTGAGCTCCCCTCTGGAAGCCCACCTTTTATTGGGCACAGGTGGGCTTAACAGGAGCTCATGCCTTCCTCCTCGTAACTGGCAACACCTGATTGTCTTTACCTGATTGCCTCTACATGGCAAAGCAGCAACTGTCAAAGCTTTGGAGGTAACATAGCAGGAATTAACTGAGTATTATTAACTGAAGTCATTAAGTGTCCTCTTTCTGTTTTCTTTGGAATGTTTTTGAGAGGTTTTTTTCTGAGGCAGAGTCATCTGTAGATAGGCTGGATGAAGCTTACACTGCCTCTTGTGACAGCAGTCTAAATTTTGGGAGGCAGATGCCTTATGAGAAAAGAAAATGCTTGGCATTGCTTCACTTCCACTCGACTGCATTTCCACATTATTTAACAAAAAAATGTTCATACAAATTGCCCTGACTACTGTGCATATGCAATTCACCTGTAAAATCCAGTTGTAATTCATCAGATATCTCCAATGCCTCTAGTTCTAGGATCACATTGTGCATTTCCTTGGATCCCTGAGCATGTTCTCTTGTGCCATGTGACGTGGAAGGTGCCAATGGGCTACAAAATGTATCCCTATTTGGATGGTGCATTTCAAAGACCAATTTGATAAACTATCTAAAGAAAAAGGATGGCTGGATGAAAGTAGGTTCAATTTAAAATTCCATAAGTGAAATAAAGCTGTAAAACTGACAGAAAGTTGAAAGCTTGGGATGTGAAGCCTTCACACAGACCACAAAATTAGTTTTATTGATTTATTTCTTCCACCCTCAGATTAAGCTATTTCTCCTTTTTTTTTGGAAGTCAGATTTTTTTTTTTCTGTTCTTTTCTGCTGACTACCTGTTCTCGTTTTAGTTTTGCTTTTTAAAGAGAATTATTTTATGATATAAACATGAAGATGCTAAAGCTACTATGACTCCACAGCAATGAGGCAGCCTCACAGAAATAACCATCTTCCTCCTACTCAGCCTTTCTGAAGCTTTCTTGTACGATAAAGTTTTACAAGCATTGAGAAAGACATAAGCTTTGCAAACAAGATGTAGATATCAAAAAATCCAAGAGGGAAATGAAAATTACAGTCTCCTTATCATATGTTTCTCTTTACTACCTGTCAAGTGCTTGGTTAAAACACTGTCAAGTGCTTGGTTAAAACAAAGTTTTTGAGTCTTTCCCCCTTATTTCAGCATTAACAGAAAACCTAACATTAAAGGGAAGCATCCTAACATTAAAAGAAAGATGGCAAGGGAAGATAGGAGCTATAACCAGCTTCCAGTGTGGATCACCAGAGGACCACAGCCTTGTGGCAAGCTGCAGTTCCCTTCCACAACTCAGTGCACATATAGCCACCTGGTCCTATTTCAGGATCAAAAGCATTTACCTTGGCCAGAGAGGTGCCCTGGGGAGTTCCAGACCACTTACTTCATGTGAAGAAATACCAAAGCATTTCTTACCTGATTTCAGTATCATTGGGTGAATTTAATTCCCAACTAGATGATAATTAATCCTCTTTTGCTGTTAGATAGTTTTCTTTTTGCTATCAGTACTACATTATCTAGAACAAACTCACTAAAAAAAGTCTCACAAATAAGTGTGTCTTCAACTAGCATCACATACATAAATCCATCCTCAGGGAACTTGTGCATATTATTAAATTCCCTTTATTCATCAGGGATTTCTACAGCTCCAAAGAAGAACCATTGTTGAAAAGTAGCAAATAAAAAATCTCTTCACCTCTCATCTTTTATTCCTGATATGCTACAAGACCTACTATAAAGACAGAGAATGAAGAAATTTAACTGTGCATAAGTCAGCTGGGCAACTTCTCCTTTTTGCCATAACTTGCTAGTCTCTCACTGACCATTTCTGGGTGATGAAAAGACGCTAAAGGACAAGAAGGTGAAAAAATTGTAATGACATGGGCCTTTAGTGATGCACTGTATCATTAAAGGTTTGTTTTGCATTGATGGATTGCTATGTAAAAACAAATGTAAGGAAAACTAGCACTGCACAAACTCCTTTTTCAAATCTAATTTGCTATTGTGTATTACCCACAGTCTCTGGTGGCAGCGCAAGCCACCATTCCCTGCAGGAAACTAGGAACAAAAGCAGGGGTCTTGAATAAAATATTCCCCAAGACTTGTTCCTGTTGCTTGCCAGTGGAGGTAAGTCTGTGTTTTCACAGTCATATGAAAGCAGACTTCTCTTAAAGATGTCACTGTAGGCTGCCTGTTTGTTTCCACTACGAAATCTCCCTTCGTAACTGACAGCTAAATAAACCATTTGGTACCACTGTTAACTTAAAGCCTGCTGCTGATCACCTAGCAGGAAGCAAGTCAGATTGGGCATGCTGTTTTTCTAAAGCAAGAATTTCCAGTTACCCTCCTCTCTACAACACTCATTTAGCACCATGTGCCCACAGAGCACCAGCATAGGTAGCATATTTTTTCTTACTAGTTAACTCTTTCTTGGACTATGTATTTGCAGAATATTGTGTCTAAGTAGCCTTCATCTGTGACTGAATTCCCACTGAAAGAGAAGCATACAGGATATAAAAAGTGAGATTAATATGTGGCACACAGACAATATGCTGGCAACCTGATGGATTACTTGGTTGCTGCTTTGGAGGAAGAAGTGTTTCAGGACTAAATTCAGAATGTAAGCAAGCCTGGAGGCTGTCTAATTTACTGTGGTTTACATCAATTCTTAGTAAAGATTGTAGGGACTTAGCGTATGTCAAATACATCTTGACCTTCCAAAATCTGTCTGGTCTTGGTTTCCACTACCCTTGCATGAAACTTCCTTACAGCCAAGAGGTATGTGCACTTCCCTCCCTATACATTTACTGAATTACCTAATTTTCTATCATAACGAGTCAGCAAATTTACCAAAAGCTTAAAAATTAAACCCAGTTGGAAGAATTATATAGTGAATTATAAGAATTATAAAACTGTAATTCTTCCTAAATTTAATATAAGAAAATACGTAATTAAAAGGATTAAAAAGAATTATACAAGGAGGAACACACAGATCAGAAATTTCTAAGGTGAAAATGAGAGCTGTGCCAAAACAGGAGCTTGACAAAGAGAAGCAAAGAGATTCAGCTTCCCCAGTGATGAAGCTGTTGGTCTTTGGCAAGCTTTAGTAAGTCTGAAACCTTGGTGAATGGCAGGTTTCAGCCTTTTTTCAGCTTCTGAATTTCCATAAACTGCTGAAGGCCTACGCACCATATATGCATGAACTTGTGAAATGCAGAACATGGAGATGGTTGTAAAAAGATGCCATCCACAGAGAGGTCAGTGCATCATGAGATAGTACCTACTCTGCCTTTCACACCCAGAAATCACCACAGAAGAGCTGGTGACCTGATCTTCCCCAGAGCAGACAGAGAAGATGTGCCCTTGTGCAGAAGGCTGTGCCCTCTTCCTTTCCCCTTAGCAAAAGCTTTCCTGCACTAGAACTGGGCATGCTGCCTTCATGGACACTCAAAAAAAAACCCCAGAAACAAACAGGAAGAAGGTTCCCTTTTTGTCTGAGGCAAAATCCTGATTCTTAAATACTGAAATATCAAATCATAATTACAGCATCCCTGGGGTTAGAGAAAGTCAAGCCTGGGTTCAAATTCACCCACATGCCAACCAGTACTTGGCCTCCATAAACTGAATTATGGCTCTGTGACACCAGGTCAGGCTTCAAAGTCTGAGTCATCTGTGCTTTTACCCATTCAGCTACAGAAAAAAGAAAATGTTCCTTAAAAATGTTCATCACCCCCAATGAACTGGTGTGTTTGCGTTGCCAAGCAACCATGCTGCATCTGTGCACCTCCGAGACCCACGGGTCAAAACCCAATGTCAACAGAAAAGTTTGGAAGTTCAATCAGGAATATGGCACATAGATATTGGTAAGAAAAAAGGCAGAAGAGGGTATTTATATGCCATCTTGTTCTTTGAAATAATGTTGTTCTTTATGGGCCTACCAGTTTCAGAGCCAGCTATTTTTCAAAACCTCAAGAAAAATTGATTTTCCCCTTGTGTGATTTTCCCCTTGCAAAGACTTGGTTATTCAGTTTGCAGGTCAGGTAGATTGTCTGCAACTGTTGTAGAAACATTTATAATAATCCTGTAGAGTTAAGTCTTGGCCCTCACCAACTTATTCCAGAGGGAAGCAGCACCCTTCTGGCGTGACACTCATGTCTGTGTCCAAGGATAAGCAGCAGTGGAAGGAGGGAGAGATGGAGAAGGGATTGCCTATTCAGCCCTGCCTGTGCCATGTCATTCACTGGAGGAGAAGCAGCAGCCAGGAGAAAAACCATGGTCTGGAGTCAGGCTAAAGTGAAGAGGGTGCACAAAGTAGGAACTGGGTGCCATTTCAATCACCACTTTATTTGGCTCTTCTCCAGAACAGCCCTTGAAGGGGTTAAATGGAAATAGAGACTGCCCCAGGAAATCAATGTTAGCCCAGGGGATCTCTAGGATAATAACAAAGTACAGGAAGATTAGGAAGCCAGATAATTTAAGAGGACAGGGAGAGAGGGGAAAGTAGACTAATGCATTTCTGCACTGAAGCTCCCAAGGTTTGCTCACCACCCTTATAAACAACACATCGAACTTCACCAAGTAAAAAAAAAAAAATCACAGAAGCTTATCAGATAAATATTGTGCTTTTTTCACCAAATCTTAGTAGTATGATGAAAGCAGGTGACAGATAGGGTAGTCAGATAGCACAGCAACATCTCTGTCAGCAGTGGAGAAGGTTTAACCGAAGGGGTGAAGATATGTAACAGAAGTCAGACCACGTTTGGTAGAGCATTTGCCGTGAATGCAGAGCAGAAGCAATGTGGAAGCCAGCAGAGTGGTTCAGAGAAAGATGTAGCCATTACTCACAGATCTCTATAATAACAAAAAGAGAGACAAGATGAAAGTAACACGGGCCAGGGAGGAGGCAGAAACAATTCGTCAGGTGGAGGTAGTCAACACTGTGAAATGTTGACCACGAGGTCAATGAGAAAGATGTTGTGTTTCATTTTGCAAATCATATATGAAATCTGTTATCTAGAAACAAAGTAAAGCTTTTAAATAGTATGTCTGCAAGTTCAAGCGTGATCAAACATAACTTATGGTAAAAATCTAAGTTACTGAAAAGGTGATTTGAAATAATCATGCAAGCACAAGAAAGCTATTAAGTACTTGATAGCTCTGGCAAGGAGGGCAATAAGGGCATATCCAACTTGGATTACAAACAGTGAGAATCATCATGTTTTAGACTGCATTATGCATTGCCTGTGGAGTGATTTATTTCATTGAGAGACTGTAGCAAGTGAGATTATAGCAAAAGAGGGAATCAGTCTCCAGACAATGCTATCATCCCTGTGTGTGACACACCATGTTGGCACATTTCTTGTGCTTTCTCATCAATAACTTCTTGTGTAATTAACCAAAACTGATGAGGCATGTGCTCTCAAATTAGACAGCTTGAAAGGCAAAAGGTTTTGCTTTGGTCAGTGGTCCCTAGGCAGTTAAAGCACACAGCATCTGAGTGGCAGCAGCTAAAAGAGATGTCATTCTTGCTTCCCCATACCTAAATTTGCAAGCATTTAACTTTAACAGTGAAAACTGATACAAACAGGCATGCTTCATGTATTGCAGCTTTTGGGTATTACTGCTTACCTCTGTTGCCATCTTTCACCTCATAATTCTTATGCCTCCTCAAATTCTCCTGCCACCTCCCCAGGCAGCAGGCAGACATTATAGTCCAGCACACAATGTCATGCTTGGTGAGGGTCCTCCTGGGAGGAGGGTCCAGGAGAACATTACTGCTGATGTAGCAGATGGTTGAATGTAGATTTTAGTCACTCTGTCCCTGGCACACATGGTCTCTCTCTGTTGTTGCTGAAGGAGGACCTCCAGTTTGATGGAAGTGCACTTGTGTCTCTGTAGGACCTTTCAGTCATAGAATCATAGAAAGATTTTGGTTGGAAAAGACCTCTATGATCACCAAGTCCAAGCATTAACCTTGCACTGCCAAGTCCACCATGAAACCATGTTCCCAAGCACTACATCTACAAATCTTCTAAATATTTCCAGGGTTGGTGACTCTAGCACTTCACTGGGCTGCCTATTAAAGTGCCTGACAGCCCCTTAAGAAATTTTCCTTAATATCCAATTTAAACCTCTCCTGCTGCAACTTGAGACCATTTCCTCTTGTTCTGTCTCTTCTTACTTAGGAGTAGACACCAAGCCCCAACTTACAATAAGAGCTGACAGAAAACGTAGTTTGGAAGCTCCTTGTTCTGTGGAGTCCAATATACGCCAGGTAGAGAATGACCAAAGTCCTCCCATTTATACTCAGGATGCCTGAAAAGGTATGTCATGCTTTCCATGGGAGTTTCATATAGCCATTTCATTCTCTGGAGGTACTGATGAAGAAATAAGGTTACATTTTTTAAAATGCTGCTCATTGTTACGTGGAGATGAAGCTTCACCGTTAGGGAAATTAATATCCCCAGGGTACTGGTACATAACCTGTTGTTGCAAATAAAGCTTAGATAAATTGTCTCTGTCCCTGATTGTGTAGCCTCTCCCCAGCTAACAAAGACCCACTCTGATTTCCCTGTTAGGAGCTGGCTACATGGCATTACAAATACAGAGCTGCAGAAGAAGCCACTCACATCCCTCATCCCTCCATCAATAACACATCTGTGGCCCATGATACCATGGTGCCCCAAGACACAGCTCTCCCATCTCAGAGCATCAGCCAATAGCCCAACAAGAGCCCCTCCAATATAGGACAACTCTGAGCCCTGCTGTCTACCCTCTCTCTGAAATGCTGAATAGCACAGGTGGACTCAGGTGGGAATGCACACAAGTTGTTGCCCTGGTACAAAAGTCCACCTGCTCTCCAAAGATCCTCCGTATAAATTTTTAGACTATTGAATAGATTTTTGTCGCTGTCTGGACAAATATCAGACTTGGAGAATGTTGGGTATATCATGACTTTTGTGACAAGCGCAGTAGCACATCGAGTCCAAAGCTGAGCTTACATACAAGTATGTGATTTCCTTTTGCATCTGCATTTCTGTTAGAAATTGCAGGAAGTGTGAACTGTCAGTAACTTTAGGGATCAAGGTGAGCACCAAGAAAATGGCCACGAAATGTGTCATTAGAGAATGTGCTAACTTGAAAAGGAAATTTCTGTGTTGACCATATATTAGAAACAACTCAAAGGCTTTGTGTTCACTTCTAATGCTCCACATGTGTAGCCTTTCTTGACATTTTCCTATATCCTGACTTTCCCAGAAGAGACGACTGGGTTTTCTAGGAATAATAGGTCAGACCTGCCAGCATATGTTGGGATAAAAGGGTTTCTGCACTTTCCTCTAGAAGCAAGGAAGTGAGTACAGGAGAAACTCCCTCTCCATTTACAGGGAAGATGTTCTTAAATAAGACTAGACAAATCTTGCAAAAGTATTTAGTCTGAATATTACCACAAGTGTTGAAATTATTTACCTCCAACATACTGTCTCTTTTATCTCTTCCCCTTCTGCAAATATTAATAAACCAGAGGCTTCTTCACACAGCTATTTACAGGAAGAGAATATCAATATAGCACACATGAATATTCACATAGTGGTAAAATTTTACATTTACAAGCACCAATATGTACACCAACATATTCCTTAAGCCACGTGGAAAAAATGCTGTCATGTGACTTTTCCAGTCCATTGCAAATCGCTATTGCAACTCAAGTACCAAGTGTTCACAAGGTTCTCTAAATGAGCAGTCAAAGAGGCAAATCCATTAACAATTCTAGAATTCACTATTAATGAAATGGGATTGGGAAGTTATATTTATTAATGACATTTATGAATTAAATTTTTTCTGCAGATTATCTAGAAGTAGACAAAACTGCTATCCCACAAACTGAGAAACAGGTTATAGTCAGGGAATAAATTGTTATGTGATATAATTATTCTCTGTAGGTTTATTTTCACTTTATAGGAACACCTGCAATGGATCTATTCACAACTGTCAACAATGTTTCTTGTCTTCCAGAAGACATAGGCCCTGTCACCCTCATAAATCATCTGGAGCTTCTGGTGTATTTTTATATGAAAGGACGGCTTTTTTAAAGCTAGAATATTCATCTTAATAATGACAGCATTTTTATATACGAAAACATCAGAAATACACACACAATGATGTTAGAAACAAATATTTTTAGCATTTGATTCTTGAAATGTACATTTCCTTTCAGCAGCACATACAAGAAACATTCCTTAGGAGCAATACAGGGCTCAGCCCTGCAGAGTGCTAAAGGACACTATAGTGGGTAGAGATTCTGAGGCAATTTTGTACACAGCTCTATTATCATTCCTTTATTCCTTGATGCCAGCTTAATTCTCAACTGAATGGTAGGTAAGAGCTGATAAGGAATTTCTGGGACCTGTTGTAGAGGTGAAGCTCTAAGCTATTGCATGTAGAAGACCAATTATTATTGGATGAAGAGTTTTCAGTCAGGTTTTGAAGGAAAATTATGGCATAGGTTCATATATAGTGAACGTATACTAAATGTAGGGAGCTTGTGCACGTAGACTGACAATAACATAGTAGTTGGAATACTGCCAACAAGGTTTTTCAAGAAACTCTAAAATAGTGAAACTCTTCCTTATGCAAAATCTTCAAAATATACCTAATGTAAACACTCTACTGACAGTTAATAACCAGTTCACCCTTAACCAAAGCAAAACCTAATTTTATGTGAAACATGCTGTGATTTCCCTCCCTGCACATCTTTCCTCCATTAGTTTACTTACTCCTCTCCTCTGAACAGTTGCTCCCAGTCCCTCGGCCTCTTCGCTTAGATCAAACTTTGCACTGGAGCTCTGCTCCCCTGGCAATCAAAACACATGAGCCTTTGACCTCTATTTGGCAATGCAAGCTGCTGTACAATATTTTAAACTGCTACAATGCCTCAGAACTGGCCACTTTGTGTTAGCACAGCATTTTCTATGCAGCTTTCTTTCCCACTTTTTGAGTGAAATGGGAACTCAGTATTGGAAGACGTAGCCCCTGTGTGACTCCATGGGTAAATCACAGAGGGTATTCATTTGTTTTTGAACATTTTAAATGAACAGTTTCTGTATCTTGTTGCTGGAACATAGTACTCAACCTCATTAATTTAACTTTTGTCCACTTTGTTTGTTGGGGAGACAAGGAAGAGAGGGAAGAATTTTTCAGCAGCTTATCCAGTAGAAAAGTTACAGTACCATTTTGCTCCCAGGGAGTTATTTTTTTACTCAATGGATGGCCAGTATGATTTTTCTCTTTTTCATCAGAACAGCACTGAGTCCTACCACATTTAATCATCACAGTCATATTATAAACTTTGGGATAACTTTGTAACTTCTAGAGAGCACAGCTGAGAGGCAGGTAAGACACCTTGCCTCCTTATTAGTTGCTCCAAGTTTAGTTTAACTAACAGAGAATTCCCCGGATGGTCAAATAAATACAGATGTCCATCTACTCTTTTCCTCCTTTTGTAGTGTTTTGGGTTTGTTCAGTTTTTTGTTTGGTTGGTTTTGTTTTTGTTTTGGGTTTTGTGGGGTTTTTTTTTTGTTTTGTTTTGTTTTGTTTTGTTTTTCTGTTTGTTTAGCTCAGAGACTGAAGCAGTAAATGTGGCAAAGCTCAAATTGTAATATCATGGGACAAAGCCAAGCTGTTATTGCCTCCAGAGTGCAAGGAAACATATCATGGTTTCCCACCTGCATCCAGATACTATTTCAGGAATAATATGTCACATTGAGAATACTTTAATTTTTAATCTAGCTTCTGGGTTCTGAGAGATCACAGCTCTCACGTGGGTGAGGTCCCTGATATGACTAAAACAATTAATTCACCAGCATTTGCTTTGCCAAAGTTTTACATATCTCTTAATTTATTTACAAGCCTCTGAAAAGTGTCTATAACCTTAAACACTTAGGCTCTCTGGAGAATGGTGAAAGAAAATTTAATAGGGAAGCACCATCTAAGGCTATTTGGCAGGGCTCTGTAGAACAGTCTACTGAGGTTATGTATTTTTCTCTGCTTAGTCTGTCTGTCATTTAATTTATTCCTGGCATTGAATAGACATTCAATACTGTAACAGTGCCTAGCTCTTCATAATAAATACAGGATCTCACAGTGCTGCCTGGCTTCGTGTCTTGCAAAATGGCAACACAGGGTCTGTGTGATGGACGGATGACTTCCACATCCAAGGTGTCAGTCTGCTCTGACACCCTTGCATCCAGGTCCCTTGTGATGTGGCAGCTCTGCAGAAGCTGTGCTATGTTTGCTGCTTGTGCAGGATTGATTTTTGGATAACACAGGCTCAAAATTTCTCTGTCAGCTCTGTTTTCTGCTCAGAAGGAAGACTGTCACATCCAGCTGCTGCTTTTATATAGTTTTTATTCTGCCAGAAGACGATGGGATCCACAGTGGGATCCTCTGAATGACCAGTAGCCTTTTGAAACATGTTAATCCTACCACTGTGAAGTTTTATTACATTTGAGTTTTGGATCTCTTGGCTAATTTTTTATATCACAGATACACCAGTAATATTTCTTGGATGCCCAGCTACCATATTTCTAAGAATAGGCTAAAACTTGTGCACAAGAAAGAAAAGTACATTGTTTTCTTAACTCTTAAGTTCTGAAATGAAGAAAACAATAGATTTCACAATTCAACTGCACCTTCCAATTTCAGGCACAAGCAGTCTAGTTTGCTCTGATATTTCTTTCTTACAGTGTTCTTATTTCCTCCTTAGTTCTAAGAAATGAACAGTGTTATGTGGCACATGTAGTGGTCTCCTTAGAGGCCTTTTTGCTGGTTCTTTTTTCTTTTTGACAGCTTTCTCCTCTCAAGGTTAACTGACCTTCTTTCTTTCTTCCTTCAGTGTTTCAGAGAAGCATTTTCAGCTGGGTCCTCTATGTCTTTGCATACTCAGTGACATACAATTTTTAGATCTATACTCATGTTCCAAAAAAAGCTTCTTAGAATATACCAGATCCTGTTAGCATTTGTCTTAACTGTCCATAGTGAAAGCAGGAAAGGTTTCTGAAAAACTTAAGGAGAGTCACTGATAATATGGTGGAGACAATAGTGGCTAGCACTGAAAGCTGTGACTACCATTACTCCACAGTCATTTGTTCCTGTCATTGATGGAATGAATATCAAAAATTTATCATGTAACTCGAGACTAATTTCCTTGAGGACTGTGACTGTTATGTCCACTTCACTTCTGCGGTGACAATTATTTCAATAGCGACTGGAGAGTATTTTATCTCTTCACACATTTATGGACTGTGATGAGCTTGAATAAATATGGATGTTCCCTTCCTATTAACTTCTGAATTAACTTCTGAAATCAAGCAATAGATGGTAAAAAACAAGATGTTCTAGGTGTATTTTTCTTCACAGTTTTTTTCTTCTCATTTGAGTGCAATACTATCCTTCCACTAGAATAATTTTCTTATAGTTTCTTAGCAGAGTATAATACGTAGATTAGAGACATTCTTGTCAGCACCCCAGTACTCTACTATATTTATCTTGAAAAAACACACATGAGGTCAGGAAATGCCTACTATATCCTTGACAGATGCAGAACTAAGACACAGAGAGACAAAATGCTTTTTCTCAGGTTATGGGGCATGTCTGCATCAGAGTGGGGCACAGACCCCTAGATTAATGCCCTTACCAGTGAAATTACTTTCCTTCCTCTCAGCTAGTCATTTGAACAGACAATAAATCCTTGTTTGCTTCTAAGAATACATTGAGGACATAAAAGATTTCCATTTTCACTCACATTGATGAAAACTAGCATGGACTTGGGTCTCAAGATGCAGTATTTCAGTAGGAAAAGTTCAGAAAGGCAGTGAGCACCACTGCAAGAGCCAGTACATGGTCATGGTGTGCCTACCAGCTTCTTTACAGAGAATGCAATAAGAAGGGCTTTTTTTATACCTTGATAGGTCAAAACCAAACTATTTTGCCCATGGACACCTACAGAATTCAAGATGAAGCTAAATTCAGTTCAATAAAATACGAAGAAAAGGGGAAAGTAGAAATGGCATATTGTGGAAAACACTGAAATCTGTCATTTCTGTTACAGCTGACATCTGTTGTTAAAGAGCCTTGACAAATCATGTTACATATTGAAAAAAAGTAATACTTGTGTTCTCCTGTGACATCAGCTGAAAATGAGGGAAATATTGGACTTTGCATGTAGTCTGCAAGTACATTTAGTGTGAAGGATTTTCTTTAGTTACTTAAAATTTTATTTAGAAAAAACAAAAGGCATCTTAGTGTAGATCAGCAACTGCTTGGGTTTTTCAGTACGGTTTTGGGTTTTAGTGCATTCTTTAGATAGACTAGGAGAGGAATATGGTATTATAATGACCTGTCCAAAAATTAAATTCTATACCACTAAAAATAGGTATCCTGCTTTTCAAAAACCACAAGTATAATTTTTATTTATATTTCATCACTAGGAAAATGAAAAAAGGTCTAGGTTTTAAATTCTAATTATTTCTATCCAACCCACCACATATAATTATAATTTATATCTTACTTGTGATGAAAAGGGAATTTTGCTTTTGATTTCAGAACTTTGTCCAGTCAGTTAACAATAATAAAAAAGCTGTGAGGTTAAAGATGAATTTACAATTACTTATTCAATGTATACCTTCTTCCCTTATTTTTTTACTGCCAAAATAACAGAATAGCTATGTGGGAGGGAGCTATGTGTGTCGGGGGGAAGAAGCAAAAAAAACAAAAATTAAAATCTCTAATAGGAAGAGAGACCTTAGCTCTAGCTACTTGCATTCTTTCTTACATTCTCAGTAGCAGGCTCTTTTAGTTAGTTTACCTCAATATATGCATTGGAATGTGGTTTTCAGAGGGTGGATTTCTACTCAGTGATGGGGCTGATTTCAGTACCTGCTGTGTAGCCCCAGTAACAGTGGCATATCCTGACATGGGTGGGAAAAAGCCTCCATAAAACCATTGGTAAGATCAGAAATGAGTAACACTTCTAAGTCCTTTTCTCTCCTGCTCCACAGAGACGCAGAGAGCAGAGCATGTCACTGCACACCCTTAAAGAGCATTTACATTCAGGCCAAGTCCAAGAACTGGCATCATCTAAACATCAACAATCCACTTCCTGCTGTTTGGTGTTGCAGCATTTGGCACAATACAGGATCAGAGTGAACCAGATCTGTTTCTATTTTAAGATGCACACTGCTATACACTAAGCCTTACTTGGTCCAAGGTGGAAGGACAAAGTAAAAAATTTCTAGCTTTACAACAGCTTTCACATGGCTGCTGAATCAGATTTAGTACCCAACATCCCTCTTGTCTTTAATCTACTGCAGGTACAAGCAGAGCTAACTGATCCATCACTTTCTGAGTCGTGAGTGGTTTTTGGCTGGCATAGCTTGTGCTTGGGTCAATGTTTCCTTGTGAGTGGTGATACCGAGCTCATGGGCGGGGAGATGCTGAAGGCAATGGTCTGATGCTGACATTTAATAATGAGCTGTCGTTCACAGGTGAAGGAAGAACACCTAGTTAGATGATCTGGAACTCAAAGCATCCTGTTAACATTGGTGGCTGGGGTATTCTTATTTCCATCTTTTTTGCAAAGAAAATGGGTCATCTCCTGTTCCTACTGTCATCAGTGCTTTGTCCTGTTACGGTCAAAGGTGCCTCCTTGTGTTTTCACTGGTTAGCAACTTTGCTCCCATTTTGCTCATAGTAATCTTCAATAACCATAACTACTAGGATCTGTTTTTAAAAAGGTGTGCTCTCATTTATGACATAAGTATACATCCACAGGCAGCTGAGGGTAAGTAGATCTGCAAGTACAGCTATTCTGGAGGCAAGCATCATGAGTAAGCTGAGAATGTTGAAATCTTTCTGATACCAACATAATCAACAACACCTCAAAAAGAGAAAATGGAAACATTTTGCACACTCTATTTTGGGAAATCTCTCCTTTCCCTTTCCCTCCCTCCATGCTCACACAAGGTTTATTTTTAAATCTGCAGGCACAGTAGTGCAATTTTCATCACTATGATTGTCAGTGGCTGTGGAGTGGCAATTTACATTACACTATTATTTTTGTGGAAAGCGAACTCAATTCTTCTTTATGAAGAACTCGCTCCATTAGCAAGCTCAAATTTAATATCATCCTTGTCTATGTTAACTAATGTGTTTAAGATATAATGCAATTTTGTTGCAGTGCAACCTATGCAAAATTGGCTAATTTACAACCATTTGTATTCAAAAGCATGTTGGTACTAAAGAAAGAAAGATACTTCATCACAAATACTTCATGAGACACAAACATTAATAACATTTACATTTGGAGGGGTTTTTTTGCTCTTGTTGCTAGTACCACAGTCTCTTTCCAAGCATATTAGCCTTGTTCTGTGCACACACAAGAAATTAATTACAATATCCCAATATTTGTGGTGATTTTTCACTTCAGAAGACGTAAATCCTTACTGAAGCTGCCAAAATAATTTCCTCTAATTATGTTTGAATAGATAGCAATGGTTCGTTTTATGCTTCCAGTAAAGCTACCTCCAGCATCCTCTAGGGAGCACACACAGCTCCCAAGGACCGGATCAGGAACTAAAACTCCCATTTTCAGTGCTCTTTGCTGTAACTGAGTAATGTTTCTGACATAATCTGAGATAGGTGGTACAAATAACACCACTTCAAATTCTGAACTGCCATCATTAGCTTTGGAATAAGTTCACAGCATCATATCCTGGATCCATAAATTACAGATATGATAGAGGCATTATCTTTCAACTGCAAACACCATATTTATAGAGTATTTTAAGTACTGCCTTTTACAGCAAATCTCAGAAACAAGCTGTATGCAAAGATTCAAGGAGAGCTGTGTCTTCCCTGGTAATTTTGTCTTCTCTACTTTTTACCATAAAGCCTAATAAGGTAAACACAACTCTGCTACAGCCTTGAGAAGAAAAAGGGATTCTGACCACTGAGGCCAGCCCTATGTGATCCACCCTAACAGTCAAAGGATATGACCATGGATACTTGATCCGTGGCAACTGGGGAAAGAAAGAAACTGCCTTTGAGTCAAAAATTCAGAGCCAGATTTAAAGCTAACTTCAGAGGGATCTGGGATAAAAAGCAAATCTGTTGTGAATAAGGAACCACTGATGTTGAGCAGAACCTTTCCTGATAAGCAAGTGGATGAGAAGCCAAGAAAGCTTTCTGACCCACGCACCACTCCCAAGCTGTAAGGAAAGTGTCCTTGCTGAAGTTTGTTTGTAACATTTCCTATTCAACCAGGTGCTGCCCTGTTAATGATCACCAGCACTGGAACATTGGTATCCAGCGCATCGGTGCCACCAGATGAACGTCAGCCAGAGGAAAGCAGTCAGTGCCAAGCTCCTCTCAGGCACCATCACTGTCACAGCGACAGAACAAAACTGAATGGATCAGCCTGATGTAACACTGTGTAAAGAAATTACCTGTGTTGTTCCAACAATACTGATCTTGCCTCAGATACAAATATTTTATTCTGATAAGAAAGTGGGGGTGGATGGGAAGTGTGGAGAAGGTATTTTTTTTTAAATAAGTAAACGTAAGGAGAGTAAAGATGATGAGAAATTCCTCCAATGAAGATTTGTTTGATGTAGGAGTATGGTGCTCTTCTACTGAGATAAAAGTAAGATAATCAGCCGGGAAATATGTATGTGAAAAATGTATGAAGATCTTACATTAAATTAGTGAACTACACCAAAGTGGAGAAGCAACTAAGGAAACAACTCTTGGACACCATCAAAGTCAGTCAGGAGCCTCTGAATCAAGACCAAAAGGACAGAGATTACCATTGCCTTCAGAATTTATCCTGCCATCAAAGGAAGACATCCTCTGGTTCACTTTTAAGGGAAACCTACTTCAGTGATTTGCATTTTGTCTTGCTTCTCTTGTTCCTTTAAAGTAACATTTAAAATAACATCTACTATGAAGAATGAAGCAGGAAGTCCTGACTGACACTTTTGAACAGGTTTTCCAATTGGAAAAACTGGGCTTGGTTCTCATTTACACTGATGGCCCAGCAATAGAAAGGGGCCATCACCTTGGTTTAATGTAGATTTGCAGTCACTTTCATCCTCTGCTTTCAACGGGGAGAAAATGCTCTGAGTGAATGGTAGGAGTCTCCATATGCTTTAGGTCAGCATGTTACAGTGACTGGTTCTTGGATTGCCACTAAAATGCAAAAAAAAAATCCCAAGTAAAAAAAAAATAATTAAAACCATACGTGCCTCAATTTCCAGATGTGTACACAAGAAGATAAAACACACCTTGAAAATGAAGGAGATGATTAACTTGAAAACTTGACTTAAACACAAAAAGCTCTATCTACTTTTTGTTGGTTTAAATTGTAGCAATGCAGAACAGACATTTTCTGGAACTGTTTCTTTTTTAAGGCTACATTAAAAAAATAAAGATTGTTGAGATAAAATGTTTGCCATGCTCTTGCTGTAGACACAAAATCCTGAGATTTAGGAACAACAGGGTAAAAACAAGGGGCACTGAAAGGGGATGTGTGCATGCTTATGTAAAATGACTTAAGTCATTCTATTTTCATTAAGAAAATTAAACACTGAATATGTGTGTAATATGGCTTTGTAGAATCCTCTGTATAGAGCAGCACTATAACTTTCAACCCAGAAAAGAGCTCTTCCTTCCCAGTTTGCCAGTAATCCCTAGGCAATGCTACCAATCATTTTTGTCACTGAATAATGATAAATCCTTGTAACCAAGAAGGTACCAAAGATGTATCATGGGCCACCACTATGAGAACACATGCCACATCACTTGCCTCTCTTTCCCGTGTCTGCATGATGTAGATCAAGTCTATAGTTAGAGCTTGCTATTTTGCAACATAGTGTCTGAAACCAATGAAAAGTTTGGCACTTTTCACGTGTTATGCAGATATATTTCCCCTGTTACTACATTCTACACCACACATTAGGTGTTAGAATGCACAGTACATTGCAGGCAAGATGGGTGTTTTTTCTACAAAAATAAAAACTGTGAAATGGAGACACTTGTTTTTTTAATGATATAGAATAAAGCATATTTTTGGATCATCCAGAAAATCTATGTGACTTCCTTAAAAATAAAAAAGCAACAGGTTCTGCCTTCTTTTTCTACTCATGCTATAACGATTAAAATTTCTCAAAGCATATGGTGAGAATCAGAATTATCCCTTTTCCACCTACTGCTCACAATTTCTTGCCTACTGATTTCAGCACCTAATCTATAGTGCTAAAACCAATTAGTGATACATCAAAGGTTTTTGCAGTTGTAAATTTTGGACTACTACAGAACATTAGCACATGAGCAACTCATTATCAGCACAGATATATGTGATCTTTGATCCATGTGATAAAAGATACTTTCAAAATATGTTTTCTTTGGCAACTTTATAATCTCCTAATTGAGGGAAAAAAGCTAATTACGTAGTCCTTCACAAGGCTGGAATCTGCTGTAATAAGGACTGTACACAAAAACCAAGTTGTAAACGAGAAAGGATAGTTTCACATTTTTTCTTTTCTTCAGAAATTTTTGCTTTCTAAAGTTTTAGAAAGTTATTTTTCATAGATCATATGCTCCAAAGAATGATTTGAGGTTTCAAGAAGTTTGCTGGATTAATAATGTGAACAAAGCTTCAGTCCCACAGATGTGTTTAACTTTTATCACAAAGCAGCCCCACCAAAGTTAGTGAAACTAAGTCATGTCAACTAATACCAGGCATCAAAGCATAAATTAGTAAATCCCATGTTCTCCTGTTGGCTGGTGGCCCAGTATGCCTCTCTTTATTTCATGAAGTATGTGGAACTAAAGCAAATGATGAAATTGATGGTGAAGCAGCACATTGTATGCTTTACTGTTCAGACATCTTGATAGGCTACTCATTTTCTCCAGCCATTCCCCATCCCTCCACAAATTCCTCGTGTAGTCAGGTATAAAAATAACAAATGGAACAGTGCCATTTGGTATTAGATCACCAGGAACACTTATTTATAGTCTTTTTCTTCCCTAGAGAGGTATTTTTTCATCCTTTAGAACCTGTGTCCAAGCTTGGCGTGTATCAGCCTGGGTTACCTTTGACGGTGCATCAGGAGAGAAAGAAAAATTGCTTGGAGCTGACTGAAATGTGATAGACTGGACATGTTTAGTGTGATTTGTTGCAATCACACTCCAAAGTGATCTGGTAGAAAAAAAGAAGGTGAAAAGAGAGGAAAGGTGAGAAGGGAGAGGAGAGGCCAAGAAAAAGCAGAGAGGAAGGGACAGAGGGAAGAAAGGGAGAGAGGGAGGAAAGGAAGGAAGAAAGAAAGGGAGGAAGAAAAAGGAGGGACGGAGAAAAGGAAGGGAGGAGGAAACGAGGGGAGAGAGAATCCTTCCTCCTGCCCATAAAATCCCTTAGTGTCAGACCAAGCTGCTTAGATTGGACACCGAGATGTTTTAATTTCACAGAATCACAGATTCACATAGGAATTTCCTGCATAAGTAAATGAAGTAACTAATTGAGGGGAGACATGAAGGCAGTGACCCCGGATGCTGTGCACAATCCGAATTGTTTGTTGTGTGGCCCACAAGACTTATATAGTATGCTTATATCTATTGATTGATCTACAATTTACACCTCAAAGTGCTCTTTCTACTAACTTAAAACCTTATCTACCTGTTTCTACCAGACGCACCTAGTACCAGGACATAACATCATCCAGATGGCAAATTTCTTAAGTTATTTACAGCTCCTTGCTCTTCTTCAGGGTCAGTGAGTGCCAGGGAATTCGCAGCACTCCTCTATCCCACGCAGGCCTTCCCCTCTGCTGTTCTCCTACAACTAATCTCCAGTGATTCAGAGAAAGAAACAGAAGCTCTTTGCTACAGCTCTAACACTTTGCTATGAGAATGACAAAAATTTATTCAAGATTTTTTCACTCTTGAGAAAATTTTTCTAATCACCATTTGCAGGAGATGGCTCCCTACATTGTAGTTTCCTTGTGGTTTAGGGGGGGATTCTCATTTTTGTAGTGTTTATTTTACTGATGAAGGGAAGACACCAGAAAAAAAAACAAAAAAAACACCCATATGTAATGAAGTTATTTCTTAACTTGTGCTCAGATCAGGTTATTTACCTTTTTCAGTATTTAAACTATAAAGCTGCTCTTGAAAGAAGCCTTTGGGGCATCATCCCCCAAATTGGGGTATTCCACAACCCCTTTTCCTAACTGCATCTTCCACACTTACCCTGATTAGCAGCACAGGATGATTTTCACACTGCCTAATTTATTTACTAAGGTTCTTCATGTCTCATTAATGTCTAGAAAATACACTCCCTGATAGAATCACATTTTGAATATCACTGGTACATAACTGATGATGATGGTAGGTGAGTCCATAGTGAGATTTTTTTTCTGAATTGCTTCTCCAGATTTATTGAAACCTTCTAATATGACTACTGAAATAACTACATCAAAACACAATTAAATAATCTGATCTCCTTATTCATCTCTCCTGCTGAATGGCACAGAATAAATCTAATTCAAAAATTCTTTCTCTGGTTCAGTGTCAGACACACAGATTTATATATTCCTCCTCCCTTTTCAAGTCACCCACTTCCCCTAAATTTCATTTTCTCTCCATGCAATAAAGAATGAAATAACATTGATTTGTTTTTTATTTCATCCTTCTTTTTTTCCTAGTGTGCCTCTCTGACATGACAGTGAATAACATCATTAGCCCAGAAAAAAAATTACCTAGCATGTCCATATTGATTCATCTAATTATATCTTTTTTCTCAAAACAAAGTTGTTTGCTTGGGTGTGACTGGCAGTGGAGGGACCTCCTACTTCTTACACACTGGTCATTGCTGCAGCTCACTTGGGGACCTTTTGGGAAGAGCTGACACAATACAGCAGCTGGTACTTATGCTGAAAAATATTATTTGACTTCATTGTGACCAATAGTTCAATAGAACTATGTTGCTGCAAGATGAATTCCTTGCCATCAAAACAAACCAAAGCAGGATCTTGGAGTCCCAAAATTATTTATAAATTGAATTTTTTATCTATTTTCTAAAAATCTGGTTCACATATTCAGTTTTTGTTTGATCAATCTTAAAGGAGGAGGAGAGAGAGAAATCCAAAGACATGAACCACTCATGACTGCTGTAAAGAGGCAGTGTTTAACCAAATAACAAAGTTAAATAAAGCATAGATGCACTATTTGTTTTCAAAATGATAGCTTGCAAACTCAGCAAGTGTCCAAACTTGCCTTGTGTCCTTCCTTGAGAAACAGAATTAAAATGGGGTAACACACACACATATATATATGCATATACACACAACTATATATACATCCAACTATAAGAATTTCCTTATTGCAAAACATATTCTATAAATATTTTTTGACTCTGGCTAAACACAAAACTTTCACATTTTTAAAGGACTCTGATGTTATATGCTATACTGCTTTACTTCTAACATATTTGTAACATAGTAACACTTTCCTTCTAATCAGATATACTTATTTGTATATTCCCTCCTCTAAAAGATTGCCTCTTTTTATTTGTTTGGTTTTTGTATGCTTAAAATTCTCTTTAGTTAGATCTTACACACTAATTTGTCTGCTTGAATGACATAAATGGTGTAGGTACATCTTAGATATTAATTAGTTTTTATTAAATTAATGGGGAAAAGGCAGAATATATTTAAAATATAAGCATGACAAATCTCGAATCTGGGCAGTTACAAGTAAATGATAACTTTGAACTCAGTAACAAAGATAAAACCCTGAAGTTTTGTTACACTGGAAGGAGATCAAGTGTTGTGCAAAAGCTGAAGAATAAATGAGCCAAGTTTACTACTCCAGCAAGCAATGCATTTGTATATATATCTTGTCTATAACAACAGATCTGTTCATTTTCATACAGAATACTGTAGCCCACTTTTTAAAAAACTACAGCCTTCTGCTCTGCCACATTTTCATCAGATGAACCAGCCTTTTTCTATGGCTTTTCTTTATTTTTTTAATCAGGTGCAGCTGAGCCCATTTAAACTCAATCACTTTTGCAGGAAAATCTAGCAATGCCCCTTGTTTCTTCTCATCTAGGAAGACTCTTTGACCCTAGAATTGGAGAGCCCATCTGGAATACATGCTGGGGTTTAATCTTGAGTCCACCTGCCCTCTGTATCCCTCTGGTTCATCAGGTACCATGGGGCAGAGCCAGGCTTGCAGTGGTGTCACCTGGAGAGTGTGTTCCCAGGGGCATCAAAGAACAGACACCCTCCTATCCCCCCCCAAACTGGGATCTGAACTCACTTGACCTCATTCCCCTCTTGTGCAGATTAAACACTGGTGTCATTCCCCTGCCTTGGAGAAGTTATTTCTGATTTCCCCTGATGCAAGGGAGACATCAGTCCCTATGCTACCTGTGGCAAGGGCAATTTATTATAGTGGACATTTCAATCCCTTCGCCCTCAGCAACATTTCTCAGCATTTTCAGGGTACCCTGAAAATCTGATGCAGCTAGGCTTTCCACCAGCATATATAAGCTTTACTTAACAGAGATAAACAAAACAGTTACAGACAGGAAAAAAAAATTATACGTATTCGCATCTTTCCCTGATCCCAAATTAGCTGTTACTTAAAATTCTTCAATGAGTGGTTTTGGTAAATATACCAGCCTGTAGCTTGCTGAAGAATAAGTTGTTCTATTTTTTGGTGTTGTTTTTACTCACAATTTGCCACCCAGGTGGTAGGTTGCCCCCATGGTTGTCTTTCTACCCAAGACTCCCTGACTTGCAGTGAGGTTTTCATCTCATCACAGAGGAGTGTTGCCACCCATATTTACATACACACATTTTCATAGAATCATAGAATGGTTTGGGTTGGAAGGAAGCTCAAATGTCACCAAGATCCAACCCCCCTGTATGGGCAGGGACACCTTCCATTAGGCCAGGCTGCACAGAGCTTTACCCAATGTGGCCTTAAACACATTCAGGGAAGAAGCATCAACAACCTCCCTAGACAGCCTATTCCAGTATTTTACTGCCCTCATGGTGAAGTATTTTTTCCTAATATCTAAGTTTAATCTCCCCTCTTCCAGTTTAAAGCCATTACCCCTTGTCCTGTCACTGCATGTCCTTGTAAGCAGTCCCACCTCAGCTTTCCTGAAGCCCCTTCAGGTACTGGAAGGCCACTATGAGGTTTTCCCAGAGCCTTCTCATCTCCAGGATGAATAGCCCTAACTCTTTCATCCTGTCTTCCTAGGAGAGGTACTCCAGCCCTTTGATAGTCTTTGTGGCCCTTCTCTGGACCTTCTCCAAGAGGTCTGTATCTTTCCTGTGCTGAGGGCTCCAAGACTGTCCACATTATTCCAAGTGGGGCCTCACAAGAGCAGAGTAGAGGGGCAAAGACTTGGGACATGCAGACATTGATCCTGCTGCCTCTCACAAGCGAAGCAAGCACTCTACAATTTGAGTTAATTTGCACTTTATCCCAAGCCCAGATGGGACCCAGAAACCACTCAAACTGCTCAACCTTGGCCTTTCTGTTCAGGTACTGGCCAGCCTCTGTCTTATCTTTGTTTCTCAGCAAGGTTATTTGCTTTGATCACCACTTCCACTCCATGGAGTGGCAACCTCCACTTCTCTCTCAGAGACATCTACACACCTGTAGTCCCTGTCTCCTTGCCTCAAAGTCTAGCAAAACTTTCAATCCTTAGGTGATTTCTGCTTTCTCAAAATCCCTGCATCCATTGGGCCTGTATCCTTTTTCTCTCCAAGTCCTTCAAACCATATAGTGAAAATCTCCCTCCTAGAAAACCTAAATTCATGTTTCTTTCCTGCTTTTCCACATTAGCTGTGAGTGCACTACCTTGTTCTACTGTGGTGGACATCTGATGGATATCTTCTTGCCTTGAGGAGTCCCAGACTGTGTGAAAAGAATAGCCTCTCTTCTCAGTCCTGATACTAGTCCTTACCAGATGGGGTCTGCAAATCAAAACTGAGTTGCAGGTTTTTTTAAACTTGATTGGAAAAGAACAGATTTTTGATACAATGGCAAAAGCTCTCAAGAATAACAAATTTCTTGCAATGAAAGCACCCAAGGTCTAATGTTATGCAAAAAGAAAATACACAGGATTTTAATGAGGAAAAATGATCCCCTTTTAATTGCCTTGTTTTTAGAAAGTCTAATCTATCTGGCCTATTATTTCTCATTAGATAAGCCAACTTAACAAGAGAAAATTCAAGTGTTTCTCCAGAAATGTAGATATGCATTGACATATAGGTGTGCATATACAATGTTCAGTGAGCAGGTGCTTTTTGTACAATATTTCTGATGTCTGGGCTCTACTTTGTCATCCCCCTTTCTGTATGTTTTCCTCCACTACATTGTTTTTACTTTGCTGTTTTCTTCACGTCATTCCCAGTCAGCTTCTTTCATGATGCTAGTGAAAGTCTATCAGTCTATCAGTCCTATCAGGTGCCCTCTCTTTCTGCTTGCAAACTGCTCCTTATCTTTTAATGTTCTACTCTCTAGAGGCTTCTATAGCTCCTGTGTTTGCAGCCTCCTCCCCAGTACACAAATAACAAGAACATGCTGGAGAGAGTCCAATAAAGAGCCACAAAGATGGTTAGGGGACTGAAGCATTTCTCCTATGAGGAAAAGGCTGAGAGAGGTGGGACTGTTCAGCCTGGAGAAAAGAAAGCTCAGGGATCCTGTCAATGTATACTTGAAGGGAGGGTGCAAAGAGAATGGATACAGGATCCGTTCAGTGGTGCCCAGTGACAAGAATAGAGGCAATGGGCATGACCTGAAACACAGGATGTTCCCTCTGAACATCAGAAAACACTTCTTTGTTGTCAGGGTGAGCAAGAACTAGCCCAGGTTGGCCAGAGAGGTTACGAAGTCTCAGTCCTTGAAGATATTCATAAACCACCTGGACATGGTCCAGGGCAACCTTCTGTAGGTGGATCTGCTTGAGCAGGGGGTCGCATCACATGAACTCCAGAGGTCCCAACCAGTTTCATTCATCTGTGATTTCGTATGCCTCGGGCTTAGTAGCAGGATTACTAATATCTTATTCTGAAACTTTTATCTTGAACCCCTATCATATTGTTTTTTGAATCTTCAGACAATTACTGTAAATGAGTACAGTCTTCTCTTTCCTTGCTTCAAATCTCTTTGATTAGTAAAGACTATCTAGACAATTTGTTTTCCTTGTCCAAATAGCATCAAAAGAACACAATTTGCTTATTTTTCTTCCCTGAAATTCACAGAGCTGATCTCTGGAGAGGTAATTGAAACCCGTGAGAGTGGCACTTGGAGAGCCACTGAAACAAAGCCACTGAGCTTTGTTTCTGACAAAGCTTCTGAAAAGCAAACCCAAAGATTAAAAAAGACTTTGGCAACTTGAGAGCCAAACTAGCTGACAGGCCATGTAGAAAAATAAAAATATTCCTATTCTTAATAATCATTGTTAATAATCTTAATAATCATCTTAATAATCATCCATGGAAGGAACACACATTCTTTTTCATTTTTTATTTCATTCATCATTTTGCATCATTTCTGGATGAGGCAACAGGTTGTCATGAAAATTGTCACAAGACCGAGCTTTAACACAAGATATTAGAAATCCTCAGATTTCTAGAGGAAACTAATTCTAGAGAACTAGAATTAGTTCTATCCTTAGAACTGAGTTGTCAAAACAGACAGACCACAGTAAATCCCTTAAGCCATGCTGGAACAGACAAACACAAACAGACAGCAGTGCATGAGGCTCACAGAGGTTCTGAAATTGCACGTCAGATCTTACAGCCTTAGCAAGAGGTGCCCAGCAATGCATCTTCTCACTTTGAAACAGATATTTGTCCCTCGGCTACTATGGATCCATGAGGCTACTTAGGAGTAGCACCATAAATAAAAATTTTAAGCACAATTTAGCACAAAATGTGTTAAACATGTAAACATAAAGGAGATAAAATACTTTTTAAAATACTGTGCATATCTTTTTATCAGTCCTATGACTTTATTCTGGGAAAATTTACATAATTCTTTGGTATTGCAAATTTTAGGATACTGTTTTTCTTAAAAAAAATATTCTACTCTATTATAGAATTCTACTCTATTATAGAATTATATTTCTATTCTATTATAGAATTTAAGACTACTGACTTTTACAAACATATATGCACATAAGCATATGGAAATCATCTGTCTAAACAGGAACTTTTGAATTTCATGGCATTTGGATAATATGCCTTGCCCATCTTTAAACTTCTTCAATAATGAAAATGTCAGAGAACTTCCTGAAACAAAACCAATGCTTCTATCAGTCAGAATTTGAAAGTGCAATGAAAATCTACAGTAATTATTATCACTGACTTCTTCATATCCCAGCATCCAGAGCAGTGTTTGGGAAACCTGGCACTCATGTGAGGCTATGCAGGTGCTTGAGTCAACCCAGACCCAGTCCTGAAATACAGTATCAGTTGGCAGCTGTCTGGGCTGTGTTCAGCATGGAAAGGCACATCATGGAGAAGGAAAGATCTTGGCAAGAGACTAAATCCTGAGATAAGAAGGCGTGAGAAGTACCAAGAGAAAGAGAATGAAAGGAGCTGAAAGGTAGTGTAAAAATGAAACTTGTTTTAATGAAGGGCCATTCAGGTAGCTCCAGTGACAGCAGTTCAACAGTTCATGGAACCACACAAATTTCTCTGCAAATGCCCCCTGCTGGTACAGCTGCTGACAGCTGGTTCCTGTGATTCCAAGGCCATTCCTGTCTCAGGAGGGAGAAAAGCAGGACAGAAGGTAGCAAAAGTCTAAAAGCCACCTCTGCTGCTCCCTGCATCACTCAGTAGATAGGAGGACAGTGCTGGCAATGGCTGATTCCAAAAGATACTTTCCACCTCCAAGCAATAACTGTGGCCCCACATCCTTAGCCAAACACGGGACTCCCTTGTGAGTAGACACCAGATGCAGAAACACCAGGTTTCAAGATATTTGATTCTACGCAGCAGAGAAATAAAATTTATTTTCTCAGTATTCTGCTGCCCTCACCAGCTACCATCTTCAGACTGACAGCCAGAGCCAGGCCTGCCACAGGCTTGCTGATGGGTACAAACATTTGTATGCTTATTTAGAGTGCTGCTTACTCAGCTTTGGCTTATGCTACCAGATACACATTGTTTACTTCCAAGATGAGGTTAGGATATTGTGAGGAACCTGGACAAAATATGAAGAGGTGCTTTCATAGTCTTTATGATAGTCTACTTTATGCTCTGCATTAATTACCTACTATTTCAGAGCGCCCAGACATACTGGCTCTGTGTTTGCTCTACCTTTTGTAAGTACATGAGGAATCTTGGTTCAGGGTGGAGTATTTAATAACCCTACATCTGAGGTATATTGTCATAAAACACGAACAAGTCTGTAGAAGATGTTCCTGCAACAGCAGGGTGCTTTCAAATGTAACTGACCTCATGACCGAACACTGTTTTGAAGTCTTCCAGTTGCATTTTATTTTCAGAGATCAAATGGTGCAACTTCAGAACAAATAGAGTCTTTGAAAAGCAGTTCAGCAACAAGAGCCAATTGCATGTGATGTTCCAATGAAACAAAACAAGAAATGAAAAAAGTCAGCTCATAACTGTTATATAAATCTTGCCATGATGCTGCTAGAAATCTCTTCCTACCTGCTTTATGTTCCCAGTGCCATTAATTGCTCCCACCTTAGGAATCTGTGTTTGTCACTAATAGTTGGGATGTGGGATGCACATGCTACAGTGTGGTTTATCCTGCATTCTGAATGGAAATGAGCTTCATTCATAATTGACTGAAAAGCATTTTTGAATGAAAATTTTAAAAATAAACGTAAACATTCAGAATTCACTACCTGTTTTTGTAATTTGATGATGGGCTTCCTACCCTTCAAAGCCTGTGTTGCATTGTGTCAATAAATCAGTTTCTTAAACATTAGCAACATGATGTAAAGCAATTCATTCAGTCAATTAGCATTGCTTTCCACTTTAGTTTAGGACTAGTGTCAAACCAAGAGGGAAAGCCCTTTACACAGAGAAGTTTATAAAGAACAAGCAAGTACTGCTCTGAGGTGAATGCAGAAACTGACATCTGGGGGGGGGTCATAAGAAATTAATAAAAACCCATACAGGCACCAAACTTGCCATCGCTTTCGTACTATCTGTATTAGAAAAGACTTGCCCAGATAAATTTATCCATTTTTTTTCACAAGACAAAAGAAGAAATACACAAATGCAGTTACAACAACCCAGAGAATAATCCAACTGACAAATACTGCAAGTGTCACAGAAGTGTCACAAACAGGCATTATATCTCAAACATCAGAATGTGATGAATACCACAGATATAACACTTTTTTAATTACATTTTTTTCATATTTCTGGATAGAAAAAAACCTGATGAAGCAGAGGAATGAAGAGAGGGAAATAACATCAAAAATATCAGGGACGTGAAATGAAAAAAATGTGAAAGACAAAAGGTTTGAAAGAGAAATCTGGAAGATCTTCCAAAAGAAGAGACATAAGAACCCTCACTCATCAGGAACTGATTGGGCTGCATGGTTTCATTAAATATCTACGATACCAGCTTTTGTAGAGGAGAGCACAGGAACAAGTAGAGAGTAACTAATTTCATTTGAGAATAATAAATTTGTTGAAGATTAGGTTTCAGTTCCCCTGAAATTATTCACAAATTATAATCAAATCCAGTTAATGCTTGGGTAATAATTTGAAAGGGTACAGCAAAGCAGAGTCCCTGTGCTGGCAGTGTGCTGCCCCTTTTCACCCTAAGCAGTCAGGGGTTAGGGACACACCCCCGGGACAGGACAAGACACCCTCTCCTAATACCACTGACCACACATGTTGTTTACATGCAGAAGTATCCTACCTACCAGGTTAGAAGGCTTTTGAGGTGACAACACTCTCAGTTATTCCTAATGAAGTTCAATGAACAATAATTCAGTTATTATTATACTAGAAGGCTGTTGGGACCATTGCAGGCTGGAGATACCTGGTTTCTAGTCCCACCTCTGCTGAACACTGATCCTGATGGAAGCAGAAACCAATACACATCAGCTTCAACAACCAGTGACTACAGACACCCTGCATGCCCCAAGGCCTGTCCCCTGTGCATTGTTTTCACCCTAGGAACCTGACCAACACATGCTGTGCTCTGCTGGTGCATTTGCCTGTCTTTTCTTCTACAGGAAACCAAGGTACACCAGGCTGTGAAGTAGTGTCCTGTGGGGTCTCAGCCCAACAAGGAAAATGAAACACGCTGAGCACAACATTCCATGGTATGGGAGATATCCTTTTAGTCAGTTGGGATCAAATGTCTCTGTTATATTCCCCTCCCAACTTCTTGCACACCCCCAGCCAGCAAGCTGGTGTGGGATGCAAAGGCTCTGACTCTATGCAAGATCTTCTCAGCAAGAAGTAAAACATCCCTGTGTTACCAACACAGTTCCCAGCATAAATCCAACCACATCCCCCTTCCAGCTACTATGGAGAACTCTATCCCAGCCCAGACCTGTACAGTGCTTAATACACAGCAGAGGGGTAAATTTCATTCTAGATTTATTGCAAAAAATCCAATCCTAGCTGAATGTATTTTATTATTTTTAGGGAACAGTATTTCACACGTAGCAAAGGAACATCCTAAATTGCTGAAGCGGAAAAATCCACAAAAACATCCTTTTCTAGGCTAAGTATGACTCTGGACTGCAGTGGGGTGTGTTATATCTGGGGTAGGTACAGGGAATGCCCAGGTCTGGGAGCTCTTGTAACTTCATGCTTACCTGATTATACTCTGCCTCTTCCCTGCCCTTTTTATTGCTCAACACGGGAGATGAACCTGTGCTGTGAAGCAAAGGAGACTGCTGGCTACAGGACCCTGCCTCTACTTGAGCAGAAACAGGGAGGCAAGGGAGGAACTGGGCAGGAGACAACTCTGCCAGAGGAAGTTGTTTGAACTTCAGAAGCTCACTATCTGGGGGAATTGGCAATGGTGCTGAGCTCCCCGTGCCTGATGTTCTGAAGTGCAGGGACAGGCATGTCACCTGAGACTACACTGTAAATGTATTACTGTAAGCGTGTGAATTTGAGTAGTAATCCCCCTGGAAAGTTTGAAAGTAGAGGTCCAGTTGAGGTGGATAGGTTTTATATTCAGTGCCTCAGGTCCCCAGCAGTAACAGTGAGAATTTACCTCAAAAGAATTGTGAAAGTGAGTAAGTTGATTATTAAATACATTACGATATACATTGCCTGATTACTGGGGTAATAGAGTGATAACTGCCATTGGGAAGCATATGAGTAATGGAGCAACTCTGCCTGTACACCAATATACAACTACTATTTGGTACATTTGATGTGAGGAGTTGAAAACTAGGAGAAAAATAGTTGGTTTTTTTTTAAAATATATGATTCTGATTTGAAAATCACTTTTGCTCATCACTAACTGAGGCAGGTCATCTGTGGAAAGATTTAAATGTGCTTCATTCCTCAGAGTACAGGACTATGTGAAGATCAGATTGACTTCAACATTTCCTACCAGGTTTTGGTTTGGTTTTGTTTTTTTTTTTGCAAAGGGAAAAACAGGTCATTTTGAATGTCCCCTCCAAAAAGTTAAATGACACATTAATTGATAATGGGAAATATTATGACGGATAATATAAATGATAAAAAATACTCAGTCATACTGTAGGTATTTAGCTAATGCGGTCCAAATTATTTTTTTTTCTGATTGTATACAACTCATGTTACTTCATAATATGGGAAATTCCAGTATTTTTACTGCTTCCTAAACATTTTCAACAATCTGTGGCAGTGGATAGCTACGGAAAATAAGCATGTCAGGTATTTAACCTCAAAAAAACGTTCAGTTATGGATAACCTAATTAGAAAGTTGGACAAAACCCACCATGGTGTGATGGATTCATGTCAGAGATTTCAGACAAATACTAGGATAAAATTAAAAACTAGCCTTGATTTTAACTTCATGAATTACCATCACTACAGGAATACAAAGGAACTATACAGAGTGCTGTTTAAACCTCTAAATACTTTTCTGCATTCCGGCAATTTTAGTCATTTTCTCCTCCAATTAGAACTTATTTTTAATCTAAAACACTGTGCTTGAAATCTCATGAGATTTACAGTTACATCTGGTTGAAAAAAAAGGAATAAAATTCACAAAAATGCTGACAAAATTCAACTGTTCCCCTTTGGTGTCCAACTGTGAGAAAATGAATGGTATCAAGGGAGGCTAGTTATAAGTTGGCATCATTTCCTTTGGGTTTGCAGGACTGTTGTTTTTTTAATTTCAGAAGTAAGATTGTTTTCAAAAGTTGCAGAGTAGCAAATGGTAACAGAAAAACTCTAAAAATTCTTACAAATTAATTTTATATACTGACAAGAAGAAAAATTAAACATATTTTCACAATGCTTCCTAAGCTTCTAAAAAGATTCTAAAATACGTCTCAAAAATTTTAACTCCATCCCCTTTAAAAACTGGGGCCAGAGAAGTGAAGGCAATTGACTGATCATTGCCCAGAGTAGACAAGAATGAAATAGTGCCACCAAATAAATATCCACTTCCAGGGATATTCTATTTCTACTATATTTATTAAATTTTGGTTTTAGTACTTAAAAATTTGAGTATAAATAAAAATTAATAATGAGATAGAAACAAATACATTCATTTTAGAGTGAACAAAGTGTTTTGCTGGTTTGATTGCCTGTGGTTTGGTTAAAGTCCTGTCAGAGTTTCTTCAAACTTCCTTAGGGATGTGCTGTGCTAGCATTTGCAATTATATTTTTAATTTCAAAAACACAATGGAAAATTAAGTAGAGAAAATCAGGTAAATTGAAATGAGGTAAGTGTAGTAAGGTTATGCACTCCTTGAAGGAGCACAGGCTGACTCTAAGAGTTAAATCATCTTGAGAAGAAATATTTTGCCCCAGCATGTCCCACTGGCACCAGATTCTTCCTCTATAAAATATCTTCCAAATCTTGTTCATGATCAAAGAAGAGTGATAGCGATGGAAAGCATAACCAGTAAGTGGGCTTAAATTCCAGTATTATACTAGTTGTCTGTCCTCTTTGAACTTCACTCCTTGCAGTAATAGATGTTTAACGAAGAAAAGGGGATTATGCAGCAGCAAAACAGACCTTGAGCAAGTGGAAGGGCAAATAGAAGGAGAACTCCACAGCTGGCAATCTATTTCTTATGATTAGTACATTTCCTAAGGAAAAAAAAAACAAAAACGTGTCTGATAGACACTCGTAGCAACAATTGTGCATGAGAATCTTATATGTCTCTTTATCCTGAAAAATATTTGCTTTAAAGCCAAGAAGTTTTCCAAATGCTGGCCTTCATGAAGAAGAAATTAAACTCTTGGTGGAATAAAAAATGTATTTAAAGGAGGAAATACTTATTTCATAAGCTTCTTGGAGGTGGGAAAAAAATGTGATACCGTAAAAACTGTTTATGTCCTTACATTCACCTGCAGTGGTTTCCAAATCTTGAAGAATATGACATTTCAAATGTATGCTTCAGGTTTTTGATGTAGATTTTTGCTTCATTTTTTGTCAAGTTAGCAAGGGACCTTTCAAATTTAGCAAAAGCACAGAAAAAAATTAGATAAATAATCCCAGCTGGGAAAAGTGAATTAAAAAAAAAAAAAAAAAAAGTTTTGTCTGCCTTACAGTTAAATTATTATGCAGGCATTTGGTGTGACACTGGGCAGAGAAAGGCCATCTTCTGTTGTCTCATCACTTTAAGCTTGGTGGAAATGCACTAAAGCCACTCCCAATCCCTGCTGATCAGGATCAGGCTTAATGTATGTAACTGCTGTCATACAAGTAGTGAGCAGTAGGTAATTCCAGTTGTGTAAAGCATATTGAAACAAAACTTTGGGATCACTTCTTTGCTTAATGGCCATCAAGTGTCCTAAAATGCTACATAATTCAGTGAGGTCTCCAGAAGGAAACATTTGAAAATAAAAAGTAGAAATAATTTTTTAAATATTCATCGGTCCTTTCTTTTTTTAAAAGCTATTATTCATTTTGTGAGTACTTCACTAAATTCTCTTTTTATATTCCTTATCCTACCATCTCAATACTCACAGCTTCTTTCAGGAGGGTACTTCTGTAAGCAGCACATCTTCCTCATAAATAATTATAAACTAAAGACTTTTAAAAATACTTCATAAAATATGTATGTATTTCTTTAATGCTGATCACAAGCAAAATGCCAGCAAGTGGCCATGAAAAATTTTGTCCTGTGAAGAGCTGCAAAAGCATTCTGGGATAATGTAAAAGGGGAGAATAAATAAACAGGTGCAGTAGGGCCTGGGAGATGCTGAAGAGTTTTTCAACTGGACAAGCAGAGCAGAAACTTGGTAGTTTTGATTCACAGAAAAGAATTCCATGCTTACAGGCAGGTACACCTTGAGCCATGTTACTTCCTAACATGGAAGTTGTTTAGAGTGTCAAGGTAAATTGAAGCTGAGTTGTCATTTACTTCAGGCTGAAACACCAAGTGATGCAGGAGTCCATCATGTATGACCCTTAATCTGCCTGGAGAATGCATCTCAAGTTTTCTTTCTTACCATAGAGAAGGGTCAATTGGTGCAATTGTCAGACAAGCTGTCGAGGCGGCTCATAATGCATCTTACAGGTGGTTTGCTTGCTGGCAAGTCCAGTGTCTTTGAGGCAGTCAGACCTTTTATGAAATAATGAACTTGCAGTTTTTGGTCATACATGTAGAAGTGAGGATATCATGTAGCCTCAGCTACGTCAAACACCCAGCTCCAGTTTATGTTATAAATCTCTTACAGTTGGGCAAAGATTGTCTAATGTAAACCACATTAAAAAAAAAAGAAATGTTGAAGTGGTTTTCTGAATCACCAGTTCTACTACCATTCCTTCCACTTGCTTGCACAATATAGCTCTGTTAATAGTTTAACATGCAAAACCCACACTCAGTCAATGTTCAAACCTTGTTCATTGGCTTTTTGTTTTGCTTTTTTTCCCCACCTTAGCTTTATCTTAGCATTAATAGCTTGATGGTGGATGTAATGGTGGGAAACAAATCTTACTTCACGTGGAGCCAAAACAAAAGATGTTCCCTGCTAGGAGTTGCCTATTTTTAACACTGATGAATGAAACATCAAAGTTTTCACCATCAATGGAGAGGAAAAAGCAGATACCAAATGAAACTTGCATGTACTTCCCCAGTGCTCTTGGTTTCTCTTGGAAAACCCTCGGTCAATACTGTGACAAGCAGTCACAGTAAGATAAGACCCCCAAATGACTAACAATTTAGAGCAGAAGTACTGCCTTTCTCATGCATGTCATCCCCATTTTCTCAATTGCTGTATGTTTATGTCTATTTCACAACACTGATAAGTAACATTTTTTGACACAAAAGCTTCCCCATTTTCTGTACTAAGCCTCTGGAAGAGGGATCTACTGGAGAAGTAGTGTATGGATCCCATTTGCACCATAACCCTAATTTTGAGTGCACTCCACAGGTTCAAAAACTGTGTATTGCAGGTCTGCATTTACTCACACTAAAAAATTCTGTCATAAAAATAATCTTTCTAAAATTATAATTTTTCATGTTTTGGCTAAAATTCTTAGCAGCATCAAGAAGTTCCTTAACCAAAATGAAATTTAAATGTTTATGCTCATGTGAAATGAATGTCATCCAAATGCAAATTAAACATAAACTGTCAGAATAAAATTCTTTGTAGGTCACTGTTTCCCTCAAGTGATCCTTGTTGCACCATTTGCCTTTTCCAGTTTTAGCTCTTATCTCTTATGCAGGTACAGAAACACAACAAAGAGGTTTGTTTGGTTATAAATTACTGGCAAAACATGAGGTAGACCAGGTGTACAACAGATTCTTTCAGAGTCTGGAGACTTTTGGCTTCTGACACTTCTGAAGTTTATTTGGCATGAGTACTGCTGTAACTTTGATTGCTTCTCAAAAATTGCTGAATTATTTGGGACAAAAAAGCCAAGATAGCCACTCTTATTTTCTAAGGTTGTGTAAAAAGAAAGTGCATCTCTTCAGTTGTTTATTTTATCCTCAGTTTAGAGGCAAGGATTGAAATACAGAGTTTTTAACAAACTTGCAATAAGAAAATGCAGAAATGTCACAGATAAAAGATCAATTGAGCCCAGTTTTGTGATGAACCTTGTACGTCCGAGCTATGAGACAGGAGGATTTACTTCCTTCAGACTTGCATGTATAGAAACCAATCAGGAGGTTACAGAGTCAGAATTCAAACATATTTCACACCTTAAAATTTGATTTTGATTTTTATAGTTCCTCCCACTTTCAAAGACTGACTTTCAATGAGGGATTTATTGAATTTTGAAACTGCAGTTTATTCTTTCTATAGAAGATTAAGGATTCTGTTGAAATATTAATGAATCGAGCTTTGGATCTGCTGCAGTTTTGGCACTATTTGGAACAGCACTTATCACAGAACTATGTGTAACTATTTAGTGGAACAGGTTTTTTCTGCAAAAATTGAGACCGTAAAACTCTTTTATCCCTGTTATCTAAACACTAATGAACTTTGTATCTCATAATTGAGCTAAACATTAACAATTAAGGAGAATAAAATTATAGAAAAACATTAAACAATGAAAGAAAGAGCAATAGTTTGCCTACAGAGGATTATCAGATATTCAGTATACTCATGGGAAGGATTTACTAGCTCCAGTTCAATTTCTAAATATGTTCCTTACTAAAGGAGACTTGCAAATGCACTATATTATCTTAGTTCTTCTGAAGATAAACTGATATAAAATATATGCCAATTTTTATTACTTGACACTACAATACATCTCTGCCATTATTCTTTCATTCTGGGGGAGGATACTTCTGTAAGCAGCACATGGAGGCATAACTAGCCTACAGATACACTCACAAACACAAAGGGTGAAGAAAAGAAACATGGAGTTGATTGTGGCTATTTTTTCTGTTCTTTTTCTTTTTTTTTTTTTCCTTTTCTTTTTCTGATTGCAAAGACAGCAAGCATGAAGGCATCTGTGACTGTCTAAATTCAGCCAAAACCATCTGCCAATAAGTTGCAGCTAAAGGGTAGAAAACCTAATCGTGACTCTGAGGAGTTAGAAGGGAAGGCGGGAGCAAGGGCCCCGGCAATAAGATGTGGAGCTGTGTAATAGTCAGATGGAAAGGGATGAGAAGCAGTTAAATGAATGGGAGCCATCTATTCTTACCACACTTACACTACATGAACCCAATAATTAAATGAACAGTTATGGTGTAATGTATTACAGCACACAGAGAGATTTTTCAGATTCATACAGGTACTCTGCTCTTCCTCTCATGTATATCTTCCTCCTACTCAGCTCCAAACCATCGCAATAAAAAAACTCATTGCACACTAAATTTGTAACTCTGTACAATGATGGTTACCTGAAATCAATGCTGGCTCTGAGTTATGATAGCATCATAAACTGTCTGCTCTAACGGAATTATTTATCACTGCAATTATATATTATTTATTACTTCAACTGCTAAGTTATTCCTGGCTATTGATCATATAATCCTGTGCAACTTATTTTTCATTTATGTCATCTGGATTAGAAACATATCAGGGGAAAAAGATCATTATTGGTATGCTTTCCTCTTCAACACATAACATTGCTCTGGGAGACAGAGCAATTGACACACGATGCAAAAGCATAATGAGTAACACTTCTTAAATCAAAAAGTGGGTAAATTGTCTGTTTATCTCAGAGCAATCTCTACTTGGTTTCCCAATCACCTGCAATAACACGGGCCTTTCTGTGATAAAGCTTGTGTTTTTTACTGTAGTCATAAATGGGAACACTGTTGAACACAAGCACAACTTCTAAGAGGAGGCAGAAAACCCAACAGGAATTCAGCTTGAGCTGTGTTGTATAATAGAGAACTTATGACCATTTTCAGGATTATTAATACCACTATATATATCTATATACATGAAGAGGTATGCAGGATGCTCAGCTAGGGTTCGAGAAAGCAGGAATTATGTGTTGACAAAACCAGTCCCAAAATGCAGAGAAATTTGAAGCATGCAGATGTCTTCTGATAGACACTTGGTTTCAGATTTTTCATCCAAGACATATTTTTCTCCATCTCCTTTCCAAGAGCCACCATCCTGTGAAGTTCCATGTCCCCAGAGGTGTGACGGACATGCAGAAGAGAGGAAAAGTGGCACAACGCAGACTGACCCCAACAGAGGGTTTTTATTTTATGCCATGAGTTACGTTACCATTAGACAAATTTTCTCTTTTGCATTTTTAGAAATTTTCTAGTCTTTTTAGAAAAATCATCTTGGCTTCCTATGCCTCTGTTTCCCTGTCTCCTCCCTGAGTGCAAGCTCTACGGAGGTGCTTGTCACTCATCTTGTCCCTGGTGTAGTAGGAAGTGAAGAGCTACCACAACATAATACTAGAAATATTGATAAACTTTTCTGCACAGTAATTTTGCTGTGTATCTAAAAATTGTTCAGCAAGCAGCGATAAGGCTGACTTTTAAAATGAGAACAAATTCTCCTAGATGGTCCCTTTAAGCCTTTCCCTTGGAATAATAATAGGAAAGCTATCACTTTTCCAGAAGCCTCAAATGTCAAAAATTACTAACAGTTCTTATGGTAACTGTTCTTTTACAGAAGTTTGAAAGCCTTTTGCAGATAGAGATTATATATAAAGAAAGAGTCCAAATATGAACTCAGATTTAAAAACAAATAAATTGAATACAGAGAAGCGTATTTATCAGATAAAATANCCTCTCCTCCCCTCTCCTCCCCTCTCCTCTCCTCCCCTCTCCTCTTTTTTTTCGCAGAAGCTATGATTTCACATTCCAAAATACTTCAAAAACAGATGTTTCTAGACCCACCTATAGATTTCAAGAGAGGTTCTTGCCTCGTTAGATATTGTTCAGGAAAGCTTCAGTACTGAATGAAGAATTTATCCTGATGAAAAATCTTAAGGATTCAGTTTCTTTTCTGATCCATTTCCATTGATTCATCCTGCAGGAGGGCAGGCATGTTCCAAGAGGCTTTACTAGGCTCTGGGCAACCTGATCTAGTGAAAGATGTCCCTGCTCAAGGTCACCTAGATGACCTTTAAAGGTCCCTTCCAACCCAGCACATTCTGTGATTCTGTGAAATGTGCTGCTACTCCTTTTTTTCAGTTGCTGATCGCAAACCCTTACAAAGAGGTAATGCAGATACTGATTTCATGTAATTTCAAATTTAAATTTTTTTTTCCCAAATGAATCTATCAAATGAAAACAACAAAAAAAATAAGCACAACCAAATATACTAATGCATTGTAATAATCCATTGAACTATATAAATTAGAGTGATTTATTTGCCTATTTACAGAAATAAGACACAGTAGTCATCTAGTTTGTTTTTCTTCGACTGCTGAAACATCAAGTATAGAGCTTGAATGAAACACTTCTCCTCTAACTTGAGGCTTTCATCCCACTATCCCTTGTAAAGGAATAAAACGCAGGAGGATCAACTTGTATTATGCAATACTTTTTAATGTAAATACTTGATTATTGAAATTGTCAATATAGAGATAAACACATTTTTATAATAACATAATTAATATTACCATTGAATAATACTAAATATTCCCAAAACTTCAAGGTACACTATCATGCATACTGCCTGAGCTATATGATAATACTGAAGAGTCAAGTAACAAATACCATATAAATTTATCTGAGTGATAAAAAAGATTCAACTACAGTAAGAATTGTGGAATGCAAACCTCCCCATCCTTCTCTCAATTAATGAACCTTAAGGTGGATTTTCTCCTCCCTGTCCCACAGTAGGGGGTCAGGGGGGCTGGTACTCGCTGGATCTAAACCAAGACACATGGGATGAAGAGTCATGATGAATCCATGTCAGAATTAGGAAGGGAAGCTACATTTTCTCAATGAAGAATTCAGCCTGAGTAGTTGTGGAAGATCTGGAGCCTTCTGGCATTGTATGTGGTTTTAATGCCACAAACCTGCCACTCTTCCAGCAGCAAAAATATCTCCATCACACTTTGTGATGGTGTATAAAGTTTCCCTTTCCAAGTTTAAATTGACAAAGTATCTAGTATAGCCAGCAGACTACTTCCTGGCCTGATTTTCCACCCTGAAATTGAGTGAGCACTGTGACAGTGTGATTCCCTTCACCAAAGCTTTTCCTAAGTAGTAAGTATCCGCTTAAAAACATGAGGTAACAACTCACAGCAGTAGTGGTTCACTGGTTTTTGCCTGACTTCCTAGGCTTCAAGAGCTTTTATTTATAAAAATGACTTTATAGCCTTTTTATCTCCAGTCTTGCAAGCAAACAGGTGCTTAGTCCTAGCTCCATTAAGGGCTCTGGAAACCTTGCCAGTGACCCCCATACAGTACACACTTCCTGTTTTTACCTTCTAGATCAGTGAGGGACATATTATTTAGCATCCTGCCCAGCATCTCTCATCCATTAACAAAAACTTACCTCTTGCATCAGATCAGCCACCACCTTGATGTCTCCTGTGGGCTGCCACGTTTCTGAAAAGCAGCACTGTACTTTTGCCCAAGCCCTTCCCTTTCTAAGATGCCTTATAACGTCCTCAAAATTTCCTCACAAATCTCTGACACCTCTCCTTCAGAAGGCCAAGAGGAGGCAAAGCCTTGCTTGCTGAAATAATGTTGACTAACCTTCCCTCTTCCAGTCCAATCTAGAGAGCTACCACTAAACAAGCAATGGAATAAAAGAAGCACAATGTCATGGTTTAATACTGGCCTGGCAATCAAACCGAATAACAGATGCTCTCTATTAATCCCCCACTCCTCCCTGATAAAGAAAAGAGAGACAATAAGGGAGAGAGACTTATGGGTTAGAAACTAAAATACACAGCTTTAAGGAAACAGTAATGATAAAAAGGAAAAACTACTAAATATATACAAATATACAGGAAAAGTGATACCACGTTCCAACGCCCCCTCCTGCCCCCCCTTTCCCCAGTGATCCTCACATCACCACTGAGGCTGCAGGGCAGCCCTGGAAAAGTCCAGGTTGGACTCCCGGAATCAGCAGCAGTCGGGAGCTGGAGGCACAACACATAGATTCAGTCTGGCACGGATCAGGACCACAGGCAGACGAACGGACGGAATCCTCCCAGGATGCCGAAGCAAACAGGGACAGGAGAAGAAGGGGAAGAAGGAAGGCGTCTGACCCTCGTGATCCCTCAAATCTATACTGAGTATGACATGCATGGGATGGAATACTCTGTTTGGTCAGTTATGGCATCTATCTTGTCCATTCTTCCCCAAGAAGGGCTTCAGGTGTGACCTCTTTACTCCTCCCTCCGGAGGGCAAAATGTTCCTCAGAACTGAGCAATGTCCTTGGCACAACAGTCTCTAGCTGTAACTATAAACATCAAGTGTTTTAAGTCCTAGAAGCAGACACTGTCTGAGAAACTTGCTCTTAATTTCAGCAAGTGCAGATACTTACAAGAGACTTAGCTGAAAGCAAAAGTACAAGACAGAAAATTACCTTTATCCTGGCCCAAAGAGGACACACAAACAACATTTCCTCTTTATGTGGCAGCATTTTGAAAGACTGACATCCACTCTTGTTTGGAAAGAACAAGCAGAAGCAGCACAATCCAGAAGGCTTTTCAAAGCCATGAACAGGAGCTGAAGGATATGTGTTTTTTTGAGATTCACAGGAAGACATTTCTGTCCTGAAGTGAAATAGAAAGGTGCAATCCTCACCTCAGTGCATCCTGGTGGATAACTGGGAGACTTCCTAGCCATGTTCCTTCCTATGTTGGCTGATGTTAAGTGAAGCTGGCTCTCATTTTCAGCAAACAGAAAATTACTATGCATGTGGCATTAAAATGGAACTTTGGGAAAAGTAACACCTCAAGAAAATGGCGGTGAAAATTTACCTATTCTAAAGTACTTTGTATGGTGGAAAATTTACTTATTCTAAATTAACTCTTTCATGTCAGTGTGTCCTGTTTTCTCCCAGATTTTCTCATTTTCTCTTTAAAATTACTTAATCTTTGATGGACAAAAAAGGCATGAAGAACATTTTTGTTTAAATAAATGTTTACAGTTTATGTCCTTCATTTAATCTGAAAATGAAACATTAATTTTGGGACAAAGAATAAAACCCAGGATTTTTGTTTAAACCAAACTCCAAAGTTTCTACTCTGACCTAATCAGTTTTCCAATTTAACTTACCAAGCCCAAAATTCCATTTCTGATCCAGCTTTATGTTTAGCCCAAATCTGAGGTATCTAACTCTTTCTACAGTCCACAGAGTATTTGCAACTAATGATTTACCTCAGATGTAGCCTTTTCTATCTGGGCTGAACACAACTGTAACTTAGAATAGAATTTATGAACTCAGCCCAACTTTGGGGAAAGTTTAGGAGCATACTTAAATCTCCAGTTTTGGGATAAGGAAGTGGATTTTAAAAAGGCATAAGATTTATGCAGGGATAAATATAGGCTCTTAGGAAGAACATATGAAAGTATGAGAGGCTATTAAATGTATGATGAAATATCTAGGAGAAGGAAACGCTGTGATTCATCCTACAGCTAAGGAGCATACTTTTTTGTCTAGTACTTATTATCTCTGTATCTCCTGGGATGCAGAGACTGTAACAAAAAAAAAAATGAGGACTTTTTCACTTTCAGAAGATACTCCTCCGTAATACTGGAGAACTACCTAGGAAGTATTTATGTATATTTTTTAATTTTAAATTTTTTAAACCCTAAGAGCCCATAAATATTTTTGAAAGTAAATAAAAAAATGCGAATCCATTTTATTGAACTGCCTCTCAGGAGACTGCCAGGAAAACAGGTATATTAGAGTAAAAATTATTATTTTTAAAATCAGGCTAAAGAGAAAAGAGAGATCAAATAAAAACACAAAGTGCTGAAAAGTGGAGCCCTTTGTTGGTCTTTCTGATTTACCACCAATTTTATCCTCATTAAATAGGATCCTAAAGGTGAAGTGTATTTTAGAATGCCCAGAAAAGGAATGCTTTCCAACTGGAAAAGGAATGCTTTCCAACTGGAAATGAGAGTACTGCCACAATAAGACAGAAGCAGAATATCAAATGTTCAATTAGATGAAAATATTTTTACCCCTAAATACAGTTGGAGATGTAACATTGTAGTTCCCTTAAATAGGCAAAGCATGGAAACATCAATCATGAGATAAAATGTTCTTGCAAAAATGATATCCTATGTTTCCTGGATACTCCAAGCACCCAAAAATTACAAATGCAGTGACAATCCTTATAGCAAATAAAAATTGCTAGATTTTTTTTTTTTCCCAACAGGTGACTGCTGTATTTTATGAAGAGACCTTACAAGAAACATTGCAGTTTCAAGACTGAGCATCCAGAAATAAATCGCATGCCCAGTGAGAGACATGGAGTATCAGAGAACCTGAGTCAGTATACTGGGCACAGCTTCTCAGTGATCTAGAGACTCTGGGGTATTGCCTCCTACACACCAGAAATTAAGAAGATGGGGAACATTCTCAAGAAGGGGGAAGAAGGAGGAACATTCTCAACATGACGTGAAAGTAATCTGTGGAGCAAGAAGGTCTTCCCTAGTTCTGCATAATGGGAAAAAAAGAAAATTTAATTTCCTTTTGACCTAATATACACCAAATGTATGATTATTCTGTGCTTGAACAATTTTTTTTCACAAAAAATTTTACTGGCGAGTGATTGTTTTTATGAATGGCAGGGGACCTGTCTTTGTTGGTCTTGACAAGCCTCAGCCCCTTGAAATCTGCCAAGGCAATTCATCTAACCCTGAGTCTTCATATAACCTCTTTTCCTAGGAGTCCTTTGCAAAGGAGCTTTGAGGTGGATGGATCTTACTGTTATCAGAATTAAGATGCACTTGGCTATTCCCTTTCCCTGGAAAGTCTGCCCAGCCAGGTGATGGTGTGTATCAATTCCAATGGCAGCCTAGCCAACCTTGGAAAAGACAAAAGCTAATAATAACCATCAGCTGGGTGGTTGCCAGTGACAGAAGAGATCACCACACTCTCAGTCTGCTCCCTGCACTCCTGGGAAAAAGGGAACTGAAAAGCACATATTACCATGGGCACACAGGCCCCAGTTTTTATAGTCACTATTGTCATGCCTACTCAGTCTTGGGCAAGGAGTAGATATTAGGAACTGAGAATCTCTGGGATTGGATGGATTTACAACACAGCTCTTGAACAATTGGTATCACCAAATGACAGCAGGAGACCAAAGTGTATACTCTTGGTCAAGGGGGCTTTCAAGGCATCTTTTTAACAGTTGCTATTTACATGTGGGATTTTGTGCATGCCCTCCAGGGTGTACAGCTGTAACCACCAGAACATATTCTTCACCAAGGCTAGGACTGCAATCCAGCTCACATGAGGAAAGTCTAACAAAGTCATGTATAATAAATAAAAAGGTCAGGCAGGTTTCACAGTGCTACCTACTATTTGGTTAACATAAAGAACAACTATGTTTATTGTTCATTGTGTAACAGCCTGTTCTAGACACTAGCATAAACCCACCTAGTGGTCAGAAAAAAAAATTTCTTCCAGATGCACATGATAAATTTTCATTCAAGTTTTCTGAAGTAAGAAAGTGAGGATGTGACATCCCATTCTATACATTATGTGTTATATTATGTGAAAGAGAAACTCCAAGTTCTGAATATATAATTGATATAACCATTATGACATTTACAATTGGAATAAATTCTAGAAGCCTTCCCAACCAACAAAAGTTGAAAAAAGTCTCATAATCTCCATGTGCAAAATATTCTATGTGTGTTAACATCAAAGTAAGCCCTAGCCAGCAAGCAGGCAAAATTACAGTACCTACAAAGACACCTGCATCATATCTCAGACAACCCTTCAGGGCTTACATAAGTTACCCTCAGACCTGTTCCTCCTTGAAGCAACACAAAAGGCTAAAAGTAAGGGAATAATTCACCTTCCCCTCCTCTGTTTCTGTGTCCTTCCTTGCTTTTTTATTTCTTAGAAAACAGTTCACATTCTTACAAACATGAAACCTTTCATGCCAAGAAAAGGGCAACAACCCTGAGAAAAGAATTGACTGCATTTTCTAAGACACGTAGCTGTAAGATCTCACTGAAGAGTTGAACAAAAGTTAACCTAGAAAATCAATGACACTGGAAAATGGTAGGACTCAGAGCATCTCAAAGTTTAGAACAGTGATCTCCTGAGTTACATCCACGAGGTCTTACTTTCTGTTATTGTCAGTTCTACTTGTGCTCTCTGAATTGATGAAGATTGATGCAGAAAGAGGTATTGCTTTCTTCCAAAAAAAAATGTGTAGTAGGGCAAAGGAGAGGAAAAAAATAATCTATTAAATTTTATTTTGATTATTTTATCAAAATACAACCTCAAAAGCTGTTCCTGATCCATACACATATTTAGCAACTTTTCAGAAAATATATGAAATTATTTATCCAAACAAATCAAAGTGTTATAAACTTATATTAAAAACTTGTATGAATGAGAAATTTATTTGCATAGAAGTAAAGCTATATGTACAGAAAACACACCTGGAAACTACTACCGTCTAGTTTTACTTATTTTAGCAATGACACCTGCTTTTTCTAGTAAGGGTTTCCTTTGTTTTTAGGGTTTCCCTTACTTTTCTTAGTAAGAGTTTCCTAAATTAGCAAGGACACCTGTTATGGTCCCTAGAAGGTAAAATTGAATTTGAAGATTACATTTATGTGATAAAATGCTGCTGCAGTGGAACAACTTCTCTGTAGTAGGTGCAGTTAATATAGTATGTGCAGTTAATATACTTCAAGTCAGTATCTACAGTTCAAGTCAGATGCTGAAGTAGCAGATGTGTCTAAGCACCAGCTGCAACTGTCTTGTCAAAAGACATCATAAAATATTACAAGTCTTCAAAAAATTTTGAGAAATTCTCTAATTCACCTGAATTGGCTGAAGAATTAAAAAAAAATATAGAAAATCTAAAAATTTAAACCTCAAAAATTCTGTAACCAAAGTTACATTTTCCAAGGGACAGGAAGTTATGCCTTACTGGAAGAAGTCTAGCAGCAGACTGAAGGAAAGCAAGGTATTGTGCTATCTTTCAAGATTTATCTGTGCTGCCATCCAGAATTCTCTTCAGATAGAATACAACAGTCCACCTGTTAAATCCTCATTGGGAAATGTAAAGTAATTTTTAAATGAGAAAACAGATTTTAATATCAGCTCTTGATTCTTGCTGCTTAGGGTCTTTGAAAATTATTAGCACAATAAATTTTTGGTCTATTGTTATTAAATTAATACGTCATTTTTATTGAAAATAAATGCTTTAGAAAATCTTTATGAACTTTCAACAGTCTTCCAACGGCTGGTTACTTGCTAAGGTATATTTTTTGCAATAATACCTCATTATTGCAAAAAAATGAACAACTTTTATTAAAGTATTGCTGACAGCAGTTTTCTGTATATTATTAGGAAACTGAAACTGAAGCAGATACTGCTTTTGTGTCTTCCGCAAAACATTTATTCATGTCACAGATAGGTTTTGAGTAGCTCAATTAATTAGTTGTATTAAAGCATTCTGCAGTAAGAGTTGTTCCATCTTCTCTCCTTGTTTGTCATCCACTTGTTACAGATTGTGTTTTCAAACTGTGAATGCTCTGGGGCACAGTCTGGCACACACCGTGTGTTCAAGCGGCCACTACTACAATGAGGCCCCAGCCTGGCTGAGGATTACCTGAGCTAATATCCATTTGAATAATTACAAACCCCCGGCCTGCAACAGTTCTTTGCAAAACAAAAATGTGCTGAAGCAAAAGATGTTAATATTTTCCTCTGCTTCATTGATGGGATCTATTTAGAGCATCAATTTAGAACAGAAATTTCTTCCTTTGGGGAAATTGCCAAAATCTTGTAATTCCTTGTGTTTCAACAGTGAAAAAATCAATATTTCTTGATATTTTTCTTCAGGTGGGATTTGAAAAGAGCATGTTATTTTGCAATACAGAAAATATTTTTCATTATCTACAATGGCAGCATGCATATTAGATGCCTGTTATGGTATTTAAAATATAATGTTACAACATGGAAATGTTAAATTATCACACTTACACTAAACTGAGATGATAAAAACACAGAGTTCCTTGTTTTAGGGGCAAAAAATATTTGCAAACCATCCTATCATGACATGTTTTGACATTTGCAAACTTAATTTCTGATCAAGTAGTGTGTCAAAATCTTAAGACAGAGACAGAAACAAGATGCATCTTTCCTGATGTACTGACTCAGTGAATATAATCTGGTTCAAGAGAGATGAAATTTACAGTAAATGTTTTAACTTTAAGACCTTTAATTCCAGATTATTTTCTACCTTTTTTTTTTTCAGCAGAAAACCTTGTTCTTTATCTGAAAGTTCTAGAAAAATGGGAAATGACTGTGTAAAGCACCATTACTTTTTTCCTTACTGTAATGCTGATGTGAGAAGGAGAAAGGGAAAGGGAAGGGGAAGAGGAAAGGGAAGGGAAAGGGCAAATTCATCAATGTGTGTTGCTGTTACTCTAATGGCTCTCACAAGACTCAGCTTGTACCATTCATATGCAAAGCTGAATATTTTACTCACATCATGGTGATGAGCTAGAGAGCATTAGACCTCTGTAATACTTGCCACTAATGATTCTCTAAAGAATAGTACAATAAACTCAAACCAACCAATAAGTAAAACCAACTTGTCCCTAAGTAGACAAATAGTAAAAGACCTGCTATATCAGAAGGTCTGGACATGTGAAAGACTGATGGAGAAAATCTAAATAGCCTTTCACACTAAGTCTGAATACAAGATGTCGGTGAAAAGACAGACTAAATCTGAGCTACCAGTCTGGAGTGAATCCGAGACAAAACAGAAACTACCAGAAGATCCAGTTTTAACACAAGAGAAAGAAGTTATAACTTGTAGAGTAAATTAAGTTACCCAATGAAAAATGAAGTTTGCCTTTATCTGGTACTCTTGAGATCACATCTTGAATACTGCTCACAGTTTTGGTCCTCAGTAGAAGAAAGATGCTGGTAACTGTCATGACTTCAGCTGAAGCCACGACAGTGGGGCTGTTGTTGGGGCTGGAGTACTTGCCTTGTAAACAGAAGCTGCAGGACCAGGATTGATTCAATGTGAAGACAAGATGTCTTTGAGGGCATCTGAATACAGCCTGCCTGCATCTATGAGGAAGGTGGCAAGTATACAAACCCTGGTTACAGAGGTGCCTGATGGATGGATAAGAGACTGCACTCCCAGACTGAAAGAGGGCATGTTCCAGCTGGGTACAATGAAGAAAATTGCCCAAGGTTGTCCATGAGCACCGGGACATGCTGTTCTGAATGTTGTGGAGTTTTTGACATGGAAATGTTGAAGATCTGAGCGATCAAAGCTCTGAGCAATGTGGTCTAAATGCAACTCTGCTTTGGCCAGGATGTCAGAGCAGATAACCCCCTGAAGTGTCTTCCAGCTTTTAAGATCCCATGGAATGCCATCTTCCAAGTTCTCTAATTCTCATTATTGGGTTACATGAGCCACTGAATATTTCCCATTTTCTTGAGGAGTGTCTGAGTGCCGAATGAGTGCATGAAGAGTGTTGCAAATTATCACATGCAAAAAAAATCCAATTCCAAAATGCTAATGGTGAATGGGAGTAATGACAGCATGCCTTGATTGATAGCAGGAAGGCTTATGCTTGTGACTTTTATAAAATCTCCAGCTATTTGAAAAATCAGGCCACATCTTATCTAGGGGCCAGTGTTGATTTAAGATTCTAAGAGGAATGGTCCACGCCTTGAAATTTTGGCCTTCAGTTCACATAGTCCATATTTTTACTTCAAAGGGTTGTATCTTAATAGTTCATCATGCATTTCCCAGTTGTTCTCAAATGTTTAATAATAAATGATGCAGAAAGATGCAGGTCAGATTAATTAGTCTTTTTGAGTGTGTGTGTACATTAGCATTACTGAACAGTCTTTTACCGCTTAATTAAGCTTGCAACATACTTCTTTACATTGGTTCAGTACAATGCAGGTGTTCCAAGTTCAGGTATTCAGAGTTATGACAGACATCTAAGTCAGATGCAAATCAGAGGACCAAATCTAAATGCCTAATTTCCATATATAATCCATGAAGGAAAGCAAGATACTTACACAAAAGACAATCAGAGTATCATTAGCTTGTCTATACTAAATTGTATAATCCATTAGTTACTTCTTTGCTGACATTTGCCATAACCCATTTCAGAGGATAGGTAATGTTACTGCTCTACATGGTAGCAAATGCCCCAATTAGAAGAGGCCAGAAATTTTCCAATTAAATGGAATAGGCGTGAGAAGCTTTGCTGGAAGAGTGCCATATATTTGATGAAAAGCATCAGAGGCAATTCTGCCTTTTTTTTTTTTCCTCGTGAAACACAGCACAAAGCTCTTCCATACAAAGGATTTGTCCACTGCAAACTTAATGACAAGACAAAATGTATTACTATGAGCAACACGATTATATGGATACTGGAGGACAGACTGTGCTATCAGTTTATATACCCATCCCTTCCGTTTCACCCAGAAATCAATTCATGTTGATAGAAAGCATACATTTTCCACCAACTCTAGAGGTGAGTTTCTTCTCAAGTACCTTTAGACACCTGCAATATGTATGGATATAACAGAGCTTCTCTGTTAGATTCCCTTTATTGTTAGCAGGGAGAAGCAGGTACCAAGAAAAATTATTCATCTGACTTAGAGATCTGCTAAAGGTTGGGATGACTCATACTTCAGCAAATTGTATTAGTCTCCATTGATAAGAAAAGAAGTTTAGACAGGTAGCTCAGAAGCAAGTAAATCCCATCTAAGAAAACAGCACTGATCCATAAGACTGGAATGTACAAGTCTTCTAATAAAAGGGACAAACAGCCTCTTCTCTGCAGAAGAGCTAGATTTGCAGTGTACACGCTCCAGAGATATTATAACCAAAAAACAGGCAAGTTTTTTGCCTAGACAAAAGGAAGGAAAACTTCTTCAGATATCCTCTTGCTTCTCTCTGGGATAGCAAAGTTTTTACAAATCTTAAATTTAAGGGGTACCACCCTGAGCAGAAAAGATCCACAACCAATCTTTCCATTCCTGCCATTTCATCAGATACAGATATGCATTTCCTAGAGCCTTTTGTGAGGAGTTATGTAATTTGGTTAAAATATGTCTTGATCTTTGCATCTTTTTTGTTGTTGTTGTTGGTTTGGTTTTTGATTTTAAATTAAAAATTTAGTTTCATCTCTGACAGTGTAAGAGGAAAGTCAATAACCTTGACTGGAAGAAAGTGCTCAGCCACAACTGAAAGAAACAGACTCGCAAGTCCCATCCCTTCCCTGGCTGTCTGTAGGGCTGCCTGGCAGTCTCCCAGCAGAGCTCAGCAGCACAACTTGCCTAAGCCCTCTGTCCTCCTCCCCTAGTTGTCAGCTCAGCTGCAAGATTAATTTCAGCTGCACAGAGAAACCCTCAGGGTCATTGCAGCTTCAGCACTACGTAATGATGAAGAAAGGGATTTAAAAGGTGTAGGTGTAGGCTGCAAGGGAAAATGCTCACATTCCAGAAGAAAATGGAAGCTAAAATGGTAGGGATGGACAATGTGGCAGAATAACAATGTGATTGCTGAACTGAAACACAACACAGTATGCCCAGAATGCTGGGAAGGAAAAAAAAATTGCCCTGGCTGTCTCCCTTTAAAAAAAGGGTAGCCATACAGAACCCTGGGTGCAACAAAGGGAGCACAACAGGCACGTGGAGAGGTCATCACCTTCCCACAGCTGAGAAGAGTAACCAGAGAGCACAAATTTTACCAGAAGGCAAGTCAAAGCTCTCAGCAGGTTGAGCCTTTCAAAAGATGATGATGATGATGATGATCACCCAGCAAACTGTAGACTGGTTGCCAGAGCTTAAGGCTGGGTTGGCTATTAAACAAATGACAGATGTCTAGAGAAACAGCAGGAAGATTCTCAGTAACTTCTCCTGGCTCTTCTTAATAAAGAAACATTAAACTTCTTTTTGAATACCACAATCATAGAAGAATGAATAGTGTCCTGCTTTCTAGAAGATCAAGCACAGGAGAAAAATCTGCTATCCGGATTTCTTGCAAATGAGCACATGGGCATCAAAATAACCCCACAGGCATCTGCAAAGGTAATTACCCTTTCTGACCTAATCAGCATATTGAGGCTTTGGTTACACATCCTGATCTGGCTGCAACAGAGTCAAGTGAAGACGCTGCCAGCTGCAGCTTGTTCCCATCTGTCCGCCACCACCACTTTGCTGGAGGTTACTGACTTGTGAACCCTGCTGATGTAACTATCCAGACAATCATCTCTGCTTCAGTAAAACCAAGCCAGATGAACTGAAATGCCTAAATATTGGGTCTTCTCTTGGCTTGACTCTTGCAACTCAGCTGGGTGCTGAGGTGATCACCTGAGCAGTCATATGAGCAGTACTGGGGGTCTCAAACCAGAACTACCTCTGGTCAAGGTCTATTTCTATATGGAGAACTGAGACCAACCCTTTCCCTCTCATGCTGTTGGACTGAAACATCTCCAGGCCTCCTTCCTGACAACACTCTCCCTACACTGCCTCTAGAGTTTCTGACTTCTAGAATTTCTACACTCTCCCTTTGCCTCTAGAGTTTCCCCAGGTCGAATCTTTGTCTGACTTTCTGCTGCCTTGACCATCAGCTTCTCTGGTGTTTCAGCTATCTCCAGCTCCCTAGTAGCGTGTCCCGCAACACCCATCCTCTAGCAGAGCTCTCCTCCCACGTCGTTGGAATCCCTGCAGCTTCTGTGTGTTTTGAGACAGCTTCCAGTGCTTCAGTTGTCTGCTGAGTAAAGGAGCTTAACTTCTTTATGGCAGGGTAGCAAAATACATCTGTTCTTCATGAAAATAGCATATTAGCTGGTTTAAGCTCTGCATTGACGCTAGGCACAGAGAATTACTATATGGTAGAAATTTACATAGCTCTGCAGACCAGGAGATATGGTGGGCTGGGTTTTTTAGGAAGGGACACTGAGAAATGTGCATAGGGCATTCATGTGTTTCAGGAGTCTTTCCTATTCTTCCCTCTGATCGCACCCCCCAGACACTCACTGATGGCTGACCTGAAGGAAATCATTTTTTTTTTTTTTGCTTTCTGGCCTGAACTGTCCTTTCTCTATGTCCGAAGTAAAACTTTGTGCCTGAAAGGCAGCCTCTGCTGAGCGTGCTGAGACCCATCAACCTGAGCCTGCCCATGTGGGACCAGCCTGAACAGGGTTTCCCCCAGGTCCCAGCACTACAGTTTGTTCCTTTAATGTAAGTCATAGGGTCATGATTTGACTTTCAAATGAGATAGTATAATTACAAGTTACAGAACGAGATGTGTATCCTCATAGAAGTGCATGATATGAAATATTACAGCTGAATCATCCCAGAATTTTCTAACACTGGTTTTTGCTGAGCCGCTTGCTATATTTGGTTGGTATGGTTCAACTGAGAAAACCTATACAAAACACATTCTGAGTGCACATACTTATAAATGAAGTAGAAATAATCAATTATTCTGTTTCCTTCATTTTCTGACATGGTTGTATACCCTGGCTTCAGTCCATCTTTGGTGAGAGAGGCTCTACTATTGTATTGGGTTTGCATGGCAAGGTTTTGGTAGCAGGGGAGCTACAAGGGTGACTTCTATGAGAAGTTGCCAGAAACTTCTAAGTCCTTGAGAGCCAACACCACTCAGGTCCAAGATGGACCAGCTGCTGGCCAAGGCTGAACTGACCAGTAGTACTGACCAGTCAGTGGTAGTGTCTCTGTGATAGCATATTTAAGAAGGGGGCAAAGTTTCTGAAGAACAGCTATTGCAGCCAGGGAAAGATGTGAAAATATATGAGAGGAACAGCTCTGCAAAGACCAAGTTCAGTGAAGAAAGAGGTGCTCCAGGCACCAGAGCAGAGATTACCCCTCAGCCCATGGCAGTCCATGTTGGAGCAGATATCCACCTGAAGTCTGTGGAGCTACATCAGAGCAAGTAGATGCCTGAAGGAGGCTGTAACCCTGTAGGAATCCCATACTGGAGCAGGGTCCTGTGGACCTGTGGAGAAAGGAGCCCACTCTGAAGGAGTTCATGAAGAAGTGCAGCCTGTGGGAAGGACTCGTGTTAGAGAAGTTCATGGGGGACTGTCTCCCATGGGAGGGACCTGACACTGCAGCAGGGGAAGAGTTTGAGGAGCAATTCCCCTGAGCAGGAAGGAGCAGCAGAGATGACATGTAAAGAACATCCCCTGAGCTGTTGGGGGCTAGGAGGTAGAGAAATCGGGAGTGAAGATGAGCCCAAGAAAAAGGGTGTGGTGGTGAAAATCTGTTTTTAAGATTCATTTTTATTTCTCATTATCCTGTTCTGATGTGATTCATAACAAATTAACCTGATTTCCCTAAGTCTGTTTTCCCCATTCTTATAATTGGTGAGTGATCCCTCCCTGACTTTATCTCGACCCACAAGCCTTTTGTTATATCTTCTTTCTCCTGCCCTACTGAGTAGAGGAGTGATAGAGCAGTTTCGGTTTGCAACTGGTGTAGAGCCAGGATCAACCCACCACAACAACACCTGGGCAGAAAGGTGAATCTCCTGACTGAGTCTCCTGCCATGACATTTCTTGCCCAGTTTCTCAAGTTCATATAGAGACTGAGCTACTACCTGAACTTTCATGTTTTCTCAGAACTGGATGAAATTTCTCAGACTTCTGCATTGCAGTCATCAATATTCTTTGTCATTGTGTAATCCCTCTTTGCAGAAAGAAGCCCTATAAAGCTCCTCACCTCTAGTTCCCGTTTGTTTTTATAAAGCCTATTTTCTTGAAAGGTTTCCTTGTATTGACAGCATATAGCATTTTCTCCCTGAGATCTTTTTCATTCTGACCTGAAAGCTTAATGCTCATCTCTGTTTTTTAATTTTCCAAGCTGTGTCAGTGGTACCTTCTCCCTTGCTTTCCTCAGGAATTTTTGTTAACTATTTGACTTTGATCTTTCTGTGATTATTACACAATCAGAGCCAGGAAAACTTCAAACAACATTCGGTGGTTCAGTGGCTTGAAACATAGCTAAATTAGAACTGTATTTTTAATTATACAGATTGTGTGAGTTTCAGTGAAGCTAAATGAGTTTTTCTGCTATATTTGTTTACTTTTGGTTTTATTCCACTAATCAACTCACAAAAAATTTTACTGAGCACAGGTCAATAGATAAACTTGTTGCCAGTCAGGTGTAAAAATGTAAAATCAATAAAATCACTTTTTTGATATCCTTCTCTCTTTAAAGCACAGAGGGAAAAAACAGTGGAAAATAAAACAAACAGCATAGAATGTACAGGGGGGAGAGGGATCCAGTGCATGAGTGTTTCTTTTCATGCCTTTCTTCTTCCAACTTCTGCTATCCCAACTCTACTTCAAAATAATTTGTCTCTCTAGAGTTGCCCTTAAATTAAGGGAAATGTCTAGCCCCATGCAGCTAGCAGTTAAGGCTGCAATTGTTTCTTCTAGAGAGACTATTCCTGTTAGGGAGAAAAAAGTGGTGGTGCTTTTCAGTCTGAAAGGGAATACTTGAGCGGAAGGACAGCTGACCCAAGGCTGAATTAAGTGGTCAGTGTGAGGGGGTACTTACCTGAGTAGGATGTCTGGGCTCAGCTCTAGCAACTGATTTCTGGTGAGGATTTGCAAAGCTGAAGCTGTGCTTGAAGTCTGGCAACAGCATGCTCAGTTCTTCAGTATGCATGTTGTCCTCAGTTCACTCTGGGACAGGGGTCAGTGATACCCCACATCCCCAGTGGTGTTGCTGGTTTTAGTGTTTCTAGTGTTCCTTGGTCATAAGAAGTAGCCTTGTCAGGAATCAGCATCAGGTTTTTATAGAGCATTTGGCTACTGGCTGAGCCTACTATTTGTTTCTTTCCTACTAGGTAAAATCCTACATTCCACCCACCCTCAGCTTGGAATGATATCAGCATCACAAGCTTCCCACTAATTAATTTGCTTTTGTAATACACCTAGTTTTTGTTCCAAAACTCACTATCCTTTGGTGAAAAGTTTCTGACATGGATATTCTCTGGTATTATAAATCCAGATAAGCATAAAAACCTGGCATTCTTTAGATCAACCTGACTTTCAAATTTTAAATTCAGCTAGATATCCCCACTTACTCCATGAACTTCTTCCGAGGACCTTAATAATATGAACAAAACCACAGTGCATAAATGTTAACCACATCTGCACTGACATGATCTTTTTTTTTCTTTAGCTCACCCTCTCAAGTGTCCATGTACCTGGTATGCAGTTTTTTCATGTACCAGTCTACCAAGGCAGGGTGATAATATGCTTGGAAAATCCTAGGCTGCTGTTTTGTGGGAGCCAGTATGCCTGACAGATCAGGATCATGGATTTTCCTAATTCTGCTTGTCCACTGGGCTCTAAACTACCTTTGATAAAAGTAAAGCAGAATGAAAGCAGCATGGAGTGAAAGAGAAGCAGAGTTCCTGAGTGCTGCTAAATTTTTAGCAATTTTTAAGGTATTCATAGATTTAAGATTCATGAGGTATCTCCTCAGGCACCACACATCGAGCACCTTAACTACCATGCAAAATCTTCTTGGTAGAGTACATATCATGCATGAGAATCATGTCATTTAATACAAGCTCTGTATGTGGCAGATACCTCACATCAGAATTTAAGTTCTCTTACAGCTTGATATGGAAATGTAAAGTAATATGCTAGCATTAAGATCTTGGCAAAATAACAAAAATAAAATATATTTGTTTGTATTTATATTACTTCATGTATTAAATTGTTAGTAAAAGTTTTTACATTATTTTCTTTTCCATTAAATCACCTAGGTTGTTAAAATGTTGCTTCCCTTTTATTGTTTTGTACATTTTTTTTTCATTTCAGACTCATTCTAAAAAGGAATTTATTTCACTAGATGGTTTTAGGAACAGGTTAGATAGCTATCTGTTACAAATTTGTTAGGAAGAAGTGATCCAATTTGTTCTGCAGAGGGTTGCAACAAAAGAGTGATTGCCACTACCAGAAAAGTTACATCCAAGCTTTACAAGTACAAGTTATTCTATATCCTCCCCTTTCTCACTGCATCTCCATTACTTGTCTCATTTTTCCTGATCTGGGTTTGCTGCCACACACTCTCTGGCCCCTGCCCTGTTGCTAACACTACAACACCAAATTTCTAGACAGTGCTGGGCCTCCTGCATCCCTTCTGCTACATCCTGGTGATCTGCCTCACCTCTTGCCCCATCTCCACACTTGCTCTTCCTCATCAGCTCATTTCCATAGACACATCAAGGGGCCCAGTTAAGAAGTCCACGTGGACGTACCTGACTGCAGGCTGAGCTACCTGTGCTGGTGCAGAGCTGAGGTCCAGCAAAGCCAATTAGTCAGTGCTTCAGGCTCAGTGCCTCCTTGTATGTATGAACTGCAGGAGGTAGGAGAGATAAATGACCATTTTTTCTTACTGTGGCTCTAGAGTGGTGTCTGTGACAGATGAGGTAAGTGTTTACGAACTCAACATAGAATTCCTAGTTCACCAGCAACAAATATACTTTTCTCCCACCCTATATAGAATCACATATCCATTCCATGGTAGGTGCCTCTTGAAAAAGTACAGGATAAGGTCAGCACAGACCTTCCAAAACTTACCAGGTCTAATAACTCTCTAATTTTGGTTTTGTCATCTCACACTTTTGTGTCATGATATTACATTTTTTTCTGAGCTCACAGGATTCTGTGATAAAAATTAAAAAAAAAAAAAAAAATCAAATCCTCTCAGCTGAAATGAATATTGACTTCGAAAGGCTCAAAAGGTCAAAGAGAGATTATAGCAAATATTGGTTTATTATTGAGAAAATTCACTATTTTTAAGGCTACCACAGAGATCTTGACAGGCCCAGCAGGAACAGTTTTGGATGGTTTAGGCTAGGCAGAACTGTAATTCCTCATAATACACTGACTTGGGGGACTGGCACCCACAAAACCTCTCACAATCCCAGGAAAGTGAACCTTCCTGAATAAGTGAAAACCATAGTATGAGTCTCAGGAGGATGAATCCAAGCTCCTCTCAGAGATGTCCAAAGACAGGACAAGGGGTAATGGGTACAAGCTGGAGCATTCTGAGTAAACACAAGGAAAAGATTTTTCATTGTGAGGGTGACAGAGCACTGAACAGGCTCTCTGGTCAGGTTATGGAGACATTCAAAACCCTTCTGGACATGTTCCTGTGTGACCAGCACTAGATGATCCTGCTCTGGCAGGAGTGTTGGACTCAATGATCTTTTACAGTCTCTTCCAACCCCTAACAGTCTGTGATAGTAGCTAGAGTGAACATTTTTCTGTGTGGTTTTATCTTCATGAAAAAAAGCTCATCTGTCTCGTCTACAGGGCAGTGCTGAAGTTGTTTTTTTCACATGCTGCCTTCATGCCTCTACCCCAGTAGGCTGGAATTACAATTGTCTTTTGACTATACGCTTACATGCTGAGCCTTCTAGCTCAAGGCCTAGTCACAGTACAAATAATAAATAAACACCTCTTTATGATCAAATATAATATTGACTTTTAAGTTTTATATGAATGATTTAGTTTAGAAAAAGAAATCATACCCTGGTCTTTATATGGAAGGTTGCAAAGGACCATTGATCTACAATTCTTTACACACAATATCATTCCATGGAATGCTTCTCTGTCACAGCAATAGACTGCCTACCTAGCATCCAAGATTAGATAATTTTTCACTTAGAAACTAAATGTTTAGAAGGATACCTATGACAAAAAATTTATACTTCTCAGCAGGCACTTTTCATATACAGAGGCTATAATCCTGATTATTTCAGTACAACTGAGTGTATTATTTACTGACTGTTGAAAATTCTAGAGGATAGAGACGCTATGGAAATTGCCATGGTAAATCATGACGCATCTCTAACCAAGCACTCATACCTTCTCTTCTGATCCCAAGATAAAAGATAAAAAGATAAAAAGATAAAAAACTTCTCTTTCAATCTAATGTAATATAGTGAAATGCAACATTTCCTCTGTTTAAATATCTAAAAACAGTGCTGAACCACGTGATTCCTCATTATTATTTAGCTGGGAGCTGTGTGCAAAGCTCCATGTGAGTAAGATTTTTGGGGGCTAGTGACACAAAATGGATTTAGCACATGGGTTCACACAGAGCATGAATCCATGCTTCAGAACACTCTTGGAGGGGAGAAAGCAAAACATCTATTATCTATATAGTGTGATTTACAGCAACAGCCTTCAGGTAAACAACATTTGCACAGTGGAAAAGGAACTAGCCTGTAACAACTGCTTTTCTAGGCCCAAGGTCACTCCCTTTAGCCTTTCCCTGTCTCCCAGTGGTGCTGGGAGGACGGGCTTTACATAATGAGTGGTTGGTACATGGACCAAAAGGAGACTATGCTGAGAGATACAGGAAAATGTGGAAATACACAGTCATGTCCCATTCAGCTTCAGCCATAATCAGGCCCAAACTTGGGGTGGTTTGGCAAGCAGAGACTTCAAGGTTTGATAATATACACTTTAGTATCATGGGACAGTGGAGATCATGTCTCATAATAATTCTGTATTACTGTGGGGAATTTGTGCCTTTATAGAAATGTTAGGCAGTCTTTCTCAAATAAAAAAACAAACAAATCATGTGTAATGTAGCTGTTGAAAGAAAGGTTATTACTAATAAAAATAAAATTACTAGGGCCATGTGAGCAAACACAGGAACATATGGAAAGTCAGCACTAGAGCTGAAAGCTTATGAAAACACCTGTATCTAAATTTTGACCTTAGAATATTCTCCTTGTTGTATTTCCCCAGCCTTAGCCAAAATCTGCAAATAAACAATCCAGTCACACTGCAGGACTTCTCCAGGAATTCACTGTGTCCATCTGTTTGTGAATCACACACGGGCAGAGGCAAGTAAACAATAAATACATGAAGATACAAATAATAAGACTTTACTGGAGGAAAAAAAGCATAGCTTCTCAAGCCAGGAACGTGGTGTGTATTCTGAAACTGGAGGTATTTTTTTATATTTATTCTGGAAGAAGGAGAAAAGCAGGAGGTCAGCAGGCTTTCTGTGATTTCTTAACCGACACTTCATTTATTGTTTATTCCTTTTGTATTTTTTCCATATAGCAGAACTTATGTAACTGTTCTTTATGTTATTATAGTTTCCTCCTAGTTTGAATGTTTGTAATGAAAGGGATCCCCTGGAGTTTAAAAGATTCTTAATTCTGTCTGAAAACTTCTTAGCTATTACTATTAAAAGAAGCATTTATGAGGAGATACTAAAAGATTTCTGGTGAATTTTTACCATGAAAAAAAGACTAAAGGAAGAAAATCTACAGTTATGTTAAGAAGTAGCTACAGTGAAGACATATTTTTATCTTGGTTACCACAAGAAAAAGTTTACACTCCAGCAAAGCGTTAAAAAATGTTCTTTATTTGTTCACATTACAAATTTAGTAGCAGTCAGGGTTTTATCAGTGCTTTCTCCATGTAGGTACTTTAATTCTGCTGTTCAAGCCATTCTCAGGAAGGATACTTTCTGCATTTCACCTACTGCCATGTTGCTCCTTTTTCCCCATGCATGCTCAGAGACATTGTTAATTTCCCAAGCAGTTCAGCTACTCATGTTACTCAAAGGCAGCTCAGAAGCATAGACAAACTGAAAAGTATTGTGGATGAAGGCATGGCAGCTGAAGCAGAAGGCAGTACAATTCAATATTCCAGTGGTACTGAGAATGGAAGTTAGAGAACGGAAGGCTGTTGGGAAGGAAAGGATTGTGAAAAGAATTTTTGGATGGGTGATTTTTTTCATGGAGGAAGGAAGTCTGGAGACTTAAGTAATGGACAGGATTAAGGAAGACAAAGGTCATTCTCAGGCTTTCATGGAAATCTTCTGGGAGGTTTTTATTTAGATGAGACATCATATCAGAGATGGAGACGGTAGAAACATCTTCATCCCCTCATTCCCACAGTCCTCAGTATCACCCATATAGACTTCTCTTTCCTAGCACTCCTCCTCACCAGTCTTCCTTCAGAGTCCCCCAGCATTCCTACCCTCTCAAGTGTTGTTTTTTTCTTCAGTTTCCTCACTCTTTCCACCTTCCATGTCTCTTAAAGAAGGCTTCCTCTCCTCTGAGTAATCTTTGTTTTCCTGTATCATCCACCCAGCCCACTACATGACTTCAGACGAGGAGAAAATGGCCATCTCCAAATGTGACATGGGACACAATTTCCAACATTGTTGTTCCAGCTCCTTCTAAGTACTGAAGTTTTCTCAGCAATAGCTACTGTCCTGCACACTGTCATGGTCTAGGCTCAGCTGGTACCAACCAGACCTCAGCTGGCCAAACCCCCCACCTTGGCAAAGGGAGGAGAAAGGATTCATTAATTGAGAGAAGGATGGGGAGGTTTGCATTCCCCAATGCAGGTAACAGACAAAAAAACACAAGAAACTCAACTTGGGAAGAAAAAGAACTACTATAATCTATAAGCAGAAAGAGAAAACACGCCAGATCTTAATACATTTTCCCCCCTCCCTTCTTCCCGGGCCCGGATCCCTTCACTGCTTCCTCCCCCTCAGGGCACAGGGAGGGGCAGGGGGGGTTTAGGGTCAGTTCCCCACAGGGTGTTTCTGCCGCTCCTTCCTCCTCAGGGGCAGGACTCCTCACAGCCTTCCCCCCCTCCAACGCGGGGTCCCTCTCATGGCAGAGAGTCCTTCAGGAACCCCTGGGACATGAGTCCCTCCCACAGGTGCAGTCCCTCAGACACAGACTGCTCCAGCCCGGGCTGGAACTTGGGGAGACAAGAAATCTTTGATCACTGTAGGTGTTTAGCCATTTTTTCTCCCTGTTGGCCAAAGGACGAACAAGATAACCTCTCAATATCCCTCCCAGCCTTAATGACAGTATTAGCAGAAAGCACATCTTGCTGCTTGTGTACTATTTCACACAATACTACAGCTTACCAATAGTGGCTTTTCATTTGAATGCTAGGGTTTCAATTTCACATTCTTATCAAAATCAAGAATGAGACTATGCAACCTGGAGGAAATCTGTGTTGCACGATCTATCATAATATAAATGGGTTTATTTATCTGAATAATAATATAAGGTCTTTAATTAAAATCACTCAAACACTTTCAATAAATTGTTTTTGTTTATCATTAACAAATTTGGCCTATCAATCTCAATGAACAAATCTCAGACATGCCAGTCAGTGTGGTCTGGGGACTCTTACCAATGCAGCATGTGTGTAGCCCTCTGGTTTGGATGTGGAGATGGTTTGTTAGATGTGAGCCAGACCATGCCTGTGGGTGTCAGTGTCCAATGGATTGAACTTGTCTGTTAGCATTCCTTGTATAAATGGCACCTTTGCCTTGACATAGTCATTGTCCTGGATTTCAGCTGATGACTGTAAGTTAACTATAGAAAATCAACATGAAACAAAAGAAAATATTCACCATAAAAGAAGAGTTAAATATTCAGTTTACTACATAGCAAACACAATAATCCCCAAAGAATCTGCTTCACCATTTCTCCTACAGTGGTTCAAAAGGAAATCTTCACAGGCTTGTTTGTTTTGTAAATCCCACTCTTAAGAAATGCCTCTACTCACATGAAGAGAGTGAACACACATACACAAGCAAACTTTCTAAATTTGCCTTGAGATTAGAATGTTTTGGCCATACATAACAGCTTTAAGAAACAGTATTCAGCATCTTACCTAACAGCTATTTTTAAAGGGACACGTCACCAAAGGCACCCACTGACAATGTAAGCAATAGGTGTGAGGAAATGAATTTCAGTACTTACACTCATGAAAGAAATATCAGCCCTCACAAGGTGGCTAAATATACCATAATCTTCAAGTCTTCAGGATTACTGCCAACAGCACAGGACAGAAGGTGGTGGGGACAGGACCCACCTGAGGGTTGGTTGCAATTATCCACAACATGCAAGAGCATCCATGAAGAGCTTAGGCCATGTAAGGTGTCTTCCCTGGGGGGACAAATTAAAGATTGAAAGCTGCACTCCATATAAAGTGACAGAGAAGGGGAAGGGAAAGGGAAAGGGAAAGGGAAAGGGAAGGGAAGGGGAAGGGAAGGGAAGGGAAGGGAAGGGAAGGGAAGGGAAGGGAAGTAACTAAGGGCTATTTACTAGCACTGAAAGGTAGCAAATTCAAAACTGGGAAAAACAAATACTCTCTTGCAGCCTACAATTAGGCACAGGAGGTGTCACAGCAGGTCACTCAAGCTATAAGCCTACTCAATTTTTAAGCTCAATTTCTTCTGTCAGGAAACATATTTATCAGTCCTGTCACAAGGAAAAAAGTCAATACATACTATTAGGAACAAGAATTTTGTGGTACAGAAAGCAAAGTATTCTATTAGAGCAGAAACAAATTTCATCTTTCACCCTAATACATTTAATTTGTTTCTGATTAGATAACCTGTTTACTTAGAAATAATTTTTAGATACAAGCAAATATTCAAAGTAAATTTAAAAAGCTTGCATATTTCTAGGACACTCATTGGATTTGTCTTTCTTAGAAGAACCTGAATTACTAATCAGCAAGACCATTGGTTAAACTGATTTTGGCTCCTCCATCTTCACCCTTACTACTCCTTCCTTCTCAACCACCATGCTCCCTTATAGGTGTATAAGTAGTTCCAGTGTACAGTGAGTAACATTATTCTCTAATATCTTTAGTCTTGAGTGACTTTTATTGCAGAGTATCAATTTTTGCCTGGTTTTGGTCTTATATTTCTAAACTCTCCCTCCCTTCATTTTTTCCCCAGAATAAATAAGACATAGGAAAAGACAGGTCAAGGAAGACTGTTATTTGAGAAAATGTATCCTTTAGACAGAAGGGAAAGAGAAATATGCAAAAAAAGAAAAAACAACCCAAACCCATTTATTTATACCTTTGTAAGATCAGCCCTGAGTGTACTGACACACTTCTCTTTCTTTTTTTAATTTTTCTTTTTAGTCTGCATTACAACACAATTCCACTAGTGGAGGTACAGGTCAAAATAGCTTTATGGCATCCAAAACTTAAACATAATTTGTGGACATTTTGTTGATATTCAGAAACATCAGAAGTCATCCATTAAGAAATAATGCATAAGTGGTATAATAAAATAGTCTCAGTTTGCATACCTGAAAATACCAAAGGGCATAATCCATCAAAGGAGAATAATCCTCTGTTGTGCTATAAACACAAATCAAGGGAGTATAAAACCTATGTAATGTCACAGTTTTATATTAAAACATAAATGTTAGCACCAGGATAGATTTTGCTTTCAAGATACAGATCTGTTTTGCATTGCCCCTGGGTGAGCTCATTACATGCCAGGTCGACTCTAGTTTGGTTTGCATTGGATTTCAGCAAGCAGCTTCCTAACCCTATGAGGGCAGTGATGTTTTCAGCTTGCTCTGGCATGAAATCTTTTCAATAGTAGGAATTTCCCAGTTTGAAAAGACTGCAGGGCTCTCCAGGAAAAATGTGTGCTTCCTCAGACTCCACAGCTTCCACCAGTAGCAAAATTTTCACAATGCACAGAATCTTAGACACTGTGATGTGAATTACAGTTTGGAACAGCAAGTAAATGTATTGACCCAACTTGATTGAAGTTAGAGCCCCCAAAAAATAAGGGCTGTGAAATATTGTTATCGGCTTTGAGTATTAGATTTGGGTTATGAAGAACTGAAGCTGCCTTTCACTGTCTTTTGGGGAGAGGGAAAGTGCAGCAATAGTACAATATTATTTATTAACTACCCAAAGAAACTCACAATATGCTTGTGCTACAACCTGCACACATCAGTTTTATCTCTTCAAATCCTAATCCTTTACAGTGTTGAAAGACCATTATGCAGTCTTTTCCTTCTAGAGAAAATTACCTAGGTGGAAGATGAATGGTTTAATCTGCCCCACATGAAATGTCCCTCTGGGCCTGTGCAGCTATCAACTTGCTGTATAGATTCAATTCCCACAGGCTGGCAGCTGGGGAAGAGGAAGAACAGAAAAAACAACGTGATTTGAGAAGTGTTCAGCTTTGCCTGATCAGAAGTCAGTGGGACTTTTAATATTCTGACCAAAAAGCAATATATAATATGGTTAACAAGGAAATAAGAAGTCTGCTACTTGAAAAACCAGGAGTTTCCTACATTTCTTATTGTTTCAGCCCACAATTCCTCAGAGTGAGGAAGAAAGATGAAAGAAGACAAAAAGAAAAAGGTTTAGGGCAATGAAAGGCTGTTCTTTGAGGGCAAAGATTTCTTTCAGTGGTCAAGTTTCTGATAGGGATGTAAGGTAGTAAGTATGTAAGGGTTATGACTGTTCTGTTAAAGGTCAAGGAAATCAACCCAGGGAACTGAAGAGATGACAATTACTTGCATGCACCTGTGGGAGTGTGCCCTGTGACCAACACTGCTCACCATCGTCCAGGGGGAGGATACTTTTATGAGGATAAAAATGATAATGGTGAGGAGAAAGGTTCTGAGTATGGACTGGGAACAAGAGATCTTCATCTGCACCAAGGTCTACCTTAGAAACCTTCAGCGTGCCAGACAGAGCTAACCATTCCTGGCAAATTCTGGGTGTTAACAGAGGCTGCAGCAGGGGTGGTGGTGACCATTTACAGAGTATCTTCCCCTATAAATGTAATCCTCTGTAACCAACACTTTTGGAGAAGTCTCATTCGTGGCATCTCTGGCACCAGAAGTTGAAAGCAGACAAGGAGCAAAAGCTGTTTAGTGGTTTTGAAAAAAGGAGGAGGGCAGGAAAACCATCCCCAGCAGGTAGGAAAACAAATCCTTATTGATACTCAATAGCCATCCACTGAGAATGAATGCAGCATTCTAGAATTAGCAGAATAATCAAACAACATTGAAGGGTAGCAGAGGGGCATCCAAGTGTGTGTGATTCACTTCCTATCAAATCAGTCCATTTAGTTTAAATTTAAGCAATCTCCCAGTCATCACAGTTTTACAATATCTTAGGGTTGGTAAGGGGGTTTTTGCCTCTTATGTAACCTGCACATGCAATACAGAGACAGGCAACAATGTTTTATCTTCACTTTTAAGGGTAAAATACACAATTTTCATAAATTCTTCCTAGAACCGGGATTTTTTTTAAGGTAACGTCACTGCTCTGTACACCCTTAAATGTGTGTGTGCATGGACGGGGATGGCGGGGGGGGACATGTTGCTATCTGTCATTGACATGTTAAAGTTAAAAGAGAACTTCAAGATTTACAGGAAGCTAAAGGACACAGTGCACAGAAAGCCTGTTGATACTTTTCGAATTAAACTTAATGCAAAACATACAAAAAATGTTAACTGCCTTTAAACTGTGCCATCCAGTTCTGCTTACCATCTCTACTCTCACTTGCTCATATTTCTAGTCTGAAGAATTTTTCTGCCAATTGGCTTTCACTATGTGATTCTCTAGAAGACGAAATAGATGCCTATTATTAGGAATTTCTTCCATGAGGTAAATACTAGAAAATTAGTTATGTAAGCCTTTAACTCCACTTTCAATAAGCTAATCCATTTGGGATTCTTTTTTTTTTTGAGGGGGGGGGGCTAACATGTCTTTTCTGGACATCAAATCATTCCTGAGATATTTTTGCAAAACCCATCAAACTTGTGAGAACAGCAGAGGCCATAATTAGCCAGTACTCTAGAGGTAACTGAGCATCATCTACAGAGTTAAAATAATGTTTTCAAATCTAGTAACTTGTCTCTTCTCGTGAGTTCAAAAAAATTACACTCATCATCTGGAAAAAAAAAAATTACACTCATCATTCCCCTCACAGAACACATTCTCAACCTAACAGACTAATTTTTAGAATCTTTTAGAATTGCTGCTTTACCAGAGAAAGACCACAATCTCGTAAAAATGGTATCTCATAAAAATTGCATCATTTCTTTACTATGAAGAGTTCACATTTGTCTTACATAGAAATTAGAGATAGTAGATCCTCAGAATTTCCTTGTATTATTGGTATTATTTTGTTACATTGTTGCATTGTATATTTTTGCTGGTTCACATTCATTTAGATATAAAATATTGACTGTCTGTAACAGAACTGCCTAAACTGCAACATTCCAGGTTGTATTTCAGTCATATGCCATATACTGTAATGATGTAATTACTGTAGGATAGTATTTATAAACAATGTCTCAATATATCAAATTCTTTCATTACCAGAAGACATGGAACTTATTTTTACAAATAAATAGAAGTTTAAACCATTTCAGTAGAAAATAAACCCTAATTTAACCTGTCCTGTGAGCTGCTAAAACTTTAACACTGGAAGCTAAGTAATGGCATGAATTAATAGAAATGTTGTGATTCCTTAAGACTTGTTCTTGATTTCCTAAACTCCCACTACAAGCACTACATCCATAGTAGATGGATCTCAGAATTTCTACACCTGCTTACCACTTTAGTTGAAAATTTCAAAGAACATTGGCTACAAACACAGGGAATAATTTACTGGTGTTTTGCTATCTATATCGGTGGAGGCTAAGATGTTTCTGCCAGAGTAGAATATGCACAGAAGCTCGAGTGGATTTGTGCCAACTTCAGATTGCATCCTTCACATTAGTATTGCTCATGGGCAAAGATAGGAAGTACCTGGAAAAGTAAAATGTTGCTTGCTCTGAAGAGCTAGAATTTTACCTGCTGACAATTTTATTGGCATATTACAACACTCAAAACACACTGTTGGATAGGAGATAGTGTACCATAATGCATCTTTGCTAACAACGGTCCGAGGGTAAGAAGGAAATATGCCAACCCATCCAATGCACCTGTTTTCAGGTTTATTGTATATAGCAGAGGGGAAAACAAGAGAAAATTCATAATAAAACAAGCAGAAGCTTTATATTCTAATGGACTTTGCTGAAACGAGGACCAGACCACTGCCTAGTCTTTTCTCATGGGCAGTGAAAGGTCAGCTCAGATGACGATGAGGAGAATAAAGGACAATAAAAACTCAGATTAAGATGCCAAAGGCAAAGCCAAAGATGTAGCTAATTAACTACAGCATGATAAACTTGAAAAGAGACTTACAGTTTTCCACTCTAATAAAGCTAGTGAATATGCTATACCTACTCTGTGCAATATTCTTTTAGAGAAGAAAAAGAACTTTTGAGAATGCTGTTATTGTTATTTTAAAATAGCCTTTTCCTTTTTATGTGAGCTAAAGATAAAATTTTTCTTTAAAAATGAAAGATTGTTTAGTTTTTCTTTCATAACCTCAGTTCACTGTCCTGTATTTTCAAATTTCAAACAGCTAAATCATCTAATGAGTTAGGCTAGAGATATAATTACATTTGCTTCTTCCTAACAAGTCTTGAGTTCATAAGTCCAAATCTGCTAAAGATTTCTGTAAATCAAAAATTAAAGTATTTTTTTAAAATCTTGATTCTAAATAAAATTCTGAAACAAATTCTCATTTTCTGATAAGAATGAAAACATCATTTGCATGAGTTGTAAATCTATAGTTTTCATCAGGACATAGGATTTCAAAGGTGCCAGGGAGTTCTTAGGTTATGGAGAGAAAAAGGTATGAAAAAGTACTTGAAATTTCAGTGCTTTTATCAGTTCATCAGTTTAGCTCTAGAATGCAGCCAAACAACAGCAAGCAACCTCTATCAAATTAATAAATTAAGTAATCCTTATTTTCAAAATAACCAAAGCTTTCAAAAGATGGTTACCTGTTACCCAGTTTGAGATAGAATGTAAGGTTTCACATGAGATTATCCATGCACCAAATAACAAAAGTGGAAGATGAGGGAAGTTGAAGCAAAAAAAACATGGCATTGAGGAAGGAGTAGGAGTAGATCTGAAGCAGAGGGGCAAGATCATACTGAGCTGTGCCAAGGTATTGGTAGAGAAAGCAGTCTTACTCAGCTTGGCAGATCCCAAACTCCCCTCTTACAGACCCCTCCTCAGCTAGACCCACATTTTTCCTTTGTTAAGTCAATACTTGCATGATGAAGAACCTTTGAGCTGGAATCGGGACTCTGGATGACAGCAAATGATCAAAGGAGCTTTAAAACACCAGGAGAGATCTGTTGTGCATCAGTGATGTGAAAATGTGGCAAAGCACCTCTTCATACAGGAGTCACTTAGCACACATGCTTTCTTCTCTGTTTTTCCCCTCCCTCTCCATCAACCTTTTGCTTTGGTTTTTGTTTTTAAGCACAGGCGCACACAGTTGTGAAAAATGTAGGCCACAGTTAAATTCATCCAGTCTAAATCTGAAGTACAGTCCTCTGTTCATCCAGACTAAAAGACAGTTTTTCAGTTTTCAGTAATGCTGAATTTTAAGAGGCCTGTTCACTTATGCAGGTGATGTAAGAGCAAACGTTGTTTTGTTTATGTCATTCCTACTAATTTTAGCCTAAAGATGGTTGGAACTAACCAGATTTAGTGTTCTTTGAAATACTTGCTTGTACCATAATCTCCTACAGAAAAGCCTATGAAACAAAAGGCTGACAGTTCCATTGCTCTTAGCCTGTTAGTCATTCTGCATACAAATAATAACTTGTCCTTGTCCACCTTAAAAAAAAAAAAAAAAAAAAAAAAAGAGAGAGAGAGAAAAAACAAAGAAAGGAACAGTGCATTTGCATCAGCTCCCTCTTCCAAAGTATATTCTTACTGAGAAACTCCATATGGTGGAAAACAAAACAAGCACAATGAAAACCAGCGTTATGCAAAATCTATTAAAAATCATATGAGTCACCACACAGAAAGTTGCCAGGCCTGAAAGAAACTAAAAACTAGCTAGCCTTGCTATAAGAAACTTCTAAGACCTGAAGGAATGTTTGTTATTTCCAAGAAATGTTGCCAGAAATGGGCTTGGCATCTGCAGAATCAGCATTACAAAGACACATAAAATTTTCACTGAAATATACTTTTTTAATACTTCTAGGGAGACAATTTCATACTCAGAACTCCATTTAAATGTAAGGACATAAAGATGGAGAAATGTGCATTTAGGTATTAAATATAGTGTTAACCATGAAAAGAGGGCAAACAAACACTTTGCAATGAGAAACACAGGGGTAAACTACAAAGTGAGCAAGAGTTACTCTCTCCAGCCTTCCCTGTTCAACTAAACAAATTATTTCAGATAAAGAATACTGAGTTTCTGAGATCTATGCAAATATTAATAAATTGCTCGTAGTACATAAATTTCACAGAGCATTTACTTTTTCTGGGCTTCTCCTAATTTCCTCAGACTTTGTGATAAGCAACAAAATACACATGTGTTTGGATCAGAGCTTATCTGCACAAGAAATTGGATGATATTCCTGATTGTCTACGTGGAGAGCTATTCTGGAAAAGCTGTAGCCATTCCTGTCAATTTCTCCAGGCAAATGAAATCCTTCAACTGTTAACATTGATTTGGAACAGCTGCCAGTGAGAGGGCTATCAGAACAGTGCAGTTAAATGACAAATTAGACTTTCTTCCCCGCCCCCTTAAAAGCAAAATTAAGATGTCAAATATAGGTGAAAATAGTGTGTATGCATCTGTACGACTGCATTTTGCTGTATCAGGAAGAAAAATATTGCCATGACAGCAATGATCTGGATGGCTGAAGCAGTTATATTCATGATATTCAGGACTCAGCACTCCTCAGATTTTCATCAGTCCTGGAAGTACAATAGAAAATAGAGTCATCATCCCCCGTTATCTTTTCAACAAGTTGGTAAAATTGAACCTTCTATTAAAAAGCTTGAAATTATATCTCTTTGAAAACACACTTACTGTAACTGATTGTCACCAAGGACTTTGTCAGACCTTAAATTGTAGGATTTTCATTACTTCTGCCACTCATCATTACCCTTTGTCACCTTATTTGTTCTATTCAATTTAATTCATTGATGTTGGTTGCCCAGGCTATAAGACCCTATGTGATTCTTGGTGAGCTGGAGCCAGTCTCATACATGGTAACTAAAGCATAGACTGTCAGACTGTCAAAGATTCCAGTTACTCTGTCCTTTTGATGCTATTACACATGGATTGGAGAAGAAAGCTGACAGAAGACTTAGAAAAGAAATCGAAGTATGGACTTCTACTCCATGAAATGCAAGAAAGCATTCTTATAACTTCTTTGATTTCTGTTAAAATAGAAATTAAAAGGACGCGATAAAAAAAAAAATTGATTAATTAAAAAGAGTATAAAAATTTCACAGAATCACAGAATTATCAGAGTTTGCAGGGATCTCTAGAGTTCATCTAGTCCAACGCTCCCACTAAAGCAGGGTCATCTGGATCACATTACCCAAGACTGCATCCAGGAGGGGTATGAATGTCTCCGGAGAAGGGGACTCCACAACCTCCCTGGGCAGCATGTTCCAGTGCCTTGTCACCCTCACAGTAAAGGAGTTTTTTCTTATGTTTGAACAAAACTTCCTATGTTCCAGCTTGTGCCCATTGCCTCTCATGCTGTCAGTCCGTTATATATTCTCTTAAGAGCAAATCAGACCGATACAGGACTTACTATTATTTTTACATCTTTTATAGAACTCACTAAACCCCCAACATGTCTACAGGAGATGCATTACAAGCCTGACAACTGCTGCAGAGATTCCTTTTTCAAAATTTTTGTAGATAGCTGAGCAATATTGTTCAGCTGAAGCTTGCCAAATTTTCCAGCAGACCAAGAACTGATTTAAAGTGAGCCCTGAAGCAGATGACTTTGCACTTGAACCGCAGAGTTTCAAAGCAAAGTCATTAAAATGCTTATAAACCTGCACAATATGGAACTGCAGCTCTCCATCCCTTAGACTGCCTTTGGGGCAGGAGTAGGAGGCACCACTACCCTTCACCTGCTGCAGACAGTGAATCTGTCTGGCTTCATTTCTGAGTGGAATCTGAGGGCTCAGCACAAAGCACTAGGAAGCAAAAATCCCTCTTAAAATATAAAGTGTAAGAAAGCATCCATGTTAACTCCCTGGTCAAATCACACAACCGAGTGTTTCAGAGTTGCACTGTTAGACTAACAGAGACAATTCTGTTATGGTGAGATTGATGAATCACTTACTCAAAGTAATTTTATTAGAAGCTACTGACTGATCAGTCTTAAAAACAGACATAAGAAGGAAGTGCTAAATGTATGTATTAGGATATCTTCATCTGTTATGAATAAAAGCTTGGACTCAGAAGAATTTAAAGGGAGGAACACATGAAAAGCCACTTGCTGAGAAACAGGCAAAAGGCCAAACTATTTTTTAACTGAACCTAACTGTGCTAAGACATGGGCTATGGCTTATTTGGCCAAGAGAAAAGCTGTCTGTACTATGGCAAAGCTCTAATTTTTCCCTCAACTTTGCAGGCAGCATGTCCAAATTAACATGATTGAGTGAAACACACTATAGAACAACACAAATCCAGATTTAGAATTGGAGTCCACCAGGTTTTGACTAGTGAAGAGGTAATTAAATCTGCATGGTTACTTTGGTACGAAATGTACTCTGAAGGCTTACACAGACCACAGCCCTGTCTCTGACAGGGCTCAGTAGCTAAGAGACAATGCCTGAATTATTCTCCCAGCTTCATGAAGTTGTAAGTTCAGGTGGATTTCTCTTCCATTTAATTGCTCATTTATTTAATTTCTCCTTTTTTTTTTTTCTTTTTCTTTTTGTTTGTTTTAATTTTGTGTGGGGAATACTGTTTTCTTCAGGAATGAAAAACTGCAGAATGTCTAAGAACACAGGACTGACAACAAATGTTTGTTAAGGAGGCTGAAGCTGTTTATCCTGCAAACCAAAGGGAAAGGGAAAACCAGCACTCATTCAAACAAGAATCATAGAATGATTTGGGTTGAAAGGAAACTTAGAGATCACCTGGTTCCAACCCCCGTGCTGTGGGCAGGGACACCTTCCACCAGAGCAGGATGCTCAAAGTTTCATCCAACCTATCCTCAAAAACTTTCAGGGAAGGCACAGCCACAACTTCCCTGGGCCACCTGTTCTGGTGTCTCACCATCCTCATAGTGAGGAATTTCTTCCTAATGTCTAATCTAAATCTACCCTCTCTCCTTTAAAGCCATTACCCCTTGTTCTATCATTACATGCCCTAACAATGGATTAAAACCATTGGCCTTTATCCTTTCACAACAAGCCCTGCCCAAATGTTTGTACCTATCTTTCTTATAGGCCCATGTCAAGTACTGCAATGTTGCTATGAGGTATCCCCAGAGTCTTCTCCTCTCCAGTCTGTCTTCACAGGAGAGGTGCTCCAGCCTTCTGCTAATCTTCATGAACCACCTCTGGACTTGCTCCAAGAGCTCTATGTCCTTTTTGTGTTGAGGGTTCCAGAACTGGGCACAGAACTCCACATGGGGTTTCACCAGAGTAGAGTAAAAGGGTATCCCGTGACCTGCTGGACACATTTCTTTAGATGCAGTCTGGGATACAGTTGGCTTTCCAGGATGCAAGTGCACATTGCTGGCTCATGTTGAGTTTCTCATCAACCAGCACACCCAAGTCCCTCTCATCAGGGCAGCTCTCAATCCATTTTCTTCCAAACCTGTTACATGTGCTTGGGATTGCTCCAACCCAAATGCAAAACTTTGCACTTGGCCTTACCAAACTGCATGAGTTTGGCATGGGAATGCCTCTTAAGCCTGTCAAAGTCCCTCTGGATGGCATCCCTTTCCTCCAATGTGTTGATCACACCACACACCCTGGTGTCATCAGCATACCGACCACCTCCACATTCTCTGTGTGCCTTAGCAGAGCCTGCAGGAGCATCTTCTCCATCATCTTGCAGGGCACAGAGGTGAGACTGACTGGCCTGTGGTTTCCCAGTTCTTCCTCTTTTGCCTTTTTGAAAATGTGGTTAATTTTTCCCTTTTCCAGTCAGTGGGAACTTCACCAGACTAACATGATTTTTCAAGTATGATGGAAAGTGGTTTTGCAGTGTCACCCATCAATTCCTGAGGGAACCATAGATAAGGCTCATAAGATCCCATGGACTTGTGCAATTTCAGGTTCTTTAGATGGTCTCAAACTGCTCATCTCAAACTGCCTGACTGTGAAGACTGAGGAAAAAAAGCCATTGAGTACCACAGCCTTCCCCATAACCCCATGACGAGGTAATATTAAACGAGCATTTGTCATAAATAGCCCATGTACACCTGATCTTGTGTTAGGACGTAGGTCTGAAATAGCTGACTTCTTGTGCTCTGGTGATTTCTATGGTTCAGTGGTCTTCTGTCATGGTGATCACAGAACTAAGCTTTGGGGATTTTTTAACACCATTATGAAATATGATTTAAAAAATAACTTGCTGTTGCGTGGTATCACAAGGAAGCTGGAATATTTCCTGTGTCTCATCCTTCTAGAGAGCCAGATTCAGCTTCTTGGATATGTAAATTGCCCTTGATCCACATATTACTGAGGAGAAAAATCAAGCTATACTCTAATACGAATCGCAAGGCATTTATCCTTCTTTCTATGAGGCTTGGGTCATATGTTTCTGTCTCTTTTTCTCTTATATTCTGAACCCTGGATCTCTGGAACAGGCCATACAATTTTCCCCACAGGTTTTCCTTCTCTGTCACCATGTAAAATCTTTTCAGTAATATGAATTATTTATTAATTATTCATAGAAGGAAAAACCATTTACATGGCATTCATAAACCTGACCAGCATAAAGAAGAAAAACTATACTGTTTAAATGGTTATTTATTCAGATAACAAATTTATACTGCCTATCTCCAGTCAGGTATTTAACTAAAGCCAAGCTGTAAGAATCACTCTTTAACCACTGGTGAAGTAATTCCCTTCTAATTATGCATCAGTTGAATGTGCCAATGGTCTTAAAAGCCTTCAAGCACTTCTGCCTCACTTGTGTGTTCTATGCTCCAGCTGGACAGAGGCCAGCTATAAATCTTTTGGCTCACATATGAAAGAGACCACTTCCAGTCTCCCTTTCTGTAGGGCCATTATCTGTGATTTATGAGTACTTGGGCAATGACTAGCATTCCACAAAACTACAAGTAAGGCTCAAAAACTGAGGAAATCAGTATAACAATGAAGAACAATCCTGAAATTGAAAAATTAATGATTTCCTGCTTTCTGCTGATTAGGCTGCTGGTTGAAGAGTGTTGGTCTTCTCTTGAAAAATAAACAAGACTACTGCACATAATTTACACGGTGCAGTTTTTTTCTCTCAGTCTATAGAATTGCTGAAAATGTTGCTTAAGTTAATGAACAAAGTAAAATAAACACCAAACATCAAAAACCAAGGTAGTTCATTAACTGCAAATGAGGCAAAGAATAGACTGATCAGAGTATGTTATTCACAATGAGTTCCAATGCCTGTATCAAGTAGAGTTAAAGCATTGAGATTTTGGTACCAAAACCAAAAAAAGGGGTTTTTTTTAATGCAGTAGCATCATTTCAGATATTCAAAATTTTTTATATCATATGACTATACATAATTTTCACCATACTGGCTTCTCCAGGATGCACAAATTCTGTCATTGGTGTTCTGAAGGAAGAAAATGACCACCGAAAAGGGACTACTGAGGCACACTATTGACATCAGAAATCAATCACATCATTATTAGTGATACTTCGATCATTGCTTTGATTTTCCCTGTTGGAGCAGAAGAATTTTTACAAGTCAGCAGCGCAAAGGCAGGAATTTAACACCATGAACTGTCAGAAGGGAAAAAACAAACATATTGGAAAGTGTTGGTATTGTGTGTAGTGTCATGCTCTAAAATAACTGCTTTCTTCTTAGTAGAGATGGAGACAGGAGATGGAGGCAGTGCAATGAGGCAGCACCATGCTCACTGGCACGGTGGCCAGTGTACCTCTGCAGTCACACTGGTACATCCCACCTGTGAGTGCACGTATGGTTATGGACCCAAATGCTACACAGAGCAGTTTGCCTCTTCCAGAGTGTTAAATTCATCTTTATTAATAACTGCTGCACTGCACAAAACTGATACCTTGACCGATTCTGGGATGGGAAGAGGGTAACTGTTGCTCTGGCATCACAAATTCTTTGTTCCAGGAGTTTCATCAAAGCAATCAGTTTGGAATTACATCTCCTCCAGCCACTTGAGTCAAATGTACAGTAAAGTCAGTGTTATCTCTGTATTAACATGCTTTAAGATAAGAGTGGGTTGTTACTCAAATGCTTGTTAAACCTGAATTTGCACAAATAAAATGCATACCAAAACACCTAAATGAGCAATATCTGCTCTTGTCAAAAGTCATCTGAAAAATGTGAACATTGGGGTCAGGAATGAATTTACAAATACACTGTTAAAGTTGGGGGTTTTGTTGTTTGTTTGTTTGTTTGTTTTTAATTTCCAAGGCTGATGAGATTTAAAATACAAATACACAAGCCAGAAGGAAGCCAGAGGAAACTGCGTTCACTTCAGCCCATCGTATACTACCTAGACCTACCTTTTACCAGCTATACTCTATGCATTGCAGAACACTGCTTTATTAAACAAAAACTAACAGCATGCCTGGAATGGCTACTAAATAACTCACCAGACATGTGGCCTAGAAAGCATGTGGTCTTGACTAGGATCTCATTGGCATTCTCAACAGCTGAATGTGTGAGTATTATGGTATTTAAAGTCAACTAGAGAAAACCACAGAGAAAGAAAAATGCATTCCTGCTTCCAAAAGCAGAGTTGGAGTGCAAGTTTAAACTCTGTTGTGCACAAATACCACTGACAAAGCTAATGAATGGCTCCTTCTTTCTAAAAGGAGGTTGGTTTCAATCCATACATCAGAGAGGTATTTTAATTTCAAAACAATTTTCAGCATTACTAAGATGAAGATAGGTGGATTACAACTGTTGTCTATAGTTTAAAACTTCAGGGTTCTCACCATCGGGTTTTCAAACATTGTTTTTTAGCAGTGTTATATTTCACCATAAAATAACAATTGCCTGAAATAATGCGTTTTAACTAAGTGTCCTGAAGTAGTGACTTCCCATATAGGAAACTAAAGGCTAGTATTAGCCACTACAATTGTTATATTCCAGCCTTCTAAGCAGTAGCTAGAGCACTATCTGTCTTATATAATGGACTGTTTCTGACAGCTCCTGGAGAGATAATGGTGGTACTAGTCAGATAACATCAGAGCCATTTATCCAGCATTATTTCATTCATCTTCCACTCCATCACTACAAATAGAGTGAGAAATGTCTATGCTATGTAAAGATGGCTAAAACAAGGAAAGTTGCTTACTGTATCTCCATTACTAGTGAAAAAATATATCTCCTTGATTTACTGTTCCTGCAATTTACTATGAGTGACATGTCAAACTCTTTAAGATCCTTTTAAAATTTGGCATCTCTTCGAGGCTATAAAGGGTGAAATGCCTGGGGACTCTGAAAGTTCAAATTCTTTTTATTAACTAAAGTCATGATTTAATATGTCTCAATAGAAAGGCAAGATTATCTTAATGGAGAAAACAAATCCATAACATTGAGTTACATTAGAAGCAAATGTGTTTCACAACTGAATTTGAGTGGGATTTTCATTGTTTCTTATTTTGAATGAAACACTTTGCAAATCTAATGGGGAAGGCCATACACTATGGCCAGCATCATCATGCTTTACAGTGCAAAGCTGTAAGGTTAGATCTCCAGAAGGTTCCAGTATGATTTAAAAGAAATGTATTACCACTGGCATAAATTTCTTTAAATCCACGATTCTGAGTACATTGGCACTGCTCTACGCTATGATTGCATTTTCCAGACAGGTTTGTCCACATTTCTGTTCTTGAAAGAAGAAACATGTAGAAAAATTAAACATTTATGCTTCTAAAGTTATCTCTTCTAGCTGGAACCACTAGAGAGATTTTGAGAGATTTTACATAATTTGATTTCTCATTTTAAAAATGTCCAAGTCAATTATCAGACTGCTATGGATCATTTTCTCATGAGCTTTAAAAAAAATGTGCTGCTGAAAAGTGTAATGACTGCTCTGCAACAACAATGTTTAGGGCTGAATTTGTGCACTGAATTATGATTAGGAAGGCTCCTACTAGCCTTCATGACACTTAAGCATCTACACTCCATGAATCTATATTCCTGAGCCTAAGCTACGTAATGGGGTGCAGGCAGCAAGGTAGATGGGTACTTCAAGCAAAAGCACTGAGGATCCTGGAGACAAGAGGAGCAACACATAGAACATGGGTTTCCCTTCTTTGTCATAACTATTCCCTAGTGTTTACAAATTAGAGACTTGTTTTTGTTGGGTATTTGGATGTTGTCCACAATACAGAACCTAAAACCTGCCTCTTTCTTCTCAGCACCTGATCTTCAATGTCAAAATCAGCTACAACAAGGTAGAATGCTTTGGTACAGTTCTGGCTTTCCAAATTATCAGCTGAGCAAGAGCACTGTAAGATGTACAAAGAAATGCATAGCATTTTCTCTGATGCTTCCTAAAGTCCCATCACTTTTGGACTCACTCATATAGACCCAGCTGTAGAGGTTTTTTTCATTCTCATCAGACATTATTTGAGCATAAGAACAGAAGAACACTAATCAGTACCTATTTTTTTCATATCAAAACTGAGGATTTTCCAGATCTGGACATTGTCTGTGGCAAGTTTTCCCCTAGATACATGATAACAGATAGCCCATTCAATAGAGTGTTTATTTTTAAAGCATTTTGTCAGTACAAAAAAATTTCCAAACTCCTAGGATCTAGGTAAGTGATTATTTCACAGTTGGCAGAAGTGATTGAAACATTAAAAATTTGAGCAAATAACTACAAATTCAGAAACTACAAATCCAACTCAATTAGTGATTTGGAGCCCATGCTATTCATCCAAAAGCTGTTCACTTTTTCAATTATGAAACGTGGATGAGAGCAGAAAAATCTTTTGTCAGATAACATGTTAATTGGTAACTGATACTGTTATGATTGCCAATAAATCAATGCCATGAGTAAATGCAGAAAGGAAGGCAGACTGATGTACTGTGACTACATCCTAACAAGAAAAGATCCCTCATCCTGACTTAACACATTAAACCTTCAGTGCAGGAAAAAAGTGTTTTTTTCAATATTATCCTGAAAAGCAGTGATTAAACAAAACAGGGTTTTTTACTTATTTGCAAAATAAATATACATCCAGAATGATTCAGGATAAGAAATTCAAAGGTTTCTCTATATAGAATATGTTCTGATGTGTTGCTGGGAGAGTTAATATTTACAATGCAACTATCTCAGTGGCAGCAGTGACTTAATTTAATAAAGTGTGCTTAAAAGTTAATTAATTGTCAGACTCAGAGAAACTTGAAAGTACATGCTGAGGGCTGCCAAATGCCAAATACAGGAATGCAGACTACATAAAATGTGAGCAAATTATGGTTTACCAGTGCAAAACCTACTAAAAGCTGGCTCTGAAAAATACAGCAGCTCCCAGGAGTCTGGATGTGTTTAAGCCCTAAAGATATAAAGTTCATCACTACTGCTGATATAATATTTCTTAAGTCTTAATTGCAATTAATAATTGTTGCCAAATCAGTAAACATTAACTATTTAATTAACTTGTCTCTTTCTAATTTCAGTCTACTTACATAAATGCAGTGAGCTTTACTCTGTAACTAAAAGGAGACTAGCAAGTATTCAGCAAAAGTAAATGAATTTGCAATGAAGAATACTCCTTTTCAGTACAAGGCCTAGAATCTGCATCATACCATCATTTTCTTCTACATTTTATCAATGAAGTTTATTTCCATTTCTTCACCTGAGCTGGATGATAAAACCCCTTCACCAGGCAGATGCAACACAATGTCTGTACTTCATGTTATTCCTGAGCCCTACAAGTCTATTCCCTCCAGTGCTGTGCTTGGTGCCTGCATCCATCTTACTACTTACCCTAACTTGCTGAGGACACTCAGTGTAAAGCCTTTTTCTTCAAAAGTTCCTACCTACAGATCCAGCTTGGTCTGAGCCACTACTGGTCTTCTCTCCAGAAGTGTGTGCATTTTTATTCAGTGATGAAAGCTTATTAAAATAGCAACATACTCCTTTTTTTTTTCTCATTTGAAACTTCTTTGAAAGAGCCTTTTTATGTCTTATTAAAGGTTTTGTTTGTTGTTTTTACTCTGATTTTGTTTTCATTCTTCCCTATGTCTTGTCTTTGAATCTTTTGGGTCAAAAATCGTTCCAGCAGTACATAAAAATCATCACGGCTCAAAAGCTCTGCCATTACTCTAAAGTAGTTCTTGCCTGCTTGCCGGTTCACTTAAAAATAAATAAATAAATACATAAATACATTGTCCATGAGAGTTTTCTTGGACAACCATCTCTGGAGCTCAGTTACTGTGCTGACTACCACACAATAAGATCCATCACAGGTGTTTCAGTCAGTACAGGTACATATGATTAGAGATACATTACTGGTATTTCCAACCAGCAGCTAGTATTTGCTATCAGCTTTGTGATTAAGCAGGCAAGAAACAGAGACTGGCTGGACAGAAGAACAGCAAGAGCAACTGTTCCTCTGGAGTCTGATTTGAGTTATGGGATCTCAAAGCATTATTTATGCCTGTTAGCCAACAGCTATCCCACATACAACAACTAAGGTGGCTCTAAAGGAGGAAATGGACCTTACCCTAACCTCAGGGGTGCATTGTTGTACTTCCTTTTCTTCCTTTCCTATGTCTGCTTAACAAGTCCTGAAATCTTTTATATATCTTAAGAGTGCTCAAGAAGACAGGAAAAGAATGCTCTGTGCAACCTAGACTTAGAGACAAAGTTATAGCCTGTTAGAGAAGTCATATAATATGATGTGATATCTCATCTGGTCTGCAGTTCATCTTTTTCTTAAACATCAGAATGGGGCACCTGTATTCATTAAAACTCATTCTGATTCTCTCAATAAACACAATTAAAATGTAATTTGTTTAGTTTATTTAAAAACACTTCCCTGTTATAAAACTAATAACTTAATTTGTAACTGGGGCATGAATTTGACATCTACCAAAGAAATGCGTAATTGGAGCTCCGTCAAGCCACTACACTTTCTTTTACTCCTCTGATGCTTAAAGACTCAAGAAGAGTGTTAGAATTACTAGTTAATGAGAGATGCATATAGTCCCATTGGCATTTCTCACTTACTGATACTTAATGAGATTAGATGAGAAATAATTAGATAAAATAGCAGTGCAAAAACCAAAGGGAATAATAAAACCATAAGCATTTCACTAGGAATCTTAGAAATCCTCTATCAGTTCTGGTTTAAGCTACCAAACCCAACATGCTTTATCAGAATGTTAAAAAGTTCAAGTCCTTTTTGGATTTGTTTCTTTTCCTACTATGCCTTTGGAAAAAAATGAAACTGATAGTGTTTTTCACATTGCCAAAACCAACAATTAATACAATTATTTGGAGGTTAACACTTGGGAAACACCTCTTATGTGCTAGGGATTGCTTTTACTTTGAGCTTATGAGATCTGCTACATATGCCTTTCAGTCCTTTGGTCCAAAGACTCTTAGGGAACTGCAACAGAGGTAACACAATCAGTGAGAGAACAGATGCAATGACATGTGATCTAAGAAAAATTATTTATTTATTCTTTTCAAGTAGCCAGGCAAGGTCTGTCTTTATTTTTTGCCCAGTTTCCTAAAGCCTTTGTTCTGAAAACAGCTTTGAATAATTAATAAATACAACTTAATTTGCAGGTTGTTCATAGATGAAAACAACACACAAGAAAATAAATTTAACGTATCTCTTCTCATGAATTATTCATTCTGCTTTAGTAAAATCTTTTGTAAGAAAAAACAACGGTATCTCAGCTTCTTAATTTAGATATGCATTACAATAACAACAAAACTTTGCCCTCAGGATATAAGCTAAACCAGACACGTTTTAAAAAAATAAACTAAAACTAGTATCATATCGGCATTCCTCATGTCACATGTGTGTATTGGACACACATGAATTCTAACAGCATGTTATTTGTAGCATTTCTAAAAAGCATCATTAGGTATTGGTCAAAAAACATTAATTTAAAATATCAGATTACAACAGAAAAAAAGGTAATGCCAGAGTCTAATTGAAACAGAAAAAATATTATGAATAGTATATTCATATGGCTGGAAGTATGCCACTATATGTTATATAGACACACAAGGTCTGAACTGTGTCAGGCTTTGTTTGAACTACCTATTTCAAGTTGAACAAATGTATTATTGTAAGGGCAACCTGGTTTCCAAATCACTCTGCTGCTCAGCCTCAAACACAACTCAGAAGAAATGGATTGCAACTCAGAATTTAAATGCAGGACATTACCCAGCTCCTTACCTGATCTGAACACAGGATTACACAATCTGTCTATTAATATTATGCAATTAAGGGCAAAGGAAAACAAGTCTTAGAGGGACTTGGAAAGAGTATTATGGAACTCAGTAGAGAAAAAAAAATAAAGAACTGATCCAGGGCTTAAAGTCTCCAAGTCAAAATCAGTTTTAAGTGGAGGACCAAAGATGATACAGGGGACATAGCCTTTTCCAGAAAGGTATGACTTACAACTAGTGGGAAACACAGGAGAAGATTTCATTCACAGCTTTATGGTATCTTTACATGAAACACGAGTTGAGAAGAAATAGATAGAGAAAACATAAAATATTTAGTGTCTTCATAGGTTACTATTACTGAGAGAACTACTGTTTCCATTAGAAGCTGAGATGCAAATCCTACAGCTTACAGTTCTTAGCAGTAGCCCTGAATCTCCAAGCCCAGCTACTGCACAAGAGGCTCCTAATCTAAACCTGGATGTCTCATTTAGCAGTGAGACACGCACTGTGAGTGCTGAGTGAGTGGCTAAGATAAGGCAGGCTTAAGATGTTTAGATCAAGATTCTCTGATGGTGTAATTCAATTGGAAGAGCTGATGCTACTACATGGATCAGCATGAAATGAGAAACTGCCTTCTGAGGCCACACTTTGTTACATCTTTCTCCTGGTTTGCACATAAGTGTGGGGGAAGCCCTACAACTCACACATTTAGGTCTCTGAGGTTAGGAGGACTGCTTAAGTGTTAAAGAAAAAAATTCTGACTTGCTTGTGGATTGCAAAACACAATTATTATTCTAATTTCCTATGTTTCAGTTACTTCTGACAGTATTTCAGAAATTTTCAGCTCTGGACCAGTTAGGGGGTTTGTTTTACTATTCATATCACTGAGATTTTTCTTTACTGGTTTCAGTTTTTAGCTTTAGAGAGTCACTCCACCAATACAAGATCTTACTCAGAGAAAGAGAGAATTCTGTTTCCGGACTGTACCTTGTGTGAGCAGACCTACATACAATTCACCAGGAATATTTTACTAAGCAGTTTCAGATAATTTTTCTTGACAAGTTTTTCAACTGTGTGAGCAAATCAAGCAGCAAAATTGAGACAAGGGGTCAGTGAAGAAAAAGTTTGGGACATCTTTATTTCCTGAGTTTTAACAATTGCTTTCTTTCCCCCACACCTCTTATCCAATGATAACTCTTAAAATGAGTTGGATTTGTTTCCACAGAAGCAGTCATAACCCTGGTATATTGAAGTGTGAGAAGTTTCAATGTTTTATATACCAATACTAATCCTGTAATATAACGCTGCAAAATGGATTACTGCCAGCGTAGCTGGGATGATATTAAAAATGAGCCTCAGTTTACTCATCTGAAAAGGTTTTAATTAAAGGCTGAACCCACAGTTCAGGTTGTGGACACCTTTAACAGAGAAACAGGCTGTCTTAATGACAGCATTCTCTGCTCGCTCACAGCTTTTCATCCCCAGTCACTGGATAGTTATTTATTTTCACCACAAGAAGCTGCTCATGAAAAGTACCTGGCTGAAGCAAAGCCAAACTACAAAGAGCTCTTTTATCAGTGAAAAGTGCTGGACTGTAAATAAAAGAATCTGGTTATCACTGTTTCCATAAAAAAGTGAATAAAGATTATGTCATTGGCACAACACATGAACAGAATAGTCAGCTTTTCAGTCATGAAAAGCCACAATCAAGATAGCTCAAAGTATTTCATTAATTTACTTTTGGAATAATATATAATCACACTTTCTAATTAGGACTGCAAAGTTATTCATTAAATATGTATGTTCTGCAAACTAAATAAACTCAGCAGTGAAATTTTAGCTAGTTGAAGAAGCACAGTAATGTTCCTTGCCTGTCCCTCATTTTAGCTGGTGATTATTTTTCTGCTTTCACAACAGTGATACATAACATTCACAAATTAACTATAAATACTGTCATACTCAATGATTCCATAACTATAGTTGCTGTTAAGATGTACCTGTTGCTTGATATATCTTTGAGGTGTAAGATAATCACCAAATCACCAAATCTCTCTGGTTGGAAAAGGCCTTTGAGATCACCGAGTCCAACCGTTAAAGCAGCTCTACTGATCCCTGTGCTAAACCATGTTCCTAAGCACCACGTCTACACATCTTGTAAACACCCCCAGGGATGGTGATTCAACCACCTCTCTGGGCATCCTGTTCCAGTGTTTGATAACCCTTTCTGTGAATCTAAACCTCCCCTGGCACAACTTGAGGCCATTTCCTTACCTCACAATAAAAACCACCCAAGGAATCATAACTGAAGCGGCCAAGGCATAACTGGTTTGAGCCTTTATTCACTCTGTGTCTTCCAAGGAATTTGGCCTGACAAGCTTGGGTTGCCATGCCCAGCTCAGACTGACCATCACCATCCCTTTTCCTAGGAGGCAGACTGAGCTCAGCTCAGTGTTTGCACCAAAGAGCTATTGGGGTGAAAGCCCAGCAGCTGAGCACCTCTCTAATAGAAAGGGGAGCAACAGAAGATCCCAAAGCTGTTATTCCAGTCTTCAGACTGTATCTGGGATACCCTAGCTGGAGGCAGCCACAGCTGAATTAATTTTCTAAGATGACCCTCAGCTGTGGCTTGCCTTCCATTCAGTCCCACAGCACCCCATCAGGAAGGCTCACCTGCCTCCCCCCTGATATCTAAGGCAGGTTAGCCCTCCAGCTGCCACTACCCTAGTATATCAGAGAGTTACAACTGCAATTGGTAAGAAATCGCATGTACAAATGGCCATGAAAACTTTCCCAGCATCTCTGTTTTAATGACCTGAAGTACAAACTCCTGTCTCCAGACAGCTATGTGCCCATAGACTCTGAGCATCCAGGTGTTTAATGTAAGTGAATCTGTGGACACATGATTTTCTTGGGAAAGCTATCTTACTTTTTTCTTGCAGATCCTTAAAAATGTAATCTGACTTGCATTTTGAGCAAATACAACCAGACGGAAAACTCAGCTTCCTCTTTCCTCAGGCCTTCCCCAAAATTACTCTTTCCCATAACGCCTCCTCTGGTGTCTAAAAAAAAAAAAACAAAAAAACCCAAAATGAAAAGAGGGAGGGTTAATCCTTGCCTAAATCCATAGTAGAAAACAGTCACAGTAAGGACTGTTTGGTCTAATGAACTTGCCGTTCATTCCCTTTGAAATGTCACTAAACTTGGGATGAGAATCCTGTTTCTATTTTTAAGAAATGCAGCTTGTGAGTGGGAGGCAGAAGAACCAGATACAAATAAGAAAAAGAACATATGGGAAAGCATGTTATGCTGGTAGCAGAAGTAAAAAAAACAGTTGGATTGAGAGGCTGTCTTGGCTTAACTCCTGAGTGTCAAACCCCACTGTTTCCATAGTTTGTCCACCCTGTTGTGGGCAGTCTTTACCCTTCCACTCATACCAGTTCTAAGGGCTATTTTTTTCTCCTAAATCTGAAAATGCAGCTCTTCTGATCAGAAATGGACAAGACACTACTTATAACCTATGAACTGTGTCAGATGGTAGTAGCACAGACATAGGGCTAAATGTTTCAGCTGGGTCCTTCATTACAAGCATCCTGAATCCCAGATCAAAACTTGGTGGACTTAGTTCAGCTTCAGGCAGATGTGATTTACACCCACTTTTCACTGGTAGTTTTTTAATCAGCACAGATTGAATCAGGCATAGCTAACACAGTCAGTGCAATTGTATCCTCCTCTGTTTGGTACCAGTCATACCATTGAATCTGTCCAACACAGTCCAGGGCACTGGTGAAATCCAGTTCCAGCACTGGAAGAAAGACAGCAACATTGACATGACATTAGAACCAGAATAATAAGCAGAGACCTAGAGACACTGTCCTAGAGACAGAGTCATAATATAGCTTTCTTGCTGACTGCACCCAAAACCATTACAACTGCACTGTGCAGTATTAGCCCTTATATTAAGTCCCTGGAGCAAGCTTAGGGACATTAAGGTGATGCTACCTTGCTTTGCATTTCTCATAAGTTCCATACCTGAATAACAAAAACAGTGAAAAAAATACTAGATCTTTTAGGATTATTTCTTTTCTTTCAGTACTACGATTAAATTAAATCCAGTACAGCCACACACTAGTTTTAGTTGCATAATCAGATACACTGGCACTGGTGAAAGAAAAGGTGACTACCAGTGCACGAACACTCATGTGCACTTACCCACCACCTTGGTAGAGTTCCAAAGTACTTGACTGTGACTAACAGCAATAGAACAGTCACATTATTAATAGCTAAGGCGGAATGGAATGGAATGGAATGGAATGGAATGGAATGGAATGGAATGGAATGGAATGGAATGGAATGGAATGGAATGGAATGGAATAGCATAGTGAGGGGAGGGGGGAAGTGGGGAGAGGAGAGCCCACACCAGAGCAGTCTGTTCCTTAGGGACTGCACCTGGTGGGAGGTACTCACTTTAGGGGGATTTATGCAGAAACCGTTGGTCTGGAGTCAAGGATGCTTCACATGGCAAGCTGGAAGAGATGGAGACATGCCTGGGCTCTTCAAGGGATGGTCCCAGAGGCAGCTTGATCCAGTTCTGCAGGGACAGGTGTTAAAGCTTCCTCCAGTATGTTCTGCTTCCTGACATCCCCCACCCTACAGACATCCTGACCAAGCTCATCCTACCAGGCAGCCCTCCTCCTCCTCCTCACACCTGCCCGCTCAGGCTCTGTCCCAAGAACTACTCTTGGTGGTGGGGGTGGGAATTTTCAGTTTGGCAACACAACCTTAACTATTTCTGCCCTTACCCCTTCTTTTCCTTGCTCCTTCTTTGTCTTTGTTTTCCTGATGAAAGACAGATCATATTATAGAATTTTCTGCCCAACAGATATTAATTAACAAGAAACAGATGATTTCTGCATTGTCCAGAGGCCAAAACTATTCTGATGTGGACTCCAGTGAGTTTGAGGTTCCCAGGGCTTGCCAGAAATACTGAATGGTAAAATTAGTCTTCCCCCAAAACTCCTTTGTAGGGAGCAGTTCTGTAAATAACTGGTCAGGTCACACCTATTCGTGTTCCTAGTTTAGAGTTAGTTTTCTTTCTTTCCTGCACAAGAGAGGCAGCAGTAAATCTCTACTAAGAAACAGAACTTAACATCTTCAGTGGCCCTGGAAACATTTCCCTATGATTTTACCTATCAAAAACTATTCTTTATGGTGCAGTAAAAGACAAATAGAGAGAAAGGGATAAATGCAAAGTGCAGAAATGCATCTTGCAGTTTTCTAATAAGACACAGAGAAAATGTTCAGCTGGACAGGGAAGTACATTCTTAAGGAGATAGCAGGCTTACAACATGTTGCACACTGCACTTCATAGAAAAGAATGTTTCCCCTTTCTTTCGATCAGTAAAATGCTGGAATTTCATGAGACTTAAGTTGCTCTCACTGGAGCTTAAAAACCACACAGGCAATAATCAAAAGTGAAATTTAATACTGAAAATACCATCCAGATCAGAAATTATTCATCACTATTCCCAACTTAAGTGTAATAAAGAGATGTCATCCTACATTCATGGCATCCCACTCTTCTTTTACAACCGCAAAGCCTGAGATTAATTTGCTCTTTGCCTTTAAATAGAACTTTAAATTATTTTTACCAGATAAAGAAATATCATTCTGAAACTATGGTGTCTAGTGAAGATAATACTTATTTTCCAGAAGTTACAAGCGCAGATGCTAGGCACAATGGATATGTTTCTATGCATTGCACATGAGGATTTTAACCTAGAGATCCTTGGGTTCTGGCACCGCACAGACAAATAACGAGTTCCTTCTAAATAAAGCAGCATGTTTTTTTCTTTTAGTTTCATATATTAATAGCCACATTTGCCTTAGGTTTACTTAGTAAGATTTTAACTAGAGATGTATTGTAGCAGAGACCTCAAAGTCTCTCTCTCAGCCCACTCAGAAACTGCAACAATTTCATCAAATGTCAGGACTCTCAGTGCACAGGAGCAGAGAGCAATCAATCACACAGTAAGCAAGTACAGTGATTGCCATAACTTAATCTAAGAAGACAAATGAAAACCATCTTTCTGTACTGGTCATGAAACAATCTGTGTTTGATTACTAAAGCCAATGCAAGCAGAGAGAAAAAACATTTTTATGTCACAGAAACACAGAATTACCTTAATTGTAAAGTCCCTTCAAGATCGTTGAGCACAAACATAACCTAACATGTCCTGGCATCTCCACCTTCTGGAAGATGGTAAATTTTAAGTGGTTGGATATGAATAAGCTGACTGGTATGAAGGGGCAAACAAATATATACTGCTACGAACTGCAGCATTTGTTTATTTATTCTTTTAGATTCTTGAACTTTTTTTAAAGTAGAAAGAATAATTAGGCAAGACATCAGGTCTCTTCCTCTATTAAACTGTATTGATATGACCTCTTTCTTTCAGTAGCTGAACTTACTATAGAGGAGGGCAGTTGGGGTAGGTTCACTGGAGAGGGTAGTGACAAGAAAAGAGGGTAGATTTAGGTTAGATCTTAGGAAAAAAATCTTCACCAGGAGGGTAGTACAACACTGGAATAGGTTGCCTAGGGAGGGTGTTTACCCCCCCTCCCTGGAAGTGTTTAAGGTAGGGCTGGAGGAAGCCTTGTGCAAATTGGTCTAGTGGGAGGTATCCCTACCCATGCAGGGAGGATGCACATTGATGATCTTCAAGGTCCCTTCCAACCCTAACCCCTCTATGATTCTGTGAAAAGAAAAAGATGCACCTCAGTCATAATATGCAATTATTATCATTGCTGAATATTGAAAAAAAATAACACACAATGAATAAAAGAATGTTGGGTCCTACCATCACTTGTAAAATTTTTCATAGTTCTTTCTTGAAGACCAGAAAGGCAAAAGCAGCTGTGTTGAAATAGTGTCTTTATTAAATCAGATCAATGTGACTGAGTTTGAAAAGTGACTGAATTCAGTCTACAATCTAAACAAGAAGTTTAGATGCAGAAATAACTTAGTAAAAAGATTTACAAGTAAGAAAGTAAAAATTTATTTATTTAATATTCTGTATTTGCCTTTTCATATTGACCACAAAGTTGAACTTTTGGGGGGTTAGCCAATCAGTCACTGTGGAATCAAATGCTACTTAGATGCAGGCAAATGCTTCACTTCTCCAGCTCATTTTGTCTTTATGACTCTAATAAAATTGATAAAAAAGTCTGTAAGGGATGATGAATTAAGATGTACAGGGAACCCCATGAGATCTTAGCTAGACTTTGCCACAAGAAAGGTGAACATCACATTTTTTGCCTCTCTTTCGTTCAGAGATATTCTTCAGATAAAATAAATGTGTCTACACAGAAAGCTAATAAGATCTAGGAAATACACTATAAATTCAAGTCCTGTCTTTCTTTGTAAATAATTTACTGTGTAGACAAACCCCAGAACTAAGTTTCATGTTTCTGGTAATTTTAAGAGGTTTAACTTGGGGATCCTGTCTTCTCTACTTATAGAGAAGTTTTTGTTGTTATGTGTAATGGACTCTCAAAGGACTCAGAAAGAAAAAGAAAGAAAACCTACAAGTGGTTTTTTTTAAAGAAAGAGCATTATTTAAATTGCTGAGCAATGCTAGTCCTATTCTAAAGGAATTTTTTTTGTATGATCACAATAAATATTGAATAAGCTGTATGATTCTACAGAAGGAAATGCACAGATAGAAACATCAAAATATAAATAAAAAACAGAATAATTCTTTCTTAAAAGATAAGAATTTTTCAAAAATAACTAAAAGATACTTTCCTGTTCAGGGAAGCAAGTTCATAATTAAAAAGTATGAAAGATAACAGACAAGTGTCTAAGTGTTTACCCATCCTGCTTTATTTACTGGTACAGATGAAGCCTACCTATGTGTAGGATAGCGCTGAATAGCAAGGTTGATAAAAAGAAAGCAAGCTTTTTTTTTTAACTAGAATAAGTTTATCACAAAAAATAATTCTTCTGATGCCTCAAGGTGTGTGCATCTATGCTTAGTCTTCGCAGTTTACACTAACCTCTAAACAAAGGGGATTCCTGAAAAAAAAAAAAAGCTACACAGACGAAAACCATAGAAATACAGAAGCATCTGAAAGACATCCTGTTGAAAAGCAATAAAAAAAAAATACTCTTCGTTCTTATTACTGCAGTATTTATCAGCTCAAATAAACCATCATCATATTCATTTTAATGAGCTTTTCCAAATCCTAGTTTGAGTGGAGCAGAGTTAAGAGCTTCTGCAGAGTTGAGCAGAGACTTCTGGGGCAGCTTCAATAGCATAAGCAGTAATCCTTAGTTGAGCCAGGCAACTGGTAGGTTCTTCAACTCTATTAAATCTCTCCATTGTTTACTGTTACTTTAAATTTCTGTTAATTATGGTATTAAATATGTGAAAAATAAATCCCCAGACTTTTATCCAACTACTTCCTTGATTGTTGTGCAAGTCATTTCCCTGAGAGTCATTTCCCATTATCAATGTGTAATCCATGACAACACAATCCTACCATACCTAAGTACTTTAAGGTCTGAGCCCTACCTTCATTCTTCCTCAGTTCAGATAATCCCGACTAAAGAGATACCTTCTGTTTTCAGGTAATATCAATGCTGAGAGCTGAATGCATGAAACTACTTTTTGTTTGTTTGTTTGTTTGGTGTTTTTTGTTGCTTGTTTTTGACTGTAATCCCATCTCCCTCAGAAACAGAAGTATCCGACCCTCAGACCACAGATACCAACACAGAGCAATGAGATCTCTTTCATTTCATACCCTTGAATTAATTGCAATGAAGAAACAAAATTAACAGAATTGTAGTGCATTAGTTTTGCCTCACTTCAATGGGACATAAAAGACACCAGCAAACACAACAAGCCTCCAGTGGAAAAAAAATTATCCTGATTTTGATTCGAGATTAAAACTAGGATGAGCTCTTTTCATTCTATGGTCAATCATATTTCTATCTTTAATTAATTATTAGCCACCATATCAGTTATCTGGAATGATATTACAAGCAATTTCAAATGCACTTCCCGAGGCAAATGGCAAAAGTCACAGACAGGAACAAAGGCCACTGTGATATTGAAGGATACTAAATGGGCAAGCATAGGTCATGAAATTGAGTTCATATACTTCATGAGGGATACAGTTCAGCCTGAAGCCTCCTTTTCATTTAATCTCAGAATTTCAGACCATTTGGTACAGCTACTGCATTTATTTGTTTTCCACTTTCTAGTGAGAGGGAGAACCACTAACTCAGATTATAAAAGATGAACAAAGTATTAAAGAACAAACTGCTGAAGGCTGCAACATAGAGCACTTCGTGTCTAAAGGAAGAAACAGAGATTTGAGCTTATCAAGCCAATACCACAGACATTTTGCACAGGTACAGATTTCCCAGAGAGTTTAAGGGGCTGCAAATCCCACATTGGTCAGAGAGCATGTTTGATGGCTCATGATGAGCTGAGGAAGTGAAGCAAATGAGCAGACAGCCCCTGAACTTCTGCTGTTTGCCTCATCCACTGCTATTTTCTGGTACTATGCAAGGACCTTGTTTTCTTACACATGCCAATGAATGCTTGCTGTTGAATAAGCAGCTTACTACTACAACTACAAATATATTTAGAGAGGCAGGGAAATAGCAGCTTCAATTCTTAGGACCGTTCAGGTTCCCAGTACTTTTTTTTTTTTTTTTTTCCTTAAGACTACACAGGCAGCATTATTAGATTTAGGGGTCAAAGCATTCTCCACAAGGGCACCAAATACCACGCAAGATTTACATGGAGTTTTAGTAACAATAGCAGAAAGAAATTAAGGAACCAGTTTTTGCCCAGTCCAGCACACAGCCTCTGCCCTCATAGCCAGAAGGGACTGAGCACAGTTTCTCTCCAGGGTTCATCAGGGGACCCCAGATGACATTCTCAGTTTCTGCTGCTTGCCATGGTTACCAGGGGACTGGCACAGCTGAGGGCTGCTGATGCATCACCTGTCTCAGCCTTGACACCCACACAGACCAGGGCCCCAGAGACTCCCTTGACAAATCCATGAGGAAGGGGATATATGCAGCTGGCGTGTCCTACAGCAGGGAAACCCTGGCTGTTCCCTACTCAGCCTGCAATCAAAATATCTTTGCACCAGAACCACTGCAGGGCTCCAATTTGCTTTGGGAATCTGAGTATAAATTTTCTACAGCACATCCTGGAGTTCAGTTTTTTTCCTGACATAGCAAAGCCCTTCAAAGTTGACACTTAGATGAGTTTTAGAATATCTATCTGTAAGAGAAGTGCTCTGAAAATACAGCTAATAACAGTTTTCCTCAAAACACAATTCATTTCCATTCATATGCTGATGTTAGGCACTAGGGGCAACACTACACGAGTGTGCTGTGGAACTCTGATACCAGGTGCAGGAGCCAGCACAGGGATCCCATCTCAAGCAAGGATCAATTCAAAACCCAGCAACAGCTTTCCATTTACCACAGACTGTCATCAGTGATGCCAAAGAGCTCATTCACCAGGGTGTGTAGCCCCAGAGAAGCTTCTCCAGCTTACAAAAAAGTCTGAAGTTCCAGCACAATGCTCTGCCCTGAGATAAAAAAGGAACATCTGCCAGGCCTGTGAGATCCCAATGGTCAGCAGCACTTTTGAACAACCAGATTTTGACTCCTGAGTCACTTAGATGCCTTTAAGTCTGTCGCTCCAGTTTCACATAAAAGCTTAATTATCCAGAGGTGCATATTAACACCTGAATTTTAAGACTTTTAAAGTGATGCTAGATATTTTTAATGACTTCTTGACACTTAAGGAAAAAGCTGCACTGAGTAGATTTTTTAATTTTCATACTTTCTCCTATGGTTAACATCAGAAAGGTGTCATATTTTTGATGAACGTTCTCCAAAGGATTACCTCTCAGTAAGAGCCCTTCCGTGAAAAAGCTCAAATTGCGGATGTGAACGAAAATTAAGGCTCTAAGCTACCACTCATCCTCTGTTACACAACATTTTCTTGACTCTAATTTACCCTATTTGCAAAGTTGCTATGTTTGGTGTCTTATACAGCCTACACTCAGTTCCTCAGGCTCAATTCAGAACATCCACTACACGTAGCAATTAGTGTCATTTTATTATTACTATTATGAATGACATGAAATCTAGTTTGCAGCAGGAAGCAAAGTAATTTCAGGGAGAAAGAACAGGGATGCAATGAGACAGGAAGCACCAGCTACTAGTATTTTCAAAGCCAGCCAGAGTAGCTATTTTCTGCAGTACCAACATACATGGACCTTCTATTGCCTGTTATTTTGGCCAAAATACAACCTTTGAAGATAGAAACAGCATTAAAACTAAGCTCCAGAAGACAACACTTGAAAAGGAAAACCCATGACCTTCCAATAGATGAGGCTAAATATTTTTGTATATAACAACTTCAAGGGTAGATTCTAGCTGCTATATACCCATACCATTATAATTTAAGCACTAGGACCTGCAAGTGTCATTAGGCAAAATCTGCCTGTAAAGTTTCCTTCTGTATTTTCCCTCACAGATGATGCTGAGGGGTATTAATCACTGCAGTCTGTTGACAGTGTATTTTGAGGAACAGTTACAACATCATGATTCAAGATCTTTACTTATGTTACAATTATGATTACATCAGTTGCAATTTGCTACACTTGGGGAAAAAAAAAGCAAAAAACCCACTTCATTTCCTTACTTTATATTTTTTTATTTGAAGCAACAAAAAACAGAAATAATTTTCCTCCCAGCTTTTTTTCATATCAATATTGACCGAAGACATTTCAAATAAAAAAATTTCTTTATCTAGTAACCTTACCTTTTACCAAAATGTCTGTTTCAATGCCTTTAACATATTTATTCCTAAAATAGTTTTATATGAAATATCTCTAACTTCTCTTAATAGAGATATAAAATTTCTGCTTGTGGAGCACTCCTAGCTCGTGTCATGGACTAGGTCATGCAAAAACTGACCTCAAAAAACTCCAAAGCACAATCAAGAGTGTTACCACTGTGCCAAAGCTTTATCTTTTTGTCTGTCTGACTCACAAAATAAAATTATCTTTGTAAACAAAGTGTAATCCTATAAAATAATCCTTTCAGAAGAGCCCTGGTACACAACAATATCTTATAGAGTTAAACCTATCAAAGAAAGAATGGCTCTCACTGCCTGTCAGTAAGTCAGGAATAGAGCTAAAAGGTCTATTCCTCTATACATCTCCATTCCTCTATATATAGCATTTTCCCTCATTCTTTCCTAAGCCAAGCTCCATAATAACAGATTCTGCCAAGAAAGGAACAGTATATCAGGATGCAAGTCCTTTGGTTAACACCTTGGAAATTAACACTGATATAGGAAAAGTTACAAAAAGAGAATAAAATCCACCTCAGCCTATGTCTTTGTTGAAGTGGTATAGCTATACTGACAGAAAAGTATTCTCAGACATTCTGTTTGTGCAAAGGCATTCTGCTGACACAGATCTGATCATATTGATAAAGCAGAGACAGGTTTGAAACATAAGCAGTGGCTTTCTATGGTCAGTTACACTCATAAAACCATAATCCTCCTTCCATCATAGGTACCAGACTATACAAAACACAGAAAAAAATCCCAAACCTTTACTGCAAAAATTTTACTCTCTAAGGCTTCAGTCCTGTACCTAGTAAACATTCTTTTTGATTGAAGATCATAGAAGTTGTCTTTGTTAAAAGGGTGAAACAGTCCCAGATAATGCAGCAAAAGCACATACTATTAAGGGAAGCAGATCTCTGTGCTGACACCTGGGACTTCATTTTTTAAGGACCTGGTCTTGCATGAAAACAGAGCTTTCAGATATAGTCACCATTTGTTCAGCAGCAGACTGTTTATGGTACTTGAGAGTATCATGCCATTGCTGTTGAAAGCTATAAGGTGTTCTCTCCAAGGAGTTAACAGTGCTTTTGTGAACAAAATGCTGGAGACAACACAGCATCTCACTCCAACACACTGGAAATCTGGCAGTCACAGAAGTAGCAACATCAGAAAAAAAAGCATCCTATTTAATCCTCCCATTCCTTTTCCCTCTATCCCAGATACATTGCAGGTCCTAAGACATCATCTGGGAGGCTGTGAATCAACAGAGATAATCTCATCCTTCACATGTGTAGACACGTTCTCAGTAACAGAGTGGGGAATCGGTGCAAATGAATCCATTGATCCCTTTCACAATTCAGCCACAAACCAATTTAGTGAAAGATTTATGTGATGTTGAGAGCAGCAGTTGTAACTTGAGCAGTGGTATAATTAGGGATGCTTAAAGTGTTCCGGGGAAAATGAAAGAGTAGTGTTTCTCTTAACAAAGAGTAAAAAGGCACCAATGGAGCAATAATGTTTTTATTGTCTGCATAGTTCCAGTGACCTAGCTGTTTTAGCCATAAATGGTCTTTAAGCTCTAGTATTTTGCAATAAAAACAATCATTACTGCAATGGGCCATGTCATCATCAAGAAAGAGTAATTCTTTCTTATATTAAAACCTCTCACACACATGGCGCAGCATGGAATTCATAATGTTAGAGAGTCCAAAATAAAGCAAATTCAACCTAATCATATTGTTGGAAGACATGACACATGAAAAATGAACCCCTCTCCAAGCAAGCCAGCACACACTGCCATCAGCAGGATATGACGCCCTGGAAAAAATTTATGAAACAAAAGGAAACTAAACTAGAATACATGCATAGTGTTTTTTCGCACAGATACACTTTCACTTGTCCTGTCACTTAGCTCTGAAGAAGTAAGGATAACTTCAGAAATACCCTAGTCTCTGAAGTAGAGATTCACTAATGGAAATTATTATATGAAAATAAGTCCCCTGTGTTACGAAAGCATACATCTCCTGCTTCTTTCTGTTCACCCCTTTATGTAGTTCAAATCCCACAATTGATATGATCAGATCACATTTTTTCAGAGCTCCATAAATTGGGGGACATAGGTGCACATTACCCCTTCACTGTGGTCACACTGTGTAAGGATGAAAAACCTAAACATTTCACCTTTCTAAGTAATCACATAAGTATCACAGAAAACATTGCTTTTTTTCTGTTGAAGGCAATCTTTAATCATTTTTCTTTTATTAATAGGTAGGGTGTGACATTGCTAGATAGCTTAGCTAGCTTAGCAGCTTTCAGATAGCTAAAGATTGTATTTTAGCTTGCCAGAAACATGAAAAAAAATAGTCAAGGTGTAACTGAAAATCAGTCTTATCTCTCTTTCATTAAATTATGTTGTTCCTACCCTCAAGCTTTATAGTGCACAAACATATTTGTAAACTGCATTAATCAGGGGTTTTATACTGTACCCATGCACTTAAGGATCTAACATCACTACAGTAATGTAACACAGAACCCTAGAATTGTTTTTCTTGGAAAAGACCTTTAATATCATGAAGTCCAACCATTAACCTAACACTGCCAAGTCCACAATTAAGCCATGTCCCTAAACACCATGTCTGCACATCTTTTAAATACCTCCAGGGATGGTGACTCCACCGCTCCCCTGAGCAGAGTGTTCCAGTGCCTGATAACCCTTTCAGTAAAGAAATTTTTCCTAATATCCCGTCTAAATCTCCCCTGGCACAACCTGAGGCCATTTCCTCTTCTTGTATCACTTTTAACTTGGGAGAAGTGACCAACACCCCCCTCACTACAACCTTCTTTCAAGTTACTGAGGTCTCCCCTCAGCCTCCTTTTCTCCAGGCTGAACAGCCCCACTTCCCTCAGATGTTCCTCTTAAGACTTGAGCTTTAGACCCTTCACCTGCTTCATTACCCTTCTCTGGACTTGCTCCAGCAAACCCTTATATGTTATATAACATATACCTTATGTGTTATATGTTATACATGAACTCTGATAACATTCTGAAAAGCAGCTTGCCTGTCTTGTCATACAAGAATACCTGATGCAAAGACTGGCCCGTGACCTCACTTACAGCCATATGGCTCACTGAAACACTTGTAAAGCTGAAGCTTCTTTAAGATGCAGATTGTAATTCTATGTACAATGACATAAACTGCTAAGTATTTAACTCTGGTTTATGTCACAAAAACTTTCAGTTAGGTCACTCCAAAAATGTAAATAGCTTTTTATATAGGCTTTCTGTAAAAAGAACAAAACCAGCAACCAAAAAAAAAAAAAAACACCAAAAAGCCCAAACCAAAACAAAAAACAAACCAGCCTTGGCATTAACAGAAAATAGCAAAACAGTTTACCTATATGAAACTCCAGAAAATTGAAAGACAGCTTGTATGTCACAAGAATCAGCATTTATTTTCCTGTAGTTTATCAAAGTCCCTAAATTCTCCCTGGTTATACTAGAAATGATACCTTCAGCAAAATGTATCAAAGGAAACACATGAGACACTTCAGCCTTGGTCTTTTGTACACCTGTTCCCCTTGCTTTTCCAATCAACATTATTATTTAATTTTCAAGATAATCTAAAAAATAACAGAATCATTTGAAAAATAGGATTTTTTTTTTATCAGCAGTTTGAAAGCTCAGTTCTTTTGTAGGAAGAACAAAAACATAAGCGTAGGAGCTAAGTTTGAATAGCTTTTAGCAAGCTGTGTGCCAGATTTAGAGTGAAACTGAACTGCTTTTATAGACTCATCCTCACTTAAAGTGAACAAAGTCCATAAAAATAGAAAAATTACATCATATTCTGCTGCATCATTCCCTTGCTGTTATCTGCATTTTCCTATTCACATGTCTATGAAAAATGACATATGGAATATGAAAACATATTCGTCTACTCACCAAGAATATTGTCAGGTTAAATACACACCTCTCTCTGCCAACATTAGTGAAATAAATCTTATAATTAGTAATAGCAAGCAAAAAGAAATCTGACAGAACTAATTTTTGACTCAACAGCAACCTTCCAGTAGGCTTCTGTATTAGAATACTCCATCTGCTTATGCTTGGGAGAGTTTCATTTTACCCTTACCCATTTTCTGACACCTTTGCTTAAAGTTTGAAACACTGTAGCTTCCTCATCAATCTCTGTACCAGCCAAGAAGTTACCAAAAGACACATAATATTTACAGAGAACTTTTTAAAACTCCTATTCAGAACAGCAACACCTGTGCTTCCTCGTCAAACAAGCATGCTGCGCCCAGGTTGGCAAATTCTAGTCTCACTTGAAGATGAGTTAGGATTTAACATGCAAAGTGCCCAGCACCATGAATTACTGCCCAGTGTAGTGGGCAATCCTGTCCAGTGGCATCTCCACCTCCTCACCCCTAATACTCACACGCATTGCCCGCTCTCCGGGGCATCCCAAATGCTCCCTTGAGTGCTGCTGCCCAGAGGTGCAAACCAGCCAGCCCAGTCCCAGTCCCACCCAGTCCCAGACCAGGCTGGGTGTAGAGATGAGCTGTAAGAGGTAGGGAGCTGCCTGCAGGAGTAAAAGAGGCTGGAGGAAGATGTCTTCTCATGAGGTGCATTGGCCTTAGCAGTAACATCACAGCATTAAAGATGTTATTGGACTTTTCCACACGTAATTTCCAGAGCGCTTTGAAAACTGGAAGCATAAAGTTAATACACTGAGAGCAGCTACATGTATATAACTTGTGCAAGTTTATAATAACTTGACTATAGTCAGCCTTGCTTATATCCTCTAGCATTTTTTAATGAAATACATAGCTTAATGGTGTTAGTTTGACTGACATGCATTGCATTCATATTTCAAAAAAGTACAACTTGATCTCTATTGTCTCATACAAACCATCCTGTAAAAGTAAAGTGTTTCTAAGCAATATTATTCTGCTCACCATTTCATACTTCTATCAAAGATGATCACAAATTGCTATATTCTATCTGAATCTCTTTTTAGAAAAGTGACCAAAAAAGAAAGTCTGATGTAACAGAATATCTTTTACTACATGAATAATTCAAATGGCTCAGACATAAGAATATTTGCATAGTTATCCACATCAGCTGAGTTTTATTCCTGCAGTTTCACATTTTGGAAAGAAGAAACCAGAACAAAGAACAGAGATTACCCTCTCACTAAAATCAGTATTAACTGTAACTTTGCTAACAAACTGACATCTGAGCAGCATCCCAAACCCGACTTGTTTTTTATTTGCTTCCTGAAGCATTACACAGAAGAATAAACTTGACCAGAACAGGCACAATTAAGTACAGAACAGAAAGGTGATGATACAGGAAAAAATTGCTATGATATGGTTTTCTCATCTTTATGTTGTTAGTATTTCAAATAAACCATTATTCATGCTTTCATCAGTGCACCATATTTAATCTGACTTTACTCCTGATGCTCTTCCTGCCATGTGTTCTTTCCCAGGACTCTGAATGACTCAGCTAATGTTCCAAAAACCTTAGTTTTCCAGACAAAATCTCTGCTTTTCTCTCCCTTGTCCACATGTGTGATCCAAATTACCAACAACTAGCACTGTCTAAACTGTCCAGACTACAATAAACACAAACCATGTTGTTTCCCTTTTTTGTAATCTGGGTTCAGAGTTTCAAACCCAACACTCTCTGAGGTGGGGAGAAGGGACCACTGCCTGGTCACTCAGTGCCATCACCCAGGATTTGTTACCTTTTGATCTTTCACATCAAAAGCCTTACCACTGTGAAATACAGTTCAGCATAGTACTTTGTCCACTATTTTAACAATTGTGACTTTTGATATGTGTACCAAAAATGCTGACAAAATCTCTAATGCAGTTCCCTAGTGCAGAGACCAAGTCTTTTTCTTTATGACTGAATTACTCTTTCAGATGCATATTGACCTTAAATATGAGTTATGTAATCTTGCCCTCATTTATATGTGAGTAAATAGTGTTTTAACAGACGAATTTATAACTTTCTTTTAATTTTGTATCAGGGAACTGCATGGATTCTCTTTGACAGAAATTTCTTAAAGCTGTATGTTTTCACTTCATAAAGCTTGAAGCATTTACTGATGCCTTATTTTACTGAGTTAATAAATATGCATTTTTCTTGATTTAGATTCAAACTCAGTCTACAGTTACCATTACATTCTCTTTTGTTTTCCAAAATATAGCCTTTAATTCAAGATGTGCCATCCATAGGTTTAATGCAATGCTATGTCTTACAGGGTATGAGTGTTCTGCTAACTCTGCTCTCAGGAATGCTACTTTTTCAATGCTGCTGGTTCCTACCAGATATCTGCATATATTTATTCAATTTTAACAGCTCATAGCCCAGAAAAGTTTCTCATCATCTCATAAAAATAGAATAACTACCTGAATTAGTCCAACAGTAGAAGAAGACAGTTCAAAGAGTAGAAAAAATCATGTTGCTTTAGCTGTACCTTTGCAGTTATCAGCAAGGCCCTAAAAGATACAGTAAAGTTTTTGCACTCAAGTTCCACAAAACAGTTGATGAGAAACAAAACAGAACTACTTCAATAATCCAAATGTATCAAAAAATCAGTAAAACCAAAGCATCTTCAAGAGCCCTCATTATGCACTTCATCTCTTGCTTCTCTGAAGAAATTACCTGAATTTAGCATCTGGTTTAGCTGACCCCCTTGTAAATGTCCACAACACAAATAACACTTGAGTCCTCTCAGTGTTGCATTGCCTCAGCAACACAACACTCTGCATATAGTGTTCCCATTTCTGAGGGAAACATTCTGGTTTTGTATGGAATCATGAAACTGTTTCTCTGCCTTCCTGTGCCCCCCGTAGGTGTGTTTTTAGCCTGCCAACACAACCAAGTAAAATATATCTGATTGCACATGCTTTTTTCTTATGTCCAGTCTGACCACTGGAATGTATAACTTGTTAACTTTTACAAACACAGGAGAGTTCAAATAGAAATACAAAGCAAAACTTGTTGGAGCAGAAGCTCCCTGTTCCTATCTATGGTCAGTGGTAACAGGGCTGATCAAAAGCATCAAGCAGGATAGGTGAAAAGATGAAACAGAAGATACAGAACAAAGTCACTTCAGTTTCAGGCAGTCTGGTGATTCACTGCTGCTTCTTAGACAAGAGCTAGGAATGTTCACATGGAAGGACAGGGGACCAGAAACAGGAAGACAAAGTTCTTCATAAACTAAGTATAATCAAACTCAGGAACTCTTTGTCACTTACTGCAGTTGTTAAGAATAACTGTAGTTTAAGAGGAGAATCATGGAGAAGAAAACTATAGGTTACTGCCTTAACTTCCTCATATGCATACTTGCTGAGACAATGTATTTAAACCAATGTTCCATAATCTGACCCACTGCAGCCACCCTTCAGTTGTTGTATGCAATTAGATTTTTAGAGAAGTGCAGTTTACAAGTAATTTGTCTCTTACTCTCCTTACTAAGATGTAAGGTAATGGCAATCCTAACAGGCCTTTTCTACTGACTGACCTCAAGAGTCTCTGTAGCTCCTGGTTAATGCATGGAGTATTAGGATACCATTTTCTGGTAGGCAATAGGAATTGCATGACTTATTTCCATGTACAGTGAAATGAAAATGTACTTGTTAGTGTTTGCACATACAGACGTGCTGCCAAGTGCATCAGCAGTTACTTGAGTCAGAGCATCTGTTGAGTTTCTGAATCATGCATTCAACCTTGAATGTAGTGAGATGCTGGAAACAGCTTCTGGTCTGTTCTTTGACTATTATATGTTTACTTACCTTAGGGAATGTGAGATAGACAAGAGTCATAAGTATCTCATGAAGAGAATCATGCTCCTCTTGTCATCCAAGATACCTTGACAGAGACTAGAAAGTGTCTTCATTTGAGCAACAGGGTATGCTGGCACTTTCACTGGTCCCTCAGTAAAAAGGTAGCCTAAAAAAAAAAAAATAAATCACATTTTTCCTACCCACACATACCACCTTTGGGTACAACTTTTTTTTTTCTTTTTCTTATTCATGAAAAAAAATTAAAACATTTAACCAATGTATTGTCTTTATCTGATGCTTTTTGTACATTGCCTTATTACCTGTGATAAGCAGGGCTGCTATTCAAAGGGACCTTGATGGGCTGAAGGGGTGGGATGACAACAGCCTTGGGCAACTCAGTGAGGGCAAATGCAATGTTCAGCCCTAGGAGAGTAATAAGTCCATGTGATAAGTACAGACTGGGGATCAGCTGGGTAAAGAGCAACTTCACAGAAAAGGACCTGCAGGCCTCAAGGACAAGTTGAACACAGGTCAGCAGCTTGTCCAATGAGATATTAAGACATTTTTACATCATGATGTTGGTTAAATGCTATTCCTTGTTGCCCCTATCCTCAAAATTATTCAAAACACAGAACAAGCTGCCCTAAGACAACGATGCCTTCCTTGAGTGAGGCAAGTTGATGTTCACACATTTGAGGACCAGTGATGTTTTCTAACCTCAATTCAGCTGTGATTCAGATCTTTCTTCCCAATGGCAATACATTTTAATACCTTATAGTAAACTAATAAATTTAAATTTTAAAAAAATATCTGTTAATAAATATAAATTTAATACCTTTCAGTTATTTCCCATATAGGAAATTGCTACTAACAGTGAAAATACAATAAAATAGAATAAAATACAATAAAATAAAATATCTTCTTAAACCAAACCTGGTTATAACTACAAATCAGGTATGTGTATTCAGATCTATGTATTATTAGTAAAGGTCTGAAACAAAGAGAACAGGTCTGCCGTTTTACCAATCCATTCATCATAGTGGATTCTCAGGGAAATAGCAAAAAATCTGACTTGCACTTAACATTGGATCAAAGGGGTAACTGGAACCTGTCTTCAGCCATCACTGGACATGTACACAGGAATGACTCAGACTTTAAGAAGCAACTCTTAATTCTCATGCCAGCACAGAACAGTGAAATCAAATATTCAGTAGCATCTTGTGCATTAAATTCAACCAGGACACTGAGGGCAGTGGCTGCTGTTAAAAGGACCAGGTAACCATCTCTAAATTTCATACTCCTGTGGGTTTATCTCAGAAGATGGTTAAAAGATTAGATAAAGCAGAACAATTGTTCCACTAAACACCTTTCCCGTATCAAACAATCAGTTCCAAGGATTTCCGGAACCAGAAGTCATGTCTGCATCACTGTACGCAGAAAACCAAATGACATGTAATATTTACTCTATGCTTTTCATTTGCTTTTTTTAATGTGCTTACACTTTTAGCCCCTAAAAAGTGACTTGTCAAAGAATTCCACAATTTATTTGAATGATAGACAAGCAAATGCCTTCTCCTTGCTCCAGTGTAAGACCTCTTGGCTGGTGGTTTTGTCGGGTTCTTTGCAGGTTTTGTGCTCTGGTGGCACAACACATGCAGAGGGGCTATCAGATGTCTCTCATCTCTGCATGTCTCTCCATGTCTCTCAGTCTCTGCAGAACAGCATGTCTGACACTGTCACACACACTCTTCCTTACCCAATGTTTTTTCTAAAGCCTGAGTTCTTGGGTTGAATCAGTATTTTACTCCACATCTGACTAGGTCTAAATGAAGAGGAAAGCCATGGGCAGAATGGGAAGCGTGACTGTGAATGTTGCTAACTGGTATCATTTGGAAAGAGCTTGCCATTAAAAAGTGTTATCTGCAACAACAGGTGTAAGGGGGAGCCACGGGATATTCCCTTTACACTCCAGCTTGCTGCCCGAGGCATAGCAAAATTGAACATGTGAATTCCCTATGAATAAAGTATATTCATAAGTGTTACTTTCTTCCGAGAGCTGTCGCTTACTATTTGATTCAGAGAAGGCAAATGGTACAGTTGTGGACAACAGCATAACCTGTAGTAATATAACTGTTTTAACATGGATTAACACAGGAAGAAGAGAGAGCACAACAAGAATCTTCCTTTTTAAATGTTTGACCTCCGTACTTGGAGGCAATATTCTTTAGCTCCATGTAATCTTCTAAAGGATAAGTAGCACCGGACACATGCAAAAATCAGACTACACAAAACCAAAGCAAGAGCATTAGATTTAGGTCTAGTCTTCTCAGGATTATAGTGTACCCTCTGGCTGAATCCCTGTGCCAAAAAGGATGATCTCTAAATTAGTGTGTCATTAAGATATGTAAGTCTGTAGCCCTAAGCAAAAGAATAGACCCAGTTGAACCATATATGTAGTATCAACCTTTCTTTATATCAAGGACTTTGGGCATGAAGAGTTATTCTACTAATACTTTATGTTTATTCAGCCACTACCCAGTATTCCTGTTTTTACACCATCAGAGAGAAAGCAAAGAGCTACATCTTGCACATAAACCTCTGTGCTCATCATTTGCTGTCACATTATGTTCTCTTGGGGTTGGATTCGATGATCTTCAGAGGTCTTTTCCAACCCCTGACATTCGTGTTTAAATGCAAAAAGGACTATGAAATAATTCCATTTACCGCTGTTCCCATTTTACAGACTCCTTCAGGAGTTTGTTCATTGAAATAAAAAATTCAAGTCTAATCATCCCATAACTGTGTTATGTTTGAACAGTTTTGAAGATATTTTTTGCCTTTATGTCCCATGAATAATTCCAGTGTTCAGAGAATTTGCAGCTGTTCAAGCTGTGGTTCATGTTGAGTAGCTTTGCCAAAAATTTAGACACACACTTATGCACATGTGCACACACATACACAAACTCTTGAAAAGCAGACTGGTAAAATACAGAAAATCTAATCAGTTTAAAAATCTATTTCCAGGGAAAAAATGGTTTGTCATTTTTGGCATGCCATATTAAAAAAAAAAAAAAAAAAAAAAAAAAAAAAAAAAAAAAAAAAAAAAAAAAAAAAAAAAAAAAAAAAAAAAAAAAAAAAAAAAAAAAAAAAACCCTGAGCACTTAGAAGATTAGCTCTGCTGGACTAGTTTCTCCAAGATCTGTCATCTATCACCATCCTTCCCCATCTCTCCAAATCTAACTTGAATTAGCTCTTCCCACCACTAGTAACAGAGGGTATGGAGAAATCCTGTTTGTGTGGGCAAAGCACCAGAATGGGAAAGGTAGAAGTAGAGATGCTTTCTAAAGAAGACTTCAGCTGTTTAGAGGCAATGAATGGAGAAAAGGCCAAGTACCTAAGTCGAGCACTGGTCTTTGCTTCCTCTCTGACAGTTTACTGCAGCTCATTCCTACATTTTTTCCTTTCCAGTCCTCTCTGTGAATCTTTTTTTTTCCTTTTCCATTCCGCCCCACGTTATTCTCACACAAAAATGGCTTTTCCTTCCTGTTAGCATCCCAACCACCTTCCTTACACCTGAGTAGGGTGTAAAGCCTGACTGAATCAAATTTAAAATAACAAAGACTCAAACCACTGAAATCAGAAAACTTATCCAAAAGCAAAGTTCAGCAATCAAATTCCAATTTGACCTTTATTTCCTCTTATATTTGTCAGGAACTAAGCTGGGTTACAGAGTGATGCCCCAGGTAAATCTAACTGCAGAAAAAATTCTCCCCAGCTCACAGCTTAATGATTTGTATGGTCAAAATATTTGCATATTTCTAATAAAAATATTAACTCATTGATGTTAATGCTGGCTGTCATTGTAAAATGATCAGCTGGGCGAAGCTGTAGTCCTTCACTGAGTACTGGAAACCTCAGATGAAGAACAATTTTTTTCAATGTGAGCTATAAGCTGAATGTACTATCTTGGCTTCTATGGAATTAAGGAAAAAGCTACTAGCTTGTAACTGATTACTTGTTACCATGGGTTCTTTTGGACCCTAGTTAATATTTATTATTCATAAACAGACTCTATTATTTGCATTTTTCACTGAAATTCATACTGATGGGGAATGCTGACCAGTTACTCCCTTTCCATTTGCAATAAATTTGGTTTTCTTAAAGCATGATAAAGAATAAATGGAACAAAAATATCTCAGCCCTTTTCTTCTATTGTTCCTTTTGTTCAATGACCTCATTGTTTTGTTCCAGAAGAGAAAATTGTATAAAGTCTGTACAGTGTCCAGCATAAAATATTTTTAAATCTGGTTGGAGTTGTTATGTGCTCTAGCACTGTCAATAGGAAACTACAGTAGTCATCAGTGAAATGAGAAAATTATTTTTTGTGTGATTCACTCTTTGAAAGGAAATGTGTACCCTGAACTTTCATAAAGGAGAAGTATTCAGTGTACAAATCACTCTCTAGCTAGAAGTGAAAGAAACAGTAATGCCTCAGAGAATCCTCACACCCAGGCTAAAAACTCAGGAGTTTCTGAAATGGAGATCCTTAAACACAGGTTGTTTTTCCTGCACAGGGCATGCAAGTCACTGAAATGCCACATTCTCCTACCACCATCTGTCACTAGGCTAGTAAAGAGGTGCCCAGTGCAATTTTTGCTAGCAATTTTTGAATGATCCTTAGCAGATGCATGTTTTACTTTGTAGAGGTGCTAAGGACATAAATAATGGGCAAAATCCTGCTTCAATTACTTTTTTAAATAGCTCTGTTTTGATACAATAGCAAATTGATTCTGTTCAATGAGTTTCCTTCTACTACTTTATACAAGCTTACGTATCTTTATGTGCTGCAAAATTTTGAAAAACAGGTAAAGCACGGTTCTTTGTAGGTTACACACAAGGTGGGAGGATTGATTTTGTTTTTATCTCTTAGACGGCCACTGCTAATTTGTTTTCATAGGTCACTGCCTTCAAATTCTGTAAGTGCTCTGCACAGTGACTGCCTTACATCAGCTATCACAATAATACCTAGCAAGGAATCTAAGATCTGAACTGTTATAACAAGCAGCAAAACACAAGCTGCCTTGAAAATTAAGAAAATTAAGATTATTAAATATGCAGACCATAGAGGCCAGCCACTCATCCATCCATTTTAGAAGTGTGGCAACGGGGACAAGGGTTATTAGAATACCATTCCAGTACTCAGTGTTATCTTCAGTCATACTTTTCTGACCCAGATATTCTCAGTGTGGTTCTTAATGGGGAAAGCTCATGGAAACAGCCAGAAGAGGTCCTCGTTCATACAGTGATGTTGCCTCAGATTTTGTGCTTTTTGAATTTCAGATGCAGTTGTCCTGACAGACTGCTTCTCAGGAGCTCAGGAAAGGAAGGTGGAGCAAAACAGCCTGTTTACATATCAGGGGATATCTAGGAACTTTGGAAACTTTACTGACAGGTAGTGCTTGATAGAAAAAGACTGCAGGGATGAGCAAAATTGGTCTGCTATGAGGTACTTACTTACTCCTTGTTCTTGAATACTAAATACTGCAGAACACTGAAGATCTTTTGTCAAGAGAGGTTTCCTCTCATCTCCTTGCCATGTTCACATGATAGTGTTAGCAACAGGGACTGCACACCAAAAGAAGTCAGTAGATGCCACTGAGGTACAGCAAACAGAGAAATGAACCTAGACAAAAATGTCCTCAACTCTGTATGCAGCAGTATCTCCAAATTTGCTATTAATGCATGAGAAAGAGCATTAAGTAACTGCAGATTGCTTTGAGGGTGGGGAGGGAGGAGAGAGAAGGGTAGAAGTGAAATATAAATCAAATTTTATTCAAAGAAGCAAAAAACATAAGAAAAGGAATTGTTGAAAATAAATATTATTTTGTTACTATACAAATGGAGATGGTGCACATTTTGCATAGAGATTTCAGTTCCAGTCACCCCATCATGAAAAGTTTATAGTAGGCTTCCCCAACTATGGGAAATGGGTGATAAAGTTGTCAGATACATATAGAAAACAGTTTGTTTGAAGACAGACTGGAATAACATTGTCAAATTTAGAAAGCCACAGAGATTAACAAAATCTGAATATGAAGAACAATGAGAAATCATTCCTTATTTGTATCTCCTGCATCTAGGAGACTATTTCATACACTAGGTTTAAAAAGGAGAAGGGAAAGTGAAAAGGAGAAGGGGAAGGGAAAAGGAGAAGGAGAAGGGGAAGGGGAAGGGGAAGGGAAGAAGGAGAAGGGGAGAAGGAGAAGGAAGAAAGGCACTTATTCTTCTAAACACTTCGTGTGTAAATCAGATATGGAACATAGTAGTACCACAAAATGCCATTGAAGCCAAATTTATAAAAGATGCCAAAGAGACACAAAAATTAAGTTCTTCAAGGCTTTTTAGTAATGAGAAATTGAAACCACTGAAACCATTTCAATCAAATCCTGACAGATGCTTATGGGAACATGGAAGGAATGTAGTAGTCAGTCCTTATGTTCAACTGCTTTCCAAGCACCTTCATTGAAGCTTCAGGATAGGAGGCTAGAAAGGCCTTTGGTCTGACCCAGTACAATTTTTTGTCCACACAGGACAACCTATTCCATACCTGTTGACAGAATAGCTAAAGAGCTATAAATTGGTTAGGACCCCTCTGAGCAGAGAATCTCTGAGAAGTCTCATTACTTACAAAATAGAGAATAAAAAGACAAAAAAAACCCCAGAACTTGAAGTACCAGTGGGAAGGAGGGAACAACAATAAAACTGTAACTTTTTTTACAGTATTTTAGGTACTTATTTTGTTTAACAAACTTGGAGACTTCCAGCCTTCTGCCAAATAAAATCAGACAGCAAGAGGGAAAAAAAAAAAAAAAAAAAAAAAAAAAAAAAAAAAAAAAAAAAAAAAAAAAACTTATTTCCACAAATGACTAGCTGATTATTCAGACTGATTTACAGCCTAGTAAGAGAAGGATTTCCTTTTGTTGTTGAAAGGAAGAGTATTTATCCATTCACACTGCATCAGGAGGAGGGGGGAGGTCTGATTTCGAGCTTATTTCACAAGATTCCTAGTGTTAATTAATAACATCTGAGCCCCCAAATAATGATCCATCCTGCCAGACACTTGCATCTGTTTCTAGACATAGCTGCAAGCGTATATTCATGTACTGCACAAGCATATACTGTCTGATTACAGTGTACAGTTCAGTAACAGAAGAATAGTAAAAAAGAAAGTAATAAAAAAAAAAAAAAAGCTGAAACAAGGGATGAATCTTAAAAGCCCTCACTTTTAGGTGCATGATTCCAACAGACCAACAGCTGAGAAAGACAAACCTTTCTAAGGTTAACCTGAGATTTGTAACTGCCCTGAATTTTATGTATTTCTCAACTTCTAATTATATAAAAAAATGCTATTTTTCTGGCGATGATTTTGTCAGATCCATTTTTAGAAATCCACTCTGTTTTTCTGACTCTACTAGAAATACTTGAATCCCAAACTTACTTATTCCCTAAGTTAGTTATCTGTTTTTTCAATTGCTTACCCAATTTTTGCTTCAATACATTCAGACAGCATCACTGAAATCAGGATTTTTACACAGCCTTTTGTTCACATTGAGCTCTTTTTTTTACTTATTCCAAGGAATTTTTCCCATAAATAGAAATTTAGGTTTCTCATCTTCCATTTCTCATTCTCTCCATAATTCTTTACAAGGCTCTGCTTATTTCTTACCCCGATTTGAAATGAGATAGCAGACCTAGGAAAGACTTTTCTCATGAGTCACCTGCTACTCTCTTGCCAAAGTCCTACATGAAAATTGAGGGCAATTTCCTGCAGAGCTCCCCTGACAGGTGGGCTCATTTGAAACTTGAATTGCAATGATTTCTTTCTATCAACTACTCAACTATTTATTAATTTCTTTCAGCTGCTGTAAATCTTTACAATTGTTCAAGCTGGAATGTAAAGGGATTTTGCTCCTTATAAGGACAGTAATCAAAGCTACAAACATTTCTTCTCATGTTGGTGGGAAGAACTGGCTATAGCTGAGACCTATCATTGCTTTTCTATAATTTTCTAAAGCCATTTTTGCAGACAAAAGCATATTGGATACAAAGACAAAAAAAAAACCCCCCCAAAAAAAAACAAAAACAAAAACAAAACCAAAAACAAAAACAAAAAACAAAAACAAAAAACCACACCTAACCAACCAACCACACACACACACAAAAATTAAACTGCTATCTACTAATATTCTGCATATATTTGAATAAAATTTGTGAAAAAACTTAACATAAAAAAGATCTAGGGAAAATTCTGATAGATTAAATCTCCATAATTTTCTTTAAAAATAATTAATTTACAATTAAGAAATCTCTAAAGCTTAAGAATATCTGATACTAAGAATTGATTCCTGAAGACATTTTTAGAATGGAATAGGAAGAGGGGAACAAGAAACTTGTAGAGGTTTCATTCAAGTTGGCAAACTCAAGCTGCACATTTCTTAAACATTACAAGTCATGTTGAGTATTAGATAAATGTATAAAAAGGAAATGACCATGCTCTCTCTGGTTTCCTACTGACTGCTTGCTCTTGTGTTAATTTTGTACTACAGCAGATCAGTATTCAGCTAGCTCTTCACCCTGTAAGATTTGGGAAAATGAGAGAGATATATTCTATATGCAGGTCAGCTCATACATCTTATGTTTTAGAGACAAAGTACATGAAGACAAGGTTTTAGTTTAGTAAAAATTAGAGAATAGGCAGATAACTTTACTTGTGCAACACAAATCAGATCTCAGTGAGGCAAGGAAGATTTGCATTCTGAAAAGACTTAGAAAATGCGTACTTATATATGGGAAAGCATGCATAATCATTTAGAATAATTAGCTTTATAGTTCAACTTAGAATGGGTAAAATAGAGCGGAAAAGGGATCTGAATATCACTTTCAGAATCTAATCTCTTCCCAACTTGCTATGTTGTTGGGGGTTTTTTGTGTACTCGTTCAAGTAAAGCAAAAAAGGATGGAAAATTCAACTGACTGCTTTAGAAAAGCCTCATAAATGTTTTCTAAGAGCTTTGAAATCTCATTTTGACAAGACTTACTCTTTGCAAACCAACAGCATGTTGTGAAAAAAGGGAAAGGGAGGAAATGCAAAAGCCATGTAATACCATTTCCCTGTGGTACTGTATGTTTTTTCTGTCAACTTAGATTCCATCATATTTTTCTAAATCAACTTTTTACAACAAGAAACCATGCTGGTCATGTTAAGACCAGAGTGCTATGCACACTGTTGTGTGCTCAGTTACTCCAGAGATGTTACCCCTGTTGGAACAATTGCATCTCCTATTTTCATTCAGGAAGAGCAGCTATTTCTCATGCATTGAGACCTACTTTTAACTCTGATAATCGTGTATTACAACTTTACAAATATTTGTTTCATTTTAATGCAAAAATAGCTACAAAAATATTCATATTATGAGACACTGCTTATACCATAAAAACTACACTTAAAGAGCCTCCATGTGAGTAGGAGTGTTATTTAGCTAATATGTTTTTAGATGGTGTTGCTACTAAAGTACTCCTTACAATTCATTTAGGTGTTTTTTTAAGACATTCATTGATTAAAAAGTGTCAGCCTACAAAGACTGCCTTTGGAGAGGCAGTCTATAGTCTTACCTTCAGAAGGTAAGAATCACACCATCCACTTTCCATACCACCACACAACAGATTTTTGAACACTAGCAGTTTATAGCATATATTGGTTTCTTTAACATGGAGGTAGCATACTTAAAGTAGACCTAAACACAGCCTTGACTAGATCTGGGGAGGGTTTTTTTCCCAAAGTTTACTAAAACCTATTAGGATCAAAACTAGTAGGGGGAAAAAATTCTTAAAATACTTAAATGCTTAGGCATTTTGCTAACAGTTTTACTTTAGCTCTAAGCATTACAGATTATATTCCTCTGCAAGAAAGGATCCTCTTTAAACTGTCCTCAGCAGCTATTATTCTCACCAGTCTTAAATGCCTCTGTTAGTATAGATTCCATAGTCTTCCTCAGCAAATCTATGCCTCTACTTTCTAACACAGAGTATTTCCTGATGTCTAAGCTTGCTCTTCCTCATCACAGTTAGAGGACACTACTTCTTACCCACTCCCAGCAGAGCAAGGAAGCAGTCTAATGATTTGTTTTTCACACAGCCATCTACAGGGTTGAAGATTCTCTCCTCCAAGTCTGCCACTCAACAACTTCAGTTCCTTTGAACATCCCAAATGAGAAAAATTGTCAAGGCTTCTGACCTCTCTCATTACTGCTGGCTTGATTCTCTGACACTTGTTGAGGCCTTGCCTGAAGTGCATCACCCCAGCTTAGGTGATATAAAGTCTGAGATAAAGCACTGCTGGAAATTAAAGCATTTAAGCTACGTATGACTCATTTCTATATCCACCACTATAACATTTATTATATTGTTACATAAGTTTTTGCAATGCTACGTGACACTGGGGGGGAGGATTGGCGTACAATGTCAGAAGACCGAAAGTGATGAAAACCAAAATAATTGAAATTTATATTGACAACCCGGAGATGTAGGCTGTGAAATAAAAAACAGGATGACATTTGATGGAAGCACAACATAGTGCATCTAAACAGGAATAATCAACTATATAAAACGTAAAACAAATTGGCTTAGTAGCAGCTCTGTGCCATCTTCTAACAGATGAAAGATTGCTGCACAGACAATGTCCTATTGTTATCATCTGGATAAATCAAGAAGAAAAAGTCTTTAATTGCAGTAAAGAGCATCCAGACCTTTCCAGACCCTTATTTCCTAACCACCTTTCAGATGCTGAAGATCTGCTGTTAATAACACCCTTGCCAATTAAAGGGCTTGTATTCTCCCCTCTGACCTGCATATTTAATATGAATATTCCCTATTCCTTTTCTCAGACCACAGAATAAAATATTGCATATATGCAGACCCAAGTTTGACAGCTGGAGAACCCCATGAGATCAATTCTTTCAATGTGATGATAAGTTGCTGGTAACAACTGTGACTGCATTTTTCCCAACCAGCCACAGGTCTGCCTCCTTTGTAGCAGATACCTCTAGGCTGTGTTTCTTGGCTGTTTTGGAGACTTCCATCTGAGGCAATATCAAAAGCTTTATTAAAGACACATTATTTATAACTCTTTCTCTCTTTTTGTGGTGTTTGTCTTGATTATGGCTCCCATAACTACCAGATTACAGCCTCTTGTTCCCAGTCAGGAAGACAATCAACAGCAAATTCCTCTGCCCTCTCCAAACTCTTCCAGGCTCCACTGACCTTTGCTACAAGGGGTATTGTGACCAGCTCTGGAGTCCTCAGCACAGGAAAGACATGGAACTGTTGGAGTAGGTCCAGAGGATGGCCACAGAAGTGATCAGAGGGCTGGAACCCTATGAGGACAGGCTGAGAGAGATAGTATTGTTCAGCCTATTGTTTAGACTTTATTACAGCCTTTCAATACTTAACAGGGGCTTGTAAGAAAAATGAGGACAAACATTTTTAGTAGGGTTTGTTGTAATAGGACAAGGATTAATGTTTTTACACTAAAACAGGGTAGATTTAGGCTAGATAGAAGGAGGAAATTTTTCAAGAAAACGGTGGTGCAACACTGGTACAGGTTGCCCAGAGACGTGGTAGATGTCATATGGAATCATTCAAGGTCAGGTTGGACAGGACTGAGCAACCTGATCTAGTTGAAATCCTCCCTGCTCACTGCATTGGATTAGATGACCTTTAAAGGTCCCTTCCAACTCAAATTATTCTATGATTCTCTGTTCCATAATGTCACAGGAGAGAATTAGGATGTTTTGGTATGATTCATTCTTTTCAAGAAATGCTTCTTGTTCTTGACAAATGGGCGTCTTTTTTTGCATTTCTCTGAGTTTAGAAGTTAATCTGATCCCTCAATGATTCTTTGTGTCTGCCTTCGCCTGCCTTGCTCTAGGCTTCCCTCCTCTTTTTTTCTTTAAAAAACATGATTACGGTTCTCTCTTCCCATCTTCTGAAACCTCATCCACTGTCCATGACATCTTGAAGCAGCAGGGACAGCCTCAGCTACCTCGTTAAGTATTCCAGGGTGAGTTTCATCAGGCCCTGCCAATTCACAAGCATCTCTAACCTGTTTTTTCTGACGCTAGTTAGAGCACTTATCCATCTGTCACTGATGTTCATTGTGTTAGCCATCTGGCCACATTTATCCTGGTTAGCGATAAAGCAAAAAAGGCACTTAAACACTCCAGTTTTACCAATATCCAATGATAGTTTTATCTACTCATTGGGATTTAATCAGTACTTCCTTTTCCTTGCAAGGCAATTGCAGAATGTTTTTGTTATCTTTCTATCTCATATTTTGGTTACCTCCAGCAGGCCCTGGCATTTTCTCTTTGGTTCCGCTGTGCCGTAAGAGTCTTCTTCCTTTTCTTTTCTTTTCTTTTTTTTTCTTTTTTTTTTTTCTATTCTTTTTCTTTTCTTTTTCTTTTTTTTTTAAAATCTGAAAAATATGCTGAAGTGTTAAATAGTTATTCAAATGAAATGAAAAAAAAATTAAAAGTTAGATGAACCCCAAAAAGTGTTTTTAGTTAAAGAAATTAAATAAAACCATCCAGGTTAAAACAAAAGATCTTGTTTTGCCATTATTTGTTTGTTTTGCAAAAATAAACAAGTAAATAACAGAGAACTACTAGGCTTTCCCAATAGACCTTTATTTTTCATAAGCAAAAAAAACCTGGGGACATGAAACTGAGTTACAAATTGTTTATCTACTTCCAGAGTTACTGGTAACCCTCAGTCCCTAATCCCAGAGGGTAGTAGTACAGAAATCAGTTTCCTTTTCACATGTCATTAAAAAAAAAAAAAAATTTGCATGCTAGTCCATAGGAAGTTGTCTCATGCAGTCATGTCAACTGCAGATTGCTTAGAGTAAAGCATGCCCATCAGTTTTTCCACCAGCTTATCAGAGAAGATGCAGATTTATTTCTCCCTGTATCAGAACCCTGACCATGACCTCCTGTCCCTCCACACCCTGGGGTTTGGCTGCCTCAGGTTATGGTCAGCTCTGACATGGTACAGCTGGATAACCTTGCAGCAGGCTGCTCTGAAAAAAGCTCTGGAGAGGCCATCACCACTCTGACTTTCAACCTACATTTAAGCTTAAATCTTTACCTGTGGTCCCTACTTGAGCTTTATTGCAGTCAGACTGTTACTGGCTGATCTGGACCACCAACTTGCCTCTCGACTTGTTGCATTTTTAGAGCCCTGCTTGGCAATTAGCTGACCTCTTTAGTGGACCTTATCACCACCTCTGGACCTGCTCTGCACTTCTAGTCTCGTTAGCACGTGATGGTGCTGCTTCTCAGGGAGGTCATGGCCCTGACTACTTACTGTCACTCTCAAGTCTCAGCTCCCTTTCCTCGTGGAGGAGCCTTCTCCCTGTAATCAAGCAAAAAAGAAATCTTGAATGGGATTTTTCCCTCTCATTGTGTGAGATTTTTATGTCGAAACCTGGGGATTCTTAAAAGGTCAGAAATTAAACTGAATTTCTGAAAACCTTGGAAGAATAGGTAGCCTTCAAAGGCAACAAAACATGAGAAATACAAAGACCTCATGGAACAGCACTGTCTCTGTGTTCAGCCTACCCCATCAACAGCAGGACAAAACACTGAAATACACTTGACAATTGCATGTTTAGCTGCTGGGGAAAAAGGCCTAGGAAATAGCTGAGGAACCTTTCTTTACAGTGTTTTCAGAATTGGGATGCTGAAATATAGCCATTCCCTTTTTATGAGCCACACTTAGTGGTGTCACAGGTATAATGCTGAGTTTTCTGGATGACAGAGCTACAGAAGGAGTAGTCACCAAAGAGAAGACTGACCTTCAAGCCACTTCTATTGGATGATCTCCCTGCCTCTAGAAAGATCTTCAGCTATTTCTGCTTTCTCATATCTATCCACATATCTTTCTCTTTTGTTTTCTCTATAAAGCCTCCAGTGAAAGAAAAAATCATCTTTTCCACAGCTACTCCAAACTATTTCTAAGAGACAGGTGAAGTGGGGGATGATGGGCACGCATGAAAGTACCCTGTGATATTGTTCTTTTTTTCCCTTACTTGGTACCCTCTCTGTAAACACAGAAAAGAGAGGGATAACAAGGCCATACCTTTTGACAACTTTTCTTGGGTTATTGGAGTACAAGCAGTTTTCCTCTTTTCCATAGTCACACTGAAGTCTGAGAAAAAGGAAAGCTTCTACAAAGGACTGTGATTTATTTTGCCTCTCATTTGTTTTCTCTCTAGACACTGTCTCTCAGTAGTAGACCAAAGACTTTCCCAGACTGACTTGTTTTTTTCTGAAGGAATCTTAGGGCTGTAAAAAAGCAACGCACCCACTCCTGATACTTCACAAATAAATATAGGGGCAGATCACTAGCAAAATTACTTAATTAGAACAAAACAAGGTAAAGGAAATTGTAGATTTACCCAGTAGTAGGATCATGTGTATGCCAGCACATTAAAAAAAAGATGCACATCTCCCAGGCATGGCTATTTGTGCCTCCTCCCAGATTTGTGTCTAAAACATGAGAGAACATAACAGATGTATGTTACATTGAATGAGTAACATACACATTTAAATCATATTTCTTTGTGTGGTGAAGGGGGGAAAAGTGTCCTTTCCTCACTGGTAATTAGAGGGTGCAACAGATGGTGAGACTTACTGTACTTGGTAAGGTCCATTAAAGGAACCTAGGCTGCCAAGCGATTCTTCATTAGAACAAACCTGTTAAGATGTACCTAGGAAATCCTAGTGTTTAGAAACATTCTTTTCTATAATAATGTCCTGTTAAAATTATTATTCTCATTCCTTCTGAATGGTTTTCCTTCTGGCACTGGGAACATTATTCTAATTATAATACCCAGAGGCATCAAACTGTATATATACATGGCAAGATAAAATCTCAGTCACTGCTCAAAAGAGCTTATCAGTCAAATAGAAGAAATATTACCATCATTTCATCCAGCAAAGCCAAAAGCATAGAGAGGTTAGATCTTGTTAATATATCAACAGAGAGCTCCAGAAAAGCTGGGCCATAAACTCAGATCTCTGAAGCCAAACACAAGCAAATTTCACAACCACTAGCCATTTAGCCTTTTCAGTTTCAGCTCAAGCCTCTGTATTATGATAAATCACTTCTCAAAAACTGCCATAACCTTCCTCCAGAAGATTGCCTTTTATTCCTTTTTTTGTTGTTGTTGTTTTAATGTCATATGCCCTTTCTGTTCTGGGAGAGTACAAAGAGGGATACACAGAATGAATGATGGTTACTTCCTGCCATGTTCGTTGCTTGGGATAAATAAGAATTCATGTCAGGGGGTGAAAAGTAATCATTTCCCTCTGTATGTGAGTCACCCAATTTAATGCAGCATGTATACCTCCATGCTAAATTGAAAGGGTTTATAAATGAAGAATTTTCAATATTCCTTGTTTAGCTGCCACATAAGTTCATCTCAGCTGTGATGGGCACTGGAAAACAACATTACTCTTTCCCCTTTAATCTAGTCACCAGAGCACTTTGCTAATAGGTTTTTTCCTCATAGCGGAAGAGGAAAAAGAAGTCTACCCAACCTTTAAAGGTATATGAAATACACTAGACATAGCTACCAACAGAATGAGTTTGAATCAGTATCCCTTCTCTTTGTACTACACAACTTTTGTTCAAAACACAACTCCTTTTCTTGCCTGCACTTCATCTTCCTCCCCCAGTCACATGTGCCCCTACTAAGTATCACATACTGCTTCTGGTAGCAAATAGTAGGAAAAATTGTATCACAAATCCAAACCTAATACAGTGCTACTTCAGGGAGCTTTGCCAGCCACAGCACCAGCTCCTGGTGCACAAATGTTGGTGACTTTTTTTGCCACCCCCTCAGAAACACAACCAGAGCAGATGCATTTCTCACCTCGCCTGTGTCATCAGAGTCCACAAAGAATTACAAAACCAACATTTTTGGCTCATACATTTCCTCCAAAGTGTCTGAACATTACTTTAACAGGTCATAGAAAGATGGGTGTGATAATTTGAAATAGAATTACTGTAGGTGCCTCTACAGAATGGAGTAATACACAACAATAATGTCTTTGATACAGTTACTCCAAATGTGTCAAAGATTCAAGTGCCAAATATGTGATCAGCATTTCAGCTACACAAATACATGATTGTGCAGACATAAATGTGTCAAAAGCACATAGTGCAACAGAACAAAGCATCTTTTGGTAGAAAAGGATTTCTAAGCTAAGCAATGTCAAGTCCTAGTTTTCGGACAGTTGTGCCACGCTGGTTATTTTTTGGCAAGGAATATTTGGTTGTTGGATTGGTTTGCTGCTTGAATAAGGCTCATAAGTGGTAACTCTGACACTGAGCTAGACTCACTGCTGGAGACGCCAACAATCCTTTGCTAAGTGTTCCAGCTTAGAGTAAACAGCAAAACCTACTGAATGAATTTTCAGACTAAACAAATGGAAACATTTGTGATCCAAAATGGCTGAATATGAAAGCTCTGAATACATGTCTATATCAGCTGTACTGTAGCTTAAAACAACATTGCACTATCAAGTTACTCTCTGGGATAATTCAGAAAATATTCCTTGTAAAAGGTGTTCCCTCACATATCTTGCCTATAATTCAAGTTGAGTTCTCATATTTTCAACATTTCTGATGATTTCAAGAATGCTGTCTCTCCAGAGAAACTGACAAACATAGAGGGTAAGTAAATCATCATATTAAGAGCCAGAACCACACCAATAAGCTTCTCACTCAAAAAAGCATATCAGAAAAACAGACCAACACTCAAAAGAAGCTGATCCTGGTTAAAAAAGAATTTGCATCAAAAATCACTATTTAAAGAAACGGGTGGAGGAAAAAGAGAAAAAAAATGTGTTATTTTTATTTTGCCTCTCTGTACTAAGAAAGGATCAGTCATCTGCTTTGTGGGGATTTTCTTACACAGCAATATGTTTCCATAAAAAGAAGCCTGATTGCTACTTATTTTGCCAAAGCAAAGGTGGAATACAGGCAGTTTTAGAGGTTAAAATTTGCAGCAGAGTGCCCAGAGCCAGACATCTTATGCTCTGATGCAGCTCTTCAAGGTGCTTTATGTGACCTTTGGCAAATAGGAATCATCTCAGAGCAAATGTCATGTGCTGGGACACCAGGATATGAGTAGGGCATTAAAATCACATACAAAGCTATGCCATAGGGAAGTACAGAATCATAGAATCATTTTAGTTGCAAAAGATATTTAAGATCACCAAGTCCGACTATTAACTCAGCACAGTGCCAAGTTCACCACTAAACCATGTCCCTAAACACCACATCTACACATCTCCTAAGTACCTCCAGGGATGGTGACTCAGCCACTTCCCTAGGCAGCCTGTTCCATTGCTTGACAACCCTTTCAGTAAAGACATTTTTCTTAATATCCATCCTAGGCCTCCCCTGGCACAACTTGAGGCTATTTCCTCTTGTTATGTCACTTCTTACTTGGAAGAAGGGACCAACCCCACCTCACTACAACCTCCTTTCAGGCAGTTGTAGAGAGTGATAAGGTCTCTCCTCAGCCTCCTTTTCTCCAGGCTAAACACCATCAGTTCCTTTGGCTGCTCCTCGTAAGACATGCTGTTGAATGTATATTACTGGGCAACAGATAATGTCTGCATTTCCTTTTCTGAGTTTTACATTTATGGCTTTGAGCTGGCACACTGGAAAAGGATCTCATAAATACAAGGTGAGACATAAACTAGTAAGCTCTTATTTTCAATATTATTGTTTTTGTACATTCAGCAGCAAAGTTCTTATCTGATGCTGTTTTGAAATGAGCCAGGTGAAACATAAAATGGCAGCCAGAAACTTCAGAATAATTCAAATGGTTAATTATTAATTTTTTGTGCATTTCTTCCCCTTGGTTTTGATCATAAAATGTAACAGTCGTGCCACTAGATTTTAGAGGAGATATACCAAACCAAAAACTTAGAATATAACTGCAGTACATTGTAAGCCAAGCTGTTTGATGTAAGACTATAATAGTGGCTGTATTAAGATCTAGAGTCTAGAGTTCATCTAGAGTCTAGATCACTGCTTTTTCTCACAGTGACATACGAGAGTACTTGAGGATGTAAAAGCAGGTTAGGTATTTTCAGGTTTTCCCATCTAATTTTTTTTTTTTTTCTCAGAAGGGTGATGATCTAGATGGGGTTTCTATAACTGCAGTAATTCGCCACAGATTTCCCTTACATTAACTGGTCCAGTCTCCCCTGGGACACACAGAAACCTCTGATGTCAGTGGCAAAGCAGTTCTCCTGCCTTCCATTTCAAAATCACACTTATGTTTGTCCTGATTAAATTTCCCTACAACCACCAGGTCACAGCCTCTTGATCCCAGTCAGGAACAAATAGTGAACAGCAGATTCTTTTCTATTCTCTCCACACTCTTCCGTGCTTCACAGACCTTTACTATGCCTTCTTTCCCTGAAACTCATTTCTTTTGCAGAAGAACTTCTCTTTGAGTCACCTGCGATTTGGAAGCCATTAGAAATATTTGATCATCTTTGTTGCTCCCCCCTAAACTTTTTCCTTTCCTGCTCTGTTCTTCTTGGCCAGAGGGGCACAGTATTTAATCCACAAGTGAGCCGTGGATTTGACTGAGTCACAATAATAACGCTAGCAGTTTTAGTCTCTGCTCTTTCTCTCATGTTTCTGAAAATTTGAATTTCATTTTGACTGATACCAAGCACTGAGTTCATGTTTGCATAGAAATATGAGTCATAACCCCAAGATTTCACTCCTGGGTGATGATGGGAGCTCAGAGCCCATCTTTTCATATGCAAAGTTAGGATTGTTTTTTTCCCATGTGCATGACTTCATACTTATCAATGTTGAGTTTCAGCTGCCTCTTATTTAGTAAGTGTTTTGATTTGGATGAGCTATCCATTATTGTCTTCCAGAACATTCTTATTTACTACTGTAATTGTTTCTTTTTATTTAAAAGAAACTTAATTTGTTTTTTAATATAATTGTGCTAACAGTTTCCACAATACATTATTCACATGCTTTTTATGTCAATTACAGAATAAGAAGCAACACTTGGTATTTTGAATTAGGATACTAAAAATGTTGGGAAACAGAAACAACCTTTTGACTCAAGCTCCAAAAGTTATAAAAGTACAATCATAGATAATAAAATGTCATATCCATTTTGTTACAGCATTTTAGTTGGGGAATGTAACGAATTTTCTGATACTTTCTTTAGGCATGACTTCCTGGGTGAGAAACAATATGGAACTGGTACTCCGTTATCTGATATGGAATTAACTGACATGGAATAAGCAGTTAAGCAGTGATAAATGTCTGTAGGAATTAAACAATAATTATTATCTTCTCAGGTTTTAGACTGAAGTTGAAGGTTGGTTTTCTTTTTGTCTGGTTCCCACTAAAATGTTCTAAAAATATTTCTTCACAACAAATATTTAAATTTAGAAAAGGAGCAAATACAATCAAAATAAGTGTGTAATTTCCTCTCAGTTGTATATGTAATAATAAATAGTGTTTTGGGACTATACAGATTTAAAGACACTGAGAAAATAGAGGAAGAGGATTTAGATTTAAAACAGAGTGGGTAAAATTTCAGCTACCACCAAGATAATTATTGAGCTGGTTTTTTTGCAAGTTGTATTTGTTAGTTGTGAATTAAAACTTCTGGGTTTACTCACATGTATTTGAAACATTAAAAACATATGTTCCATTATTCCAAGGGAGTCAGACATTCCAACCTTGTCTGTATGTCATCTTCAAAGAGAACAATATGAAATTAACCAGACATTTCTCCATTTAACTCAAATGAGCTATGATTCCACTCAAGACTGAAAAGTCTCAAAAGTTTAGCCTGCAGAAAAAACTGAGAAAACCACTTTCTACTAAATACAAATAAAACTGCAATTTCAAGAAACCTCCAGGTCTCTGTGTACTGGGCTGCAGCATGGACAGAACATACACTCATGCCTTAAGCGTGGTTTCCACCTGATGTTCCTGGACTGAGGACTTCTCTTTGAACCTCCTTTCGACAAGGAAATGTCAGGGACATGTCTGCATCTGAAACTGAGTCACAAGGGTCCAGCTTCCGTGTAGAAAGTGATGTTAAACTCTGTAAGACAGCTTTGCTAGTCACTTCTTCCTTGTAGACAGCCAAATACAATAATGGCACCACAAATCACTGTCCGACAAAGGAAAGGAAAAAGAATATCTGACTTCAAGAACCAGGGGAATCTTGTTCAGCTTGATTGAGCTATTTAAGTAAACAGAAAGAGGAGGGCATGTAAAAAACAAAAACAAAACCAGAACCAAAATACCTACATTAGTATCTTTTTCTAAAGAGCTTGATAAAAGCACTTCATATTGCCACAGTTCTATCACTTACCTGCATTTTCAGGTTATCTCTGTAACCTGTTGTTACAGAGATAACTGGTATCAAGCATTGTAACTCAGAATTTATACAGACATTTCATATTGTATCAAGATAATTTTCAAAAGAGTTATTTATTTCACAAAATATTAAACTTCAGAGAATTCATTATCATCAACCTTCAGAAGAAATGTGGAGATAAGGCTTGCTGAGGTGCTGCTGTTATCTCTAGAGTGGAAAAGGCTTTGTTCATTGCTGGGGAAGAGCTTGATATTCACTTCCAATAGGAAATCGGGCCTTGGAGGTCTCTGGCAAAGATATTTAACCCTTGAAAAGAAAAGGAATGCGTCCATCAAGTTTATCATCAGATGCAGTTATTCCCTCCTTTGTCGGATGTGAAATTTTTTTAGCTAATTGGATTGTTTGTGTGCATTTTAAAGGCAATCAGTGACAACTCAGCTACCCCCTTCAAGCCAAGAAAGCCTCAGGTGTTGGTAACATTTCCACAACAAGCAACTTGTAACAGTGAATTTGTTATGTCCTGGCAGTGGGAATGCATTTCCCAGCTCTTTTTTTTTAAAAAAAAAGATAATTTTTTTTTAAATAATATTTTAAAAAAAAACAAAAAACCAAAAAAAAACCACAAACAAACAAACAAAAAAACCTAGATGCAGAGATCACCTCACCCAGGAAGGGCCAAGTTGTGAGGCTGAAGAGTGTGAGGAGCCTGAGTCTGGCCACAGTTGGGGGTGCACACATGGGGCTTCACTGTCCAGCCTGCTTATACCCAACCCTGACAAAATCCTTGTGAAAGCTGGAGAAATAAGGCAGTGCTTAAGCAAAAACAAGAGTAGCAAGGCTGTGGCCTGTGCTGGAATCACTCACTTTGCTTCCAGCTCAAGAAAACAGACATGTCAGCTGACCCTTAAAAGCTACAAGCCTGGGAGCTTTAGCCCTCTCTCTGGCCTGCTTGCTTAGGAGATTTTAGGGTCATTTCACACAATTCCTCTGACAGTGCAGTAAATCCCACACAGAACAGCAGATGACATTTCAAATACTCCAGAACTCTAGCAGGCAAACTTTATGTGCGTTATGAAATTTTATTTCCTTTCCTGATGAACATTTTCCTAATGATGTGCTTGCACTGTAGATACAGCTTTGTTTTACCAGGGCAATTGAGCCTGCATTCCCCAGGCAGTGATACACTACTACAAAGAAAAACCCCAACAAACCCCTCTTCTCTGTGGGTGCACTTTATAAATGACCCACCACAAAGACTGAGCTGCAGCCCCTTTTCAGATATGCTTGTATGTTCCTTTATATCTTCTCAAGATGTGTTTTAAACAGTTGAGGAAAGCATAAAGATGTCTGAGTCACATTATTATCCTCCTAGAATGTTGTGTACAAGGATGCACAAATAGGGTGTAACTGGAAAGTCTGGTCTCTTTGCTGGCCTCCCACAGAACTACGGGAAACTATGGGAAATCAAAAGAAAGCTTAGCAGAGTTTGAAAAAAAGTCTTTATTGTTGCCTTTAGAACATCCTTCTAAATTAAGAGCATTTTAATTCAATTTTTATGCTGGAAGAACAAGATCTGCACTGTTCACATCTGCTCATTAAAGTAAATAAGAAGTCATTCTGGGGGAAGAAGATGCAGAATGACTGTCCTTCCTGTGCCTTCAGTCTTCTACCCATTACACACTGTTCAAAGTTGAGAGAGATTGAGCCAAGTGAATACAGCAGTGGTTCTATTACTGTGCTGGCATGCACTCACCAAGCCTTACCCCATACCTGTAGCAGTGGTCCTGTGGGAAAATAGCAGGTAATCAGGTTGTGAAAGAGTATATAGCACTGTATACCCATGAGGAAAGAAAGGTTGTGTAACTTCTGCTGTTCTAGTTTGGGAAACACTCGTTTCACACAGAAATGCAGAATCCTTAGGGCAGTGCTGAGCTGAGCCAGAGTCACCACAGTCACTGTAACTGTGTTGCCCCCAGGTGGGTATGTCATGCACAGCCACCTGGACATCTCTGCACCTGGAATCCACTAGTTAAAAAAACTAAATGCTACATTTTCACTGTGTTCAAGATTCCTTCTTTGCTCCTTTCCACTTGCCTGCATAGAGGAAAGATATTTATACGCACCTAGTTAAAGTTATTTGATGAAATCTGCATTGGGAGGGCAGGAAATTGTATGTAAGACTGTAAGAATGTTATGTCTCAATGTCCATGTCCCTTACTCTGGAAGAAATTGCTGTAGTTTGGTGTATCCTTTGCAGTTCAAATTCATCTTGTAGAACTTTTTGCAGAAAAAGGTAAAGAGATGTAAATGAAAAATAAGTAGTCATGCTAGACAAGTCCAAGATTGGTTCTGGAATTTCCCCAGGTCTCCCATGTATCTTGGTTAAGATTTATTTTTTCCTGGTGGACAACATGTCCAATTGCAATTACACAGAAAAAAAGTTCCAGTCATAGACTCAAGGGTATTACATCAGCCAGATTCCATTATCCTATATCCTTCTGTCATGAGGATGGGCAATGTTTTTATCTTACTGACAGGAGGAAAGTTGTTGAGTGCCCATAACCACAACAGTCATTTTTGTCTATTCCTTGTCCCCAGTTAATTGCCTCTCAAGATATGATTTTAGCCCTTTGGTCACATAGCCTACTTATTCAGATTTCTTCTCTCACTGTTTGTGCTGTCATGTATATACATCAGACATATATTTCTCACAAAACCACTACACTATTCAACCATGCAAGGAAGAGAATATGCCAGAACTTTTGGGGGATGGGTGAAAAAAGGTCACAGGTATGGCAGAGGATCAGAAAAGAACAGAGGAACAGCATAGGGTTTGTGCTGTCAGCCTGCAATCAGATGCTTTGTCACAGCACTCATTCATCGTATGTAAAGCCTCCTAAATTAATATCATTACTCCAACAAGGCAGAACAATCTGTTATTGTAACCACAGCATGCATTATTATTATTATTATTATTATTAGTAGTAGTAAAATGACTTCTATTTATTGCCATCCATATTTTAACAGTTTTATCCTTCACATTGGTTCTTGGGCAAATCAACACTGAGCAACAACTAATCTAATTTTTGACCTTATGAAAACAATAAGACATTATAACTGTTGCGGAGGCATTCCATAAAAGCATGCTGCAGCTATGTAAATTTAGCAAAAAAGTTCTTTTGAGTTAAAGACAATAAAAAGTCAACACATATCTGAATTGCAAGTTCTTCAGTTCATGTTTAATGTAATATTTAAAGACACACAGATGGCTCTATATTGCTTTTTTTTTTTTAATTTCAGGGGGGAAATAATTAATAAAAATACTAAATTCAACTAAGATGAGCAAATGCATTAAAGACTGTTTTATAGGTGGGTATTTGTTTTGGTTTAGAAGAATTTTTTGTTGCTTATCTTACAATAAACTCCATTCATTCAACTATGTTTTGATGTGTAAGAAAATATAGTAATATAGAATATATTCTTTGGGGAGATCGGAGAATATTAACCTTCTACTTTGCAAAGATATTAAATTATCTTGTATATTACAATAAAATGTAAAATAAAATGTTCTGCTAATATTAAAAACACTACAAACTTCTACTCATCTACACACCAGCTAACAGAACATGAAGGTCTTACTCGATACTCAGAAGAAGGGTTTTCACACCTGCTCTAATAATGTGAATTGCAAAGCAACTCTAGCTAAACATTAATGTAGCTATGCTAATTAGTTTTCCAGGCACTACACAGAGCTGGCTTCATGACAGTGAGCTCTGTGGAATGTGAAGTAAATGGAATTAACTGGCTTTCAGCGAGAACACACAGACTTGGAAAAAGTTAACTATGCGATCTTCTTTTTAAGTTCTGCCATTAGGAAAAAAGGAAAAGCTAGAAGAGGATCATTTCCACAAGGAAGGGAAGTGATAAACGCAGAGCTGCACATGAAAAAGAACCAGACTTCTTGCAATCCCTAGCAAACTTTTAAAGTAGAAGATGAGGGAAACAGAAGAGAAACATTTTCACAAAACAACCAGTTGCTGATTCTGTCTTCTCCAAACATCTGGTAGCTAACCTGCATCTTCAAAATGTCCTTTTAGGATCTTGTTTCATTTAACTTCTATTCAGTCTAGCTTCAGTTATTCAACCAAAGCAATGGTTTCAGAAGTCACTTTCACTGAGGAAAAGGTGGAATATTTATAAAAAGTTAATACAATTAAAAATATTAACACAATAATAGTATTAAATAAAAAGAAAGAAAAAAATCCTAGAAAAATAACAGTCAAAAAATATAGCCAGCAGCAGCTATAGGTAAACTAGCTGACCTCCAGGAAGGGGATGGAGACAGAGAAATAAATACCAGTGACTAAGAAAGGCTGAATGACATGTCCACAGAGGCCATGACAACAGCCTGATTCCAGCCTGGGACCCCTGAAGTGCCCTGCCCAGCAGAAAAGATGCAGGCTGACACAGGCTGCCAGGGAAGACACAGGCTGGACAGCACAGACATCACACATGAAACTAATCTGCTCTCCCCCTCACTGCTGAGGGGTAAAATAACCAGGGGGATCTATTGCTCATACTCCAACCCATCACTGCCTCTATTCATCACAGCTGAAGTGGCTGCATATTTTTGGAGATGGTTATATGAACAAGAAAAGGAATGCTGAGCTTCTTCCAGGCCTTTTGCTGCTAGATCCTGTCCAGCCTGACTATCTTTTCTTTTTAAAAGCACTGGTCAAGTTAACATTTTCCCAGCTTCTCTCTTGTATGTACCATGTCTCTCTCTGCAATGGAAGTCACCATAAAATACGAGAGACTTAACTTTTTTATGTGAAAGAATATCTGGTCTTTCATTAGATATAAATACCCAATTCAGTTTACAAAACTGAGCATAAAAGTGTTGATTTCCCTGAAAAAGAGTCATTAAAATCTACTTAGTTAGTACCAGGATGAAAAAAAAAAAAAAAAAAAAAAAAAAAAAAAAAAAAAAAAAAAAAAAAAAAAAATTAAAATAATTTAAAAATTAGAGAGCTGGAAAAAATCTGGCATGAGCAGATAGTGCTGGGAATTTCAATTCAAATGGGAATTGCACACTGGAAAGATAACTTTTTAACTTTTAAGAAAGTTGAATCACAAGCAGGCATTTCATATAATTTCTGAGGTGGATTGAAAACTGGCTGAATAACTGAGCCATAGTGTAATATCAGTGGCACTAATTGGAGGCCAGTGAACAGCAGTGTGCCCCAGGGGTTAATACTGGGTCAAATCCTGTTCTACGTCTTTGCCAATGGTCTGGATGATGGATTAGAGTGTACCCCAAGCAAGTTTGCTGATGGCACAAAACTGGGGGGAAGTGACTGGTACACCACATGATTGTGCTGCCATCCAGATGAACCTCAAGAGACCAGAGAAATGGACTGACAGGAACCTCCTGAAGTTCAACAAAGTGAAGTTCAAAGTCCTGCAGCTGGGGGAGAACAACCCCATGCATCAACCTAAGGGGTTGCCTGGCTGGAAAGCAGCTTGGAAAAGGACCTGGGAGATCTCCAGAGCTCCCTTCCAAGCACTTCTTTGAGAAAGTTTTCTAACAAGAGCAAATGTTTTTTTCCATCTACTTTTTCTTTTCAGCAGCATTAAAAAACAAATGAAGCATGTAACAGGGAGTTCAAATGTATTTCTTCGCTGAAAAGTTTATGAACAGAGGATGGCAGATTGAAAGGGGAAGCCCGAGGTGTAAAAAAGTAATCCTTCTGATAAATTATATTGAAGTGTGAGATCATCTTGCGAGTATGTGTATTAGAAATTATGAGTCAATGGAAATTCATATTTTATGAAGAAACAAATCATGCGGTATTGAACACTATTACAATAACAAGACCTTGATTTTAAAAAGATTGAATTACTAAAAAAAAATCAAGCATGCCTCTTATAATGTCTATTAGCCCTTTACACATATCATAGAATGCAAGATTTTGCTGGAAGACCAAGCCTGCCCTTTGGTAGTGACTCATTGCAATATGCTGCAAAGTTCTGCTGCAAGTATGTGCTGCTATAACGTGACTTTCCTCCTGTTAAATAATGCCAAGACTGAAGTAATCTCCTTGTTCAAACTTCTAAATGAATCAAATACAAGCTCATTTTCCTAGTTCTGATATGATGTTACAAGAGAGTTTATGCAAATAGATGATCCTAAGGTCCCTTCCAACCCAAACCATTCTATGATTCTATAGCTGAGAACTTTACCACCATAGTACTCTGGTATATTATAATACACTCTCATTATTGGAGGATCAAAAATATGAACTTGCACAGAAAATTCTGACATTTTAAAAAAAATTTCCAAGTCAAATATCTGAAATGTTCTGGAAAATAAATTTAGCTGTTTCCTACAAGATAAGAACTGAGCCCCCACAGAATTGTTTCATCTAAGATTTTTGTCAGTTCTAATCTTAAATTTTTCATCAGATGGCACCAGCTCACAGCTACTCTGTGAAAGCTTTAAGCCTGAAAGTCCTTTTTTTCTGATACGATTTCTCTGGACTTTATTTAGATGCTTTGCTTTGTGACATCTGAAAAGAAATATGAATCAGGATTAGTCCAAGCAACAACCTAGATTCTGCAAATATGTCTTTTCCAATGCATAGGGGAGGAGGAAAAAAAATCTCAAACAAAACAAACATTAAAAAAAAAGTATCACCATGTTGTTTGTTACTTTAAAAAGAAGTCAAATTGTGAAAAATGTAAATTTTTTTAATTTTAAAAATTTCTTTAGTTTTGTGCAATTGTAGCCACTAGAAAAGATTTTAACTCACTCAAAACTCTTTTCTCTATAGAACTGTTGAAAGACAAAACTGCTAAAATAGATCTTTCTATATTTCTCCCCATGGCCTATGGTTATCAGCACTGTTTTAAGAGGAAGGCTGTCTTCAGCAAACCAAATTCTTAAACCATCATCCCAGGTACTATCAACTTACCCCACCAGCATATTTAGAGATTTTGATAGAAATTTGCATGAAGTAGGTCATTATTTATTCCACGTAGGAATATGAAAATACATCTCAATGAAATTTCCTCAAGATTACTTTCAAATAAGATTTTCAAATGAGCCAAACGAAGAATTGCCCTTCTGGGACTAAAATCCATTCTGTAATAACATTCCTGAAATAAGTTTGTTGAACACAAGGCCTTACAGAAACAGATTTTCTTTTTTAACTTGCTTCATGCATATATTTTAACTCTCACTGGCCCCAGCACAGCACTGTTCCATCTTTCTCCAGTTAACAGAGCACAGGTTTCCACATTTTGCTCTTCTGGCATCTTCTGAAACAAGCCAGTTCAGTAAGTGATGCTTACAACCTAAGCAATGTGTTACTGGTTACTGCTCCAAGCACTGAAATGAGTGGGTTTGGGCAAGGAGGAAAAGGGTCATTACAGTGGATCTGTTTTGTTTGATTTTGCCTCCTGCCAAGGCAAATACTGCTTCTGTATGCTTAAGAACAGTGTACTGGAGGGCAAGAGGAATAACATAACAAGGGTTTTTTCTGTTTGCTTGGTCTGGTTTGGTTTGGTTTTAATACTGGAGAATATTTCTAGCCTTCAACAGAGGCCAGTGTCTCAGGCAGAGGATTTCAGTGTAGTTTTCGCACTTTTCAGTGCCTTGCCACGTTTTCTTCTTCAGCTGGAAAATTCACTGTAGATTTAGAACTATTCTCCTCACCCAGCATGTTGCCCAGGAGCAGGACGGAATTCTATTCCACCCAGCTTTTGTCCATCACCACCTCTCTCCTCTTTGTGCTTGCTCTATACCAGAGGCAAAACAGTATGAATTACTGGATACATCCCAAAATACCATTGCAATGACACTAGGTCTGTGCTGAATGTTACCAAACTATGGCTCTAGCAGCTATGTGCAACATCTCTTTCATAATTGTGCTTAAACTAAAGGGTAATAGACCTAAGTGAAAGGTGAAAAAGTACCTCAGTTGACTGATATTTACTACCCTGTGCATGCTTTGCATTAAAGTCATTATGCTGTCCATTTAGAGAGAACTTTTTAGAAGTAATTATTCCACACACTGCCACATTGTTCTTTCCTTAGGACTCTTCAATAATACAAGTGTTGCTGCTCTTGATGCCAGCCCTAGGGCTTCAGGAGACATTGTCTCTGAAGAAACAAGCTATGGTCTGTGTGCTGCAGTGTGTGAGTAGAAGGCTCATTAGTTCCTAGGAGAAAATTTCATGGTGTTACTGGCATGAACAAAAGGAAAAGCAGGATACTTTTTGGCTGTGTTTTTTCAGTCTTATCAATGATACATGGGAACTAATGCAGAATTATCAACTAGTATTTCCTTTGAGAGAGCACTGACAAATTATTGATTTGCTTCTTCTTCTAATCTGCTTATAGTTCTCCTCAAAAAGTGATGCATGAGAGGATAAAGTGAATAAATATAACCAGAGGCAGATTCTCCTTGGCAGCAGAAAAAAAGGAAAAGCAAAGGGAAGCTTGATAACCCCAGAAGCCAGAGAAAAGAGGGCTGTTGGTTGAAGAGAGGAGGGCAGGCAGTGCCTGGACCTGCAGAGCACTGAGGAAAATGGGCAGGGAAGGATGATAATGCATGTACTATAGGCAGTCATTTGGGTTGGGCCCAGAGAACAATACAATCCTGAAGAAAGTGTAAATTAGAGTAGCTACTACTTGATCAAATCGTAGCTCTGGTAAAGCAGGGAGCAGTGTTAAACCTAAATTCAGCTAGACAAAAGAATGGAGTAGTCTGCTGTTTGACAAGAGAAGATGACACAGATGGTAGAGAGCAAGGAGAGGAAAAGATGACCAGAAAAGGTCCCCCTATTCAAACAGGGGACAAGGAGGTATAGAACAGCTGTAAATTTGGATCATAATGTAAATCTTCAAATAATGCAGCAGCAGGTTAAATCTGCCTGACATGTTATAGAAACATTCACCAAAGGACACTTGCACAATTTTGTTATTCATGAGTGGGCTTATTACACTCTTAGCTGGTAAGATGGATATTTTGAACTCACAATCAGAATAACTGACTAAGCTTTTCCAGATTTGGTCATTAAAGCAGATCAGGCTTCTTAGCTTCTCGAATGCTATTACATTAAGTGGATTACCAAGGAAATAAATATGGAAGCACTTCTGGAGACATAAATATCTACAAAATGTGGAGAGAGGCTTTTGAAAAGTTTGCAGCTTGCCTTAATTCAAACACGCTGTGTGATGCCATTGACACTGCACATTGCAGGTGGTACAACAATCATACTAACATGAAGGCAGTGTCAATATTATCAAGGCAAATCCTCAAAGGCGCTAAGATTCCCTGTATGCTAATCCAAATGTTACTCAGTTCCTGGTTAAGGTATTTGATGTTTCATCTCGGTTTTTGATAGCCTGTCTTTATAGCACATGAAGAGATTTTGATTACCATATGGTTGGTAAGTGTGTAACACTCATTAAAGAAATATACTTTGTAATTAGTTAGCACACCTGCTGTCAATATGCACTATATCTCTGCGTAAGATTTTCTGGGTGACATGTGCCTCAGCAACAGAAAATGAATTGACCGTTTTATCTAGAAGGGCAAATGAACAGTTTGTTACAGGAAAAGTAAATTTCTGAACTCTGTAGAGAACCTTGGTAACTGTGAAACTTCTCGAACAAAGCACTAATCACCCAAACCCCAACTGAGCAGAGACTGTGTAAGTGAAGACCATAACTCTACAGTCAGAGTAGATTTGTAACTCCTAATACAACCCAGTTACTCTCTAGTTATAATTCCTGAAGCAACAGGCAATAAAGTCCTAAAAAACTTAAGTATGTTATTGGCAGATAAATTCTAGAAGAAAATTTGTCTGAAATAAATAAGGAAAATGGAGAAATAATTTTGCATCATTATTTTCCTGCTGCCTTAAATATACCCTCCTTGTTTAGAAGTGTCATTTCCAGAGGAAGAAGCGTATGTTATTTCTAACTTATTTTGTGAGTTAGACAGACATCAGGGAAATAAAGTTGCAAAAACTAAACTCACTCAGAAATTTATAATTGAAGCTTTTCAAAAGCATCACTAAAAGAAAGTTATAACATTTTCTCCAACAGGAAACTGATTGAACCTTATGAAACATAAGCTAACTTGGGGAAAGTCCAAGAGATTTGCTGCAGGCTTTTTTTCCCCATTCATTGTGCTGTCATGGAAAGTGCTAAAGCTTCAATGCAATGAATAAGGAGAACAAAGGAGTCAGGATTAATAACCAGATAATATATTGTATTTTTGTGATCCAGGAGCCTAAAACTGGGTTGTTTCATTGTTTAGTATGGCCAGAAAAACTGGTGAGAGAGTTTTTATTGTGTAAATTTCCATATGTTATTTAGTCTGCCCTTTTCAGGAATTCATTTGATGCTTACATTCATTTATGTTTCAGTCATTCATTTATATACTATAGAGTGTTATCATTCTCTCCCCACCCTCAAAGGATTGTCTTGTATATCTAATGCAGTCAATACTTCAGTCTGAGGGGATAAAACCTATCCCAGACTTCCCATTGTTTTGTGGTTGATTTGATTTTATCTAACACTACATCCATATCAAGTAATATTTTGTCGTCTGTCTGACAGGTCTATTGCTGGGATTTTTTTCCATCTTCATTGTTTAGACTGGGCTTGTATTAGTTCACTATTTATTTTCATTTCCTAATTAGTCTTCAGGTGACCCGAAGTCACGTTACAGATGTGATGAGAGTTATATCTATTTTTTGCTCATCCAGGCACTAACTAATTTAAAGTGATAATATTGTTGTCACTCAACGACCCTGCTGGTAATATTTTAGTAAGAAATATTCATAATTAACTTGCTGCATAACCTGACTTCAGATGTAATTAAATTGGCTTAACTTTTGCCACGTGATTCAACTTGTTTATATTGAATACTTGCAGCCAGTTGAGTTTCTAGTACATAAGATAAAACTAACAGAAGTAAAAAATTCCAAGCTTTTGTATTAAAAATGGGGAGGGAACACACCAAATAGGCACAGAGATTAATGAAAATAAATTTTATTTCATTCTGAAGCCCATTTTCAAATTCTAAGGAAATTACTCAGTATGCTAAATGAGTGCTGGAGGATGAGGCAGCTTTTCTGAAGCATCTTTAGAGACAATAAGCTGTACTTTCTTGTTCATAAGCATGCATGGTCATTTTCATTTGGTACAGCAGAGTTTTGCCGAACTTCTGTGAAGAGGAAAAAAAAAAAATACAATAAGGTAAATTTTATTTAAATCTTATTTGGTTCACCTTGACATGCTTCCTCCTCTTCTTGTCTCCTGTCTAATAGAACAGTGATTGATGACAAATAGTAGGCTGCAATTGTGTGTATTTACAGAATCTAAGAGAAGATTTCAGCAATTCAAGAGTGGGATCTTCCTACGCTTGCTACAATGTATTAGGCTAAATACTCTCAGTATTCACAAAAAAGGAAGTTTTGACTCCAGATTTTCCGAACAGATTCATATTGTAAACAGACCTGAAAGGATAGAAGTGCAGTTGAAGGAGTTCCTGTTTGTCTTTGTTTGGTGGTAGTATGATACAGTAGAAAAAGCAAGTCTTATTTGCTTGATTTAATGAATTTTCACAGTAAATTTTCATATTGCATGGTCAACAGTGCATCTTTATGTTCTTACTGTCACTCTAATCTGTCCTGTTTTCCATTGAATGAGATTTTTTTTTTGGAGATTACTCTCCATGAGAAATAAAAAGGTTTGAAATATACATTATTATACTGGTCTTTGAAAAAGGAAAAGGATTATTTTAAATAAGGGTTGGCAAGATAAGAACATTCTTGATAATCATATCTATCATGCAACCATTTCATAGCAAAATGATATATATCTCTAAAGCCATGGTTGAATTGTGCATCTCAAGGTATAACTTATAACAAACTTTCAAACAAATATGAACATTGCCAGAAATAAGAAAATCCTAACAAATTCCACTTTTCAAAATGATATTTTAAAGCTTAGCATCCTGAGATTTCCATTATGTTGAAAATTACATTTTAGTTTTAAATGACCACAGCAAAATATGTTATTGATTGTATTTCACTTTGCATAATAAAACTAAAGTATAAAAAAAGAAAAAGTCTGAATTCTCTTTTTCAGTTTCTTCAATAAATGTGAAGAGTCACATAAGGTCAATTTACTAGTTCTAATTTTTTCCTACTGAAAGTGGGGAATGCTTCACTTCAGAAATGCCACTCAATAAAAATGTTCAAAACAATTCCTGAATTGCAGTCAGATTAGATTTATCATTTCAGTTACAAATTGTGTATATTTTTAGTGGAAATGGTATAGGAAACAAAAAGGAGGAAAGAAGCATTTGAAAATGGAACATTTCACTTTTAAATTTCAATGTTTTCCAAAGGCATTTTGAGTCTTCATTGCAAAATACCTGTTTTCCATTGAAAATAGTAAAAGCGATGTCATAATAAAGGAATGAATAATTTTCTTTCAGGTCAAATAAGTCTGTCTAAAGGCAGACTCAAAACCACCTACCTGACTACACCTTCATATTTTTGTTGCAGAACAAAGGAACTTATTGTTTCTGCAATTTTACCCACCACGGATTTCACCCACCAGAAGAATGCACAACAAAGGATGAAGACCTTTATTGCTGTGTATGCATATGTAGCTTTCCTTTGAAACCTGGGATTTGCCTCTCTGCTTATGCAAACCACTTTTATGTGTGTTCATCATCTAAAGGATTTTGAGGAACCGTGGATGAAAAATCTGCAGAAGCACTGGCTTAGTTCAGAAATTCAGCTGAGTGCCAGGGCAAGTTAGTTCTGTGCACATCTGAGGGGTATTGCAGCACAGAATGGGAGAGCATTGGCCATGGATTTTGGCTAGTTTTCCTCCCTTGGCATCTCATTCCTCAACTCCACTATCTGCAGGCAAGCAGTTTTCTGATCCCAGTATGGCTCTTCCCAAGGTACAAGTAGCACAGTGCCATGAGCTTGTAAATGTATGGACCACTAAGATAAAAGCCCAGAGAGGAGCAGGAATTTATTTAAAATTATAGTTTGAGCAAGTAATAGTAAAAATTTATTGTTAAGCATCTGAGTTACTTAGCTGGTGGCCAAAACCCTAACTCCACGGGGTTAGCAGCTCCAAAGCTAGTTCTGTCAAAAGAGTGGTATAACAGGATCCCATCTGCATACAGATTGTTGTGTATGCACAACAGATTTGGGCTCTGAAAGTTAAGTTAGAATACATTATCGGGTGGAAAAAAAAAAAAACATTGGCTGTCAAAATTAATGGACAAGAATACAACCAGAAATAAAGAGCAAAATTGCCTGGTGAGCTAAACAAAGCTTGTTTTATTTTAAATTACAGTAATACACATGTCACAGGTGAGGAGACAAAATTTTTGTCCATATTTTGGAACACAATCTGTTCAATCAAAAATTAAGACATCTGTTCTGTTGCTGTTATTTTCATCTTTGAACCATGCTGCCCCTTTATATATCAGCTAGAGCAGAGAAAAGAATGTAGGAAACTATTTTTTTCTTTCTTTGTCAGAATCTGTTCATTTTATGACTGTGTGAAATTCTGCCATTTAGGATCTGGGGTTTTATGTATATATATAGTACATGTGTTTGATGCTTTTGTGTGAAACTGTTTTCATTTTGTGCTGTCTAGTATAATATCTGGAGTCATGCATCAGTTGTCATGAATAAAGATTTACTGGTGAATGCTCAAATAAGGAAAAGCTGTCATGACACAGTGAAAAATCTAATGTGTGAAGTAATCATGTTCCTGTAAAAATAAAGATTTATGTAGATTTAATATATTTATTTACAGCAATTATATTGAAAGCTATTTCAGGACAGCTGTTATCTGAAGAGCCTTTTCCTGTTCCCTCACTTCATGAGGATGATAGTACTTTTCTTTCAAAAGAATCTTAATAATTTTTTAAAATTTATTTAATGTTTTAACCCAAATACATGTGATAACACACACTGAGTCATATTCAGACAGAGCATGCTTTTCCCAACTTTCTCTGCCTTATTAAGCATATGTGATCCCTCACAACATCCTTCTCTTTAAACTGGAAAGATATGGATTTGTTCCTTGGATGAGAGTTTGGTTGTATGGTTGCATCCAAAGGATAGGTGTCAACCGCCCAAAGTCTGGATGGAGATCAGTGACAAGAGGTGACCTTCACAGGTATATATAGGGACCAGTACTACTTAATATTTTCATCAATGGCATAGACAGTGGGATTGAGTGCCACTTCAAAAAGGTTCAACAAAGTTCAACACAGCCAAGTGCCGGGTCCTGCACTTTGGCCACAACAACCCCATGGGGAGCTCCAGGCTGGGCACAGAGTGGCTGGAGAGCAGCCAGACAGAGAGGGACCTGGGAGTCTGGATTGACAGGAAGCTGAACATGAGCCAGCAGTGTGCCCAGGTGGCCAAGAAGGCCAATAGCATCCTGGCCTGTATCAGCAACAGCGTGGCCAGCAGGTTCAGGGAAGTGATTCTGCCCCTGTACTCAGCGCTGGTGAGGCCACACCTCGAGTACTGTGTCCAGTTCTGGGCCCCTCAGTTCAGGAAGGAGATTGAGGTGCTGGAGCAGGTCCAAAGGAGGACAACCAGGCTGGTGAAGGGACTCGAGCACAAGTCCTGTGAGGAAGGGCTGAGGGAACTGGGGCTGTTCAGCCTGGAGAAGAGGAGACTCAGGGGAGACCTCATCACTCTCTACAGCTCCCTGAAAGGAGGGTGTAGCCAGGGGGCGGTTGGCTCAAGCTCATGGGCCCATGTGAACACGAGGTTCAACAAGGCCAAGTGTAAGGTCCTGCAGTCATGGCAAACCCCTACATTGTCACGGGACAGGGGATGAAGGAATTGAGAGCAGCCCTGTGGCTCAAAAGAAGCATGGCCAGCAGGTTGAGGGAGGTGATTCTGCCCCTCTTCTTCCTTTTGAGACCCCACATGGATTACTGTATTGAGTTCTGTAGTCCTCAGCATAGGAAAGACATGGAGCTGTTGGAGCAGCTCCAGAGGACTATGAAAATGATCAGAGGGCTGGAGCACATCTCTTCTGAAGAAAGGCTGAGAGAGTTGGAGTTGTTCAGCCTGGAGAAGAGAAGGCTCCAGGGAGACATTATAGCATCCTTCCAGTACCTGAAGGGGGCCTATAAGAAAGAAAGGGACAAACATTTAAGCGGGGTCTGTTGCGACAGGACAAAAGTCAAAGTTTTTAAATTAAAGAGGGTAAATTTAGGCTAGATATAAGGAAGAAATTCTATATCATGAAGGTGGTGAAGCACTGGAACAAGTCCAGAGAATAGGTAAATGCCCCACATCCATCCCTGAAAGCATTCAAAGTAAGGTTGGCATGGCTCTGAGCAACCTGATCTGGTTGCAGATCTCTCCTCACGGAAGAGGATGTTGGACTAGATGACCTTTAAAGGTTCCTTCCAATCCAAACCATTCTATGATTAACAAAGAAGGTAAGGTGTTTCTGAAAACAGGCTTGAACCACTTGTGTCAAAATAGTAGGAAACATAAAGGAAAGAGAATTAGCCAGTGTCTGGGCTGCCTAAAGTGTGTCCAAAGGTCTGGTAATGAGTTTAGAGAGTTTATGTACACAGGAACCAGTCCATTACCTGCTTTGGATTATGGATGAAGTTTATGAGAACAATTCATTTCCACCCTAAGCAAATCTTCCTGTTGGAGAACTGATCACTATTCTTTAGTGATTTATTAAAAAGTGTGCAGATGGACAGCAATTAAATATTCTGATATAAAGGCTGTGTGAGCTTTTATTCTGGGGATGACCAATTAATTATATTTGAATAATTTTACTATATTCACTGAACTACAGGAATATTTGATTGCAGAGTTGATCAAGACCTTCCATTTCTGAAGACAGATATCTGAAGTGAACTGGCTTACAAAGGATAAAACTACACTAAATATTAGTTGAGGTTTATAAGGAAGAAGCTTGTTGATTTTCTGAAAAATCTGTGGGATTTTTTTTGTCTGTGGAATATATTTAGCAAGTGAAATAAGCCAGAGCAACAATGGCCTACCCACCATAACCTATCCTTATCATATAATCCACCAATTCTCTCAGCCTATTTATCAATTTGCGGCTATAGAAGATTGGATTTATTTAGAGAAAATTTTAGTTCTAATTGGTTTCTTTTAGGATTGTTTTTTCTCAAATGGAGAAGACCTCTTTTCAAGCACTTGGTTCAACCTTGTTTCATGCTTTTGGCATTTTTGTTCTGTTAAACTGTACATTTAAGCCTCTGGGTTGCACAAATCTTTCTGTGTTCAATAAACCAAAACAATCTAAGTTATTACTCTTGGACTGCATAGTTCTGAGACCACAATGTTGCTATTCCCTCTTACCCTGGGAAATAATAGGGTTGTTGTACATTCAGTTGAGCAACAGACAACTATGTTCACAAGAGAGCTACGCTTTCAGTGGCCACTTAGGCTTTCAAGCAGTTACTGCTCTGTTGGGTCTGGACCTTTGAAATCAAAACATATTTAGCAGTGTCCAGTTCTGATTTTGTAAAATACAAAAATGACAAAACAATCTTTGCTGCAATAAGCCTCAGTATGGCTGCAAAAATCACAAAGAGAATAGCTAGAAAAGTTATAAAAGGATAAAAACAAGGACAAAATAATGCCTTAAATAGGCTTTACTGGCCATTAAACCTGAGGTGAGCTGTTTAGACACACAGATTCTCATGGGTGAGTGATATGCAGCTTCTCTACAGCCTGTGGCTAGAGCTGCTAATAGACACCCAGCACACATCTAAATCTAAAAGGCTTTGTGGTAATCCTATGAGGATGCCTCACCTCCTGTCTCAGAAATTTTCTCTGTCTCATATTGCATTTTCTTCTGTTATAATGCCTATTTTAAAAGCAAGTCACATTGCTTGTGTTTAAGTGGATTGATCCTCTGGGTAGCGTATGTGTAATAAATCACTGAGAACCTGTGGGATTATATTAGCAATTTTGTTCAAGATAACTGACAAAAAAAGAATCATAATAAATCAGTAGAATAAGGTGTACAGTAAATTTAGCCTTACAGCTTGACAGGGAGAGGGTGATTCTAGCAAACTAGTTAAGTGGCTCCATAGGACTCATGGCAAATTTTCTTGAAGACTTCATAGGGGAAGAAAGGAGGTTTAACAACCACTCCTTAAAAAATGTGAGTGCCTGCTAAGGCTTATTCCTTTCTGTTTACACCTTGTTTTCTGGGTACTGTTTTATCCTCCTGCAATGGTCTCAATAGTCTTCATACAGACCAAATGAAGGAGGCCTCAAATATTAAGAGGCCACCTAGATAAGAAGCAACAGGAAGTGAATTTATACAATCTGCCTCTGGGTTGGACATTTAAGACTTTCTTACAGACCTATCTACCTCCTACAACAATGCCACGTGTGAGTTACTGGTACCACCAGTATCAGTTGTCATCACCATAGTGGGGTTTTTTTGTTCTTTCTAAATGTGCCTAACACTTAAAATGCACAACATGCACTAACTCCTTAGGACATGTTCTGACTAGTGACTTCCTTGCCTGACTTGCTACTGCATCCTCATAAACTGAGATCAACTCGATCTAAATTAACTAGATTTTGAAAGAAAGTGATAACGCTTGTTCTTCATTTGGATTTCCCAGCTAATAGTGATGAAAACTGCAGAAAACAGATCAAATTGCCTATTTAGTTTTTCAGACTAGAAAAGAAGGAGGTAAAATTTGTTATTTAAATGTAAATTTACTCAGTTGCCTTTGCCCTTCATGTTTGTTGACTTACTTCATTATGTAAATAAAGAAGTTGTCACTATTTAGGCCCAGACAGTACCAGCCAGGCCTCCACTTGCTCACCCCGACTCCTACTGTGGGACAGGGAGGAGGAAATCCACCCAAACGCACGTTAATTGAGACAAGGATGGAGAGAATTTCATTCCCCAGTTACAGTAATATGTAAAAACCAGACAGACTCAGCTTGGAAGGAAAAAAATTAATTTAATCCACTGGGAGAAAGAGAAATAAAAAATGATCAGCTCTTAATACCTCCCCCCATACCTTCTTCCCAATTCGCTTCACTGCCGTCTCCCCCTCAGGGCACAGGGCACAGGGGCAGGGGGGGTTTAGGGTCATTTCACCACAAGTTTTTTCTGATGCTCCTTCCTCCTCAGGGGGAGGACTCCTCACAGCCTTCCCCTGCTCCAACGCGGGGTCCCTCTCTTGGCAGAGAGTCCTTCAGGAACCCCTGGGACATGAGTCCCTCCCACAGGTGCAGTCCCTCAGGCACAGACTGCTCCAGCCCGGGCTGCACACAGAGTCACGGCTGCTGCGGGAGCAGTCACCTCCTCTGGCACGGGGCCCTACACGGCTGCAGATCCACATCTGACCCTCCCCATGATCCTGCACAGACTGCAAATCCGTGTCTGCCCACCTGTGATACTCCCCAGGCAGCAGCTCCCTGTCTGCTTACAGTGGTCCTGCAGGGTCTACAAATCCACATTTGCTCCATGGTGGTCCTTCAGGGGCTGCTTTTCCATGCTCCTCCATAGGCTGCATGGGCTCAGCTGCCACCTCACCACGGGCAGCAGGGAAATCTCTGCTGAGGCACCTGCACCCTCTGCTTTCTCACTGACCTTGGTGCCTTTTCTCTGGCATTATTCTCATCTCCTCCCCTCCTCTGCTTTGCAAGTCTCTTTTTTAATATTTTTTGCAGTTTAATTTTCATTTCTGGAATATGTTACTTGCAGAGGCACATCCAGCTTCCCATATCTGCTTGGCTTTGTCCAGAGGTGGGACCAGAACTGGTACCAGGGGAGCTTCCAGCAGCTTCTCACAGGAGCTACCGCTGTGCCCCCAGCCCCACTTCAAAAACTCCACGGTGATAACCCAAGACAACAAGTGAAAAAATGTAGGATACTTAATTTTAATGAGCAGCAGTCCCATACATTAACACCAAAATACCTTATTCATGAGTCAGCCCTTTTTCCATCATAGTTGAATGGAACTTACTAACACCTGCAGTTTCATTTGCAATTTCATATCAACTTTTACATAAAGAGAAGGGAATGAGATTTACCATCAAGTGTCTCACACTGGGAATGTTACATGTTTAATATTTATAGCACTTTTAACTATATTCTAAAAATTGCTGGGAAATTTTTTCCAAACAAACGCAAAAGATTATTTGTACAGGGAAAAAAATTAGTGCCAAAAGGTCTGTTTAGGACAGATGGTGTAAATCAGCATAGTTTCACTAACTTCTCTTTTTTTTTTTTTTTTTTTTT
>JAAWXA010000005.1:22996483-23047581 GCA_038090715.1 Florisuga fusca | reverse complement strand
TTTTTTTTTTTTTTTTTTGAGCTAGGAAAGAGTTTTTGACTGGTTTGACTAAAGTGGAGTACTTTTAAACCAGCTAACATGAACAACAAGGTGAATGATTCCACCTTTAAATGTGTTTGAGTAGTCCTCCTCCACCAACTACATGTGGCCTGAGGGAAGGGGATGAAAAGCCATAAGATAGAGTACAGCAAATAAAAACCAATAAAAGAAGCAGTATCTGTAGAATCATATTACATCCATCTTTGGAGAGCTGTAAAGCCCATGGACTACTGCAGCAGCTGAAAAGCAACATTAGGTTGAGACAGACAAACATGCCCTCTACAAAGGAAGCAGAGTACGTTTTGATCGACAAGTTTATATGGAAAACATTTTAATGTAACTGCCATGGGTGTAGTGAAATCATTCAGCCATTGTCTTCTTCAGCTTTTATGAGAGAGATGTCCTATAAAATGTGTCATACGAAATCTTCATAAAAAACATTTTGACATTTTATTAAAAGCTTTGAATCTGGCTTCTAAAGGGAATGTAACTTATCCATTCACAAAAATTTCTTCCTAACAGCATTTATTTTGTTTATGCTCTTTGTCCTCTTACCACTTGTTTACCAGTTCTTCATTTTTCCCTCAGGTTAACATATAGTCAATGTTTTATCCATTAACATCTTGAAAAAGAATATAAATCTCCAACAAGGTTTTTTATTCAACACTTAACCACATGCATTTCTACTTGATCTCCAGTGGTCATGTTTGAAAATATCTTATTCAGAGATAATAACAGATTCATCAGACACTGGCAGGATGACAAGAAAAAGTACTTTTTTATCAAGGGATCTCAATGACAGAAATACTGAGATGTTCAAGTGTCTGTTTTATCCTTCTTTTCTTTCCCTCTTTCTTCTCCCCTTTGTGGGCAAAATTATTTCTAAATTCACCAACACTTTTAGTTTGCTTCTTATAGCGTTGTTCCCATGGTATTAAGCAAGATTGTTGTTAGCCAAAAAATTCCCTCATTAAGAGTTGAAAGGAGTTCTGCATGGTGCCAGTCCATAGTGCATCTGTCTAGCATAAGGTTGCTGTGCCATGCCCCATGGCATCTGGCACTGGCCACTCAGAAAAAAGACAGTGGATTAGATGGATCATGGATGTAATCCACTTTGACAAGATCTATGTTCCTGTGACTCAAGGAATATAATTCAATTATTCAAAGAAGTGGGTGCACACAATCTCTTAAGTTTACACTTAAAGCAGCATGATGTGTTGTGTTTAAAAAAACAATAAAAGCAACGCTGTTTGAAGTAAAATTATGTGTTGTATTTAAAGAATGCACTAATGAGACACGTTTTTTCATACTTCATTTAAAAGTTTGCTTTAAACATGAATTTGTGTGTGTTTCCACTAGGGTTTTTTCTAGAAGGGAAGAACAGCTATTATATAACCCCTGGCCACCTAATTCATATATTACAATGCTTAATGGACCACAATTTTAATTACAAGGTTACATTAAAGAGTTAAGCATAGCTGTAAAAATTTGCATTATCCTGATATTGTTTTAAGACACTTAGCTCTCTCCATGTCTAGCTGTAAAGTGCAACAGAAAATCCTGAGCCAAATGTAGGAAAAACTCTTAGTTTTATGCCCTCTTATTTTTTTTTTCTTTCTTTTCCTTTTTCTTATTTTCTATTTTTTTCCAAAAGTAGATGTATGTACCTATTAAGGTTGCAGTCTGACCTCACTCGTTAATTAATGGAGAAAAACTTTGAATGATGATTGGATTCTCTCTGACCTGATAAGACATTCAGCTCAATTACAGTTGTTCACATAGTTCAGTGTAAACTGCATGACTGTCATTCAACTTGTAACCTCAGAGCAAGCACTGAGGATCTCTCTTAACCTCCACCCACATGAAACATGCAAATAAATTATCAAATTATCAAATGCAGTTGAGGCTGGCAAATTTACTGAGGGAAGGGAGAGAGTGGTCAGGCAGAAGAAAAGGTAACAAATAATACAAATGTGTCCACTATTTTCCCTCAGGAAATGAAGTCAAATAGTGAAACATCAACCACCATGGGTCATCAAATCATCAGCTAGTTTCATCCTTGCAATTTCATTGAGCACTTTAAATTAGATGCAGACTGGGCCCTTGGCTTTAGTATCACTGGATCCTTTTTCATTCTATGTGAATGATTTATGACTTTAGAGACAGAGCTGCAGATTCTCGTAAGTGTGCCTACATACAGCTCAGTTTAAATTATTTCTTTCTATTTCACACGTTAAATATCTCTCTATACACTATTCAAATGGTACTTCTGTGCTTTCTTGTATATCGCTTGCCCTAATACTGTTTTTTTCAGGATTGATTCAAAGGAACACCTCTTTCATACTCAAATCCCATCCAAAAGTTTGTAAACATAAAGTTTGTAAGCTAGTACTCAGCTCATAAAGCCCAGAACAAGAGAGGTTTTGAGACCTTCTAAATATTTCAGCAGCAAAATATGCATAATTAAATACTGTGCTAGCAAAAAGGACTTCTCAACTTTTAAAGTTGTCTTCCTCATTTCTGAGGTGTCCATTTTGTGGTTATAACAAGTAATCACAAGTCATTCTATAACACCAGCAGTGAGAGAAAAATATTTACCATTAATAAAAAGGACCTGTAGTAAATTCACATATGCCTGGGGGAAAATTATAACTTGAATAGCAAATCAGTGACTTGTTTCTGGGTATCCCATATGAACTATATAACAAAGTAGATATACACAGTTTATTGCTTGCAATTTGTGGGTCACTGTTATTTTGGTTGTAGTCTCAGCAGTAATACCCTGCAATAAGGTGTTATAGAAATTGATCTCATGAATAACAGAGAAGACAGGAATGAAAGCTGAATCTCATGAACTTTACTGTCATTTGAAATGTTCTTTTGAAAACATTTGAAGGCACCCTTTCATTGCAAAGCAAAATGTAAGCTGCCTACCTAGAGGTCAGGAACCTAATCTTATGAGAATATAATAGGGTATTATCTTCATTTTTTAGATGTGCAGTTTTTCTGCTTCCATCAGACGCTGATGCACATCAAAAATACCCTTAGAACTGACTATTCACTGCCTAATTCTTTTGGAGTAGCTCACTCCAAAATGCTATTAAATAATGGAGGTAGTAGAAAGACTGGAGCTACAACTGACACCAAGCATCTTTGGAGGTATTTCCTCATCCATAAAGTCACCTAAAAAAACCTAGTAATGCTACCTGCAGTTGCACCACCTCACTTATTTCAATAATAACTTGATCATTATTATAGTTCTTGTTGTTCCATCTGCCTGATTTCATTCTTGTGTACGGAACAGCAATCTGGGATATAACCATATGACTCCTCAGTGTCAGGGATAAAAAATGAAACACACTACAGTTTGAGGCTTTTAATAAATTTTAACCTAATCTTCCTCAGCATCCTGGTATTTCATGAAAGGAAAATTTTCAAAGATACTGTACATTCAGACTTTGCAGTGATTTGCATCTCAAATTCATTTTTGTTTATAAGATTGTACTGATACCAGTTGGGTAGAAAAAGACTTCTACCTTTGCAACACAGATGGAAAAACAATTATTTATGTGAGACATCAAATGATGAGTAATTGATTAGATCCCTCTCTTTCTCTGCAGTCTCTTTTTGCAATTACCAGCTTTACCTCATCAAGTTGATGACATATGTTCTGGATGCTCATTTTCTAAGCATTGGTTTGGAAAGTGATCTTACATACATCAGCCCCTATTCTTTTGGTTTTACACCTGTATACCTAACTGAAGACTTTATCTTCTTACAGCCTTCAGCCTCATTTTGATCTATCCCTTACTATACAAGTCAGTTTTTCTTGACAGGCATCTTCAGTCATTTGGCATTAATAATTCTCTAGATAAAACATATGCATAGGAGAAACATGACTACTTCTGAAAACTTTGACCAATGTTTATCTCCCCAGCTTTCTGGGAAAAGATTTAAGGTATCCCTTCTCATTAAATTCTTGTAGTGAAGCACAAATGGAAATGCATGCCAGCTAGCTGGTACAGATGTGTAACCACCAGAGACTATAGTTCTAATTTAATATTTTTCATCCTACTGTATAGTATTAAAGGGTATTGTAATCTAAAAACCTGTATGCAAACACAGATTTTCTGTTCTAGCACACTGGGAATTTCTCTAAGGGAATCCACTCAGGAATAATATTTCTTTTGTCCTAAACCATCATCCAGTTTGCAAATACAGCTGCTAGAGGTGTTCAAGGAGACCAGTCCATTACCACTCAATATTCCTTTCTTGTCGTTATCCAAGATGGCTGCTTTGTTATTCAGCCAATATATCTTATTCCTATTCCCAAGCATTGAACCTTCAATTCAGAGCTAATGTTTTGTTTATAGTTCAGGTCTGGAAGCTTAAGGTTGCAGCAGAAAACAATGAAATAGATCCTAATATAGTTTCCCTTTCTCTGTGGCCATGATAAATAGTTACCTTGTGATAAAATGGCTCTTCAGTTGATGGAATGTTAACCTTTTCTTTTTTGAAATATGTTTACACAAACTGGAATTTGAAGCCAGAGTTTGATTCTTCATTCCGATTTCTTGAAGCTCTGCAAACAATTACATTTGCAAGAAGCAACCTCTGCTATTCCACTACTGCTGTATCTCACATGTGAAAAAAAAGAAGGTAAGAAGTTCATTCAACAGGGAAATCACCATTAGCAGGGCAGAGGAAGTAAATATGCGTGCACATTTTGGCCTTCTGAACATGAGCTCTCCCTATTCCTGTACAATGTGTGTGCCTTGTGAGAAATTCTTCTGTTCAGAGTCACTACTATTCAGTTGGTGATAACTCTCCCTTAGAGGGCTCTAAAGAAAATACCCATGGAGAGCAGAAGCAAAATAGCTGCGAAAGAGAATCAAAGTAGCCATTATCACAGATTGTCACTACCTAGCACTAATAGCTGAGGATATCACTTTGATGACAAAGCAAACTACAAAGCCATCTTCCTGAGTCTGAGTCGAATTATAAGAAGTGAAAATGTAAACTGGTAAGACAGCTCCAAATAACTGGAGAGTGGATCACCACTTCTTATGGGTCAGACTTCTGATCACCCATGCCTTTTCCCCTCTATCTTTCCTTGCCTTTTCTAAAGAGCTGACATAATAGGGCTGCAAGAGAAAAGGAAAGAAATAGAGTAAGTTAGAGCAGCGTGACTAAATGAACTTGGCAGCAGTCCAGAGGAGCTGATACCAGAGTGGGGAGACCAGAAGCTCTGATGGCTGCAGGCTCATGGGTCATCTATCAGCAGAACAAGACAGTTTTAATGGATGGCTTATAGTGAGCTCAGTGCCAAAATTTTGTGGGTGGGACAAAGAAGTGCTTGAGGCATTGATGCTCTGTTATGTCTTCTGTTGGACTCAGCAGGAGCAGCAGAGGACTAGGTGCAGTTGCCAGCCAGAAGTACCCTTCCCTGAGGCTGGAGTCAGATATGCTTACTTAATTGCCAGCAGATGAATGTGGTGAGCAGGAGACTCATAAATCCTCGTCTTTGGTGCATTTCCATTGTTGACTTTGGTAGTAAACATCCATTCAGGGAAAAGATTAATCCACCATAAAGCACTTTAGAAGCCTGCTCCTATGTACATGGCTGCCATCTGACTGATTACAACAGAAAAGTCCTGGTCTGTCTGGGCTTTGTAAGTACAGTAAAGAAATATCCACAACAAGCACCTCAAGGACAAGGTGTTTCTGCCCTAGTAATGTCTGTGCTCTGACAAGTACAAACTTAAACATGTATACCTCGCACTATTAGATCCACATAGAGGCTTTTCACATTTAATACAGCTTTATGGTGTGTTTTATCAAATACAGCAGCTGAATACGTTCGTATCTTGGTGAAGATAGTACTTACATTATATTAATTCTTTCATCCTCTTTGAAAGGTTAACATTGTTGCAGGAATGGCATTTTGCTAACACACAGTAATACCTACAGAAACACTGTGTTGAGTAACTATTAACATGTTGTGGCTTAACTTCTGAATCAGAAAAAAGTGTTGTTGATATCAAGCAGAAAATCATGCCTAAAATGCAACACATTTTCCCCATTTACAATACCTGTGGGCCTATTTATTCTCTTCCAACTTTACAAAGACAGTTTATTTTATGCCAAATCTTAGTCCATAATTATATTTATAGATTACTTGCAGCCTTCTGAAAATAGGGAACTAACCACTTTATCATCTTTTTCTCTCCAATGCAAAAGAAGGGCCATTTTAATCCTTAAACTGTTTTTTCCAATAACCTTATTTGCAGCAGTAACCATTTATTCCTATGCTGTGTAATTTCCATAGCAACAGTGCTTACAATGAGAAACAAAGCCCTAATTGACTGAATCCTTTATAGTAGCCTACAAATGTTAAAAGAAAGTAACCTGTTGCAAGTAATTTTCTATATCTATAAATCATCCCCACAACTCCTTTCAGTCTTTCCTGAGAAAGCGTGTGGCACATGAAAAGTTTCCCTATTTTTACATGGAAACACAGGCAATGAGACATAAGACTTTTTACCTACTTTCGTTTAAGATATAAGTAGTTTTCAAAATGGCTTGTGCCACAGTGTATCTACTTCTATAATCAATTTTTAAAAGCTGCTGGTTTGCAGAGACTAAGATTATTTCTTCTTAATTACTAACTTTGAAATAAAGGAGTCTTAATATTAATTCCGCAGAGCAAAACTTCAATCAATCTCTGAAGGCACTTGTGCAATTCACATTATGTCTATAACAATTCAAGCAGAAAAAAAAAGAGACTTCTTACATCCCCAGGCCTTTCTTGAACTTTCTCACTAGGGACCCCAACTTTCAACTCCCTAAGTATAAACTAAAGTTAATGCATGACTGAGACCACTACTGTGCACTCTTTTTACAGCTAGAAAATGAGTAAACTAATTACTTAGTAACTTTATTAATTTCTGAGAATATTGTCACTAAAGCATACATTTTCTCTTCCTTGGTAACTTCCATTTTTCTTGCCTGAAGATTCAGAGACTGCTTTTGCTCTCTATAAACAAGCCGGTTTTGCATTAAGGACTAAGGATTTAGCAGGACGAATGCTGCTAATGTGACAAAGTCAGAATACAATGCAACTGAAAATATGATGCTGTATTATATTTTAAGTATTAAGCTGTTGTGTCCATTGTGGAAATCTCCAAGCTGATGATTTGCTTCCACAGCTGCTATCCATCTTGATGCCTTTGTGCATTGCTTTGGTTTTCACTACTAGGCTGGCTTCACTACTCCAGGCTATGGGTTTGGGGTTTTTTTTCTTCACAGCCAGCTCTTATTTCTTTCCTTTTTTTTTTTCTTTTTTCCCTGATACAAGCCACTAACTTGCTTCTGCTCAGAGGGAACAGACCAGCTCCTCCCCTCCCCATCAATCCTCTGAGCTTCAGCAGATATAGGAAGGGTCATGATGATCTCCTTCAGATGTTTGACCTCTTGGTGGTAAGAACAGACTGTTCCTAAGCCATTGACAGCATTTCAAGAGACATGTAGAGGGAACTTCTCACCCTCAGTGCACATCCACGAAGGGCAAGGGGCATTTCTACTAAGCAGAGGTGACTCAGAAGGCATAAGACATTGAAAATACTACAGTTCATACTGTGCAGGAGTAGGAAAGGGGCAATATTCATTTATTATTCATACTACAGTAACATTCAGTTTCATGTGAAGTACAATCAAAGCAAGTTTTTTCTCTTAATGACCTCCAGTAGAATCCAGCACTTGAGAATCACCTGGTAAAGGGAGCGCAAAAGAGCCTCTTTTATAAACAGTCTGTAAGTCTACAGTAAGATTTGTGTAATGTACTTCCCACACACTGATGTTGGAGTACAGAGGTTTGAGGTTTAGCGTCCAAGAAGATATTACACAGCCTCATGGTAATCAGCAGAAACTGAATCTGCTTCCCCAAAAAGCAAGAAAAAAATTAAAATAAATCACTGGAGGTGGGCTTTAAGAATGAACACAAGCCTAGGACGTGAGAGTTTGGATGTTGAATGAGTTGCATTATCTTGAGTCATTTGCCAGATATTGCCATTCTGACCTCTAGGGTAGGTTTTGTTCCTTAAAATGATCTCTTCTGTTAAAAAAGTCAACTAAATATCATTAAAAATATAACTTAAAATGCACAGTGGCCCTCAACAGATACCATTCATGTCAGCACCCTTTCTTTTGGCCTTTGTTTAAACTGACTGCCACAACATATTTATTTTATGAAGGGGGACGTTTGGCTTGTGAATGTCCAGTCATTGTCTACGTCAAGAGCAATGACATTTGGATTTCAAATACCAAGACATTCAAAATTCAGTATTAACATTCATGCACTTTTTTAGGTAACCCCTTGCCTGCTGACGTATCTACCGACCTTGTAGTATGACTACTAAAAGTATTCTGTTCACTCCTTTTATTTTTAGAAATTACTTTGGTGTTCCAGTATATCTGGAAAATGCAGCCTGGCTTCACTGAAAGGGTCTCATTCCCTCTCTCTATGTGTTTCTCTGTGTGCTTCAAGGCACCAGGTAACTCCTTTTGTATGGTTTTATACCTGCTCATTCTTGACCATTAGGGTGCAAAAAAGACTGCAGAGACTGTCATTCTAGAGTGACATTCTGATCTCTAGCAAGCATGTAGTGTATGTACAAGGCCAGGTAATGTTTAGGCATAGATCTTAAACTGGCAGGGAAGAGGAGAACAAAGACTTCAAAACACAGATGGGGTGCACAGGAGGACCACTATGCTAAGACTTCTGAGCTGGAGTCTATGCTGAATCAGCTCATGATGGGAAGAGGTTTTCAGCATGAAAATCTGAAAATCAGAAAGAGATGAGACAAAGAAAGAAGCATGAAACAGCATGCACACAAAGCAGCTGCAGTAATATTTGTTACATAACGTGACAGTTCTCATCAGACTTCTCTCTCTGTGAAGTCCAGTAGACAGGAAAGAGGATTCACATCAAAATACAAAACATTGTTTCTTCACCAAAATCTTCTCTTCCCCCTACCTACTGCACATTAAATGAGTTCCCTAAAGATCTAAGAGAAGAAGAACAGAGACTTGCTGTGGACAAGTGGGCAGAACTATTATTGATATTTCATAAAGGCAAATGGAGACTCAGGGGTAAAGTTCCTTCATTTACCTGTTTTGGGTAAGGAAAAAAAAACAAAACAAAACACCACTCAGAGCCAGAACAAGCTTTCTATCATTTATTTAATTTTGAGCAAAGCCACATTACTGGCTCTGTGAAGTTCTACAGGTTTCATCTCAGAAAAAGTGAAACCAGTACTTCTTCCAATGCTTGTATGTGCATACACATCCTTCATATATCTCTAGTGTACCCACATGTGACACCACAGCTCTAGTAACAGAACAGTTATAAAATCCAATTTAAGGGCTGGCAAGCTAAGTAGACAAGACAAAGGATGAAGAGGATGATATTTCCCTTGGGAAATTCCCAGAACTGAAAGTAGATGGAGGCTAGGAGCCTATTAGGAGGAAGTACCTAATATACTTGACCTCTTCTTACTCTTCTGGAAGCATTCATTGAGCATTAGAGACAGGATGGGGACTAAATGGACCTTTGCTTTGATCTAGTACAGCCATTCTCTTCTAGTGACATAATTATACTTTCTGTTTCTCAGGCGGTTTCTGGTTCCTTACTGCTAAGTGGTAACAAAACAGCAAATTAGAAAATGCTGAGGCAGTCTTTACTCTCCTAATGCTTTAGTTCAGGAAACTAAATTTGGTTATTTGGCCTTAAGTTTATATTGGTAGACTGTTAATTGTCATACAGGTTGTCAGTGCATGAAAGTCAAGATCTAGCAGTATGGTTTAGTGACCTGATACTCATCAGAAACAGCATGCAATATACACCTTACAACATGCTTCTTGCTGCTTTCCCAAGTTCAGCACATCCTCCAGCTGAATTTAAAAAGTCAGATGTAAGAAATGATCTGAGGATTAGTAGTAGCTGCATCCTTAGCAGAAGTCAGAGAGCCATGTTCAATGTGGGCTTACTGACTACGAGAGTTACTTGTTTCTCACTTTGTAATTCACCTTTTTTTTTCCATTTTACTGCGTGATTTCGTTGTTGGTCTCACCTGTTAGTTTCATCTGGCATCCCCAATCACAAGCTACCAGATTTCAAGCAACAAGTGAGCTGAGAAGTGATAATGATACAGTAATGTTTACTGTGCTTTTCTATCTCTGCTCCCTTTGATGTTGAGAAACATTTTATCACAGATATGAGTGGAGCAATTGAATTCACTGCAGATGCCCCTTTTACTCTGAACAGGAGTCTCCTTTTCTTTCCTCACTTCAACCTACATCCCTCCCTGTCTGGATCAACACAAAATGTTTTTCAAAATCCCTGTTCCTAGCAGTACCACTCCTATAGCTGTCCTGTCTCCGAGTGGTGGGCAGCTACTGCTTCATATTGCTGTTGCTTTCTGTGTTCTAAATGAAGTGGGAGTCAATTGTGCGTGGAAAGGGCTGCTTAGATCAGACAAGCAGTTCTTCACCAAACAAATCAATAAACTCCCCAGATTTTCTTTCCAGCCAAAGACTTATTCTCTCCAAGTAAGTAGCCAGCTACCTGATGGTGCTCCACTTAAGAACACATAACATTTTTAATACATATTGAATTTCCAACATGATGATGTCTGCAATTATTTTGCCATTTAACGTCCTGCTTTATTACCTAAGTTTTTTGTATTTGTGCTGCAACCTATGCTTTTCTAACTTGTTGACTTAAAAAACAGCACTGTTTCAGAACAATAGTAAATAAACCCATTTTCAGCCTAACAGAAACATCTGTCCAAGACATAAGTAGCAGAAGGTTTTATTTTTCTTTTTAAATAAAGATATCTTATTGCCTTCTTTTGGTGTTTTTTTTTTGTTGTTGTTGTTTTGTTTTGGGGTGGGTTTTTTTGGTTGGTTGGTTGTTATTTTTTTCCAAAGGAACTTACCGAGGTTAAACTGAGTTGTAAGGCATGGCCTGGGGAATGAAGTTTTGGAGGCAAAGATGTGCACCTGCCTACTCAGCCTTGGGTAAGGCCAATATTAAATAGGACTAATGAGCTTTAGTGAGTCAAATGACCTTTCCTCATTTGCTACAAACAGCTTTGTTCCTATGATTCAGTTGGTTGTTCAGTAAAGGTTGTGCAGCTCATTTGCTGTATTTTTTACAACAGAAATTAACAAATGAGGCCACAGTGTTCTGCATCTTTTTGGTGACCCACTGGTAAGTAATTTTAGCTACCTGCCTACTATTTGAATGAAGGTTTGGGATGCTGAATCCTTTCAGTAACATCTTAAGGAGTGATATGTAATGCCACTCACTCAAGGGTGTCAATCACGCCTTCCAACAGCTTGTTCCACAGATAGCTGTGTGTCCCCCAGAACCTTCATCTTTTTTTTTTTAAATCGTTTATAACAACACACTAATAAAGTATACAGGAACTGGCTTTCATAGAGATTTTTTTTTTCTGTATAAAACATGCTTGCAAACAGGGCGAAAAGGGACATATTACACTGTAGGCATATGAATTCAGCATGACTGATCCAAGCAACATCAAGAAAAAATAGTAGAGACAAAGTATTTCAATCAAGTTGCAGTTCTGTCTTTGCTGTTCTTCTCAGGACAGAGAAAATGTCCATATTGTTGGCTAATACTGTCTGCAAAATTACACAGTTCAATATTCTCCATCATATGTATTTCTTTTCCCAAGTTTTTCTCAGAGAGCTGACCAAGTCCCATATGCACTTTTTAAGACTCTGTCATCCTGATTATTCACTGTATGCTAATGCTGCCATCTATACATATAGGTGTTCTTTCCATGGAAAGAAATGTATATGGGGAATGGGAAGGAGTGTTCACACAAGTTTCACCCCTCAGAAAAGTGGGGTGCAGTGATTCTGAAGCTCTCCTCTGGCTAGATGCAGATATTTTTAGAGGACTGTGATGAAGAGAAGGGATTTGACCATGTCTGAGGAGGTTTGACAAGCTGTAATTGCTTTCTAATCTCTTAACAATGCATGCTTGAAATCATGCATATGTTTAAGTGGTTCACTAGACTGGGGTTTCAGTTGAAAATCAAGAAAATAGCTTGGAAGGATGTCTCCACAGATGAGGATATTAGCCTAGATAAGGCTAGAATACTAAGGCAGCAATGCCTCAAGTTCTAGCACACATCTTTCTCTTTGTTTCTTACTGTTTCCCATCTAAATTTTAAAGCACATTCTCAGGGTCTTTTCCCCTACATAATTTCTCCTGTAAGTGACACCAGAAATCCTTACAGTGACAAGCATATGCTTTAGTAATACATCAACTTTTTTTTCCTTTAGCTTAGTTACCAGCATGGGCTTTTGTTTTCAGTAATGCTGGTCTGTTTTTCAGATGACGATAATGTAAATGGATATATGCCCTGAAAGGATAAATAAGGGTACTGACACATAGCAGCTGATTGACAGGAACTGTTTAAGTGCTGTCATATGGCCAGCATGTCATTTAGTGATCAAATTCTTCTCCTGCCAGTAAAAATTACATTGATGCCTGGTGCGGATTTTAGCCTCTCCATAGCACCACAGATCCATTCACAGAATACACTATGAATCTCATACGTTTAAAAAGATTGGACAAGGAAATCTCCTGTGCTTCCTTGTCTTCTGCTCCATACTTATCTCAGCTCTGCCTGCAGAATGACACACACCTCTACCACTCCACAGGCAGGTTTAGCAGTGGATATGGACACATACAGATCAGCTGGACACATCACAGCAATTTTTCATTGGTATAAGATACCCAGCAGATACCCTTTTAGAGGCATTTTTTTCACTTACAAGCATGACTAAATGCAAGAATCCTGACATTAATCTGCTGAAGGTAGTTAAAGAAATTTGTTTATAATATTATCATGGCTCAACCTGGTTGAGGAGGAAGCAACTGCAATTTCATGGCTCTGTTAAGAGAGATTTCAAGAGGTCTGGTTAATTCAAACTGCAATTATGATTATTTTTAATTATAGGCTTCCTTACTGGGCCAAAACGCTTCCTTTCTTTTTAAAGAAATTAAGTAATATAAGATATTTTGCCTAAAGTACTCTACACTCAAATTACTACTACAAAGGAGGTTGAATTTTAAACTGGCTTCCTGATCATGACAAATATTTAAATACTAAGTACATAAAACATCAGTCCAAGTTATCCTGGTTATCACTTCATTTGTTTAATATTGCCACGTTCTGCACTACAGGATTCTTTGCATGTTGAACAATTCAGGACCACTCAGACAAGTTGTGCAAAGCTGCAGTTCAGTGCAGAAGAAAGATGCCAGCAACAAAGAGCAAAGAGCATTCCTGCCCCAAGAAGAAGTGTGCATACCAGCATAGGATTATAAAATCATAGAATCATATAGAATCACAGAATGATAGAATCACAGAATAATTTGGGTTGGAAGGGACTTCTAGAGGTCATCTAGGCCAAACCTCCTGCAGTAAGCAGGGGCATCTTCAGCTAGAGCAGGTTGCTCAGAGCTTTGTCAAGCCTCACCTTGAATATCTCCAGGGATGAGGCTTTGACTACCTCCCTGGGCAGCCTGGGTTGCACATTTTGCCACTACCCTCATGGTAAAGAACTTTTCCTAACATCCAGTCTAAATCTACTCTTCTCTAATTTAAAACCATTGCCCCTTATCCTATCACTACAGGCCCTTGCAAACAGTCCATCTCCAGCCTTCCTGTAGCCCTTTCAGATACTGGAAAGTTGCTATGAGGTCTTCCCAGACCTTCTCTTGTCCAGGCTGAACAACCCCAGCTCCCTCAGCATGCCTTCATAGGAGAGGTGGTCCAGCCCCCTGAACATTTTAGTGGCCTTCCTCTGGACCATTCATTACTGTGTTGAGGACTCCAGAGCCAGACACAGTACTCAGGTGAGGTCTTAATGGACTTGGTATGCCAGAAGTAGGGAGCTGTATCCTCCATTCCTCTCCATACTCACATTACTCATGAGAGCCACATCAGAGCTTAGCAGTCATCATGGGAGGGGGAGAAAGAAACTAACTAGGCAAGAGACAAGGAGCCATTTGCAGCAGTAGAGGGCTGGTAGAGATTTAAGAGAGACTGTTTCACAGGCAGCACCCATTGATAAGAGTGTTGGCATTGAGGCTGTGAGAGAGGTGCCACAGAAGGCAAAAAGGCCATGCTGTGGAAGGTAGTGCCTGAAAACGCTGAGGGAAAGAGGGGAGGGAAGTGATGTGATGTCTCCACTTTGCATATGGGAAAAATAAAACAGCATTTATCAGAACACACAGAAACTGTAGAGCTGGTATTCAATGATACCAGAGGAAAAAACAGTGCAGAGGTGAAACGAAAAAAAGGCATAAAGTATGTTAATGTTGAGCAAAGCAAGGCATCAGCATGTACAGAGCTCAGAGCAGAGATAGACCAGGAAGAGGGGAGATTGCAGAACTGACATTACTATTTATTTCAAGTCACTGTGGAAACACAATATAGTTGTCAACTAAATGTTAATCTTTTCTGCTTATTAACTTTCCATCTAATTACATGATACAAAAATTGGAATTAACAGAACATTTATGCATTACAGATTTGGTTACTCAAGGTTCCCTACAGCAAGCTGCAAAGGAATTATTAAAAAAAATTGAAGTGAAACATTGATTAAGAAATTCTCGGGAAATAATGTCATGACTTAAGGGAAAAAAATCTACTTCAGGGAAGCTCTGAAGAGCTGGCAGTCATCAAGTTTGTTAAAATCTGACTCAGATTCAATGAAGCTTCCATAAATGAATGCACCTGTTCTGAAGCAGCTGAATGCTCACCGAAAAGTTTGAAAAACATTCAGTTTTAGAAGGAGGTCTGCCAAGCTGCCTATATTTTATCTTTCTCACATTTTGACACATTGATATAAAAAGGAACATCTTTGCTTCTCAGAAGTTCATCTGTCTCTACTGTTGCTAATTACCCAGATGAAGTCATATTTCTCTGTGATGATAATCATTTTACTAGAACTACATTTGATAATATAAACAATAGGGAATTAGTCATAGAAGCTGATGAAGTCTTAAAAGGCAAAGTATTTTCATTCAGATGCTCCCCTGTGATGGAACTGTGACAGTAAAAGATCCAAGATGATAGACATACAGAACTCTCCTGACATAAAGAAAAATATTTTGCAATATTTTCTTGGCGACATCCGTTTTCCATCCAGTAAGTCATACATTATTAAAGATGGACTGTAAAGTTTTGAAAAGAATACATAAAAGCATGTAAGGAAATAACAAAAATCAACTTAACAAAGATTTGCTTTTGATCCAGAGCTTCAACATTTAATTAACATGAGAAGCAAATTACAGAAGAAATAGTAAAATATTATTTCTCAGAACAAAACTGATTTCGTTCGCACAAAGAACAGAGAATTCTTAATCAGTTCTTTCAAATCATGTGTTAAGAACATTTGCTCTGAAGAGGTAGACCTGAAGAGGTCCAGGTGATAAAAAAGCCTGGACCCCCATCCCATAGGAAGGCAAAATTTAGTGGAACTCTAGTAGCATCTTGTCACACCTCCCTGACTCATCCATTTGAGGATGTTTTCTGTCTTCAGTGTAAAGGCCACCAACCTGTTGTCAGTCCCTTTCCATATTATCTCCATCTTCCCCCACTTCAGAAAGTGCAAAGTCCAGCATCTGCCAAACCAGCCAGCCTGCAACATAACCCGCTCCTCTTTAGCAAAGATTCATGGATATCTACCACTTCCCTGACAAACCAAAGGAAGAGTCTTCTAAAGAAGGGATTTCCTCTACTTCAACCATGAATACAGGACTTTCTTCTCCTTCCTCTTCCCCCTCCCCTTCCCAAGCTGAGTAGTGCAAACTTTCTCAGCACACCCATCCAGTCACTGGGTCTCTAGCTCAATGCTGGGCTCCTTTTGAACCTTTTCCCAAAGGGTGTTGGCAGGGAGTCTGCCCACTCAGACTGTCACTCCTAATTACCTTTCTTCTCATCTAGTTCATATTAAAGGCAATTTTTCTTCTAACATGCACTACCCACATGACTAAAGGTTGCATGATCAGGCCAAAGCTTGAAACAGCAAAAAGCAAAAAAGATTTGCACTGCATCAGGGCTACAGTCCTTCTCAGAAAAAATAATAACCACTTTACAGAGAACTAGATGCTATCTCTCACTTCTAGAGGAAGTAAATAAGCTCTAGTGAAGTCAAAGTGGTAAATATGTTTTAAAATTCTGGTAAGTACTTTCACAGCAAGCTTTACAAATTGATCACATTTTCTAAAGCACTGCAGACTGTTGAGTTCATTGCCATTGAGCAAAAAAAGCTAAGTGCAGCAGTACTACAGAGCCTCCATTATATACTGACAACAATGTTTTGACTTCAGTGCTCTCTTCGTACTGTGGACAAATACTGAGCTGTTGGCCTGTCTGCTCTGTGCTGAAAGTATATCTGAGGTTTGCAAATACAAAGGATATAAGCCCACTCCACGGAAAGTCTCCGTTGACTTCCACAGCGCAAGCCTTTATAGAAAGACTTTATAAGAAGACATTGAAAAACCCTCAAACCCTTGTTCTGAAGCCTCTTCTATATTCTTGAAACCTATCCAGTTATTCCACAATCCCAGCCCATTTAACAAGGGGAGTAAGAGCTATCATATCTTACAAAACAGTTCCTCTCTGCAATTTTTTTAATGCAGAGATAAGTCTCAAATAATACCTTTGATGATAAAGAGCGAACTGAATCTGGATTTTGACTAGCCAGATGCATTTCACAACTGCAGGCCTCTTTTGAAGACATTTGCTCATCTGAACAGCCAGACATGATCCATTAGAAACTAAACTTACACTAGTAAACTCATGTGACATCAGCTACAGAGAGAAATCTTTTCACCACTGAAGATGGGTGGGACCATTAGAGCACTGATCAAATTATTCCATATTTGTGTTCTCTGTTAAATAGTTCCTAACGCAGTCTGATACAGAAGATATCTCTTCCCTTAATGAATATTCTGCTACGTGCCCTGCTGACTGAAATGAAGTCAGGGATTTCTGCACTCCCAGTTCAGTGCAGCTACTGGGTAATACATGAGAGATGGCTTTCTTGGTGAGGAATCATGCCTGTGGTGGGGAGATACCTGTCCACCCAGGGAAAACTGCAGCGCTGGGCTGCTTCACTTCTTTATGTGAGAAGCTTGAAAGGATTGAAATTTGCCACTTTATCCAGCACAAAGCACTGTGCTTGTAACACCATTTTAAAGTGGTGTGCAGTAAAAAAACAATGTCTGTTCGTCTTGTAAATGCGGTAATAAACAACTTTGGCAAATGATTTCCAGTGTGACTGGTAAAAGCTGGAACTCAGCTTCAATAACACCTTCACTCATGTGGTAACTGGCTTTGTTTTACTACTGCTGTCCTTTCATATAGTAAAAAAAAAATCTCAATCTGAATTTTAGTTATCCTACTATCACCACTAGCAACAAGAGCATATTTGGTCTGGTTATTCATTTCTGAAGAGCTGCTGTGGAGTAGCCATGGGAGGGAATTGTAAGCACACTGCTACCGGTTTGCCAGACCATGGTATAATAGAAATCAGTTGTCGAAATCGGTACCTCTTACAGAAGAGGTCTCAGAAGACAAAATAATGCATGATCAGATTAGAATCCTAGTTAGTTTATCTCTCTTTGTATTTTTGACAGCTGACAGGGAAACTGGAAATTCCTTTTAAAGAGACACCCACTCAGATCATCCAGACAGGTATGGGGTTTTTTTCATATCCAGATCACAGGAATGAGGACACCAATGCAAGATTCTTTAACCTTTCCAGACAGTATGGCATGCAACTTAAAAAAACATGTGCCAATGGACTGAGAACACAAGGAGATTTTATAATCAATTTCTCCTCCCATTTTTGTCACATTGAAGTCCCCCTTAGTTGTTCTTCAATTTCTGGACAGATGGAGCTGGCAAGAAAATGAGAATGGCAAGACAACTTGTGGAGGCTGCCAGTAGGGCTTGGGGCAGCAAGAAGTGCAATGGAGCTTCCCGAGTAGGGAGAGAGGGTGGATCTGAGGAGCCTCTTAGCTGAACTAAATCAATCAGCAACATGTACACATACGTGCTGCCAGCTCCACTGAGAAGATACAGATGTAAAAGATAAGCCCAAATTACCTTTCATTAGGTTATGTTGCAAAGTTGAGGAAGAGTATTAGGAAGATTGGAGGCTTCTGAGAGCACAGTGACCCATTGCTAAAGTAGAACATTGCAAATGCAGCAAGCAGAATATTTCTCTCACCTGAATCTAATGAATTCACTAATCACGCTGCTGTAATTTTCTTTCAAGCTATTGGTAGAATAAGTGGATACCTGGGGAGCCAGCACTGCCCATGGAACTGAGAACTTCTGCTGTTTATTGGTGTGCGTGGGAAAGTGGTTTTCCTGAATGCATTTATTTGCTGGCTGGAAATACTTATATTTACTTGGGGACTTGTACAAATACTTCTATAAATGGTAAACTGTTATTAGCCGATCTTCCTGATGCATCCCAGATTCAAGCTAATGTCTTTCAGGTGGGTGCTATTAAATTAGCCAACTGCAACCTGACAAGTAGTGTCTAATCAAAAATACATTGTCTTCTTTGCTTAGAGCAACTTTTGCTGCTTCTAGATAGAAGGCTAATCCCAGGAGTCGTCCAGCTGTTTTCAGACGTGTGGATTTGTGTGGACCAGAAACCAACAGGAAATGGCTTGTCCCACTTGATTATTACTACAATTTGTATTTGAGTAGGACTCTTAGCCAGTGGTGAAACAGAGAATGCTTGATTAAGAGAATCTGCCATCTCTGCAGACAAATAGGGGGGGACACACGTTAACATTTTACAGACAGGTCTTACAGCACAAAATATAAGTCTGCCCATTAATTACATGAGAAAAATGTGGCCAAAATAGGATAGATTCTGGCTCTAGGACTTCCTAATCATAACTACAAGATAAGGTTTGTGCACCTTTTCTTTACAAACATAGAATTCAAATTGCCAGCTTTTGTGCTGCAGCAGAACAAGTAGTCCATTTTCTAGACTTTTTGGTAGTTAAAAACCTCCTTTCGGAATGTCAACAATTGTCTTCATAAAATGGTTAAATTCCCTTCAGTGCCCAAATAACTAGTTTCTTGAGAACACCAGAATGTTTCAGGACTACCTAAGCACAGATACAGCAAATACAGTTCATCACAACGAAAACTGAATTGGCCAGAAAAATACCATATTTTGGGGTTTGTTCTTTTATTAAATAGGGTTGTAATATTTCTTTCTCTTAGAAGAGACTCATATGTGGTTGAAGTGCACGTGAGGGTGTCCATAAGTTTGTACAGAATAAAGGAGTATCTGTATTTCCATTTCTATCTGTAGGTAACAATTTATTTGCTTCTGTATTTTAGAATTATTTACCAATTAACAACAAAAAACACCTACATTTATAATGTGAGATATGCCTTCACCTCTAGGAAGAAGACAAATATTCTGATTTCTTTTCCCTAGAATTTTCTCATGTAAGCAAGTCAGATAGGAGTATTTTAGCATTGCATGCTCATCAGAAAAAAAAATAAACAAATATCTGGAGAACTGGTTAGGTATCAGATGGGGATTTTAAACAAGACTCTTACACTTTATCTCAAGAGATTGAAATTATTACCGAAATGACATTCAGAACCCAGATCAGCTTTTTAAAGGAAAAGGAGTTAGAAGCAGAGGAAAGGGGAATGGAGGATCCACACAGGCAATAAAACTAGTCTTCCATCCTTTGAGACAGACCACACATACCACTCCAGAACATCAGTCAAATCACCTCATAAGTGCTCTAAAAATTTCATTCTTTGAGCTGACACATAGCTTTTCACAGAATCCGTGCTCAAGTGAATCTCTGACCATATTGAAAAATTATTTTTATACATGTATATATTTACACGTACACATTCCTACAACGCTGAGCAATCCAAGTGTGTGCGTGTGCATGCATAAAGCAGATTCCTCAAAACTTTGTATGTATCAAGCCTGTGAAGGATATCAACCCATGTTCAATATAAAGCGCTCATTTGCTAGACAACATTCCCATCAATTTACTTTTACTCAGGGAAAAGTAGTAATTTAATTGAAAGTGGTTTGTTTTCTATATAGTTGATTATGGTCTATTCCATTACTAATCTCTTCTTGATGTGGCCCATCAAACTTTGCTGTGTTACATCTTTGGTAACCCATGCCATTAAGCTACTTCTCTAGTTTTGTTAGTGTGATTAATAATTAAGTATCTTGGAGACATCTAGGTAAAGGTAATGGTAGGGTTTGGCTCTGAATATTTTAACAGACAAATAATGCAACAGCTTTACCTTGCTGATGTGGGCTAATGAAAACTTGGATGCCTCCTGGGAACTACTACATTTTGCAGATGCCTAAGTGATCAAGCAAAAAAAAGCCATGCTAATGCTTCATAAAATCCACCATGCTCATTTATTTTTGATGAATATACTTTAAATTATGTGCAAACATTTCATAACAAATTAATGGAACCCATAGAAAACATGAAGATAATCATGAAGGCAAATTAGGAGTCTAACAGACATATGTTCTTGCTGTAATTTCTCATCAACATCAAAGGAAAGGAAAAAGGTAAATAGACCACTACTGTTATCAATACAGTAAGAAACAGGGAAATGTAGAGTGGTCGTGCAGTGCATCAGCTTCCAAACCACCATAATACTAAGCAAGCATGGAGCCAGACATATTGCAGGTGCAAAGTGAAAGGACAAGAGGAAATACTCAGAAGTTGCAGTAAGGAAAAATCCAGGTGGACATGAGTAAAAAAATATTTTCACAATTAATGATCAAGTACTGGAACACTTTTCCCAGGAAGGCTGCACAATTTCTATCTCTGACATTTGCAAGAATCACATGGACAAGGCCCTGGTCTGAATTTGATGTTTTCTCTGGCTTAACTAGAATGTTGGTCTAGAATGCCTACACAGAGGTCATCTAACCTGAACTGGTTTTTGTGATTATAAGAAAAAAGAAATCTATAGGTTACTAAGGGATTGTTCCCCTTGGAAAATGAAACTGGGCAGAATGGCATCACTGTTGAATTATTTTCAGATGTATTAGAAAACTGATTGGTTTATGTGATCCCAAAATATTTTTAAAGAGAGCAAATGTCTATTGGTCATCTCTAACCTTGAATACAGTGTTTGGTTTTGGCCCTCTCACTACTAGAAGGACATTGAGGTGCTGAAGCATGTTCAGAGAAGGGCAACAAAGCTGGGGAAGGCTCTAGAGTACAAGCCTCATGAGGACTGTCTGAGGGAACTGGGTTTGTTTAGTCTGAAGAAGATGAGGCTCAGGGGACACCTTATTGCTCTTTACAACTACCTAAAAGGAGGTTGTAGTGAGGTGGGGGTCAGTCTCTTCTCCCAGGTAACAAGCAATAGAACAAGAGGAAACAGACTGAAGTTGTGCTAGGGGAAGTTTAGATTGGATATAGGGAAAAATGTCTTCACCGAAAGTTTTGTCAGGAACTGGAACATGCTGCCCAAGGAAGTGGTTGACCCACCACTCCTGCAGATATTTAGAAGACATTTGTGTGGTGCTTAGGGATATGGTTTAGTGGTAGACTTGGCAGAGTGCTACAATAATGGCTGAACTTGTTGATCTTAAAAGTCTTTTCCAACCAAAAAAATTCTAGGATGCTCTGAAAATATCTAGTATTACAAAGAGACACAGCTGGACTTAACCAATCACTTCTGTACAGAAGCAAAAATAGGACTATCAAAGATCAGCTAAAAGTTAGTATTTCAGTGAATAAGTGATCCATTCACAGAAATTACCCACATCTGTGATGTGAGTCTGGCAGAAGATGGTCCCCATATCTCTGCTTGTAGTGAGAACAAAAAACCCCAGTAAGGCCCAATTGTCTGTTTTAGAGAGGAATGCAGAAGAGATTATACGAGGCATCCTAGTGAAGTCAATATGAAAGTCTAGACAAAATCCAGTCTTAACTGGCTCTGCAAAGTGTTTTCCTGAAGGTGTCCCAGATTGTATCAGCTACTGACTTCCACCAAATTTTTTCAGTACAATAAATACTTTTCAGCCATATCTTACTTTCTGTTATCAAAGTCTAGACAAAAGGGAGATCACCCATGGATTGGCATCACACCTAATGGTTCCCCCACATAAAAAACATTCTTGTGTAGCCCTGGCAGTGAGGTAGCTGTTACTGCAGTGCAAAAGGTCTAGTCACCAGAGTCTTGCAGTTATTTTTTTCAAGGATGAGGGCCACTAGAGGGTTAACTGCTTGAATGAAAAAGAATTATGATCATGTTAATAAATATTTCGCAGAATAGTCTATGGGCAACTGGTATTTTATGAGACACAAGAAAGTGATCTTCAAAAAAAATTTGAAAACAAAGCAAAATTTCTCTACCCCGTTCCCAAACATGTGAGCACGCAAAGAAAACAATTAATATTGGAAATAATAAACATTTTAAATAGCTGAGTTTAACTCAAATGAAAATGTAAAATATTGCAGTTATGCTGCACAAGGTCATCCCATATTTTCCCTCCTTATGCAACACAAACAGCCCTGGCATAAAAAGACTGAGAAGCTTTGATTAAGGAAGTCCTCCTAAGGCATGTAGTAGGATTTCACACTGGGATTTCTGAAGTGAGATCAGTGGCTCAGTTACCCCATGGAAGAGATTTACAAACTAAGGAAGCTGAGCTTCTTCCAAGTGGCATCCCAGCACTGTCCAGATTGCTGGCCTTCTCCTCCTCTGCATTTTTAGAATCCAACACAGAGAAAAGACAAGCTGTTTGATGGCATGTTTTGAAATCTCTTTGACTGAAAGCATAGACTTTTTCCCTTTCTTCCTCCCAGTTCAGACAGATAGTAACAGACAAATAGCTGTCTCATTTCTTGAAGGTCCCTCAGAAGCCAATCCAACATGAAACAAAAATGAATGGCCCCATTGTTCTAAAAGGGCATAATTTTAAAATTACCAGGGATACTTTTCTTAGTCAGTAATTGCAAATTCAATTTTAGTACTCTGAATGGCAACCTTCTTCAAGGAGCAAGCATATTGCAAGCTGCAGTTTGCCATGTGCAAGACAATCACAAGTGCTCTTTATTTCTCTGGTCACTCGATAATATTAGACTTTGTTAAAGAGGAGAGATTGCATTGCAGAAATTAAGCCCTAGAGACAGCATCCACTTACAAAGAGAAAAACTAACACTGCAGTGTACCATGTCACAGCACGGACTGCCACCAAATCCAGAAAAAGCAATATTCTCATTTAATAGAGCCTTTTTGCTGTGCTGTTTACAGGCGATTGAGCACACAGGCAGAAAGAGTAAAAACAGTAATCAGAGGAAGGATTGTGAAATTAGATTTTGCAGTAATGCCCCTATCTTACTGCTAAAAGAAAAGTATTCATTTTCTTTCGTTTTTACACAAGATCGAACTTTTCACCTTAGCATCTCAGGGCGCTTTATAAGAAACTCCACCCTAGAGCAGCTGAAATGTTGCTAAGAATCCTTTCTGGTACCAAGCACACCAGCACTCACTGGCATGACTACAATAAACACAAACGTGCAGAGAAAGCTCATAACTCTGTGCTTCATCTCAGGTATGATGTCACATTCACTGCTTCCTAACCAGACGTGCCTGCCCCACCAGAGACATATAATGCACTCACTGACCTCATGTGTCTAAACATGTGTGGTAATTAACATGCAAAGCATCTAGTTAGTTGGAAGCTGTTTCCCCTTTTTGCCTTCTTTAAGCCCAAACATGTACCTCTAGTCCATGCCTTTTTGTTTAAATCACAGAGCTGCCATTAATTTATAAAGCAATTAGGGGTTCAATGATTTTAGTGACAGCAAAAACATGGCATGCACCTGAAATGGAGAAAAAAAATCAGACTAAAGATGATTAACTATTCACATTTATCTCTGCCTTTTGAGTAGACATCCTCTCTCCCAGGAGATCAGGGATCAACCACTACTTAGATATTTAGTTCTCAGCTTTGTCATTAAAACCTTCCACATCAAGTACTGTATTAGTAATGTTCTTTCTATTCTAAGGAATAAATATAACAATGAAATGAGTGATTAGGCATATTATATATGGCATTCAGTGATGGGAAAGAACGAGATGGTAAAAAAGATGTATTATACTACATACTGCTAAATATACATTTATACTGCTTCCTTTTTTCTTCCAACAATAAGTTGCTTTCTCTTTTACATTCTGATTGTGTTTTGTAGCAAGCATTATTCAGGGAATGAAGCATTTTAATGACTTAAAAATTAATTTGGAGGTTTCAGCCTAGCTCCCAGTGAACACATGTCCACATTAAAAAAAAAAAAAAAGCACACTAATTGGCAGTCTCATTGGTATTCACAGCACAGAAGCCAGGAACTCCATAGATTTTAAAGCCAGAAGTGACCATTGTGATCATCTAGTCTGACAGGTCATGGGACTTCCCTGAATTAATTATTGTTCAAATCTCAATAGCTGTGATAGACCTGGAGCATGTTTTTCAGAAAAACATTCAATGTCAATTCTAAAGTTTCCAGTAATGGAAAATCCACTACATTTCTTGTTTAGTTATTCTAGGGGCTGATTGTGCTTACTGCTAAAAACACAATGTTATTTTTACACTGTACCATAAACTTTAAACTTTGTTGAAATGTTACACCTTTTTTTGCTAGAGTGAAGTGTACTCCTAGCAAATTATTAATGGTGATATGAGTGTCAAGACTGGAGGTTACTTTATTTTTAATACTATAGTCTAGTTGTTGAGTTATCTGTCCAGGAAATTAGAAATTTGGATTAATTGCACTCCTAAATCTCAGGAATATGCACCACACAGTTCCAGTTTCCTAAGATAACATCCTAGTTGCTAGACGAACCACTGCTGGAACTTGAGACTGGACTCAGTAATGCCACTTACCCTTCTTTCTGAAACTGGGTCATCATGTTGGTCAAGAGCAGAGTTTTTCTGAGATCAAAGAAAGGACACCAAGGAGCATGCCACTTAGCCTGATGGGCAAGACCCTTAGTTCAGAGAGAGTGTATCATACTTCAATATATAACATATATAATACTAAACATAATAGCTGGATAATGAAATAACTCATGGAATAGATTAAAACTCAGGACATCTTTTTCTGCCCTATTATCCCTGCAGAATGCCATGGTGGTTTTTTGCTTCTGATTCAGTTGTCACACTCCTTTATCATTTCAGCCTTAGAGACTTGCCACTGTGAGTGTGAAGCACATCATGGGAAAAGCCATGCTGTATTTCCCTTGCCATACCTACTTTCCCAGTACTGGATTTTACCTTACTGATTTGGCAGTCCAACTTTTTTTGTTAAATTGTTAATGTTAGATTGTTCATTGTTGAGTGTTAGAAAATATGCTAACATTTTAGATGGTAATAACCAGCTAACTACTGGCACTATAGTATGGAAAAGCAACTCCATCTTTCCAAGTATAATTAGAGATAGTTAGGCATTGCATATGCAAGCAATAAAACACACGTTTTTTCCAACAGATTGAGTTAACAGGGATTCACCCTAATTAAAAGCCTTAAGTTTTAATGAAAATATAAAGCCTTTCTTGGGAAAGATCTCTGCTTTGATTCATATTCAAGTCACATTGGCAGCGTGGTTCTTAAGAGACCACCAGCAGAAATGAGGCTGTTGAACACTCCAGGAGCCCTCAAGAGGACCAAGGTATGAAGCTTATAATAGGAAGGCATGGTAGTAGGTCAAGGTCTGTCAGTGAATAAATGGTGCATTTGTGCTTTAATTAAAGCACTGCCTGTTCTTTAACACTTTTTGCTTATGAGAGTTTTATCTCTACCTTCAATATGTAAGGGTAGGAACCCTGACTTCCTTAGCACTGTTTAGAGAAAGTCTAATTAGTTAAATTGTTGATTAGTCTGTTTGCTCAACTGAAATTTGGGAGGTTTTTTATTTACTTTGAAGAAAAAGCTTCTCTTCCCTAGAAGTTAAAAGAGAAGGAAAAGGGACATTGAACAGCTGCTTACAAACACACACACTTCCTTAGTGTGAAGAGACTGGTTTTAATAGGTGCCTTAATTACTTAATAGTCTGGAATAAAGTTATAACCTTTTGGTTGATGTTATGATTACCGACAACTAAAATATACAGCTCTGGCAAAGTATCTTCCTCTCCAGCATAGAAGGCCTCTGCCTCTGATACTGCCCAACACTCCATTTAATTATGGTATCCTTCATTTAGATGGTGATTCTATTGCAACATCTAACAAGGAGAAGATATTGCACAGTAATAGTGAGTGGCTAGGACAGCTGCTTGATCAAGGCATTATTGAATTACACATACTGAGGCTGCAGCTGGACAGTGAAAACAAATGCTTTCACTAGGTGATGAAAATCTGCTCTGTAGTCTTTTAATAGAGAGTGTATCCGAATAAAGATTAGAAGAAGAAATACGCATCACAACAGATTAAATGCACTGAGGCATATCTACATTGACATTTGTATTCAGAATGATATTATGTCTCTTGTTACCTTCATGACACTTTATGACTACTTAATTGGGCCAGCTACAGATCTACCAGTTGTCCCAATTATGTGAAATCTTCAGCACAACAGATACCAAGTGGAGCTATTCAGTGCTCCTGCAGAGCCATTACAAACTCAACACAAGCCATACAGCGGCATCTATACATGCTAACATTTTAGAGCCAAATCCCTCCTCTTTCTAGCTAGCAGGAGAACTGCAAAAGAGGATTTCTCAAGGAATACAGCTCTCTGGTGACACCTTTGCAATGCCCAGCAGGGAACTGGTCAGGTACACTGGTGATGTAGATGGGCACCCTGTTGCAGAGCATGGCACTGATCCCCAGCCCCTCAGTTTCCCCAGGCTCCAGGACAGCAGCCTGGAGGAGGCCAAGCCAGCTACAAAGCCCGTGCCTGGCATATGGGCTGCCCACAAAGGAGATCCCCAGGGCCCCACCAACACAGCGTGGCACGTGGATAATCTGTGAGGTCCAACAGCAATTTCAGAAAGCCTTTGGGATTCTCTGTTTTAATTACAAAATTAAGCTTGAATAGCCAGCGAAGCCAAGGGATAATCCTGGATCAAAGCCAGGAAAGGCAAACTGGAGCAGCCCCGATACAGGCAATCAGCACAATAAACATTGTAATTATTTTAAAATAACATGGCTCAGCAAATAGGGGTGGATTTGAGTTCAGGGACTCGTATGATCAACCTCTAGTTAGCAGCTATGCAAAAGACCTTTTCATCAGGACCGACCACGCTGTCTGATGTCTTGGCTCCCTTGTCATTTCCCAGTCAAAACAGCATTTCTGTGTCCCAACATGCTTTACTGTCAGAAAAAGCCTCAAACACCCTGATCTGAGCTTGAAGAATAAAGGTAATCTATTCTGAAGCAATTAGAGAATCTTCTCTCAGAAGGAACAATGAGGAATAAAGAAAGGGAAGAAGGAAAGAACATTTGATGAACATATAGGAGAAAGTAATAGAGAAATAAACTCCAGAAACAGTAGCTGAACCTTCCTGCTGAAACACTTCTCAATATTTGGTTTTGGCCCCAGTGACTTCATTTTTAAACATTTCAAGGGAAAACACGTAAATCCTTCAGAAGAATACAAGTTAGGATGAGCTGTCCTGAGGGTTAAATACTTGTTTCTTTTGCCTTACTTTTTTTTAATTCAAAAAAGGTAGAAAAATTCTCTATGTGCATTCAGTGTCTTTATTCATTTACACATATATAGGATAAGTAACATGTATAACATATAATACATAATATATATATATATATGTTTACATATGCATATACACACTCACACATGCACACACAAAGAATCCATGGTCATCCGTACCAAAAACTTTTAAATACAGACTGCAGAGTCTTTTGGAAGCCTTCTCTGGTTACCAAGGGAAAGACACAAATCAGGGTTTCTTCTAATGCACTTAGGAGAAGCCTTCAGATGTGACCTGTGAATTTCATTCAGACAACAACTTACATACAAACTCCAAGGCCCAGCTAGTTGGCCAAATGAAGCAACAAATTCTAATTCTCTAATTTCCACAGGCCAAGAGAATATGCAGAAGTGTAAGTACAATTGTTGAAATCCTGTTTTGAGAGATATATTGTAACCCAGTCCCACTGCATTGTAACTAGCAGAAAAAATTGTGTTTCTACTTTAAGCTCAAATCCTGTTTTGTCACCGTCTTTGTCCCCATGTAGTCATTTACACCTGTGGAAAGTGAATGGAAAACACCACCAAGTGAGAATGAGAACAATTTATCATTCCTTTCTCCACTGACTGCAAAGCAGGGAGGCAGGCACTGAATTTATCAGGTTCAAAAGAGATTGCAAATTCAGACAAATACACTTGTACTATTCATTTTCAAAGGAAATTAAACACAAAATTGTAGCCTGATACAACAGTAGCATTCAGAATATAGCCTTGACCAGGAAATACATAATTAAGCTACCCTTAGTAACCATGGCATGAATAAATGCTTTAAACACCAGTGAAGTTCAATGAAGTCATGCATGCACAAAATAAGCCTAAAGAGCAAGAAAATGCTAGTGTTTATGTATTTCTACAAACACACATATATATGTACATTCTTTTTGAGCACAAAACATTAAATATGAAGGAAGAGTGTTTGAATTACAGTTTCAACAACGTTAAAAAAAATTAGAGCAACAATATCAGAAAGCAGTGATTGGTACATAAACTCACATATGTTATTCCATACAACTGTTGTGGCAAGTTTTCTTTTCATACACATTCTGTGACTACTAGGCTGACCTAGAGCTGAACCATATCTTTGAATACTGTGATGCAGAGCTTGGGCTTTGAAATTATAATATAAATCATCAAAAACATTAGACTTTAAAATCACATACATTATCTAATGAGAATAAAAGTCACACTTACATGAACAGGTAATAATAATTTCAGTAGGGATGTTTCACATCAAGTATGTGAGCTTCTGTTTAAATACATTTAAAAACCCCAGTATTTTAAAAGCTGATAAGGATATTCACATATCTACAGACCATTTCACAAATGTTCATTTACATCAAGTACAGGATAACTGGAAAAGAAGCATTACAATAATAGAATAATACAACTATTTAGTTCAGGTATTAAATGAGCTTAGGTTTATTTGCAGTTTTAATTAAATTTTTCCTTTCTGTGGTGCACTCTCCACATATCAGAGAATGTAAAATAACAAACCTTGTGTTTTATTTTTTTTCTCTAAAGGTACACTATCATTTCAGGACCCAAAAGAGCAGCAATAATATATAACATTATTTAAATATGCCTTCCAGCTTTCTTTAAAAGTGAAAGAAAAAACAAAAGCCTCCCACAAATCCCCTCTTTATACATTACAGCCAATTATTACAACTCAATTTAAACAGCCAGCACCTAGAGAGAAATGTTTGGTAGAATTTCATGTAAAAGATCAACAAAGCCATTTTAATAAAATAAAATGGAATGTTTACTAGGATTGAATTTTCTTCATCTGTGCATAATATTGTTAAAAAAATGTAAATGTTATTATCTTATTCTGTCAAATATTACTCATGAGCAATAAAAAGTGTGGGTTTGGTTAGTGCATAGAACTCCATGAGTATTTACATACTTCCAGTTGATTAACTGTGTAGGTTATACCAACACTGGCATTTTCCTGTACTTATAGCAAAGTGATCATTAAATTCACCTCTCTTGTATGCAAGGAAATCATTCTCTCATTACCCAGGAAACTCATATTTTCAGAAGATTGCATATGCCCTCTAAAGCTGTCTTTAGAGCTCCTTCCCCACAGACCTCCAAGCTTAGCTTGAGGTATCCCATACAGGAAAGTGTTAAAAGGTGCAATAAAGATGGGAATTAACTGGTTAAAGGGTCACGATAGTAATATGAATATATAGGTACGTTGATAAACCAAATTTTTGCTTTCATTTTGATAAAGATCCTATTCCTGGTCTATCACTCTGTGGAATTTCTAAGGAAATAAATCTACGAAGCAGTTATTAAATGATAAGTATTTATTTTGGAGTTTTTCAGTTACACATCTTTAAACAGTGTTCAAACTGAGCCAGTCCCGAAAAGACAGGGCCTTGATGTCATGCTTATGTTACAGAAATTATTAGCCTTCAAAAAAAGTTTCCAGAGTGGACATTCTTTCACATTAACTAGAAAACCTACTTACCTTGTTGAACAGTGCCAGGAAATTAAGCACCGACAGGTAAAGCCAGTACCCTTTCTGTCTCTGCCTTGGGAGTATTGTTTGACTCCCCTTAATTTTACTTTCAGGGAAAGATCTGCCTGTCTCCACCAAGCTTTTAGTAGACATAGAATGTGCTACCCAGCCCCAGGAAAATAAAATTACAAAGCCAGCTGATAGGCCCTTGGAGAAGACAAGAGAGAAAGAGGGAAGGTGACAGCCTGACACCCTAAAATTACCAGGGGACAGAAGGACATATATTCAGCATCTATGTTCAAGAGGATGGTAAAGCCTGTTAGGAGGAATGGGGATGGAGTGTTGGCAAAGAAAAAGAACTTGGCTACAGTCAACTTGAGATGACTTTCTCTGATGTTGAACTGCTAAGTCCTGGGGATGGCTGGCACACTGCTACAATGCTCCTGAGGGAAGCCTAACAGGACAAAATATCCAGAGCCCTCTCCAAGGCAGCTATACATTGCAATAAGTGAGAGTGGGAATTAATTATTTAGGAAGGTATCAGCAGAATGAACAATGTTAATGGAACAGAATTGAAAAGAAGCTACGATGAGGGACAGCATGATGAATTTATTGGAAACTACTGGCTTCATCAGACACTGTTTTTTACTAGAACTGGAGAAGAACTCATATGTTGACCTTTAATTAGCATTTTCACATCATTTTTAAGCTTTACAAATCAGCATTTTGCAATTAGAGTTTGAATTCCAGCTGAGGAGTCACAGTTCTTCAACTGCATTTAAAGCTTATACAGAAGGAAACAGCCATATACTGACTGTTAGTATCCTCTTAATAGGAAATCCCAAAAGTTCACACTCTTCCAGAAAATTATCAAAGCTACAAAATTCTCTCATGCAAATACAGAACACTTTGCAATCAAATGCATTCCTAACATATGGCAAAAGTGCCTAAATTAGGTGCTTTCTAGGTTACCGTAAATACAACTCTGAGGAGTGGCTACCGAAGCAAACATTTCCTGTGTGATTATCACGTATAAGGCAACACAAAAACCTGCTGAACAAATAAAAGTCAATGATTTTTCACACACAATATTAAAAATAAACTTTTTTTAGCCTGGGATTTTCAGGGGGCATCATTTAATAATTTTCTTAGCAAAAAAATGCTATACTACATTATACTAGATTTCAGCATGCAGAAAAGATCTTAAAAGGAAGGTGACAACATTCTTTCTTTATATACATGTGAGAGAATATGTGAACATTTTAAAACTTTAAATACACTGCACTAATTTGTCCATCAAACATATGAACATATGACAGACATATATATGGAGAGAGAATGTGAGTGTTTGTGTACAGAATTTGATTTCACAATTCCTCTATGAAGTACAGAAACATAAACAGTACTCAAGATGTGGCCCCACCAGAGCTGAGTACAGAGGGATGATCACCTCCCTATTCCTGCTGGCCACTGAGTTCCTAATACAAGCCAGGATGCCATTGGCCTTCTTGGCCACCTGTGCACACTGCTGGCTCATATTAAGTTGACTGTCAACCAATACCCCCAGGTCCATTTCCACGTTAGAGCTCTCTAACCACACTTCCCCAGGTCTGTATCTTACCATGGTGTTGTTCTGACCCAGGAGCAAGACCTGGCATTTGGCCTTTTTAATCTCATGCAATTAACCTTGGCCCACTGGTCCAACCTGTTGGGGTCCCACTGTAAGACTTCCCTACCCTCCAGCAGATTGACTCTGCCACCTAGTTCGGTGTCATCTGCAAATTTTCTGAGGGTACACTCAACCCCCTCATCCAAATCATTAATGAACACAATAAAGAGAACAGGCCCCAGAACTGAACCCTGGGGGACACCACACCAGTTGCCAGACAGATTTAGTTCTATTCACTGCCATTTCTTCAGCCTGACTATCCAGCTAATATTTTCCCCAATGCAGGGTATATTTATCCAAGCCAAGTGCCATAAGTTTCTGAAGAAAAATGCTGTGAGAGACAGTGTCAAAGGCTTTAGTAAAGTCCAGAAGGAGATCAGGTTAGTCAGACAGGACCTTCCTTTCATAAACCCATGCTGACTGGGCCTGATCACCTGGTTGTTGTTGTATGTACCATGTGATGGTTCTCAAGCTGATCTGCTCCATAACCTTCCCTGGCACCGAGGTTACACTGACAGATCTATAGTTCCCTGGATCATCCTTTCGGCCCTTCTTTTAGATGGGAGTTACATTTGCCAGTTTCCAATCTACTGGGACCTCCCCATTTTGTCAGGACTGTTGATAAATAATGGACAGTGGCTTGGTGAGCATGCGTGTTCAGTTGTTCTCCTTTTTAAGCAGAAGCAACAATGAATAAAGTGTTATGCATATTTTGGACTGTATGCCATTTAATGATATTTTCATTACCCTGTTTACCATTTTATTTTTAGAGATGCTGGTCACCACTGAACTGGCAGAATAACTGCTCTGAAAAAATAAAAACAAGATATTTCCAATGAAAAGGAAACAAATTTCTTCTCCCACCCCATTTAGCATCCATTTTCATAGAACACAATGCTGTACCCATTCACTTCTGTCCAACCAAGATGATGAAAAAGGGGCTATACCTTACAAACATCTGGCAAATATGCTGATTTCTAACGTGAACTACATTTCTTGTACATGGGAGATACACTCTAGCAAAGAGAAAATAAATAGTTCCTCTGGTTGAATGGTTCAACTTGAAACTGTGGAGAGTGATGGAGAGGGGCAGTATTGAATAATGCACTTCATTAAAAACACATTGATATGCTTCCCTCTAAAAGGACAGGAAGGAGATAACCACATCCCTGCCTAACCCACACAGGGTTCTAGGCATAGCTTTCAGTGCAATCTTGATAATATAAAAAATTATCCAAATTTTATTTTTAAAATAATTCAAACTACTATGATCCTGCAAGAGATATTTGTAATAAATTATTTACAGTATTGCTATTCACACCACTACCACTACAACTACTACACTACTGTATTACTGTTAAAAGTAGCAGTGCATTATTTTTGCTGTCTCTATTAATTTGGTGAGATTCTTCTGGCCCAGAGTCTTGTTGTCTGCCACGATGAGAAAATGACACACTTTGGTGTGTGCTACCAAAAGCAGGAGCCCATGAGGACTGAAATCAATAGGTGCCTCTAACATATTACATGCTCTGTGCTACTGAGTCTGCATCTCAGATAGGCTGACAAGCTGAAGATGTTCATTACATCATAGCTGTGACAGCACAACTGATTGTACATCTGATTTGGACTGAGGTAAGCATGGTACATGGCCTGGGTGTCTTTGTGAGGATTCCGAGATTTGGATCTAAAAGACCCACTTTCAGTTGGTGACGTATGCTAAATGCTGTGAAGGAAAAATAACCTGCAGTTTGCAGAATATATCCCTTATATTCCTTCAAATCTTTCCTTGTATTTCCTTTCAAAAAGGGCCGGGGAAGAAAAGAGAGATGCAATAGTTGGAAGGACAGGATTTAGAGGTGTCATCATCATTTAATTTTGAAAGTCACGTTTAACGTTTATCCTCAGAGGTTTCCACACAACTTAGAGAGTGCAAGATATAAATACCATGTGTTTCCACCACAAAGAAGGTAAATTGAAATGTAACGATTACACTAATGATTCTTGCCATTAAATATTTTGAAAAAACTAAAATTTTTCTACTGATTTTGTCATTTTTATTTACTTCTTTTCCACAAGCAGCAAACCAAAAGGAATATGTGACAAACTTGCAGGTCCCTGTTCCACTGATTTCTTTTTTGCATATTGCATAACCTCTTCATGTAGATCCAGAAATAGCTTGATTAAAGGTGACTGTTTTCCCTAATTTAGATGCTTAAGAGCCTAAGGATCAGCTCTTGAGATAAAGAAAACAGCAATGATTTTCTCTTCCTACTACAGAATGAAAATATTCCTTTATTTTGTTCTCTTTTTTACCTTCCTCTTCTCTTCCCTACAACCTTGAAAATTCATAAACCTCCTAAAGTCCTAACAATTTTGTTACAGGTTTGGGGTTTTTTTAAGTGTCAGACTTTTAGTTCCCTTTTTTCTGCATCTAGCAGAAACAGGTGTATGCACAGCAATAGCTGTATCACCACCCATCAGAATTCAGGTGACTCTGATCTTCTGCTGAAGGGATGGATTTCAGAAGCACAATTAACCAGTGCTCTTACATAAAAATGTTTTACCAGGCACGTAAAATGGGTCAAAGTATGAATTTAAACTGATTTTTTTTGTCCCCATGAAGACAACATCCCCTCACTCACATTTTTCTTGATAGATAAACATTGGAAATTTCCACTATCTCTTTATCTTTGCTGCTTAAATGGGCACTTTAACACTTGAGCACGCAGAGTGATATATTGCTGAACTCACCCATTTGAAAGTGCAAATAAAAAAATAATACTTGGCTTTCTGAATATGATTTGGTCAGCTTTCTAGTATTATTTAGGACAAACAGATTGTGCACAAAGCCACTAGAGACAGTTTTTACCTTCCTCTCACACCCTTCAGCTCTGTTCTTGACATCATACAGAGTAAAGGAAGCTGTTTATAGCACAAACTGTGGTAACAAAAGCCAGACACTGAGTATCTGGGATACAATCTGCATGTGAGGATGCAAGAGCTCTAAGCTAAATTTAAGCAGAGGCACCAGTGTAATGGCTGATCAGGTACTTCCTGTGTATTGTTCAATGAGATGTCCAGTGGAATAGAGACATTCAGTGGAATAAGGCATCCTGTGGTAGCAAAGCATGCAACTGCAAAAGTGTTAAGAGATCATCAGACGCTTGCAATAAAACCCAAGTAGGGAGTGAGACCTCAGACTCATGACCCCATCCTCAGCTGCAATCTTGATGCATTGCTGAACCCACAAAACAGGTAAGTGCAAGTTGAAGACTCAGATTGCTCCATATATGCCCTAGGTACACCAGTAGATTTATTCAAACATCCTATGTGGACAGTTCTGAAAGTAATTGTTCACTCCACAGAGATGACTATATTTCTACTAATAGAGAAATGAGTGGCCATACTAAAAATGGGATGTATAAAGGCCATATTATACTAGTTTCCTAAATGGATCCTAAAACAACGTGGATATCTCATCCATAACCCTTTTGTAAGAGGGGAGTGGCCTTTGATGTGAAGTTCCGATCATGAACAGAGCACAAAATATCTCTGGGATCTACCAGGATGCAACCTTTCAAAGTGTCAAAACATTAACCTAGCTAATATTTATTAAATCTAAACTACATGTAACATCTGGAGAAACCTCAAGGGAAAAACTACTGTTTGTCAGGTGTCATAGAAGCCATGTTGATTCACTACCATATAGAATTTAATGATTTTCATCCACAAGGGCACTGTTCATATATTTCTGATTAGTGACTCCATGAAAAGTATACTGATAAGTCTGTGGATTTTTTGCTTTTTCAAGCGTGTGAAGAACAACGATTTAGATTTCCTATGAAGACAGAGAAGAGCATTTTGGCTTACTGATGTAATACTTCCTTATATCAGCTAGCACAGGTTACTAATTTTCTTAAGCGCTCATTAAAAGTATTTCCAGTCACAAATGTGTTCAGATAAAGTACTTATGACTTTTGGTACTGGCTACACTGCTAGAAACTCTCCAGGGACCTTGCCCCTCGGCAGGAAGTACAAACCCAAAGAGCTCCAAAGAACCTGACTGGAGACTCCTCTTTTCACTGCTTGGCCCTATACCTTGTCCCACCCTGTTCACTGATAGTACCACCTTCTTTCAGATTATGGAAAGGAAAGATTGACAAAAATATTGAAACTTAGGCACCAAATTTCACAGGGAGTTTTTTTGAGGTGACAGGAGGAATTTTGTGTGATGTAAGTTTTGAAGGATCTGTTATACCAATTGACATTTTCTAGTTTTGACCAGTGGATATCCTTTATCAATTTCTCTGTGCTGACCTGAGTATCTTCTATATGGACTTTGAGATCGAAGTAGGTACTTTTGAAAGGAAATTGGTCTCTAAAGGAAAATTCTGGAACTTTTAAGAACAGAAACACATCTGTCCAATAAACAATACAGACAAAAAAGTGTTGTAAGACTATTTGTTTCAGTCATTCAGGAATACATAATACTTCCACACTTCACAGATCAGGTAGATCTGCAAGCCCCAGAGAATTCATACTCATGTCCATTTTAAGCTGGTGTGCACTACCACAAGTCAAAATACGTATCCTGGGATGGGGTAGAGGAGTACATCTCAAAGAGGCGAAGCATTTTGTGGAAATGTGTTGCTTGAGAAAAAATTTTCTCTTCACATTTTTCAAGATTTTGAAATTGTCGGAATATTGGACTTCATTACTGAGCTTCTGGTCCGAAGAGACTTTTTGAGATATTTTAATTCCATCAGGAAAACAAATTTGATGTTACTAATTTGATTCTTTTGAAAAGGTCAAGATTCAAATGAAATGCTTTGAAATTCTGTCTTAGGTGTTTTATTGAAAAGAAAATAATTTTTGTCTGGAACAGAGATAGCTAATTTTGGTACACTAATTTGTTTGGGTTTTTGAGGACTTGGGTTTTTGTCCCAACTTCAGATTTCCATCTCTCATGACCAAAATCAATGAAATGGAAACCTGTCCTCTAAGTCCAAAAAAGCTCCCCTGGCATCTGTCAAGTTAGACTAGATATCTACTATTTTTTCATCTAAAAATAGAAAGCAGAGCCCTGAAATGTTCACTGTGGTGTAGGCATGTGTCCAAAAAGCAAGGAGCTGCATCGATTGAAAACATTTCAAGTAGAACTGTGCCCTTTCAGCTGCCAGCATGCAAAGCTCTTCCAATTGGGCATTTAGACACCATGACTGCACACAGCAATTTATCACTCGAGACCTCACCAGCACCTTTCCATCATTGAATAAGATGGAGACTGGGTTTACTGGTGGCCCTGTTTACCCAATATCTTCTCCCAGCTGACAATGTCTTCAAAACTGCCATCACCACGCAGAAGAGATTTCAGAGTTAGAACCTCAGTCAGAAATGGGGAGGCAGATAGTGGAACAAGAGCTTGAAAAAAAACAGGTGAAACAGAAACAGTCAAACAGAGTTTCAGCTGTTTTTAGCAAGTCTATTTATACCTCACCATATCCTTTGAAAACATAAAATTCTAGTCCTAATTTATTAATGGAATGTGCCAGCACCAAGTTATTTTTAAACTTAGAATATAAATGGCCTTCATGAACTAGAGCGAGCAGGCAGCATCTGACATGAGTCTCAGAGCTAGTGTGAAATTTACTTTTAAATTGCTGCTGCCTTTCAAAAAATTATGCACCGAGAGCATGTGGCTTCACTCGTGTTAGCTTTTTCTTTAATTAGAAAACAGAACCACAGGAAGTGGCACATAGAAAGGATCTTGCCCTTGCTTGGGTGTAAATAATCCTCTCTATTTATTTCAGCTGTTCCCATTTAAATTCAAGTGGTCAAAGGAATGGGATCCTGAAAAAAATGTGAAATGTCCAGATAGTTGTACACACAAATGACAAAGATTATTTATCTTTTATTTCTAACCTTTTTCCTTCTTCTGACAAACAGGAAGTGGGGACTGAAGGAAATTGAAACAGAAGAAATAGAGAGGATTTTTCCAGCTCCTGGGGATCGTTATTCCTATTATTAAGTGCAAAGGGTATTCTTCCACAGAAGTGTTCCTCAAAGGAACATTGCAGCTCAGTCTTCAGCCAGCTCAAATCATCTACCCTTTTAGTTATACACTGTTGACTTTTTTCAGCAGCTGTCCTCATCACAGCTTTATAAGCCCATTAGAGACACATATTTGAGCATTTTAGGGAATGACTAGACACAGCAAATGATTTCCCATAAATAATTCATTTGATAACTTCAAAATTCTCAGCATTCCTGTAAGAAGTGCCTGTCATGGAGGGATGCTGGTAAGAGATGGCAGCTCCCTTCCTCACTCCTACCGCCCGACCCAGGGACCCCTCTACAATCCATGTTTCTCCTGGGATTTGCTCCTCTGCTGTCTGACTTAGCAGGAATTTTCCTAATAACTTGAACAGAAACTGAACAAGACCCAAAGCCTTCTTCATCTTCTTTGTCTTCTGAGAATCAAAAGGAAAACTGCATTGCTTTGCAAGTAAACATCCTTAAGCATGAGTCAATTTGGGGGCAAAAAATGTGGCAGCCAAGTCTGGTCTCACAAGTTTCTCAAAGAAGCAGTGCTATTATAAAGAATAAAGATTTACAAGATTAAAGGTTTTACAAAGGTTCAATAAATGCTTTTTATAGTGAATTTAGCTTTGCCTTCATATTTCTAGAACTTCGTAGGCATAAAAGTGGATTTAGAATAGATAAAAGGGTCTTTATCAGATTTCACTAGTTTTGGGTTAAAAGAACCCTGAACTTTACATATGTGTTTATGCGAAATATCAAAACTCTTCTGAGGTAAGTCTTTGACAAGGAAATATACAGAGAGAAATGTTTTGATACATATAGCATGCACTTGAAACATAATTGCATACAGGGACATTTAGTGAGAATTTTTTTTATATATTCAACACATACTGTTTCTATACAGTCTGTAACCTCTAAAAGAAAAAATTCATGCTGTATTACCTTCCTTCTACCTGTCAGTCAAGCATCTGTAGGGTCCTTGAGTTCATTTCAAGGTAAGCATCTCAACTAAGCCTTTACCTTTGTCACTAAAATTTAAAAATAAGTTAAAGTATTAATTAAGATTAAATGTAGTACCTGTGTACTGAGATGCAAGCAATTTATCTATCACTTTTAGCAGTGAGCATCTTTAAATTATCTCACCTCAGTGCCTGATAAAGATAAACAGTCAAAGTACTTCATTTAATAGCTTCATCTCCAGTGATAATTGTATGCATTTAAATGAAATTATTCTGATTGTTATTCTATGTAGTGATTTGGTGATGTGAGACTTCTGAAGAGATATTATTGATTTGGGGCAACCAAGCACCATCTATTACAGCTGTGAAGGCAGGAATTAAATATAAAATAGTGGGCTATTATTTTGTGGATGTCTTTGTGGACAAATAAGGTAGCAGAAGCAGGATAATTACAAATTTACACTAATTTATCTTCTTGATTTATCGGTATATGATTCTGGAAAAATAAAACAAGGGCTAAAATGTAATCAAGTGAAGATGGCAATAGATATAACTTTGTGACTAGTTCAGCAAAATGAACAAACAATTCATGCACTGACAGATTTTAAAATGTGCTGAGACAGCTAAAAAGAACTGGTTTTGCACCTGATGAGATTTACAGCAGTGCCTAAAATTATTTTTGGACAGTTAGATAGAATTTTGGAAGCAGAAAAAACAAAACAAAACAAAACAAAACAAAAAATCTTTCATTATCCCAGGTTACATCTTCCATGCCAAAAGGAACCACTTGGAAAAAATTTTTTCAAAGATAACTTTTCTGTGGTTTCCTCATAGGTTGTGAAAACATAGTAACCACAACTGAAGTTTTAAAGCACATCTGAAGTTCCAAGTGAACTGAAGAGAATCAGCTGGGGATGTGTGGCATTGGAGATTAAAGAACCACCAAATAATTTGGAAAATGAGAAATTAATTAAAAGGTGACATGATAACAGAAAACGTGTTCCTTGTCCTGAGCTTCAGTGACATGAAACTAGATGGAGATAGTTTAGAAGATGCAGGAAGCAGAAGGGAATGCCAAGTGAGGGTTGTTTGTAGTGGTCATGATAAAACCCTAACTGTACAGGAGATATTCACTATGCATAGCACCACAACCTCATACAGTCTCTGATGAGGGAGGAAAATTGAGAAAATAAAATTAAAGAAAAGGTGTTCCTCACCTAATATAATTAACAAGCAGGACAAGCACTTCAGAAGCAGCACCAGAACCTGGGTTAGTCTATGGCAGCACGTATGATCTGATCACATTTTACCTTAGATGCAGAGTTAATTTGACACATCCTCTAGCTGCTGGAAATAAAATCACACCTTGATGACATAGTATGTTGAAGCATCTGTTTTTTTGCAGTGAATTGGTAAGTTACAGTACCTAGTCAGCCTCACTGCAAGGACCCTCTCGTCCATCTCTTTCATAGGATCAGCTGTCCCCAAGGAATTCTTTAACTGGGTGGTACATAAGAGCTGGGCCTCTCATATCAAATACAAGATATGTTTCCACTTCTCTTCTCCCTGTCAGGAGAGGCCAGCCAAACTGTTTCTTTGAACTGAGCCACTATGCACCACTTTAATCCACTATTTTCCTTTCAGTTATTCTACAACAGAGAAAGATGCAATGTTCACAGTACCAGAAACACAGCACAGAAAAGGATTCTGGTGTCTCACTCTGTGTCCCCAAGTAATTTCCATAAATTTCCATAATTTGTATTAAACAGTCACTGAACAAAATGTTTAATAGTGCTACAAGCAGGGTCTGTTTGAAATCAAGAGCCCATTCTTCTTTAGGCTAGATTTTAACTAACAGTTGCCATTTTCTGGAGACTCCCAAGGTAGCTGGCATACAAGTACAACCTAATTTTGATCCCAGATGGCCAGGGAGAAATGACATAACAGTAAGCTTTAGATCTCACCTCTCCAATGGGAATGCCTATTACAGTGGTGAATTGCCTATCATGCCAAATATATGCCAACATAGGCATCCAAGCATTTTTCCTAGTGCCCCATGGGGTGCTGGACAGAGAAGCCATCACTGAAGATGCAAAAGCATCTAAGCAGTAAAATTCAGTGTTTCCATTAACTGTGTGATGAGCCCCGGGAGACAAGTCTTAAAACTGAAAAGAGTAAATTATCAGAAGTCATAGAATCATGGAATCATAGAAAGTTAGGAGTTGGAAAGGACCTCAAAAGATCATCTAGTCCAACCCATCCTGCCAGAGCAGGGTCACCTACAGCAGGTCACACAGGAATGTGTCCAGGTGGACTTTGAATATCTCCAGGGAAGGAGATTCCACAACCTCCCTGGGCAGCCTGTTCCAGTGCCCTGACACCCTCACAGTGAAAAAATTCTTCCTTATATTTATAGGGAACAACCTATGATCCAGTTTATAACCATTGGCCCTTGTGCTATTAGTCACCCCTGAAAAAAGCTTGACTCTGTCCCTCTGGCACTCATCCCTTACATATTTATAAATATTAATGCAGTCACCCCTCATTCTCCTCTTCTCCAAGCTGAAGAGACACAGCTTCCTCAGTCTTCATAAGGGAGATGTTCCACTCCTTTAAACATCTTGGCCACTCTGCAGTGGACAAAGTCACTGTCCAACTATGCCAAGACTGATTATCTTCTCAGTGCAACCAGAGGCAAAGCTGAAATACACAGAATGACTGACAAAGCTGACCCACAGAAATACAACTGTGAAACAGAATAATGGTCTCCAAGAACATCTTGGAGAGATGGGAGTTGCTAAGAGTTTTGAGAATCCATACTTCAGATAGATCTTTTTGTGCATTTTCCATCACACACATCACCAGAGGTTTTGTCTAAATCCATCTTCAAGGCCAGGCTCATGAATCCTGAAGAGAATGAGCTACAAGTATAGCTCAGGCATAACTCCATTTGTGCATGGGTGCACAAGCCTGGATATACATATGTCAGGTACTATATCAAAAGGTTTATCTCAGCTAGTTGTTCATGGGTAGTGTGCAAGATGCCTATGAAGAGAGTATCTGGATGCAGGAGGGAAGAAGAACCTGCTGTGCTTACAGCCATCTAGGAGTCTTTTCTTTCAGAATCATGCAAGTGATAGAAAAAAACTCATGAAGGTAGTGATCATGCTATGTCTTTTAGGGCTTCGTTAACATCAACCCTTTGCAAAGGTCTGGCATTAGAAGAATCAGCTAAAACCGCTTTTCAGCATGAAAAGTCTTGCTGTTGCAAACCCTCATGCGACTTTCTATCTTCACAGTAATTAACCTCACATGAATTGTATTTGGTTTTAGTTGTATAGTCAGGCTGTCACCCAAAACACAAACCTGTTATGAAATTCACTGGAGTTTTTAAAATCAACTGTTGGAGGATTTTGACATTAATCTATAGTTTTTGTTGCAAAAATGAACATATTCCCAGTGGTAAAAGACAATGCCTATTAACTGGGATCACTTTACTTGAAATAAGATGCCAGAGTTGCAAATGTTTGAGCATCATACGTAACCAATAAGCAGAAATACTGGTACGCCATTGCAACACAAAATTAGTCTAAGAATGAAAAATGATCATTTTAACATTTTCTTTAGCTTAAATATAGCGTATTTCCATTCTTGGATGTATTTCAAACCTGTTCTAAAAAGAGAAAAGAAAAAAAAAAGGTCTAATCTAAAAAGGTGCATTTCCTAGTCTCAGATCATTCCAATTTTGGCAATAAAAATGCCTGGCTAAGATCAATGAATGTTTATACAGAATCTGAAGGAGTACAAACATAAGGCACAATCCAGTTATTCTTTTGAAGGCAAAACTCTGTTATTTTCTCTGCATCTCGAGGCACTTGAAAATCTTCTGTAGAATATAATGACAAAGTAACTATTAAACAGCAGCTACTCACTGCCTAAAACTCACTCTGCCTGATTTCCAGTTCTGCTTCCTCTTGATGCTGATGTCATATTTTGGCACCAAATTTCAAGAATCAAGATCATCCTAATCTTTGCAGTGGGCAAGGAAGTCATAGAGGTGGTGACACACTATTTGAATGGGAGAGAATAGGGACAGTGGATGGAAAGGAATTGAAGCTTTGTCTTTTAGAGCTAATTACTGCAAATCAAAATAATTTCTGATCTGTTTTATGAAAATATTCAGTCCTTATACATGGGAGCCAATACCACTTCATGAAGACAAGGAATGGGGAGCACGAGCTCAGTCAGTCTTTTTTAAAGCTGACTAGAAAGATAAAATCTATGGCAGCATCTTTCACAGCGAGGGTTGCAGGATAGCTTTAGATGAGGAGTGACATAACTAACCTATTGAGCTCAATACAGTTGTTATTCTCTGAATGATGGATTTAATGGAAAAGCTGGACATCTGGGTCATAAGAGGCAAGCAATGAGACATCTGTGGGATGTTTCTTTCTGGGGCAGAAAAAAACTCTGGGGCTCCAGAAGTGGAGGTCTGCAGTCACTTGTGGAACTGAAGGTTCTACTGAAACTAAGAAGGCGGGAGAGCAATATAAAAAGTGTGCACACGAGAGGTGTACCTGTTAATAACCTTGATTGTCTATACTTGACTTCATTACAGCCAATGAACTACCGCTGCTGAGCCTGAGAGGGAAAGGATCATAGAATCACAGAATCATCCAGGTTGGAAAGGACCTCAGAGATCATCAAAACCAACCCTTGATCCACTACCACTGTGGTTACCAGACCATGGCACTGAGTGCCACATCAGTCTCTTCTTAAAAGCATCCATGGATGGAGAACCCACCACCTCCCTGGGCAGCCCATTCCAATGCCTGATCACTCTCTCTGTAAAGAAATTCTAATATCCAACCTAAACCTCCCCTGGCAGAGCTTAAGACCATGCCCTCTTGTCTCACTGGTAGCTGCCTGGGAGAAGAGACCGACCCGCCCTGGCTACACCCTCCTTTCAGGGAGTTGTAGACAGTGATGAGGTCTCCCCTGAGCTTCCTCTTCTCCAGGCTGAACACCCTCAGTTCCCTCAGCCCTTCCTCACAGGACTTGTGAGAGCTCAAATCACTTGTGCTCGGATCCATCACAGAGCTCCTCTCTACTCAGCTGGTACTGCAGAGGCAGAAGAGTTTCCACCGAAGTCATTACCCAGAAACTTTAGTACTGACTGGAACCAGCACACATCTGCAATTGTTCCAGCCAAACTTTGCTTCTGATAAAGAAATTAAATACTAAATACTCTTCTCCTGGGTTAAGAACTCTGCCAAGACTCAGCCTAGTGAGAACTTTTATAAGAAAAATTTATTCATTTCTGGGAGCTGGAGGTTTATAATGGGTAGAATGAATCACTCTTTACTAGTGCAGTAATGCAGAGCTGCACTTTAATCACAGATTCCCATCTGGACCATTTATTTGTGAATTTATCTTAAAATATGAAGCCATTTCAACCACAATTTTTTTTTCCCCCGCCACATTTTACCCTTGTTCCCATCCTTTCCTTTTGCCAATAAACATATTTTCCCCCTTTTTCACCCAGTTAGACAAGCTCTGCATTTTTCTTATATTCTATCATTTTGTATATTCTATCATTTTCCAACAGCAAACAAAAGACTAAGCACGTTTATGAAACACTGAAAAACCCAGATGTATCTCCTTTCTTTAGCCATTAGTATTGTTTACCCTAAATTTATTTTTTATTTACAAATGAAACCTGCCATATAAGTTCATTGCTTCAAGACAGTTAGAATAGGTCTAAATAACAGAATCTGCCATCCAGTTGCAAGAAAAAAGAGAAAGAAATTGTAAGCTATAAAATAATATCATATTGTTTCTCCAGTGTATGTTTGGTTGGCAGATTACAGTGAGTACTGGAACTTGTTTAGTCAGAGTCTAATAGGGACACTAATTATATTCAGATTATAATTTTGGAATTAATCTATAATCACAAGAATAACATTTAAAGCTAAACTAACCCCATGCTTGCCCACTAAAGATCTGTTAAAACAGTGAACAACAGTACTATGGCAACTCAAACACAAATGTTAATTTTTGTGCAGGATGCTGCTATAGAATTTATCTTTCTAGTCCGGATGTTCTAAAAAACAAAATGCAGTTTAGGCAAAAGCTGCTTATCTAGGTAGTGTTTGAATCAGATCATACTTTTTTGAGTTTTGAATGAGAATAAATGTAGCAGATGGCTAAACAAACTCAAATGGATGGTGACCTATGAATTATGAGCCTCAGCCAGAGAAAATGTCAAAATTTAGCTGACATTAAGTACCTCATGCTACCAGTACCACTGTCACTAGTTCCATGACAAGACAAGCTACCTCTGTTGAACGGCTAAATAAAGAGGAGTTATTAAGATTATTTCTCCAATTAAACAGCTCAATTAGGAGGCAGTCAGCACACTAAGCAGTTACATCACACAAGGAAAAAGCAATGAATTTTAAAGAAAAATAAGTAAACTTGAGCTTTCTTTTTTTGTTGTTTATTTCCACAGGTTCCTCAAGAACACCATGCACCAGCTTGAGCATCTCATACATTGGTAGCTGATACTTGCAATGGTGGGTTAGCATATTTCTTATTCATTTCTACAGGAGTGAGAATGTTTTAGGAAGGAAAGGATTTGATTATTCAATTGCAGAATTACTTGGTGTACTATCACTTCTACAGGTGAAGAATCAACTTGCTCTGGTAACGTCACCAAAGAGATGAATAGTTCTTTTTGCTTCCATCTCTCTAGGGATTAAGGTGGCAAAAACAGTAGTACAGACTAGCATTAATGACCAGATGGACAAATATGATAGCCAGAAACAGTCAAGTTTGGAAGGAAAAAAGCTCATGCCCCACAAATCTGTAAGACAATTAGGTGCCCAAGGTGTTCCCTGTGACAGAATATTCTGTTTACCATAAAGCTCCTAACAGCTTCTTTTGTCCTAAGTAAACTAAAATGCCCTGCTGTGACAGAAAAAAGTTCCTCATAGGTTCAAAATCAGTTAGAAGTTAGGAAGACTAAAGCTGGACTAGAAAGTCATCTTTCACCAGAGAGAAGTTACACCTAGATGCTTTGTGGATCTCTGCTGGCAGCTCTTCTCTTAGAGGCTTACAAAAGGATTTGAAGAGTGAAAGAACCATATTTCTGAAGGAAAAAGGTTTTTTTCAAAATAGTGAAAAACTAATACAACATACAGAATGATCTCACAATACTGAGTGACTTGGCAATAAAATAACAAATTAAAATCAGTGCAAATTAACGCAGTTTAATGCACATAGGAGAAAAAAATATGTGCATAAAAGCAATGAGGGACTTTAGATATTACTAGTTGGGGATGGATGTTGGAGAAAGTTTGGACAGCTTTTGGAAAGCATTGACTTAGTTCTGAACTGGAAAGTGGGATGATAGCAATTATTAGGAAGGGTGGAGAGTAGAGCTAAAACCATAATTTTGCTGCTCTGTAAATCCATGACATACAGACATAGGCGGGCATGACATATAAATGTATATGTTCCTTCTTTAAGAAGATGCAGACAACCCAGAAAAGACATACAGAGGGCAAGACAGATAGTTAGGCTGCCGTGGAAGGAGGAACTAAATAGACAAGGCCAGAACAAGAGCTGGTGAGTGTGTGACAAGACTGCCATGCACTGGAGGTCAGGGAACAGTTCCAAGTGGTCCCTCCAGCAAGAGTCCAGTCCCCTGGCACCAAAACAAGGCAAGCAGAGCAGGTGCAGAGGCAGTCCTTGGTTCAGTTTCTGGTCATCACAAGGCAAATCCCCTTTTATAAGGGCGTATCCAAGGGCAAGCAGGAAAATCAGGTCAACAAGGCCAGGCACACCTACATACAGTGTGGCCCATTCAAATAGTAAGCACCAAGGCTCAGGTTTAAACAGGGCTCCTGGGCCAGTGAGTGAGAGTGGGTCTCTTGTGAAGATGGTTCTTCATTTTGTCTCTTGCTACTCATGGAGAAAAAGGATGTCCAACTATGAGGAACCTTCACCTAGGCATCTGTGCAGCCTTGGAACTGATTAGGGAATGAACTGGTTTTAATGATCTTTGTAAATGAATCAGCAAAATGGAATTTACAATTTTACACCCTAAGCTGGTGTTAATATAGTTGCTAAATGATTTATGATTCATTCCTGTCCTGCTCTATTTGAGCAAAGGATAAAAATAAGCTGCCACTAATTTGGCCTTCTTTGCAAAACTAGAATCAATATTTTTTAACTAAGACTAATGCGACTAAACGAAAAATAAAAAGACTAAAAGTTAAATAGGAAATTCTATTCTAACAGCTCACTTCTTTAAACAAAACAAACAAAACCAAACCAAAGCAAAACAAAACCAAAGAAGTCATGCAAATTTATTTTATAACTGTGAGTTACCCATCAGATCTACGAAACCACAACAGCTGGAAAATGCATTCCCCTTTCTGTGCATGTTGTTGACCCAGTTGGAGGTCTTACTTACAGTGAGTCAAAAAGACATTACATTTTAAATAGAGTTGTTCTTGTTTTCAGATTTATAGACCTACATAGAGGTGGTTGCAAACCATTTGAGTGACTGCCATAAGCTATCCTGAAATGACTGGCAGCCTTTCACAACAGTTGTTCAAAAAGTAGGTGTATACCAATACAGGAACATGAACAATTTTAGGAATACCAGATGATGGGAACAGGTTTTCCTCTGAAATTTTTCTGTCAGATTTCATCTGGAATATAGCACTGGAAAGGACCTCCTGTGTTATGGAATTCAATTCCCTATTATCACCACTAACAAGGTCAGAAACCTCATGATTTTGGCAAGAGCTCTGTGATGGTAAACTGCCAGTATCCCTGGCTTGGCTTCCAGAGGGAAAAGCATAAGCAGGTAGCCAGCCATGACTGAATTTACTGAAAATTGCTACTGAAAGTTAATAGTATCTCAGGGACTGGCAGGAAACTGGAGTTAGCAGGGCTGAATACTGGGATAGAGATTACAGAGCAGAATTAGTGGAGTGTGCCCAGGGGAGGGCTGAGGATGGCTGGATACCCCAGGGCTTAGGAGCCGCTGGATACCCCAGGGCTTAGGAGCCAGAAGGTAAGAAGAACCTAAAGAGCTCCAGGACAGAGGCTTAAAGGACAAGAAACATCTATTTTTCAAATTAATCATGTTCCTTCTTAATAAATAAATTAAAGAAATAAATAAATAAATAAAACCCCACAACTGGTTAAAACAGTTGGGGCTGAAGAGCCCCAGTTGTGGAAATTCCAGATATCGATGACAGCCTCTATGGATAGTCAGCCTCACAGCCCTTGGCACTGATTTTCAAGACCAGGTTTAACTTAATCTTAAATGAAGGTCAGGGTAAAAGTTTCTAGCTAACCACCTATGGGGAAAAAAACCTTACTTACCATACTTAGAGTATGGTAACCCATCTATGCAACTTTCAATCAATAGTTGGAGGTCTATAGTGAGAAGAAGTGCCTTGTGAACTGTTGTACCATAACGACCCATTTTGGTGCAGAAGGCCAATGAAATGTCTCTCATCCTCAAATGGGGCTTCCCAAGAGCAACAGGGTTGCCCAAAGATTTCTAGCTGACAGGCAGTGCGAGGGAAGGGAAAAGAGAGGGAGGGCAGGAGAGAGGGGAGGAAACTTCCCCACTGCAGATCCACACAGTAGTATCTCTTTCAGTGATCCTTGTGACAGGCTTACTAGACACCCCAAGGCTGACTACATGAAGGAGAAAGGATCAAAATACATGAGAGGTTGTTGAGGCTAAAAAAAGGTGGATTATTTTCATGATGCCTCCTGTGTTATGTATCAAATTAACAAGCCTCACACATCAAAGGCTGTGCACACTTCTACCCAAGAAAGTAATGGGCAGACATGTCATAGTCGCCTTCCCTTGGGTGGTGATTTGAAAGACCAGGTCCCAATCTAAGCAGGGAAATAACTCTAGGAAACAGTCCACACTGAGAGCTGGATGGAAAGCAGTTTTGCAGGAAAGAAAATGGGGGTCATGGTGGACGACAAGGTAAACATGAACCAAGACTGTGCCCTTGCTGCAAAGAAGGCTAATGTTATCCTCAGATGGATTAGACAAAATATTGACCACAGGCTGAGGGAGGTGAACCTTCCCCTTTACACAGTGCTGATGAGGCCACCTCTGGAATACTAGTTCCAGTTCTGGACTCCCAGAATGAGACATGGACTCACCAGAGAGAGTCCAGTGAAGGGTAGTGAAGGTAACTAAGGGACTGGGGATACAAGGAAAGAATGAGAGACTGAGACTTCTCAGCCTGGGTGAGAGAAACACTGGGAAGGATTTTATCTATGTGTGAGGGAGTATGGGGAAGTAAAGAAGACAGAGCCAAGCTTCTGATAGTCTAGTGACAGGACAGAGGTACTGGGTACTATCTGAAATAAAAGAAATTCCATTAACCATAAGAAAATAATTTTTAGTTGTGAAGGTTGTTGAACATTACAAGAGATGCCACAGAGAGATTGTGGAGGCTCATAATCTGAATGGACAAGGCCTTGAGCAGCCTGATTTCACTGATACAGATTTGAGTAAGGTGGTTGGACTAGATGATCTCCAGTAGTGCCTTCCAGCCTCAGTTATTCTCTGATTCTGTAATCCTACATTTCTAGGATTTTGGGTTTTTTTTTTTTAAGTAACTGCCTCACAACCTAGTGATTTTTTGTATAGAATATAACAGTTATTTCATAGAATCATAGAATCGGATGGGTTGGAAGGGATCTCAGAGATCATCAAGTCCAACCCTTGATCCACTACCACTGCGGTTACTAGACCATGACACTGAGTGCCACATCCAGTCTCTTTTTAAATATCTCCAGGGATGAAGAATCCACTACTTCCCTGGGCAGCCCATTCCAATGTCTGATCACCCTCTCCGTAAAGAAATTATTTCTAATATCCAACCTAAACCTCCCCTGGCACAACTTGACACCCTGTCCTCTTGTCTTGCTGGTAGTTGCCTGGGAAAAGAGACCAACCGCCCCCCGGCTCCAACCTCTTTTCAGGGAGTTGTAGAGAGTGATGAGGTCTCCCCTGAGCCGCCTCTTCTCCAGGCTGAACAGCCCCAGCTCCCTCAGCCTCTCCTCATAGGATCTGTGCTCGAGTCCCTTCACCAGCCTGGTTGCCCTCCTTTGGACCTGCTCCAGCACCTCAATCTCCTCCCTGAACTGAGGGGCCCAGAACTGGACACAGTACTCGAGGTGTGGCCTCACCAGCACTGAGTACAGGGGAAGAATCACTTCCCTGGACCTGCTGACCACGCTGTTCCTGATACAGGCCAGGATGCCATTGGCCTTCTTGGCCACCTGGGCACACTGCTGGCTCATGTTCAGCTTCCTGTCAATCCAGACTCCCAGGTCCCTCTCTGTCTGGCTGCTCTCAGCCACTCTGTGCCCAGCCTGGAGCTCCCCATGGGGTTGTTGTGGCCAAAGTGCAGGACCCAGCACTTGGCCGTGTTGAACCTCATCCCATTGGAATCAGCCCAACTCTCCAACCTATCCAGGTCCCTCTGCAGAGCCCTCCTGCCTTCCAGCTGATCCACACTCCCCCCCAGCTTAGTGTCATCTGCAAATTTGCTGATGATGGACTCAATCCCCTCGTCTAAATTATCAATAAAGATATTAAAGAGAACTGGGCCCAACACTGATCCCTGGGGGACACCACTAGTGACCGGCCGCCAGCTGGATGCAGCCCCGTTCAGCACCACTCTCTNTTTCATTTATCTAAATACTGGGTATAAAATCATGCAACTTTTTAGTTTTGCAGTGTTAGGAAAAGATGCTAAGGCTCATAATCTGCATTTTTATTTGGACAGATAAAATCTAAGTGAGTCTACCAGCACTGAGCTGTCTGTAAGGAGCAGGAGATTTCAAATACCTCTTCTCATTCTTTTTGTAAGATTTCAACAATACAAGAGGACACAGTCTTAAGTTGTGCCAGGGGAGGTTTAGGTTGGATATTAGAAATAATTTCTTTACGGAGAGGGTGATCAGACATTGGAATGGGCTGCCCAGGGAAGTAGTGGAT
>JAAWXA010000005.1:22946917-22995014 GCA_038090715.1 Florisuga fusca | reverse complement strand
AAATCAATGAAGCTCTCAGGATGTGCTGCAAGTCTCCAGTGTTGCAGGACACACACCCTTTGGGGTTTTTTTGCAATAGAAGAAAATCAACTGCTAATTAAAATCCAGCTTNGTGATGAGGTCTCCCCTGAGCCGCCTCTTCTCCAGGCTGAACAGCCCCAGCTCCCTCAGCCTCTCCTCATAGGATCTGTGCTCGAGTCCCTTCACCAGCCTGGTTGCCCTCCTTTGGACCTGCTCCAGCACCTCAATCTCCTCCCTGAACTGAGGGGCCCAGAACTGGACACAGTACTCGAGGTGTGGCCTCAGCAGCACTGAGTACAGGGGAAGAATCACTTCCCTGGACCTGCTGACCACGCTGTTCCTGATACAGGCCAGGATGCCATTGGCCTTCTTGGCCACCTGGGCACACTGCTGGCTCATGTTCAGCTTCCTGTCAATCCAGACTCCCAGGTCCCTCTCTGTCTGGCTGCTCTCAGCCACTCTGTGCCCAGCCTGGAGCTCCCCATGGGGTTGTTGTGGCCAAAGTGCAGGACCCAGCACTTGGCCGTGTTGAACCTCATCCCATTGGAATCAGCCCAACTCTCCAACCTATCCAGGTCCCTCTGCAGAGCCCTCCTGCCTTCCAGCTGATCCACACTCCCCCCCAGCTTAGTGTCATCTGCAAATTTGCTGATGATGGACTCAATCCCCTCGTCTAAATTATCAATAAAGATATTAAAGAGAACTGGGCCCAACACTGATCCCTGGGGGACACCACTAGTGACCGGCCGCCAACTGGATGCAGCCCCCTTCACCACCACTCTCTGGGCCCGGCCCTCCATCCAGTTCCTAACCCAGCACAGGGTGCTTCCGTCCAAGCTGTGGGCTGACAGCTTTTTCAGGAGTATGCTGTATTTGCTGTACTTGGAACAGAGGGATAACCATTTACAAGGTACACTGCGCAATTTTGTTTTAGCACTTCCTATGGAATGAGATTTTGAGATTTTTCCTGTTCTGCAGCAATGCAGGAGAGCACTGTGACCCCTACATCAGGAGGTCATGAGGGTTTATCCACATCTGGGCCTTACAGTTAGGGGGTATTTTTGCAAACATAAAACAGAATTCTTCTGGTTCTCCCCTTGTGCAGGCTGATGATAGATGCAGACTTCAAAAGATAGTCTCAGGACAGGAATATGCTTAGTTAACTTGACATTTAAAAATACCGCAAGTAATTTTATAGTTATTTTGCTATTTCAGGATTCAAGAATCTGAGGCTTTAACATGATCTGTGCCTACCTCAGAATCCTCTCACACGTCTCATATATACTTCCTTCCTTTCCTCTTCACCCTGACCACACCATCAGTGGCCATCCCTGACTGCTAGGATGCTCTCTGTCTCTCCATGAGAGGCAGCAATCCTTTCCAGGTCTCCTATGCTCCTCCTGGCCAGGTCCAGGGGGGAATTAACCCCTTGCATTTCTTTCTGAGCAGTGCAGCATAGTGACAGTCTGGCCCTTTGACTTCACTTTAGTGCACTGTCTCCTTCAGAAGTCTACCTGGTGAGTCCATCTATACTGAGAAAGCACTGAGTAATGCCATATTTGCTGGGCAGTAGGACACTTGAACAACTTCTGAATGTGCAGATGATGCTGCCTCTGATACCTCTTGGGAGTCAAGTTCCCTTCCTGAGGAAAGGTCTGGTGATTTTACCACCCTGCAGAGCTGTCCCTCAAGGCATGATGAGACTGTCCTGGAAGAGGTGTTCCCTGTCTCCATCCCCCTGTATAAGCTGGATGCAGAGCAGCCCTTGGACCTCTCTGCCACAGAAGATGCCTCAGAACTGCACTGTCTCCCAGAGAGCACTGTGGGGAAGAGGGGAAGTTAGCAAAACCTGAAAAATGGCCATCGTAAATTACTCTCGCCTTTCAGCACAGGGTACCAGGCAGGGAGGTCACTGTGGTTTCCCATGTACGATGAAAAGAGGAAAAATATTATCACACTTTATAAGTCTTCAGAACTGAAAAAATGGTGATCTTATTCCAATGTTGTCTGCTGCTTTGCCCCTCTGAATCATCGGGAGTCAAAAGCTGATCTCCATGATAAGTCAAAAGGCCATCTCAAGACATGTGGCAGATTCAATTTATTTGAGGGTAGAGACTTCTAAGCTGGATTTTAATTAGCAGTTGATTTTCTTCTATTGCAAAAAAACCCCAAAGGGTGTGTGTCCTGCAACACTGGAGACTTGCAGCACATCCTGAGAGCTTCATTGATTTGTCTGTTTTTCTCAAGGACTGCCATATTCTTCTCTTTTCATATGGAAATACACAGAAGCTTAAAAAATAAAGGAAGGGTGTCTTATGAAATAAGGAGGAAAAGGATAATGAAAAAAAAATGCAGAACAAGCATTTAGGGGCTCTATTTTTGCTGGAGTATCTAGACATCACAACCCAATCAGTCAAATATCATTTGGTGCTAATTGTTCTGGGACTTCACTAAACAACACATTTGCTGATAGTTACAGCTAAATAATGCAAAAAACTCCACACTGTAAATAATGTAATGATGCACTGATGGACAACAATCATCTAACACATTGTTAGATAATATGTCAACCAGCTACATAATTGGTAGACTAATGAATACAATAGTTCATATATAATTTACTCAAAGAAATATGCCTAATTTCCCAGATTTATATAAATAATTCATCTGGATGTGTTTATCAGCAGAGAACCATTTGTCAGCTGATATGGACATGTTCTTAAGATCCAAGTGAACAAGATCTTTTTACTGCATTCAAATAGAGGCTCTTTAGAGAGTTTATAGCATACCTGCCAACTCTTTTTTTGTGGGGAAAAATGACAACAGATTACAAATGCACCTACATGCTTATGTATTTGCCAAAACTCAAGCATAAACAATCAGTTTGTTATTTTTCCTATCAAAAAACCTCTAAATAGTCAGGTCCATAGCAAACTCCAATGTCTGTGGATAAGTGCCTGAATTCAAATAAACCATTGCAAATCTTTATTTGAGCTCATTTGTACATTTTTAAACAATTTATCTGTAAATAGAAGCTTCAGGATTTGGCAAATGCATCTAATTCAGGTAAAGACCATAGCAGAATTGTATAAAACTAAACAGCTCAGCTGAGCAAGGTGGATGTTTCAGTGGCAGCTGGAAGGTCTGGCAGGACTTGGGGAGGTGTGAGGTCTTCTGGATCTGAGGCCTCCTAAATGGACTGGAAGGAGTATCTGACTTAGTTAGCTACAGGTTTGTGGGTATAAGTATGTGATGGGTTGACTTTGTCTGGAAGTCAGATGCCTACCCAAGCTGCTCTATCACCCCTCTCCTCAGCTGGGCAGGGGAAATGAAAAAATAATAAAAGGCTTCTGGGGCAAGGAAAGGGCAGGGAGGGATCCCTCACCAGTTACTGTCATGGGCAAAACAGACTTGACTTGGAGAAATTATTAACAATCACAGCAGAGTAGGCTAATGAAAAATAAACCCAAATCTTAAAAAAAAATCCAAACTTTCCTCCACTCCTCTCTTTTTTTCAGGCTCATCTTCACCCCAAATTTTCCCCACCTTACTCTGCCAGCAGCACAGGGAGAGGGGGACTGAGGGTTGCAGTCATTTTGTTAAACATCCTCTTCACCCCTCCTTCCTGCTCAGAGGGGGGACTCCTCATACTCTTCCTTTGCTCCAGTGTGGAGTCCCTCCCACAGGAGACAGTCCTCCACAAATTTGTCCAACACAGGTCCTTTCCACAGGCTGCAGTCTTTCAGGAACAGACAGAGCTTTCAGGAACATCATGGGTTCCCCTCCAAGTCACAAATCCTACAATCAGACACTCTCCAACATAGGGTCCTCTCTCCATGAGTCCACAGGTCCTGCCAGGACTCTGCTCCAGCACGGGCTTCCCATGGGATCACGGACTCCTTCAGGCATCCACCTACTCTGCTCCAGGTTCCTCTATGGGCTACAGGTGGACATCCATCCACTCCACTGATAACCCCCATGGTCTGCAGGGGTCAGCCTGCCTCACCATGGTTTTTACAATGATCTACAGGGAAATCTCTGCTTCAGTGCCTGGAACACCTCTCCTCCACCTCTTTCTTCCCTGACCTCGGTGTCTGCAGAGCTGTTCCTCTCACGTATTCTCACTGTTCTCTCCAGACCCAATTGCTGGTGTGCAGCAATGCTTTCCTCCTCAAATGTGTGATCCAAGACATGCTACTGCTGCCACCAATCTGCTCAGCCTTGGCCAGCAGCAGGTCCCTCTCGCCAGCTGGCTGGCATTTTCTCTGTTAGACTTGGGAGAAGTTTCTGCCACCTTCTCACAGAAGCCATCCCCTGTAGCCCTCCCGCTACCAAAACCCTGCCACGTCGACCCAGTACAAAATTCTAAGACCAGGTCCAGAGCCTTTGCACTTTTATTTCTTTTTCCTGCAGCTGCTCTTTTGCTTCTCAAGAGCTCGCTCAGAAGAAGCTCCCCAGGTACTAAAGGCAGAGGACTCACCCATGTAGTGTGGAGTCACGGGGCTGCATCAGGGACCATCATGAGCTTTTGCTGCAGTATTCAGTGTCTTCTGCCTCCTCCACCTGAAGGTGAGGCTACTATGAAGTACACAAATCTCATCAACCTTTCTTCATCAACTCTCCAAACTGTGACAAGAATAGAAATCATTTGTGGACAGCTATTTGTCCTGATAAGAGGCTTCAGCACATAGCAGAGAAGCTATCCATACATACTACATGCAAAAAAGAAATCCTAAAAGTACAATATTTTACTTGCAAATAGTGATGATGGAGTGGCAAAACATTGCAGTGTTCTTCTGAAACTGGTTGAGAAGGAATAGACTCCAACCTCTCCCTGATGAAAGTGATACCAATCTAGAGAAGATAATTAATTCCTGTGATTGTTTACATGTATCATATAAAACCTCATCCATACTTCAGTTTCACAAAACTTTATAACAAAGAAATAAAAAACTTTTTCCCTTGGAAAAATCTACAGCAATCTACTTCACAAATGAGAAAATTTTTAAAAATTTAAACTATCCAATTTTCACTTATTCTCATTCTCTGCATGTTTAACCATTTCCAATAACATAACAATAAATCAATCCAAAGCAATTATCTACAATGGAAAATTTCAATGTGACCTGCTAAAGTGTGGTGAGGCCATTAGTAAGTGAAATAAACTAAAAATAGGTTTACAGAAGAGCAGATTAGGCACTTTTAAAGCTAAATTTCACACGACTCAATACACTTCGCCCAACATAAAGCACATGCTACAATCCCAAAGCAGTGGTGATAGCAAATTGATGCACATTTTAACTAGAACAAGGCACTGGGTACCCATTAATTAATTTTATTTTAATTTAGCAATGAAAGCTTTCATTATAGCCATTAGACAAGAGAGAAACCTCTGACATTAAAGAAAGAGAGAAAGCATACATATAAATAAAATTTAAAAATAATTTGCAGCACAGGAACTGGTAAGTCTGTATTTACAGAACTTAAAGAATTAGTTCTAAATAATTGGATCTGATTCATACAAATCGGAAATATATAAAAATATACAAAATTCTGGAGAGAATTTATTTTGGACCTCTGTAAGTGGAGACTAGCCCCTGTTTTCATATATATTTTTTCCAATTACGGCTTGAGGAAATAAAACCAAGTTGCTTTCACAGTCGTTTGTAATATATTTCTAGCAATTATAATTTTTCCACACTTTCTTGTAACGATTGGTTGGCAGAGAAATTTACAAGTTTGTAGGCACTATATGCCCTCTGTTCTTTTCCTCAGTTCTGGGAGTACTTCTTTTCTCGTATTTTCTCAAGTCTCAGATTTAAGACTATACATTTTTGGAGTGAACTCAGTCATCACCTTCCATACACTCTTTATAATGTTTATTTAGAATAACAGTGAATTTGTTACATTTGGTAATATGAACCAACAAAGAAAAAATATATATATTAGGATCCAATTCATTGAGAATGAAAGGCATCCTGAGATAAAGCAAACTGGGTTGGAGGTTTTTTTGGGGGGGTTTATGTGATTCTTCTCCTGAATGCTCTATATAGCCTTTACACAAACAGGCTTTGGGTAACAGGGCTTGATAATGGTCTTGAATGCTACTTCTGATTTGCTGCCCACATGTTTTCTGCCTGACCCTGGGGATATCTCCAGGTCTGAGAGCTCCCCTCTGTGCTCAGCACAGCAGACCCTTGCATGGGGCTATGTTTCAACAGCATCCCTCAAGCCTTGAGCTAAGAGGCACCTCACAAAGACATGACTTCTCCTGCATGCTGACAAACCCAGGTCCTCATCTTCCACAGCAGAGATGTCAAAAAGCAGAAGTGGCTGTGCCTCTAACCCACTGTTTCTTGTCCAACACTATCCCATGGGAAGGAGGTTACCCAGGTTCAGCATCCTCAAGACTTTGAACCACTCCTGAGTCTGCCAGGCTGTCCTAAGCCTAGGGATGCCTGTGCTTACCTAGACACAAGCACACATCCAAATACTGGCATGTACCCAAACCACAGATGACTGAGTCAAACTCTGTTTCCATCTTTCTCAGACATGTTAGTTTTAACAAGCCAAAAGCCAGACTCATCACACCTTTTAATTCTCTGTTCTGTGTCCACACAGTGCTAAGCAGCATAGAGGGCCCCTGACCCATGGTGAAGGTTCCTCAGACACACAGACAATTTATTCTGCTCATAGAAACAGCAGCAGTATGGAAGACATACTGAGCTCTGCTCATCTCACCAATTTAAGCTTCGCCTATTAAGAAGGACACACATATTGTGTGATTCTGATATGGTAGAATCTGCTAAGAAATTCATCCTTCCATCACATCCCTCCTTTTACTTCAGTTTATAATGTAAATATGTACAAAAAGCATGTGCAGAGAAGCCTTGTTTAAAGGAGCATCAAATTCAGTCCCTGTACCAATGACTATATTTGCCTACAAGTGGGATGAGCTGTTCTTCAGAGAGATCTGAAACCCATTTTCCAAACAAACAGGGATTTATCATGTTCCGGCTGTGGAAATCTCCATTTTGGTGTAGTCAACAAAGTCACCAGGACTCTGAGAAGAGCTGAGGTCCACCCGCACAGAACAGATTGTGAGACTGGGGCCTGGGCACAAACAATAGCAGTTTTGCTGGCAAGCCTGACAGACCTTCTTGTTGGCAGATTGAGGAATCCCACGCTTCTCCTACTGCATTGTCGTTGATCAGTACCAGAGAAGAGCAATAATCACACATGCGATACCATTATTTTTCCAAATTGAGGTCTTAGGTCTGTGATCAGCATGTCTCTTAAGACAACATTGCACAAATATTGTGCAACCACACTTCAAAACTTCTGCATTGAGAAATTTGAGTAATAATGAGTACTTATTTGAAGTATTGCTCCAGGCTTCCCTCTGTCTAGGCAGGGAAGGCTGATCATGGTCACAGTGCTACATGCTACATGAGTTAATTTGTCATTTTCATCTACTTTTGGCTCATAGCTCACTTACAACTTTGTGAAAAATGACAGAGTGTCAACATCTTGCCATGAAAGGGCCGTGTGACAGACGTCCAGCACAGCAGGCTGAAGAGAAACATCTGAGTCCTGCAAACTCTTCTTACTGCTAGATTTACTGATGGATGACAGAGCTCCACAGTGCTGACAAAGATGTTGCTGACCTTATTCCAAACATGCTAGATGGCTTGCAGTGTACAGAAGAACATCCAGGACATAAGATACAAAAAAGCAAGCATGTTTTTAGGGGGGAAGGGTTGATTTTTAAATATGGAAAGTGCTTCAAAAGCAGTGAAATCTCTGAAAACAAATGTCTTGAAACGTTTTTGTGATCTACAGAAACAGCAGTTCTCTTTCTAAAATCAAATCCATAGAATAGTTGACAATCCCTGTCTTTTTTCACATGTACCACTTGTCCTCTACTAGGCACTTTACTATTAACTTATGACAATACTTAAACTGGTCAGGTCATGTTAAATATTTGAAAAGAGGATGCTTTTATAAAGGTAACTTTGCCAGTGCAACAAAGCACTTCTTATGACACTTCTTGCTAATTCCATTTGGTTATTAGACATTTTTTGTTTTCCTCCACACAGCACAGACACTCAACTATTCTCAGGCTTTTAAAAAGGGAAGAAAAATTAAGATAGCATGTGCTTATAGAGAAGAGAGCACTTCTTGCTTGTGAGGATGAATATTAGAAAAGTAAGTAGGACACACAAAATAAACCCATCACTGAGTCATAGCTACATACACGTCAAAACCAGAAGCTCATTAGGACAACCTAGAGGAGTTCTTCATATACAGCCTACAGCACATTTGCATCAGTATTTTAGCTCAAGCTAGGAATTGCTCAGAGCTCACTAGTCTCCACACAGAGATTCAGATTAGAGCACCAAAGTAGATTTCTCTGGCGTGAGATATCCCTAGGGACACCCTCCAGGAAGGCATCTAGTGTACCCCAGCCACAAATGGAGAGTCAAGCCACAGGACCAGGCCAGAGCCAGCCAAAAGAAAAATCCTAGAAAAGCACATCATGTGGACGTGTTCCTCAGCACCGTTTCTCACCACAGATCACATCCCCTTCCATTGTTCCTTACTGAATTCAGAAGAACAAATGAGTGCTCAGGGGGTCAGGAAAAATCTTTGGGGTGTATGAAGATGTGGTTAGATCAGGCACAACTTGTCCCCATTCTACCCATCAGTGGGATGCAGTGAGGGCAGTTTATGGTTGTTACAGGTAAGGAGCTGAAGTAACATCAAATCCCAAATCTCAAAGCTGAGGGCCAAAGTTTGGAAACAGAGTAAATAAGCTGTGGTCTTAATATTAGTTTGTACAACCATAATGTCTAAGGGGAGCCAATGAGAATCCAAAAGCTATATAAACAACTTGAGTATTTTTATAGTAAGAGTGAAAGTGTATGAATATTACAGCTGTCTCTCTGACCTGAAAAGCAGAGAGAGAGAGGACCTCTTTAGTTTGGGATGAAGCCATGAGCTGCAGGAGAGAGATCTGTAAAATGCTCCTCAAGATGCCAAGACAGAAATGTGGACTTTGTGCCCCATGGAGGAAGTGATGGAAGGGATGACTTTCTGTTCCCACCAACATGATCTGCAGTACAGGTCAGTGTCTCACCTCTGCTCAGGCCCAGGGAAGACAAATTCTCACAGGTGTGTTGGATGTCTCATGTCTCTGACACGGTGAGTGTCCAGGCAGGGGCTGACTGCAAGGCTTCACCAGCCAGCAACACCAGCCAACTGGGGAGCTGAGTGGCAGGGAAAGCAGCTTCCCTCATTAAAACTCACATACCTCGAAGATGCATTTGACCTACGGATCATTAAGGATCGCCTTTAGAGCTACATCATTATTGCAGTAAATAACGGGTGGATTTCTGCCTCACATTGGAGAGCTTTGATCCTAGACAAGCTTGGAAATATGCCTCTCCCAGTTTGGAGGCAAGTTTTTTCTTCTTTAGTGTTCTTTCTGTTTTCTATTCCTGCATGGATTTAATTGTGAGTATTTCTCAAAATGATAGCTTGGCACAGAGAAGAGGAAACATCCCTTGATTCAGCTTTGCCAGAAAACAGTGATTTGAGCTGTAAAACAAAAAGAAGGTGATCTAAGATAAATAAAGGCCAGTTCAAATAAACACCAGATCCTAGATATCTAGGTGTGGTGGGTCAAGCTGGCCAGTAGCCAAATGCCCACCCAGCCACTTGCTCACTCTCCCTCCTCAACCTGATAGCAGGGAAAAATGAGATTAAAAAGCTTGTGGGTGAAGATAAAGACAAGGAGATCACTTACCTGTCAGCACCATAGGCAAAACAGACTCAGCCTGGGAAGAACTGATCAAATTTATTGCAAATTAAAACAGATTTTGGTAAAGAAAAACAGTGACAAAAAATGGTCCTGAGGTATTGCCATTTTGGCTGAGGGGCTCAGTTGTGCCCTGTGGTCGGGTTGGTTGAAGCCAGCTGGAACTGGGTATGTCCAGCCCAGGGCAGAGCCTGCCACTCCTCCCAGAGGCCATGCTGCAACCCCCACTGCCAGCACCTACACCCAACACACCACATAAAACACTGTAGAGCACAAAGACCCCCTTCCAAGTGGTTGTAAACAGCACAGAAATAACCTGTGGCAGCTGCAAAAAGGAAAAAAGTTGACAACATGGCTTCCATTCCAGAACAGGCAATTACATACACTGTGTCTCAAGAACTGGGAATTCAATGCAAATTATCCCAGATATCTCTTTTATCCATATTCAACACTAGATCCTTTGAACACAAAGTTTCCAGATAAAGCTCTGTTATCTGCAAGGATGTAACACTTTTTTTGCAGATTTTTTTACTGTGTATTAAATCTGAGTATCTTTATATTTTCCACCTGGATGTGAAGGTATTTCCATATTTCATAACGTAAGATTAAGAAGTTTAATCAAAGCAAATGCACTTGCTCAGTGGCTCTGAAACCTTTGTTGTAGAGAAAGTGTTAGGATCAAAATACTTCTGAAAAAGTCAGGAGAATCCACAAGATATTTTCATTCAGTTCAGGCAGGAAAGAACCCACTTTATGAATAAATATCCTTCAAATAACTCACTCGCAGCAGGAAAAGCAAGTCTAGGACAAAAATAAAGGAAACAAGAAACTTAAAAAGAAGCTTATTAGCATGCCTCAGAGAAAGGAAAAAACAGTGAGGTCTGACTCAAGCAAAATCAAGCTTCACATTAAACAAATTGCACCATTGACTCAGCCCAAAGTCCTGACTTTTCCTGGGAAAAGAACATGACAATAAACTGATCTCATACATCTGTTAGATTGAGCGTTTCATGTAATATATCAGAAGGTGTTTTTCAGCACATCCTATTCTGACAACATTAATCAGCAAAACCTCTATCAAGCCAGAAAATTTATAGGCTACAATTGCAGGATTATTATTAAACCAGAGACCCTGACACATAAAGAACCTACCTGTGGGTACTAGGTGCATGAAAAGCTATGTAAGGTGGAGTTTTTTTAGGTTGTGATTTTTTTTCCAGTACAAATGAAACAGAAAGGGTCTCTGGAACCATGAAGGACTGAACACCAGCTAGATTTAGTGAACTTCAAGCCAGAACTGGAACCCCTCAAATCCTGCTTCACTAACATGGATTGTCAAGAAATAGCTCTGTCAGTTTAAGATACAGGGAAAAACAGGGAAAAAAATATTAGGTATGGAAATTTTTACATAGGCGGAGTATATACCTCTTCTCAGTTATGGGACATTCTGTTGCTTGAAAGTGTGATTTGATTAACCCCGACCAGTTGATAAACCCAAACCAAGATGAGACATCCATGGGGAGCCATTCGCTATTCCAGGAGGCTGGCAGGTATGCAAGGACAGTGTCACCTAGGCCCACCAATGAGGGATGGGGTCACTACATGCTTCCAGATGTCTTGTGCTGCCCACTTCTGGTTCTATATTTTTTATATACACTATACAATGTTCTTTGGCAGTTCAGGAGGTGCTGTTAAAAATCTTGATTAGCCTCCTTGTTATAATTTCAATGAGGTTAACTGTGTCATGTATATTGAGACAGAAATAACCAAATTTGAAAGCTTACTTTTATGTTCCCCACCTTTTCTGTTGACAATTTACATTTTCACATACACCATCCCTTGAATTTTCCTTAAGTATTTAGTCAGAAATAGACATCCAGCATAAAAAATATAAGCCATCCTGACAAGAATGGAAAAATTTATAAGTGATTGGACATCAGGAGCTTTTCAGGGAAGGATTTTGGTTTGTCAGGGCTCCTGTCACCTGCTGCTTATGATACGCAAGATGCCCAAAATGCATTTATCTTGTGTGGGGTAATATCTGTAGCATATAAATATTACAAATATAAGTTGCTCAGGCAACTTGGTATAAATTGGTAGGGAAAAAATTGTCTTTCTCAGTGAACTGACATGTCCCCATACCCACTAATTTTAGGTAAATTAATACAATAATTTGGACTAGCCCTTCTACCATAGGAAATTTTAGTCTAGTTTAGAGCAAGGCATCAGTCCTTGCCAGGTCAAAGATTTCAATTTACCCAAAATGAAGCCAGTTCCTGCATATTGATTGCTCTCCCTAGCTGTAAATTATCACTGATTGCTTTGAGAGCAGAAGTGTTGATAGTTTCCTGCCATTACTGACCTAACTGAAATTAAGTCTATACTATAATTTTGTATTTATAGCAACTAAAATTTGGCTGGAGTGCCTTAGTGTTTTAAAGTTGTTTTCTTTTGCTTTAGAGAAAATCCGAGGGACTGTCACGGTTTAACACTGGCCCGGCAATTAAACCGAATAACAGATGTTTTCTATTAATCCCCCTCTCCTCCCTGATAAGGAAAGGAGAGACAATAAGGGAAAGAGACAAAGAGAGTTATGGGTTGGAAACTAAACTACACAACTTTAATGAAACAGTAATGATAAATAGGTAAAATTTCTAAATATATATACAAATATACAGGAAAAATTGATACGACGTTCCTCCCCCCTTTTCCCCAGTAACTCTCATGTCACCACCGAGGCTGCAGGGCAGCCCTGGGAAAGTCCAGGCTGGACCCTGGGGTCAGGAGCAGTTGGGACCTGGAGGCAGGAACACACAGATTCAGGCTGGCACGGATCAGGACCACAGGCAGAGGAACGGACGGAATCCTCCCAGGATGCCAAAACACACAGAGAACTGGCAAAGGAAGGGCAGGAAGAAGAAGAAGGGGAAGGAAAGGTGTTTGACCCTCATGACCCCTTAAATTTATACTGAGTATGACATGTATGGGATGGAATACTCTGTTTGGTCAGTTCTGGTGTCAATCTTGTCTCGGGCCTCCCCAAAGGAGGGGTTTAGGTGGGACCTCTTTACTCCTTCTGCAGGGTAAAATGTTATCCTCAGAAGTAGCAGTGTCCTTGGGTCTGCACACCAGTCTCTAGCAGTAACTATAAACATCCTGTGTTATCAGTCCTAGAAGCAGACACTATCTAAGAAACTTGCTGTTAATTTCAGGAAGTGCAACTACTTACAAGAAACTTAGCTGAAAGCAAAAGTACAAACCAGAAAATCACCTTTATCCTGGCCCAAACCAGGAGAGGGACTCATAATCCCTTTAAAACCCTTAAAGTGTGCAGTCCCCTAAAATATAGAAGTCGTGTATGGTGATCTTAATTTGTAATGCTTAAGAATTTAGCTTTCCTCTATATGTGGGAATTACACACCTTTGTGTGGTATGGTATGGTGTGGTGTGGGAGAGGAGGATTTTTGAAAGATTCATTCATGGTATCTTGGGATCCACACTGAAGGATAACCTCCTAGTGCCTGCTTGCCTAGAGGAGCTCAGGACATACAGTAACACCAAATCCATGTCCTGCCTGCTCAAGATACCTGTCCCCTCTTGGACTGATCCTCAGAGAAGCCAAGAACTGACCTGGTACATATCCTGGCCTGTAGGGATTTCTCTAATTAAATCATAGATCATAGAATCTTTCAGGTTGGAAAAACCCTTGGGATCATCGAGTCCAACCATCATCCCTGCTCTACCATATACTCTACATCTCCCCTAAACCATATCCCCCAACACCACACCTAAAGGACCCTGAAACACTTTCAGGCATGGTGACTCAACCACCACCCTGAACAGCCTATTCCAGTGTCTGACCATTCTTTCTGTGAAAAATCTTTTCCTGATGTCCAGTCTAAACCTTCCTTGTTGCAGCTTGAATCCATTCCCTCTTGTTCTATTCTATTACCTGTGAGAAGAGACCAGCACCAGCTGCTCCACAATGAACCTTCAAATAGTTATAGTTATAGAGAGCAATGAAGTCTCCCTCCAGCCTCCTCTTCCTCAGACTAAACAGTCTCAGCTCCCTCTATCATTCTTCATAAGATTTGTTCTCTAAGTCTTTCACCATCTTCCTTGCTCTCCTCTGCACTCACTCCAGCACTTCAGTATCTCTTAAGTTACCAAACTGGGCCCAGTACTCAAGGCGTGGCCTCACCAGTGCTGAGTAAAGAACTGCAGCATCCTAATGCAGGAGGACTGCACAGCTGCAACTCGTGTTCAGCTGACTGAATGAGTACAAGCCTTCTGTTCCCAGAGCTGTCAATCTGATCTTTTTCACAGATCATTTTTTTCAATCTTAAGAATACACATATTCATGCTAGACCAAATTGTAGTGCCTCCTCTCAAGTGAAATGGGATCAAATGCAACAGTACAGTCAACCAGAAACCCTTTGTTACCTTTTCCATTTGTTTTCAAATTGCAAAGGAGAAAAATAATGTGAACAGAAAAAGAGAAACAGAGGCAAGAACAAATAGCTGAAAACTCAAACACTTTCTTTTGGGATCTTCTGTCAGCAACACCAATGTTTCTGAAGTATCCAGCTCTTTTTGAAAAGTAGAGAACAGATAGCACAGTCAAAATAAGTGTTTTACTAAAGAATCTTTTGCATGGTTGAGGATACTAAGTAATTAAACACAGAAAGTATTAATGTATATTTTGCAGGTCTTTCTTCATTCTAAAGGAAGAACTAATACTATGTGCAGACAGAATCAATAATCATAGGTAGAATTATATCTCTGCATACAAATGTATAACCATTGCAGTGAAATACTGAAAAATGAACTAACATCTCAAAAGGGGACCTCTGCAGCACAACCACACAGAGAAGTCTGTGCATAACAGAGAATGAAATAAAACCCACTTCATTGTCACTTCTAGGGTAAATATTTTTTTAAAATCTTAAAATCTGCTTTCTTAAATCTATAAACTAATAAGTGGTGCAACCATGCAAATCTGCAGCGTACCATCTGCTGTTCACTTTCTTGAGCTAGATGATTATGCCATCCTCCTGAGACACAGTGAATAATGAAGTTGCATAGTGTTGCTTTGTACTGTTTATGAGGTCTTATATGAGGCGGATTTTTCTATGTAAGAAGCAAAGCTGTAGTCAGAGCAGCAAATTCTTAGAAAAGGATCTAAGGATCTAAGATTGTTGAATCTAGAGATTCAAAAATGCTAACTAATTTGGAGTTCTCTGTATCCATTTGCTTCTTTTACATTCTGATGATTGTGAAAAAGAGCAAAAGATGTAACCAGGGTTGATGGAGATGAGAACCGTTCACTTGCACCCTTTGAAGTAAATTGAAGAAAGGAGTTCTTTTTCATTTGGCTGCTTATTTGTGGTGTGATTTTTTTTAAATGTAAAACTTTATAGCAAGCCAGAGCTCATCCAGCCTGAAGAAGGGAGATGCTGGGGAAAATGTGAAGAGGAGGAACTTCGTCACGAATACCTGAGTGCTCAGTCTCAGAGATGCTGACCAAAATCAAAGTCCTTCTGTGGCCTCCTGTGAGCCTCAGGTCAGGAGATGAAAGTAGAGCAACAAGGAAGGAGAAGGAGGTTTTGACAGATGGCTTATCTACTCCTGGATTTTTTGCCATCAAAAGATTAATTCTGTGAATGAATGTGCAGTGTTGAGAACCACAGAGTAAAGCGAAAGGTGAAAATAAGGAATGTGGTTTTTTTCCCTCCAGTAAAGGCAAAGCATTAGTTGTCTAGGGGCTTTCATCATATCACATCTGTAGCCTTTGAAGTGTGCTGAGCTCAAGCTGTAACCACAAGTAGGGGCACCTTACTTAGATGAGTAGTGTTCAGTACAGGCAATACAGCAGTGTTGGTGTATACATCCTGGAGGTCTGAACTATTACCTGTTTGTCACTGAAAGTGGTTTGGGTTAGCAGATAGCAACTGCTGACTAGGAAAAGATTACTGGTAACTACACAGAGCAGCACTCATGACCTAAAGCAGGAAGAACAGTAAGCTGCATCAGAAAATGTTCATCTGACCAGAATCATCATTCAAGTGAGCTACCCTGCCATCTATATCCATTTATTCTAAATACTGTTTAAAACTAAAATAGCTCTTCAAAGTATAAAGACCTAATATATGCAGTAGAAATTTCTTTATTAGGGAACCTTTTTTTCCTCTTTAAGTTATCTTCAAGTGGATGAATAAATTGTGCCTCTCCCTATTCCACAGGCCTTGAACATCTAGCTAACACTTTTTTTCCCTAGGAAAAAACATTCTAATGCAGCTCTTGTTTCTTAAGCATGAGCAATTCAGCCTAAAACTGTAGAAGTGCTAATCATAAGACACTGACAAGGAAAAGCAATCAAAAATGTCCCATCTTGCCATCAAATTTGGAGTCAAAATAATTTTGTTACCCTCTCTTACCTCCAATACGACAGTTAAGAAAAAACAAGGTGCAGGGAAAATATTTTTATCAGTGCAGAATTAATTTTAACTAATGGAAAGATATTTTTTTCTACAGAATGCCTTACCATTGATAATATACATATGACATCACACCAACAGTGACTTTCACTTATGCTCTCACCGTGACTGACTTCGAGCATTTTTACCTTCTCTTTCAAGCAAGAAATATAGCCAAGATTTTCAATGCCAAACCAAGGCATTGAAAGGAATTGAACTCTGCATGCTTGTTAGCAGAAGGATGTGAATGTCTACATCCTCCAAGTAACTCTGGAAGTCTCATCAGATGCTGTTGAATGCATCATTGTAATCCTGGAGCCTTTGAAGAGGGCATTTCTTGATGTTCATCCATGGTTTAGATCAAATGTTGAATACTCAGGTATGCATCTGTCCCAATTGCTTTTGTGATACTCTTTTTAGGGCTCCTTTTCTGCAACAAAAATGAAAAATTACTGTAATGAAGCAAAACTTTGTGAAGATGAGTCGTATATACATTACTCGCACAGGATCTTCTCTCGGGGACCTTCACATGAATTCTTGCACAGACAAGGCAGGAAAATTGTCACTTGCTCCAGGCTTGTCTCACTGTGCACCTTGTATTTCAAAACAAGGTGCGTGCTTAGGTTCAGCTGACTGGATCCAATCCACCTTTCCCGTGGTTTAGTGGTTTTCTTTTCTTCTTATTTTGGGCAGTGCTGCAGATAATCCTCTTTGCAAGTCAACTTTCTTAAGCTAGGCATGATTTGAGTCATGGGACTTCCTAGGTTTAATGAAATAAAACAAACAGATGTTTCAAGTTTGGAAAGGAGTGTAACAGTGGAAAGAGTGATAATGCTAACAAGATCCAACTTAATCTAAAAGTTACTACCTAATTTTTTCCACTACACAGTACCAGGTTCATTTTTTCTCAAAGTCTAGTAGTAAAATCCAGTTCTCAGAGTTATCTGTTTTATTTGTTAGATCTCAAGGTGATGCAGGTGAGAAAGAGCAGGTATTATCTTTAGGTCATGTGTTTATTCTTTTGCTCAAAATCGACACTCTGCCTAGAACAATGTACCTGCCAGTTTAGGTGACAAGATTTAGGGAAAAGATCCTTTTTTTTATTATTTTTACTCTGTTCAGTGCCCAAAAAAATTAAGTCAATGAGTTTTAGATGCTTCATAAATGCAAGTAATGAGGTAAAGAAAACATCAGGCTTGAGGATAACAGCTAACCTAAACTTAATTTTGGCAGTCATTTTGTTTATATTGTTGATGTTGAAGGCTGTACCTTTTGGTTGTTTAAGTATGTCTGACATAACTACACTTCCAAGGAAGCTTCTGTGAAGGAAGCTCTTGAAGCACACCAACAGCGACAACACAGTGATACAGCTCTGTTCTTGTCAGTCCAATCAAGTGCAAGACATAAAGCCAGATAAAATAATTTGACACAGGTTTATTATTACAAAAAAGACCATCAAAGCTAGAAAAGAAAATATTATATACTTGGGAAACCCGCTCATTTGCATATGTAATCAAATGTTCAGTGATGCTTGCAAAAGTCTCCGTTTTGAATGACGGACCCTTGAAATAGCACTAATGAAAACACTTCTGTTCTATATTTCCTCTGTGTACTTTAATTTCATTTATGAAAATTAAGGCTTGATTGTGTATTTTCCTCTGCCATTTGGTAGCCTGCCATCAAAACTCTAAGTGACATGACACAATAGATTTATGCACCATGAAGCATGCACAGTAGGGGTTTGGGGTATTTGTGTTTTATTTCCAGTCAAACAATACACAGGGGGCTGTCACACTAACAAGGTATATAATGATTGACTTGCTCAGCCACTCCAAGACCTCTCCTCTGATACAACTGAAATCTCAACAAACAGGAAATTTATATTTGAACAGCTGCTTGTTTTGAAATGCTTTGCTTTTTCTGCTTCCCTTTCTGAAGAGTACATATGGTTCATTTCTATTTAATTGAAAAAAATATTTCATTTGTTCGAGTGGAGCCATACTTGCACATATGATAGCTCTTAAATTAAGGTTTGGCTTTGTTCTTTTCACACTATTCTTTATTTAACATGTCATTTGGCCTTTTGATGTACAGTTTGCAGACTACCCTTAGCACAATAACTCTGAGCTCTGTAATGCTGTAACTCTACTGTCGCAGGCATCATAATACAAAAATATCAATGCAACTGTCCTGTTGTGCAAAATCCACAGAATAACTTAAGCAGCATGTAACTTACAGGCTCTTTCAACATGAGACTCATAGCTTTTAATGGTGTTCATGGTGCTTTATCTCATATAACAATCGTAAGTCTCTTGGAAAGAAATGTCCCTCGTAAGTTTGGCTGCATGAGTTTCACCTGCAGAGATGCTGCCTGGAGCCCTCTCCAGACTACTCAAACAGATTCAGGGACACATAAGCTGGGGTTCTTGCACTCTTACTTGCTAAATAAACAGTCAGCAAAAATTAACACTAAACAATTAAGAATCTAAAGTAAGGCTACTAAAGTAAGGCTACTAAAGTAAGGCTAGCTAAGTAAGGCTAATTTAATCTTTTAGTTGTGAGGATGGTTTGCTTCAGCTAATTCATTTTTATCCTCAAATTTGGAAGGAATAAGTCTATTTTGTAAGTACTAGGCTTTTCATAGGGCAATTTTAGTTCCTTAGGCAGTAGAGATAGACTTCATGCTACCGTATCACTCAACAGTCCAGCTGAGTTTGAAAGGCACCAAAGGTACCATTTATTCTTTATTGAGTGCTTCGATCCATCTTAAGGCTGCCCTCCTGGTCTAGAAATGAAGGCCACCAGCCGTGACTGTTTCCATAATCTTTGGAACAGGCAGGTTATGCAATGTCAGCACATGGAGCAAGAGCTGTGTCTCTACCAGGAAAGATTTAGTTCAGTCTATATGTGCACTCTTTGGGGTTGCAAGGGTGCATTTTAAAGCTTGGAATTTCTCCTGTCATTTTTCTGTGCCCATATATTTGAGCCAGACAACGGGGCTCTGAAAAAAGCAATCATTCAATTGCTGAGCACTCAGCAGGTGAAAAGGCATAGGGCAAAATCTTCAGCCATGATAAATCACTATTCCCTGATTTATATAAGCTGAAGTTTTGGCATTGCAAGTCTTTGGATATAGCATCCACACTAAAAGAAGTGAGGAGGTGTGTGGCACTCCTTCCCCATAAAATGAGGGCCAGCAGTCAGTTTCTCATCTTCTATAATCCTTTTATATGAATCAAAACAGGTTCCAGCACGAAGAGTTCAGGTTAGTTTGTCCCTGAGCAGTGATCTATCTCTTGTATCTTTTAATTTACATAAGAATACTTGGGTAATAAATCATTTCTGTCATGTGAGATGTGCAACACTCATTGAAATTCACTGTCAGCAACTGAAGAAAACATACCTGCAACAGGCAACTAGGCTAAGCCTAGTTAGCTCTTCTGGTTGTAGATCTTTATCATCCAATATTCAACGAAAAGAGCTTGGCCACTGTCTGGTTTTATAGCAACAAATACTGGAGAGAGGGACACATGGAAAAAAATGAGAAAAGTAGAACTGAGCACACATCATTCCAGTGGAACCAGTGGAACATTAGCCCATTGATCTTTTCCTAGAACTGGATAGTTCTCTTAAAGGAGGACCACTCAGAATAGGTAAAATTCCACTAACAATAAGAACTTTTTGCACTGGAGAGCACTGACCGTGGTTGTGGGTTGTTTATTGCTTCTTTAACTACTTATCTCACTATAATGCTGCTTATATTTTACTTTGATAGCTATATGTAAGCTGGTAGTTTAAAGACAGGGCTTAATATCTCACTGTCCATGTTAGCCAGGTGACACATCCAGTACAGCTGCTTCCAACAGGCTGCAGATAAACCAAGTGCTTCCCTTTAAACTCAGTTTACCTGCCATGAGCAATCTATAAGCATCCTACAACTGTTTCACAACTAACAGCAGATGTCCCCTCATGTTTTGCCAGGACAAACTTCTCTAACTGTTTTTGCGGTTGTTCTGTCATAATCTTTCTCTGTCTTTCAAGGTGGCCATCCGAGGAAGTTGGCACCACATTCCCCCTTTTCATGCTCAGGCTGCCCTTTTGATGCTCCCAGACCATAACACAGGTTGTAATATTCAACAGTGTTGTGTACTGGCAACTTTGCTGCCTGAGGCACAAAATTAGGTTTGTTTTGTCTCACGGAGCACATATTTGTGATCCACAATTCACCTCAAAGGTTATATCCAAGCCAGCGACCACAGATTTAGGAGCTGCTGTGATTAAACCAGATGCAAAGACAAAAGAAACCAGAAAGCTTACTGCTTGCCAGAGGAGCAACAAGAAATAATTAGCAGTAGATTGGGATGTCCTAGGGTCTCTGTGTCCCTATCAATACTGATAAATAATGTTACCAAGTGCTTGCTTCTTTTGCCTAGACCTCTTTTCCCTCAAACAAGGTAGCCTCAGACAGGTGCATCCCCATGCTGTGCTCCTGCCCATACCTCCCTCAGCACCTGCCACTGCCCTGCTCCCATCTCTGTAGCCTTCCTGGTATGTGCAGACCAGCTCCTGCATGGCAGGGAGGTGGTGGGTAGCCCTGTAGGATGGCCAAGCACTGATTCCCTGCACCGCTGGAGCCACTGTGAGGGGAAGAGCTTGCAGGGCCTGCAGGGATGGCCAGGGTATGGAGCAGTGACTGGAATATGAAGTGATGCTACTCAGCTTTTTCAGGCTCTGCATCCATATACACGGGGAGCAGTCATGTTGCATTTACCCGTATGCTGAAAGGCTTAGCTCACTGAGAGATTTCCTTTAGGCTTCTGCATTGCTTTTCCTGTTATCTGCACAAAAAGACAAACCAGAGATATTTTCTTTTTGATATACCATTTTTTGTAAAAATACATATAACATTTGGTATAGCATCTAGTAGGGGATGAAAAATAAACTGGAAGCCTAAACTCAGGTTTGTCAGTTGAATTATTTACTTTCATCAAAACACAGAAATACTCATATTCAGCTTTCAATCTGCAACCTTCCCTGAAAAATTAATATGATGTTATGAGTCCCTGGGTTAAAACAAGGAGAAAAAACCTTACAGACTTCTTCCCGGAGATTCAGGGCAGGAAGAATCTTTTCTTCTTTTTCTGTACTTGCATTGCCAAAGATAAGGTCAAGGGAAATGATTTTGGGTGACGACTGCATTTTCTGTGGACAGATATATGAAGTCTGATTTGTCTTTCAGTTCTGAACAAGCTGTTTCCTATGATACTTTCAATTATGAATATTTTGGAGTGTTTGTTTGGTTTTTCTCTGGCTTGCAGATCACAAAAATAATAGAAAAGGAAAAATATACTTACTTGTATAAACCATCTTTTTATTAACACCCCAACAAAAATTTCTTCTCTAATTTAAATAGCAGTACTGCAATTCTTACATACCTTTAGATACTGAATGTAATCAAGTGGAATCTAGTTAATGTAGAAAAATACTCCTAAAATAGGCTTTAATGACTAGGCACTTGCCAGAAAAACTTCAGAAATATTCACATGCAACAAAGCATATTAGATTTCAGGAAACATAGTTTTAGAACAGCCACCCAAACTCAAGCGTTTGTTCATATAACAATTAATGTCATAGAGTATTGTCATCTTCATGGAAATCAGCCCTTGGGTCCTACTCTGCATAGCATCCTTGTTTAAGAAGGGTGTAGCCACAAATACTCTGGTCCCGCTAAAGTCAACAGCACTTAAATTATATTGGCCTGTGGGTATGTGACTCAGGGCTTTCCTGAACAGGTGTGGGTTTCATGTGGGCTTAAAAACATCTCTTGGCTGAAGGTTTAAATGAATACTATCAGCTCAGTCAGCAGCCCCTATGAAACAAAGTGCAGCATCAGTTTTTAAGAAGAGTGTTCTTTCTTCTATATTCCTCATAAAGGCTGAAGAAGTAGAAAAGTGGAGCTTTACTCTTTTCTGAGATAAAGATTTCAACTTAATGTTAGATGCTGGGAAAGCACACAATGTACTTTTCATGCAAGGCCTCCATTGATTCACCTTCAAAAGTTTTTAGTTCCACGGTTATTAATTCTCCTTGTTACTTTGATATTTGTGTCCTGTTGAACTCTGTATGTCTAAATTAATGCATTTTATCTTATTAATACTGTCTGACAGAACAGACAGGCATTGGTCATGCCACTAAAACTTGTGTCTTCATGCCAAGGTAACTGCTAGACTCCTACATTACTGGTACAGTAGCTAAAACATTTATGCCATCAGACTTATTCTGGCATCTTTGAATTGTCCTTATTCAGTAATTAGGTTTGTTATTCTATATTACAAATGGGAACTGAAGGCCAAGGTTTCCACCCAGCATGCTTTGAGGCTGGATGTCTCAGTGATTTGCTCCAACCACCACAGAAAATCAGTGCAGAGCAGGGCCTTACACTCATATTTCTGGCAGGAGTCTAGTCCCTTCACATCAGCTGCTCAGGGAAGTGAGCAGTATATTTATATTTAGTCCACGCTAACCTAAATTTAACTCACAGCCTCCTAAAACTGTGAACCTACATATAGTTTAAGAGTCTGTCACAAAGGTTATCTGAAACCTCATTCACTTCTTCATAGATAAAGCTCTCCTAACAGATGCAGCTTTGACATAAAGCAGGCAAGAATTTCAGATATGCTTTCCTGAGTGTTAGCAAAAGAGGCTTGCATCTTTGCTAGCAGGAGTAAGGACGGCTTGCGATTGCTTGAGAGTTGCAAATCAGGAGTTATCTCACTGGTGGCACTTGTCTCATTTGTAGGGGTGGGATGGCAAAGGTGCCAAACCAAGGTGCATCTGGACACAGACCCATCCCTGTCACTAGTGACCCTCAGAAATGGATTGCAATGCAGTTGCAGTTGAGGTCTTTTCTTTTTTTTTGATGCAGTATGTACAATACTATAAAGACAACAAGCTCTATAGGCTAGAAAACTTTCACAAAGATGCAGTTTGTCAAATGAATTTGAGAATTTTAGTCTTTTGTCCAGACTGAGATCTCCAGAGGCCCAGACCTCCAGAGAATTATAAGCTCCTTTTTTATGAATAAAAATCTGCACTTTGAATTTCACAGATGGAAGCTCAGAAAGTCAAAGTAATTTTCAAATGTCTTAGTCACAATCTAACACTTTGATCTGTTCTTTTCTGAGGCTTAAGAACTGCATCTATTTGTGTGTATGTGCATGTATATATTTTTGTTTGGATATAATAATATTGTAGGCTCTACTCAACATATAACAAGTAATAATTACATTGGAACTGTTAGGACAACTTATCTCTTTGTATTTAACAAATTCTTTCTTTGTTTCCTATACATAGACAGATGGTTTGCTTCAGGTCATTGCTTGAGGATCTTTTTCATATCATGAAGTTATTGATATATTGGTCATGTTAAGGCATATCACAGGGAGGATCATATAAGAGTTCCTTTCTCCCAAACTATTCAGACAGAATTAAAATTAAATATAAGCTAAATTTTTAAGGGTCCATTAAAGGCTTGTCCAAGTGTGAAGAGAAAATTTAGGTCAATTCACCTGTCCCTCAAGCACTTCTTAGACTTCATTAAGATAAAATTTTTAAAAGACAGTGTCAACTTCTAACACACTTATAACACATACCCATCATGTAAAAAGGATGAAAGCATCCTTATAAACTAGAAGGTGTAAAATATCACATAGGGAACCACAGACCTTTGTTTCTCTTGTTCCTGAGAGATTGCTGGTCACAGAAAATAAATAGAAAAAGGCATCAATCTGTTGGTATATTTTACCCACAAGCCTATTTACTGAATATTTTCTTACTGAAGGACCTGTAAAGTGAAGAAGTTTATGGATTGTGTGAAGCTCAATACAAAAGATGATTCATCTCTTGAACAAATGTTTGGACATAAAAAAAAATTAAAATAAAAAAGGAAGATTCAAGAAATGACATCTGCCCTCATATAGATCCCTTTGTGAAGAGTACTGTCCCTACCTCCATCACTGACTGACTCAGCTCACCTTTTCACTGGTGAGCAACCAACAGACCTCTTCTAGATTTTTCTGACATGAATAATGTGTAATGCTGTAAGGCTTCTTCACATTAGTTAATTAAATTTGCTGTGGTCTATGCTCCGGCCCTGAGATCTACAAGTACGGATTAGCCCTGTCCATGCTGTTAGACTCTCCTAGACTCCAAGAGGTCAAAATGACTTTTGGGAATTGCTAGCTTCTGAATCACTCCATGAGCTGGCTGCAAGCTGTTATTATCTGTGTGTCACAAGTGTGCCATTCATGGGCTCTTGCAGCAATAACAATACAGATGCTCAGATATGTGTGCCTTCCCTGGCACCTTCCCTGGCATCACTTAATTTCCTCACATAGATGTAACCGTGTGTTAAGCACAGCGTTGCCCAAGTTCATCAACTTTTCTCTCTAAACCAAAAGTTTCCAACAGCTTCCTGACTGATCTTCTTAACAGTAAGGGCAAAGCTCTCCTACATGGTAAATGTGGGCATTATATTAAGGCATGAAGAACAAGATGACTGGTTTGGAGCCTGGGATCATCATTTATTTATCTTTTAACAGCTGCAAGAATTTTAAAGCAAGATATGATGAGATACTCCCAAACAGTGTCTGACTTTGTGAGCAACATATGGTCCCAACATATCTCCACTACTGGAAAACAAAACTAAACCCAGGAGAAGAGAGACCCAGCAGCATGCATGTACTTTGGCTGTGGTGTTCCACATGACCACGAGACCAGCTCACCACTGACTAACCTTTGTTAGATGACTTGCAAAAACTGGATCTGGGGTTCCCCCCAGCCCATGTCAAGCACAAAACAAAACACAACAGTTGAAAACAAGCAGAAGCTAACACCTTCAAGTTCAGTTGTGGGGAGGACCAAATGTTATCTCGAGGTGTGCGAATGCAACACACCTGACAAGTGTTAACTGTCTAATTTACAGTAACTCAATTTTTTTTGCTGGCATTCCCTAAGATGAAAATATATTAAGGAACTTCAGAGTAAGAAGAACATTGAAAAGCAGAAAAAGAGACATCACAGCACATGGAGATTACACCGTGCTTTGAATTCTCATCTACAATCAAGCCATTTTCTTCCCTTGAAGAAAGGGCGAGCAGTTGCAGTGATATAGCTTTATCACTATAATGATAATATACAAGAGATTTTATTTCTCAGTTGCAGCGATATAGCATTATCAAACAACCCCTCTGTAAATAAAGATCACATCCACAAGAAGTCTTCAAAACTGCCCATGAGATATCTAGAGGAGTAAACATCAAAGTAAAGCACTTTAATTAAACCTCTAATATAGTTGAAAGCCAGTTTTGGAAAGAAAGGCTAGATTACGAGAACACATTAGATGACTAAGGCCATTCATTCTAGTGGAAGTCAAATCTTGCACTTCTAATGGGGAAAAAAAACACTTCTTAATTGGAAAATGACAGTGACACTTGTCATACATAAGCTGTCTGGCTTGGCAAGGAATTTGTTGATCTCAGCTACATCATCAAGATTCAGAATAAGAATGTGCTTCAGAGTTTTCCAGGATCACAGCAAAAATTTCTAACCTGTTAAAAAGCCATGTATCTTCTATTTCCAGCTATGTATATTTCCTGTATTTCATGTATATACATATTTGTCTAAGGTGTTACACATTTTTTCTTCTGTGTCTTCTACATGCAGCTCTACAAACAAAAATAAGAGAAAATAATGACAGATACCTGCTTTAGTGTTGACCTTCATCATCATTACTTGGGCATTCATAAGAATTCAATTCACAGTTTCCTTCAGTGTGTATTTTCCTATTAATTCACAGTATCTATTGATGTCAGAAGCCCTCCATGATTTCTTAGCTATTGACTAATGATTTAAGTTAATACATTGCTCAGTAATCTTAATATATTTAAGTTGTAAGGAGCTTCTAGATACAAATGAGTACATTACAGGCTCTGCACTAAAGAGATGGCATTCTGGGGAGAATGATAATGGGACCCCACAGAAAATCACTTTAATGTATTATGTATGGATAATTTTAATTTTGGAAGGAAACATTTTAAAGCATTAAAAACTAGTGAGTAACTTTAACATTAAAAAACAAGCCATTTTTATCAAGCATTATAAAGGCAACAGCATAATCAGAAGTATCAGAAGTCACAACTTTATTATGAAAAAACTCTATCCCAACTACAAGTTTTAAAATTTACAAACTTTTTCACTATTTCTAATGACTTCAGACTACTGCCTCTTTCCACCTCTCTTCCCAGATTTCCTACTCATGCTCTGTATCTTCAAGTCCCATGTTGGTAGCACACCTAATTCCTTTTGCCATAGATCAGCCTTTCTTTTCTATTTGACTTGCTGGCCTGATTTGAAAATTCCTCCGTCTTGACGGATGACTAACAATCCTCTGTCTCCTCAGTTTACCTTGTTCCCATGCCCAGATCATCAGCACAGATAACCCTCTCTCTGCTCCCCTCTTTCTCTTTCTTCTCTTATCACGTACTCATGAAGTTCTCCAGACCTTTCCTCTCCCCACTAACACTTCTTTTTTCCCAGTTTCCCACTGCAGGGTCTGTTTCCCTGACCCACAGCATACCCCCATCTCCTGTTCTCTCTGTTCCTACTGTTCTCAGTCTGGGCTACACCCTCCACTCTGAATTCATTCCCTTCTCCACCCTTTCTCCTTTAGGTCTTCAGTCGTGCTAAATCCATAGTTGAAAAAAATGTTATACTTCTATTCTTTAACTGAATCCCACATTTCCACAGCTCACAGCTTTCCATTTCCTCAGTAATCTTTCCCTCTTGCTCCTCTATCTTACCCTTCTCAACCATACACTTCCCCTGCTGCACAGAAGTTCACCAGTTATTTTGAATTAAAACTGTGAATCTCTTCTCCTTCTGCAGGACATGCAGGACATAAGCTGTAATATTCATTCCAAGAAGACAAGCATCTCATTAGTTTTTTAATTTTTTTAACCTTGTTTTTTAATTCACCCAACACTCACTACCTCTTTATTATGTTTGTTTCTCTATTTCCTCAGGATTCTCCACCTAAAAATATAAACATCTTTTTAAAAATAAAGCATCTTTGATTCTACTTTCCTCTCTTCCAGACTTTCCTTTCACTTTTTTTTTCTGCAAGTGTATTCTGGAGATCTTCCTATCAATTTCAATCTTAAGCCTTCTTTTTTCCTAACTTCTTTCCTTTGCCTTCCAGTGAAGAAGGCACATTTTTGCCCAAGTCCCTCATGAATCAGTCCTCTTTAAAGTCAGAGCTAACATCTTTTGTCACCCTTCCCAGCCTTCCTGCAAGTTTATTCCTCCAGGAAATTTACTCTCCGTGGACTTTGTTTGACTCATCTGTGTTTTGATTCTCCTCTTTTCCCTCTAACCATACTTTCAGCATACCTTTCAAAGAATTTTCCTCATTCTTCCCTCCAGTGTTCTACAGAAGCCATCTACACCTGGGCTCTGTCTCTGTTTCTTCTCATGTTGTCTCCAAATAATTCATTTACAGATAATTATACAGATAATCAAATTCAACATAATTTCATCTACAAAATCAAAAAATAAAGTACCTGCTCCATGTTTCAGCCATCTGCTTAAGAGTGGCATGGTCAGAGTAGGGTTCTTCATCTTTCCCTCTGACATTTTTCCCTTTTCTTTGTCACTATAGAAATACCACTGTCCTTCCTCTTCTTCAGCTCCCCAGGTCCATAGCTTTAGCACAGAATTTAGTATAGTCCACAGTTGATTCTTACTCCCTCTTTTTACATTACAGTTACAAGATACACATTTTTATTCTCATTCATAATCTAAAGCACTCCTCCAGGCTCTCACCATATCCCATCTTGACTAGCATCATCTTCTACAAATTTGTCAAATATAACATTGCTACCTATTTCCATTCATAACATTGCAATGAAGAAAACTTTCCTAGCCTTTTGCTCTGAGCCTGTGATTTCACTTTTCACGGCCTTCCCCCTCCTCATTCACACCAAACATCAGCTTCTTGTCTTCATTCTTCACAGCTTGTCTCCACAGTATTTATCATCTTTCATATACTATAAGTGACAGTAACATTTAACACCCATTCCCACAGCACACTTGGCAGAAACAGGCACTCAGGGCCAAAAACAGAAAAGAGGTGAATTTATATCCCTTGCATGAAGCCGACAGGGTGCCGACAGAGCCAGTTATCCTGTCTTTGCTGGTAAGGAAAGGAATTTGCTCAGCTGTAGCCTGGGGAGTAAAAGAAAGCTTTATTAATGAAAGATAAAGTAGGAAAGGCATCACTTCTGAATCAGCCCCTCAGTGGGTGGTAGCGTTTGGTGAACACAGAGCCTGGGAGCCAGAGGCAAAGAGCCACTGGACTGACTTTGGCAGCTCTGGCCTGTGTCCAGTTATCTCAGAGCTATCAGTATCCCTAAAAAGCTAAAGATGGGAACGACTGAAACTCAAATGTGTGTTGGTAACAGAGACCTCAGGTACAGGACTCTGTAGCAAATAATCTCCAAATACTCAAACGTGACAGCTCAGTGCAACTGGCAAGCAATTTTTTCCCTAAGTCAGAGCTGAGTTAATGCCCAAAACCAAAAGGTTCCTACAAAAATATTCTCCAAAGCCATTAGCATGTAGGCCTCCTAGTCTTTCTTTTGAACCACCCTAGTAAAAATATTCTCAAAAGGTCATCACTGGCCATGGATGCATGAAGTCACTGGAAGAAAAGAGATTCTGTTCATCCCACCCTGTTAGAGATGAACCATGCAATGCACAGAGCCTGTCCATTCATTTATCCCTCCTTACTCAGGTCAGTGTTATTAACCTGCCTGAAATTCATCCTCTGCTGCATATCTGGGGAAACTTTAGGGTCCAGTTTTGAAAGCACCTTCCTTTCATCCTCTGGGCTGTGAAGCTTCTATATTGATTGAGACGTTGGCTACTTAATCTGTAGATGCATGCAGATACAATTTTATGAGAGCTAAATACAGTCATTTGACCTTGAAAATGTTCTATCATCAAATCTGAATTAGTTTCCCATTGGCTGATCCATTAATAGCAAACCAGGCATCCAGCTTAAAAAGCCAAAAAAAAGTTGTGATGGTAATGTTTTCTTTCTGTGATTGTATATTACATTCTTTCTTTCTGTGATGTGTATTTTACCATACAGCAGAATGGAGAAAAACTAACATTGTCTGTATGGAGTCCAAAGGGCTGTGCTTTTCAAGCAGAAGAGCCCAGCCTGTTTCTGTAAGCCCTGTGTCCAATCAGAAGGTCATATCAGACGTTCATATATTCATACTTGTTCAAAAGGAGAAAAAAAATAAGCATATCTCCCTCTCCAGGTTCAAAAGGTACCTTTTGACAGGCTTGAGGCAGCTCCTGGAAACCGAGGTGCAGCCTGCAGCTCTGGCCAGCTGTGCCTGAGAACAAACCCAGGCTCTGGGCACTGCTGTTCACATGGGGTGGATGAGACAAACCCCTGTCTTCCCATTTCTCCTGGCTGGTAAGTGAAAGTGCTTGCAAACAGCAGGACTTTGAGAAAAGCTGAATCTCCCTTCTGCAACAATATTGCAGATGCTCCTGTTTTCTAAGGTCTTGCTGGTTTGTAACACAATGTTTTTTGTTATCTCATCTATTTTACAGGATGACCAGGAAGACGTATAAGCAATTTAGTGTGGAGAGAAAAGGATGAGGGGCAGTTTGCTGTCAACATTAGACAATTAGAGAACACATCCCCCATGAGCACGGTGCCTTCAGAAGAAACAAAAATGGAGGAGGCCTCCCTGCAAAGATCCTTAGAGCAACTGAGTCTGAGAAAATATGCCTCCCTCAGGACTCTTACAGCTGACAGAGTTATGAGGGCCATATGCTGCCATATTATTAATATGGTGTGTTTAATTAGCACATACATGTTGTGTTGCATTTGTGTTGAAGTCATACTACATGCATCATGCATACTCCCTGCACTGAAATGGCAAAATAAATTGTGTCTGCATTCAGCAGCAAGTTGTTCTGGCAACACACTGCAGGAAAAATAAAAGGTTGAAAACAAGAGAGAAAGGGAAAAAAATTATAAAGAGGAGACTAAAATAAAGAGAAGGAAGGGAAGGAGTTAATCAACTTCCTCTTTGGGCACTGAAAATTGCAGGGAGATCTCAAGGCATTAAGTGAGCTAACATTTCTGGAATGTAAAATAGCGTTCGTATTACACAGCTCAATACCATGCTAGGAATCGATACTCTCTGAAATGCAGGAGAATTTAAGAAGGTCGTTGCTTTGTGTAATCATGGTCCTTTCAGTAGTGCCTTCCCATGGGATTCACGGACTGATAGTTTCTTATGGAGGGCTGACAACTTTCCTTCTTTACAAATATGAAGGTTCCCTCAGGTCAATGGTAAGATAACGGGGAAAGAAATATTAATGGGGAAACCAGATCCCAGGTTCATTAAAACCTGAAAACGGTACCAAAGGGTGTTGCAGAGCTTTCCTCACACAAGGATGTCATGTTCAGCCCCATCAGGTCCCACCAACTGTCCACCCAGTGAATGCTGAGATGCTGTGGCATGAGGTCCTTGGCTGGTCCTTCCTTCTTGGCTTGATAGAGCCTGAATTTTTTTCCTTAAGGGCATTTTTCAAGAGATGCTGATAATACCAGCATTTCCCCAAGGACTTTCAGTGGACAGACAACTTATCACAGAGGCTCTGCTTGTGGTGTTATTTATCTGTTTATAGTGGAACTTGCTTTACATTTATTGTCTGCAGTTGCATGCATGACCTCAGAGACCTTTAAAAATTAAGAACTCTTTATTAATGTGAATATGAACTCCTCTTCTGTTTTTCTTCTTTGTGCAGTTCCTAGCAGAGGGGGGGTTTTGTCTGTGGATGAGCTCCTAGTTGCTATGGCAATGCAAGTAATAAATAAATAGTAAAAATAATAGATTGTAATAAAATATTCTGATTTTGTAAGCATGTTCTCTAGAATAGTAATAATAGCACTTCCTACAGTTTTGTGTTTCTGAGCAATATTTCTGTACTCTGGTGCCCCAAAACACTTGTTAAAGTTGTCATGTGTTATACACGCTATAAAATGGTAATGTGGTTCCATCCCCTAGTGATGCAGCTTTTTGGCAGTGCTGGTCATAGCTTTAATTCTTTGTTGCCAGATGTGTGCCCAGGAGGAGATGTGTCAGTGTATGTGTGTGTGTGTGTGGGCACCTGCATGCACATGGTCAGCTTGCATATGTGAAGGACAAGCAGTAACTTCATGAGCTTCTCTCTCTCAACAACAGCATCATGTGTCTGCTCTCATCCAGATGAAAAATCTTTTATGTTTCTACGGCTGTGCAAGAAGGCCGTGAAATAGCTCTAACTTGCACTTATCCTCATTTTAAAGAGTATTTTATTTATCATATAAAGAGGAACTAAGCTCATCGAGTCAAGCTAAGTTTTTGTGACATAAAGCTATAGTACTGCAGAATTAATGCTTTCTGAACAACCCCAAAACTGTGGGATTTTGTCTATTTTCTGAAAATATCCTAATATGCATTTCCACCATATATGACATATTTCTGACATAAATGTTCAGAAATTGCAATCACACAGAAGAATAGCTGGGTTTCTTCCTGTTTTGCAGGGAAAATAACAAATACTAGTGAAATCTGAAGTGTCTGGAGATAGGTTTCTTTATTTAAATAAAACTATTTTTAAACCTCTAAGCGTTATACATAAGGACATACATAGAAAAATATATTTGTGCACAGATAAATATATTTACTGCACAGAAACTGATGCTGGATCTATTTATAAAATAAAGAAGAGTAAACCTTCATTCTTGAACACCGGCAGATATACTTAATAATATTCAGCAACTGTGCTGGTCATTGAAATGCTAAAATATATTTTTACCTGTTGACACTTTTCTAAAATACGTGGAAAATTGTGTTAAAAATAGAAAGTATAAACACTGGTGGCTTGTAACAAAAAGGAATCTAAAATCCACAGTATTCAGAGATATTACAAAGACCTGGTGATACTGTGCAGATATAAAAGGAGATCCATATTTCTGAAGGCAAATCTTGAAAAATTAAGTTGATAATTCTATGCATCTTTATTGCAATTTGTTAAACTACACAGGAAAAAGCATCAGGAGTAACACAGCCAGTAGCATATGAGAGCAGCAGTTGCTTACTACTGCAAATTTTAAACTAAACTTACATCTTCTGAAATAATTATTAGTCACAGAAAACATTTCTGGAGATTAAAGTACAGCAAGAACAACATCATAGTAGACAGCTTTTTTTCAGCTTTCTCCCAAATTTCTTCTGTTTCTCATAGCCAGCCTTGGCAGAAACAAATGAGAAATTAAATTTTTAAAATTGAAACAAGTTAGACAAATAACATTTTTCTTATGGTTTTCAAAACACACTGGTTACAGAAGACTCTTTACTCCAACTCATTCTTTATATAAGTAGAGTGTAATATGACTTTCCAAGCTAACAAAACATTCTTTGAAAGAAGACATTACATGGGAGAAAAGTTAACTTGAAGCTCAGCCACAGCCAAAGCAAGGTTCTGCTCTTCTGCTTCTTCAGGGACAGCAGGTTATGAAGGATTGCTCTGATTTTCTCATGGGAAAGCAAGTGGCCAAACATGCAACAAGAGGAAGCAGTAGGATTTAGGCCCCATTCCCCCAGCTCAGAGCTTAAACATTCACTTCTGCCAGGTGATGTGTCCTGCAGAGGTGACATCCTTCCTAAGCATGCTGAGCAGATGACACTCTGAACAATGAATACCTGGGGTGACATCTGGTTTGTGGATCCTATCAAACAGTAAAACTTTATGTTATGTCAGGACTTTAGGCAATCAGGTGGATGCTGCCCAAAGAAAAATTGTGTGAGAAAAACGCCAGTGAACTTCAAACATCAGTACTGCTGAGTGGGATGTCCATGAGCACAGTGCTTATCAGAGGCATTTAGCTGTCTCTTCTTCCTGGTGTTTCCAGTCCTCGGTGTCAAAGGCTAGGATACACCTACCACCAACCTAAAAAGCAGATTTACTATGACAAGCACAATGATCCAGGAGCAACAGCTGCACAGAAGCTCGTCTCTGCTTTCACTCAGAACAGAGGCAAGCCGCTTGTTAACAGCAGTAGCCTCAAGCACATTTTTAATGCCAATTTTTAGCCAAAACTGAGAGTATTCTACTGTACTCCAAATCTAAAATCCAGGAGAAGAAATGAAGGAATAAGGTCTGGTCAAAGAGAAGCCTATGACTTCTTCCAATATCCTCCATAGAAAAGACATTCAGTGTTGTTGGTTAGGAAGCCAAATTTGGAATAGTAACTAGTGGTAAGCTTTATGTACAAGAGCAAACCTGTGTAATTTATGCTTATTAAGCCTAAAAATTGAGATCTAAAGTAGGATCTGCACAGTCTGTACAGAGTTGGACTAATCAATACAAGTGTGTTCTGCATTAGTTTTGTGTGAAGTATAACCTGAATTGTAAGGCTGTTTGGTTACCCTTCATCTTTCCTGTCAAGCAGGGCACAGCTTGCAAAAGGGATGCTCACCCTCTGTCCCTTTGGCAAAGACAAAAGCAGCACTGATCCACCAAGGTTTACAGGTTTCCCTGGTGAAACTTCACTGAACAGAAGAGCATTTTGTGCTCGATATCATTTTGTATCCATGTCCACATTAAGTTGCTACCTGCAAGTGCTCATCTGCTGCATTTGCATGTGGCCCCACAAGGCAGCAGTGGGACAGGGAAGCCCCCATTTGCCTTCCTCTAAGAGCTTCATGATCTTCCAGTGACCCCAAAAAATGAGCTGTATAAAACTGCAAGGATGGTGGGGGAGTGCAATTAACTGTGGGACCTGAGGAAAGGCCAGGTTCAGAGTTCACATCATTGCTCTAATTACTCCCAGAAGAATGAGAACTCATAATTCCCTCCTTTTTCTGATGAAGCTCTTGAGAAAATGCTTGCTAGCTTTATTTTTTAAATTTTTTTTTTTTAAATGCTGTCTTTTTGCTGGCTTGGACACACAGCAAAACTCCATCACATGGTCTAACCTTGATGTCCACGTCACTATAGATTCATCTAATATGAATTCAACCTTCTTCTCCAATTAGTATTATACATTCATTATGGAAGAAAGTCCACTCTGTGGCCAGTTTGGCTTTTCTCATGATGGTTTGTGTAAGGTATTCAACAAAATCATGGATCTGCCAGGCCAAGACAAGACAATTTGTGTGCTTCCCTATCAGAATGGACCTCAGTGCTAAAGCACAGCTCATGGCCAGTCCAAATCATAATCCAAAGTTTTTCCTGGACTTGTTGCCTGTGGTGCCAAAGGACTTTGATGGTTGGGTTGAATCCTCTTTCCCGGAGGTACCTTCTTAATATGTAATACTATGTATGTATGTTATAGTACATAATGCTATTTCCCTCTTTGAGCCACAGCACAGAGCTCCTGCTGAATTCAGAGTTCTACTTGCCCTTGCTTGTAATTGCTAGAAACTCTCTGTCATGCAATGTGCCCCAGTGGCAGTGCAGGTGGTATGCTGTGGAAGTATTGCCGACTCAGAATTATTTGTTGTCATAGGGGGAAAGACACAGCCTGTTATTTTTATCTATATAAACCCATCTGGACATCTTCAGCTTCACCAGATTTTTTTTTTTTCTGATTAAGACAACCAGACTCTAACAAACTCCTGCTGGCTTATGTCTTTCACTGAGACACAGAGCATCTTAATTCCAAGTGGTCAGAGTGAGGCAGCAGCATTTCCCTGCCCCTTTCACATTCCTGCAGCAGTGAGATTGGGCTGATTGCTCTGCGTGCAGAAAGTCATCAAAAGCTACAGGAAACCGTGTGCTGGAAAATGTTTCAGACACAAAATGCAGCAAGCACCAGCAGCAGCCCTCTGTGAGCCTCAAAGGAATAATGGGTGCATAGCATATCTGATGAACAAATTATATAGTAGAGATGACATTCTTCAGCTACTCTGCATCTTGGTAGATACTTAGCAGTATCTCTTTTTGCCTAAGTGTTAATGCTATGCTTTCTGTACAAATGGTATACATATGAAAAAGGGAACTGTTCAAAACAAAACCTATTCAAGTATTTGACCAAGCCTGTGAAAGTCTCACATTGGGTAAAAATTGTATGGTCTCCTTAATTTTTCAGCATAATCACTGCAAGTTTTAGGCAAGTTGCTGAACTGGCTAAAGCTGGTGTTCGAGTGTACAGCTTTATATTACAAAAGTGTACAGAAGCACTGCTTGACTTACTGTGATTTAGTTGCCAAAACTTCTCTCCTGCATTTCCAGCTCAGTCATCGGAGCAGTGTGGAAAGCACAAGCATGGTATCATACAATTCTTGCTCACAGTGCTTCTTCCACATGCATTGTTACAGAAGCAGAAGTCAGAATGTTCCTGAAACACAAAAAGTAGCTGCACTTTCTGCACACACAAAGTGAAATAACTTTTAAGTCATAGCAAGAGATTTTAAAACGCTCCAAATTGTAAAGAAGACTGAAAGAATGGACAGGAAAGAATAGCTCAGACGAGATATGGGGGGTTTAATGAGCTGTGACTTTTCCATAGCCAACAACTGCCTGGAAATATACAAGCAATTGTACTTCTGATTACAGATATTCAGAGCCTTCAGGGGAAGTTATGCATATAAAAATGTTATTTATCAAATAGCAGGAGTATGTAATGCATAATTTAATTAAGAACTTCATTGTAAAATAAAGTTAAAAATAAAAATGAATGTAAAAAGGGAGACACCAAATTGACAGGACTCTACCTGGTCTGTTAAAGAGTCATTTAAAGGCAGATTGCATCATAGCAACTCCTTAATTTACTAATGGCCAGATGCTTATTTCAGTAAAGATGGTCCTTCTGCATGCCCTAATTTGCACTTTTCTTAAACTGTTGATCACCGACAGACACGGATTGCTGGGTTAGCCTTTGGCTAGATCCACGTAGATGTTCTTAATCTCTTCACATTAGAAGTGAGTGGAAAAGTATCCAGTCCCTGTTTCTCACAATTCAGATATGGAGAAACTAAGTTCTTCCCCTTTTGTGCCTTCGCAAGGTCTCTGTATGATGGGTACAGCAAAACATTTGGACACCCTCTGCTCCTGCCTCACTCTTCCAGTTGTGCTCACCCAGTGTCCACACAGGTACACGGGCAAGACATTCATTTCCATTTAAAGACTGTTTCCTCCTGGCATGTACCTATAGCAGGGAAATCTAACGAACTCCCCCTCTTTCTTGTGTCTTCATTGTGATAAGAAGCACCTTAATTCCAGGCAGAAACATTTTACTGCAGTCAGAGGACACATTATACCCCTTTTATCAGTACAGAACCCCAGTCATATGTATGCCCGCAGGAAGAAACGTTTCCCATGCAGAGACTGACTCAGACTAGGTCAAAGCAGAGACATAAGGAGAGTGGAGAAAAGTGAACAGTAGCTGCAGTTTATAAAAGGTGGCATTTATCTTATCAGAGTGACAGCTGCTCACTGTGAAGTTACAAGGAAATGTTGTGATTTTTGTGGTTCTGAAACCCACCCTTTAGGAGCCACTGATCTGGAATATGAAAAGACTGCACATACTGTAAAAAGTCATCTTTAATAAGACAAGGTCAGATTGTGACAATGCTCACTCACGCTTGATTGAGTACCACGGTGGCATTTTCCTTCTGCTTGTGGCCCCATTGACATTAACATCATTATTGGTAAAATAAAGCTGAGTAAAGTGTAATTGCAGTTGCACTTGTGTTGGGTGCTGCTAATTGATAATTAATAGATTTTTATTTTCTCTGAGTGACCAGCTCTATTGGGCAGTAACAACAGCATGGGGTTCCCCTGGTAGGGCTTTTCTAATGACCAGGCTATCTAATTGATTTTACATCCCTGTCCTATGGTACTTCCAGCTGCGTTGGGGCACTGGAGCATGAGCTGCAACAACTAGCAGGCATGAAGTTGATTCTCTGCTTATAAGATTAAACAATGACTAAGCTTAGCAAAAAGCATAAACAGTGGTATAATAAGGATGTCATCGCAGTATAACTAGAATGAAATGAAACTGTTATAAAACATAACTGCATTTTATTATAGCAAAGTCAGATGCATTCAGAAAACTGCTTCCTTTCAGTATAAATGTTCCACCTGCCTGCATACAGTGTGCTACACAAAGTCCCTGGTTTAATCACCTCTTAACTGTGTCATGACTCTTCCCTGATGCAAAACACAGCAACACACCCCACCAGCTAGGGAACCCAGAAATCATTACACAACCACAGTCGGAAAGAGTCTGGCCACTCATCCTTAGTTTTTCCTGTATTTATTGGCCATGGGGGAGAATAGGTAAAATCTATAGAAGCTGTACAAAAGCAGATTAATGATCCATCAGAGATGGATCGTGCCTTGTAATACTTGTCTGCCAAATGGTGCAGAGGAGTGATGCCTCCAGAGTGGAGAGGAATAGGTGAAGCTCTAACCCATGTTGCAAAAGAGGGCTATCTCTGGCCTGGTGCAGAGGAGATGGGGCCATAACCTCTCTGTGTCACTGGTCTTCCCTTGTTTTCTCCACGTCTTTGTCTTCAGACGCACTTCTCAAAGTAGGAATGAGATGGTTTTCACACAGGTGGTGCCCCATAACCTGCCTGATTCTCTTGGTCTGGTAGGAAAGTCATTGACACACAGAAAGTCCCAGGAAGAAAATGAGTTGAAGAAAAGGACTACGAACAGTTTTATAGCATGTGGGTCACCACAGGGATTGGACTTGGTAGTCTGGGTTGTGCTTGCCTAGGCCAGTTTTTCTTGGTTTGTTTCTTTGGAACATCACTTGCATAGGCCTCATGTTTTTCTTTTATGCTTTTTAATCTTAGCTCTCCTGAAACAGAGATGTCACAAGGTAATATTTGCATGAGGTAACCTGGTTTTAAAAACTCAGATCAGTTCACTAGTCAGCTCACTGACTTACCACACGAAACCAGAGAATCAAGGATACATAAAAAATCAGTCAGAAAAGAAACAAACTGCAAAGTTTCTTCTTTTCTTTTTCAATTTTCATTCTTTTCTTGATTTTTTTATTTTTTTTTTAGCACTGAGAATGTTTGAGAAAGATGTAAAGAGAAAAACTTGGAGCCAGAAAATCCAAACTTCCCCTTGGTTCTAAACTTAGCACAGCCACTGGCCCACCGTGCAGATGACTCACTGCACTTCCTTGAACTTAAATCATTCCTCTTACAAAACTTGTTAAAGAAAGACGTCAGTGTAAATTAGATGTTGTGCCTAAGTTTAGCTATGGCCAATATATAAATATTAGAACTTTAACATGCTATCATTTTTGTCTGATTTAGAAATACGTGTCTATACATACACATATGCATAGATATACATAGCAAGGGAGAGAAAGATCTCTTTGTGCTATTTCTGTGATTTAATTTACATATATTGTTATTTTTCCGGTGACCTAAGAGCTCAGAACTGATTAAAAGTTTAACTGTTTTCAGAGCAGCTTGATGCCCACACCACCCAAGCACCCTTCATTCTCTCAAACTGTCAGAGACATTTCAGTGCCATCCATGCAGTGGGAGCTGAGAGGGTACACCTTCAGCATATTACATACATGATGGGTGATTTTTTGTGACACTAATCTTCACTCCTGAGGGAAAGGCACTCATTTATTCATCACTCCACCACTCAAAAGTAACCATTCTTCTCACCATGGAGATAAATGTCAAAACAGAGATCAGCCATAGGCTGAGTCTAATCTAATCTGTCCAAAATGAATATATATTTAGATCTGGTGTCAATTTTTGAACTGTAAACCCTTTAGCCCAAGCAACTATTCTCAGTCTGTCCTCTCTACCTATAAATATGTATACCACATTATATATATGCAATCAGAGGACTGTATAAACTCTGCAAAAAGGACCAGGATATGAGTCTGCCCAACATTTCTGATATGAGCAAAGATTCAGAATCCAAGACTTTCAGAAGTATAGAGCAGAGAAGAAAAAGTACAAATTTTTTTTGTAAAATATCTCTACCCTTTGACACCTGTCAGAAATGCACAGGCCCTTCACTCCTAAGTGTTTGATGAAGCAAATGAGGAAAACAGGAGCCACCCTTTTGAGAGATGTGTGGAAGGGGGCAATGGAAATTCCCTTTCCTGTAGAGCTATTAACTCTTTATTACCCCTTTCCTTTCTGCAGCCCTATCCATGTTGGGGATGCCAGCTGGGAGGTGCTTGTTCATGCTAGATCCTTTTCCACCCAATCATACCTATTCAGCATCTCATATCCTGCTACTGAGATGCTGGAGGACACCACAGATGAACGAGAAGTGACTGCCATTTTTCTGTCTCTTCTTCATACTGCTATAAATCTCCATGGGGATCTCTTTGAAGTGGAATATCTGAAACTCATCTCAGAGCCTGAAGACAAAGAGGACCTCTCTTTGTAATCCACATGAAGAAATTACAGTTTCAAAGATCAACTCATCTATCTTAGATGTCTCTGAAGTTATAAAACAAACACTCTTGTAAAAATGGCAAACACAGGATGCTTGTCTACACTGCTTGTAAGCTGGCATAGTTCTGGTTCTTAAATATCTCTGTCCAAAGTAAATCCCATTTTGAGGCTTAGATAAGCCCTATCAACAGCCATTTGCAAAACATGCATTCAGTTTTACACTTACTCTTCCTTATAAGTTCATTAACATCATGTTGGGCTTCTCTGTGGCCTCCAGATCCAGAGACATGGTCAGCTTAACCAAAAATCACTTCCAGACACCCCATACAGATTTAGAAAGAACAGGCCCTCAGCTACTCCATGATGGGATTGTTTCTGTGAACTCAAGAGAAAGAGGACATTTGGCCATTCACCTGTGATCAATCCTCTGACTTTCTCTGTCACAGGATTTGCACTTAGACAGGACCAAATCCTTCTCTAGCATAATTACATCTGCACCAGAGCTTGATTGGGCCCTTGTATTAAAATGCACAAATCGTAGCATCATTGAGTGGTTAGGGCTGGAAGGGACCTTAAAGATCATTTCGTTCCAACCCCAGTTGCATGAGCAGGGACACCTCACACTAGATCAGGTTGCTCAAGGCCTCATCCAACCTGGCCTTGAACACTTCCAGGGATGGGGCAGCCACAACTTCCTTGGGCAGATACACAAATGGCATTTCTGGAATGTCTGTACTCTTTCTAAAGTTGGTAGAAATGGGTTCCAGGTGACAGCTGAGATCACAAAGCATGGCAATTATGCAGAAAAGTAATAACTCATGTCTCCCAGAGTGAGCTCAGTAAGGTAAACTGTCTTGGGAAAGTGCTTTAACATCAATAAACACAAAGTAGTACAAAACAGGAACCAAGAATGATGGTGTCACTTTCAGCACCTGAGGAAAATGAAGAAAGTTACTGGGTTTTGCCACCTCCTCGACATGGTCATTGCTGGGTAATGGGACCATTTCTAGTCTCAACATCAATAAATACAAATGTTTCAGAAAAAAATGCCATCTGGGGAAAACCTCCTCCATGGTGAGCACTCAAAGATTAACCTTGTTACCTCAATGAGAGGTAGTACAGGAGAGTAAATCTCTGCCTAAGACTACCTACATGTCAAGAAAAATCTAAAGACCTTAGAGATCCTTCAGCAGGCTACAGATCTCTTGAACTCAAAAATGAGACAAACTGAAACAAGGAACTGGCTAAGCTGCCATATTTGAAACTACTTGTCCAGCTAATTTGCCATTCCTGCAAGTCTTCCAGTCAAGACTGCTGTCATAGTGAATAGCTCACTCCAAAATTAAATGTTAAATGAAGGACTCCATGAAATCCTGTGCTTTGTGTTATCTGAGATAGAGTAGATGATCAAGAGACCCCTGGGGTCTTAAAAATCCATGAGTGTATTTGAGAACACAAGTGCTTCTAGGGGCTAACCAGGGGATAAACATGACGCTCTTAAAATTTTCAGGGATGTGCTTTCCCTGAAGGTTTTTCCTGAAGAAAGACGAAATGATTTAGCATGAAACTGGAAAAGGCTGCAAAATTATCAAGCCCCCAGAAGACCAAATTTCCTCCTGATTATTTATTTTCCTTAACTCTAGGTGAAAATGTATATAGCCAATACACAATTTTTTTTTTTTTTAAGAAGATTGAAAGGTGCCAGGGGCACATGGACACAACATCAAGAACCTCACAAGCAAATTGTTTGAAAGCCAGATTCTGGACACAGCCAGGTTTATAGCAGGGCCCTACAGAAACTGGTTCTTTCAGACACTTATGGTTTTGATGACCTGTGTAGCTCTATGAAAGATGTGGTTTTGCACCACATTTCTGAGGGCTGGATTCTGGATCAGTCTGTCCTGCTCTGCTCAGCCTCCTTTACTAACTGGAGTTTGTTACTTCAGTTGAATGTCAGGAGTTTTTTACAATGTGAGGCTACAAATTCATGTCATCTCCAGTCATTCCTGTTTCCTCATCCGACTCTTTGCTTTTCTGCTTCTCATCGTAACACAGAATGCAGAACACCAACAACCCCCACAAAACTCATTTTGCTTTAAGACTCAGTATTGCACATTTACAAAGCCTATAGTTCCAGATGTCCATTTAAATCACTGGGAATAGAGATGAACTTGATGAAATCAAGATTTCATGAAGAGGAAAGTCAGTAGAATGAGACAAGGCCCTTCTGACATCATTTTCAGCATGACTTCCCTCTTCTGCCCATCTTGTTGAAGAAGACATTATTTTTAGATGGACCAGTCCCAAGTTTCTTCTAGCTACCAGTACCAAGAAGGTCTTCAGTTTGGACCTCTTAAGCATAGTTTCAGTTTTGGTGGTCAGGAAACGTAGTGTGATTTTATGTATGAGTACTGCACAATTACTGAATAAACCTAACAGCATTTTTTTTCTGTACATTGCTTTTGGGAAACAGTGACGTGATTTTGTAATACTGTCAGACTGAGAACTCATTGTCCTCTTCCCCACCCTCCCTCCACCCCCCTCCATGGGTACTGTTTTGCATTCTTCTCTGACCCAGTCTACATTTCACCAGAACTTTTTCCCCACCTTACACTAACTCCTAGTACATACCACTGAGACCACCATCTTCCTAAGTTCTCTCAGTGTTTTCCAGTTAGTCAGTAAAATTTTGCAGTTGGAACTAGTCTGGAAGGTGAATTCATGGCAGAGAGAATATGACCAGTCAGCTTGAAATCCTGTACTTATAGTTTGGAAAAACAAATAGCTAGGAAATTGTCATTTAATTCCTGTGCTTTGGTTTTTAATTGTAAGATCCTAGAAGAAAACAGAGTTTAGTTTAAACTAAATTGCTGTTACTTTCCAACATATACTTGATTAATGTCCCTAAGCTACACTAAAAATAATAAATAAAAGCAGCTATTGCTAAGCTAAAGTGAAGATTAAAGCTCTTGGATATCCTGACCTCTTCTTTGTGCCGACAAACTACCCTGCCCGTGCTTTTTCGTTGTAGCCGCCCTGCAAAAACTAAGTAACTCTTTGTTACATTGCAGCAACATTTTAAGGACAACCCCGTAAATTTTTAATCCAAAAATGCTGCCATTGCCCAAGCCGGGTGTCTCTGGGAAGGACATTGTCACGTACAGAGTGTTCATTAAAAGCGGATTAACCGGAGATCTCATCAAACATACCGATTCCGTTTAAAATAAGCGGCTTCTAAGCACAGGAATTGTTAAGAGGAATGGACGATAGGCACCGACTGGTTTGGTTTGCGTATCTTAGAGAGTATTATGGAGCTGGGGTGTGTGGAACTAGACTCTTTCCTTCAGAGGGTCTGTTTAGTTTCCTCGAACAGAGGAGTAACCATCGGTAAAAATGTTAGAGGCTATTTGATGATAAAATGTGGACACTTCGTAAAAAGATATCCCAAGCACGGAAAGTTAAAACAAAGCTGCTTAAAAATGAACTAATTAAAAATAAAAATTAAAAAAAATAAATAAAAGAAATGCAGCTTTCGCTGTTAGATTCTAGATTTCTCTCCCCCAAACATTAGACGAAATTGCATTGTTTACAAAAATTTATTAATACAAACTTTACACACTTTATATAACAGTTATCAAAGTCCTAGTTATAGATATCATGTGTGTAGTAATATTTTGTTTACGTTCTTTTTATATTCATTTGCACACAAAATAAGTTCTCCAAGACTAACATCTACCTAAACTATGACTGTATCTTAAATCTGCTCAAATTTTGGTAAGGCTGTTGGCGTTTCAAATAAAATAAAATATTTTTTCAAAAAAATCATACAAAGGGCAATAACCTAGGTGATCACTTCAAGATGCTTGCGACTAGCCATTGAACTTCTAACGGATAAGGTCATAAATAAAACGTCAAAGAGAGCCCTATGTCATTATACCACAGCCGACACAAGCACAGCAAACTCTGACCCATTGCCACAGAACAGAAGTACGACTAAAACGCAAGCCGATGTGTTGCAGCATCGTAGGGCCACTAAAGAGCCATCCTTGAACTCGTGGCGATTTACAAGGTGAAGAGAAAAAAAGGCACGAAAGCTGCAAACTGCGCTCCGCCTTCCTACGCCCCCGGGACCCCGCACCGGTGGCCGGGTGGGCAGCGGCGGCAAGGGCTGGTCTGGAGCTGCCGGGGAAGTGCGGGCAGCTCTGGGCAGCCGGAGCAGGCAGTGCCGGCAGAACCTGTGGTCGTCGGGGAGGAGAGGAGGAGAGGGGCGGGTGGGCTCTGTCCGCCCCTCCTCTCCTCTCCGACGGCCGGTGCTGGGGGAAGGAGGTTTTACCCGCGACTTTTTTAGTTTTGGGGTGGAGGATGACGGAGAGGGGGGTGAGGGTGGGGTTAGGGGAATGCCTTCCGACGTCTTGAAAGCTCGTTTTGTATCTTTGGAAAGGTTTGTGTGATGAGCTGGAAGGAAACAGGTACCTACTTGTCCTCCTTCGACACCTGCCCGGGCGGAGGGACGGGGCCAGCCCCCGGCCGGGTTCGCTGCCGCTTTACTGTCCCCCGGGAGGAAGGTAAGATAGGAGTCCGTACATAGAGAGATGAGGTGGAAATGGTTTATCTCGTTAGAAACCACAGGTGAACACTACACATTCTTTTATGACAAAAGTTTGTTTTATGAAATAAATTTTACTAAGCAATAAGCCAGAATGTAGAAAAATACATTTTACCTCCAAACTCAATAAACAAGGAACAAAAACTTTCGTAGTAGTGCATAATTCTTTAGTGGTAGCTACAACAGGGGTTCCTAAACTTGTACAATAAGAGCTTGCATAAAACAGAACAAAGAAGTGAGAGAGCGTTCACAATCTTTTTTTTTTTTTCTTTTTTCTCTTTTTTTCCCAAAAGAACATAACCCAAAGAGGTGAATTATGTGGGTTAAACAGAACTTGGAAAAGTGCAGAGACAATGAGAGGCAGAAGAGGGTATACAAGAAAAATTAAAAAATGAAAATAATAAATCAAAGAAAAGAGCAACTCCGACCAAAAAATGCAAAGGCGAGAACCCTGCTCATTACACATGATGAGAAGCATGGACAGCACTGGAGAGTAACACACTGTACTTTGCATCTAGGTCCAGTACCGAGCTGCCCGGGGCAGTTGGGTAGCGGATCGGAGGTGGGATCGCCTCGCTTTCCCTCGACCCTGCGGCACCGGCACCGGCTCCGGTTCCGGCTCCGGCTTCGGCCCCGGGGCTCGCCGGGGGCCGCCCTGCTCACTTCTCCGCTAGTTCAAACGGGTCCTGTCTCCTCTTTCGCTTTGTTCTGCAACTCTGCCCAGACAGCCAGAAGAGCAGTGCGCGGGGCTTCATACTTAACTATCCTTGCTGGCTGGGGATTTAGGGGTTGAGGTTTGGGGTTTTTTTCTTTTGGTTTGGTTTTAATATTTTTTTGTTTGGCCGTTCGGTTGTTTGGGATTTTTTTAAACTATTTCTCCTTCCAATGGGCAACAGAGATGCACAATTTGGACCGAGCTGTTGTTTTTGCAAGAGAATTATCCTCTAAGCCCATTGTTTGAGGAGACACTAAAATAGCTACAACTGGAATCGAAGAAAGCAGGAGGGAGAAAAAATCGAAATCTACAGAAAAGAGGTCGCTGCCCCTTCAGAGAGGCTGGTGGAAAGGAGCCTGCCTTGAGACTCACCGGGGGAAGAATCTGCTTCACCAATTCTCCCAAATAATTTTCCTCATAATCCCCTGGGAGCAGGGCATCCTTTTCTATGTACAGTAGCAAATGGTGAAAATTAATGTCTTCGACCCTGTCGTGGATAAAAATACTATCCTTTTAATTTCCGTTACAAAAATAGGAGTAATATTCAAAACAATGATTGTCTTTTTTTTCTATTTATTTTATATAAAAACATAAACAGCTCAGGCGAATTCTTGTTCTTGTGCAGGCTTTATATGAAGAATTGTTCTTTAGTATTCTTAGTAGTATTTATATATATATATTTATATATTATATATAACTTAATGATTGGTCCACAAAGTAGATCTGTGCGTTTCTCTAGTGCTTTTGTACAAAAGAAAAACGATATTATTATCAAAATATTCATTTAATGGCTTTACTTCATACATAAATACATGTTTAGATAACACAGGAGCGGTGATTGTTCAGTCAGTTTGGAAATGACTTGGTTTTGTTTAGATTTTTTTGTTGTTGTTGGGTTTCTCTCTCTCTCTCTCTCTCTCTCTCTCTCTTTCTCTCTCTCTTAGGACTTTGTATACACAGGAGTGGCTGGTTACTCATCGCTACAAATACGCTACTCGGCGTCCTTTGTTTTTAACTCTTTGTTTATACCTTTTCCCCAGGACGGCTGCTAAGTATTTCTTGACAGCCATTTGTTTCCGGTAGCGGCTGTAGCTGTCCGTGAAGATGCCGTCTATGTGCCGCTTGGTCAGCGGTTCCGCATCGTCCCCCAGGCCGCCGCTGGCACCGCTGCAAGCACCGAGAAGCACAGCTGCATCAGGCGGGGCCGCTCCGCCCCCTTCCGCGCCCCTCCGCGCCCCTCCGCACCNATGAAGCGTGTGTGTGTCTCGGCTGCAGCCCTGCACACCCCCAGGCACCGTGCGGGTCTCCCCGGGGCTCCGGCGGGGCAGGACCGAGCCCACACACGCTTCATCTTTCCATCCCCCCCCCCTTATCCCCCTCGTCCTCCCTCCCACACACACACGCTTCAGCCCAGCCCTCGGTCATCGCTTCCGACAGACTGTACCCCGGCAGCAGACCGTGGGGGCTGCCCAACTTCTTAATTTTAAATCGGCCGGTTGCAAAAAATTATAGACACATATAGATAAATACACAAATACACACACACACACATATATATATATACACACGCACTCGGGCGTATTAAAACCAAACAAACCCCCATGAAAGCCTACGCTGACAGCCGGACTCACGCTGCGTCTGGAGCGGACTGGGAGCCGCGCCCGGGGTCGGATGAGGTTTGGGGAGCCAGACCCACCCTAGCCCTACCGCCCGCACGACAAATTCCCATCCCCGTCCAGGACAGCTTTGTTCCCTCCAGCCGCGGCCATTTAAGCGGCTCCGCTCCAGCAGCACCAACGCCCACCGCGGGAAGAGAAGGAGCGGCAACCCTTACCCGACCCTCTTGGCCATCAGGGAGTGCAGATATTTCCTGGCGGATAACTGGCCTAGGAGTTTCCTGTAGGCTTTGTTGAAGATCCCATCGGCGTGCCTGGGCGGAGGGAAGAACCCGCGGGTGAGGGGCGAGGCCCGGGAGGCGGCTGCGGCACGGTCCGGTAGCCCGGGTAGTGGCCGTCCCTCCCTTCCAGCGAGCGGAGGGCGGCATCTCCCCGTGTCCCCCGGGACCCCTCTTCCCCACCCAGAACCCTCCCCGCCGCACTTCCTCGGCTCCGCGCTAGCTGGGAATTTCTGCTCCGCTTGCGGAGTATCTCTGTCCCTCCCCGGCGCGGGCGGCTTACCCGCTCCCTCCCCCGCGCTGATGGAGGTAAGGCGACTTTTTCCATTCCTTTTGGGATCTGAACTGAGCAGGGAGACCCAGGCAGCATGGTCGTTTGTTTCGGTTCGGGATATATATCTGTGTGTGTATCTATCTATATCTAGATAGATATACACATTCATATTTGTGTTTGTTTCTCTTTTGTTTGGTTGGGGTTTTGTTTTGTTTTGGGGTTGTGGGTTTTTTGTTTGTTTTGTTTTGTTTCTTTTTCTGTTGGCTTGTTGGGTATTATTATATTTTTCCCCCAATGGGCTTGGCCAAACCTATTTTACTCCCAGCTCAAAATTCAAGCCTGACATCCCGCGAGTTGAAGTCACCTTTTTTCCGGTGGGTAATATAAGGTGTACATCTCTCCTATCATGGAGGACGGATTCGCTATTCCGAGGGGTTCATGGTCATAGGCGAAGTCCTGCAGGGTGTTGCCGTCCTCGTCGTAGACTTCATCCTCCAGCCTGGCAACGAGAGCAGCAAGGGGAAGGAGTCAGCCGGGCTCCGCAGGTCTCTCCCCTCCATCGGCTCTCGACCGCATCGGTGACCTCCACCCCCGCCACCCCTCCCTCCGGAGCCTCCCCGGGAGCCCAGTCCGTCTGCCCCCATCCTCTTCCCTGCTCCCGCCCGCTCCCCATCCCCGCCCTCCGCCTCCTCTACGGGGCAGGACCACGGGGGGAGGGAACATACCCTCTGTCAGACGTGCTCCGAGAAAAGCCCCAAAC